>CM050917.1:4547888-5747888 GCA_027742785.1 Vigna reflexopilosa
CACAATTCAATATCATTTATTTTTAATATTTTAAATTATACAATTTAGAATATAGTGTCAAATAATGTATTTCAAATTATATAATAACAATTTTTAAATAATATTAAAAATAATACCAGATTATATAAATCATAAATTCAAAATCTTTAACTTGTGTTTAAATATTGTATTTTAAGTAGGATTTGTTCCAACCATGTAAGAAGTGTTACGCCCGGGCACTGACGAGGGCGGGGAGTGCGGCTCCTGACAGGCTTCGAGTGGAAGAGGTACATGAACGAATCGAACATACACCAGAATGAGAGGGATCTGGAGACTGTATAGGTATGAGACTATACAGTTGAAGGATAGCTTAAAGGAATTGATTTGGCTACTCATATCAACAAATGCATTTGCTTTTCGGTAGCCCAACCCATAAGTACACTGGAAAGCCTCGTGTTGATGTGTGGGGGCAGTCAACAGTCCTTGTAAGTTGCGGGATGTTACAGATGGTATCAGAGCCTAGCCTCTCCCAGTACGGTGTGAACATACACCGGAATGAGAGGGATCTGGAGACTGTATAGGTATGAGACTATATAGTTGAATCTGGGAAGTTTTCTCGGAGAGTGTGCGAGAGAGGACAAAGCACACTGGAAAGCCTCGTGTTGATGTGTGGGGGCAGTCAACAGTCCCTGTAAGTTGCCGGGGCGTTACAAGAAGAGCTTTGAATGAAAATATGTGTTAAAATGAATTTTTGAAGTCATGTTAGATGATCAATGTTTTAGGTAGATAAAGTGTACTAAACAATATAGTTAGATGAGTCTAATTAGAGAATGTATTGTGTAGAATTTCTAGATAACTTGATAAATCATTTATGTATTGAGTTTTAAGGATATTACATAATTGCATAGATGTTGTTTTAGACATTCTAATGTGTGCTTATGCAAATGAAGATGGAAAAACTTATAAAAATCATCTTACTTGGTGAAGAAGATGAAGTGCTCTTGAGAAAGATGAAAGATAAAGAAAAAAGAAACATAATGGAGCTTAATGCTAGGAAACCATGCTCAACATCATACCATCCAACACCAAAGAGTTTCACCCAATGCAACTATGATGTTGTGTTTGTGCTTTTCACTTGCAATTGCTATTCTTGGTTATTATTCTAGAAAGATTTTGTGGGATTTGTTGATATAAGATAAAATATTATTCACTAAAATGATAATAAATATAAATAAGATTTATAGTCCTTATATATATGAAACAAATCTTAAATATAAATCTTAGAGATGATTTTAGAGATAATCTTGGAAATAATCGTAGAGATAATATTCTATCATAAATATAAAGCTTCATTGTAATCTTCGTAACTCAGTTCATTCATTTCAATCATCCCACTCATTGTTTCTTAATCACTTCCTCCATCACCATTCATCATTTTCCTCTATATCTAGGGTGGTTTCTCAAGGAAGACTGATCCATCTTGGTTGATTATCTTATAACTGCATATTGAATTATGAAGTTGATTATGGCAATTAAATAGTTGTTCTTTTAATTTAGTTATTAACCTCTATTTTCATTTTTTTTAAATTTTGATTATTGTTTTTAAGATTGTCTTAGAACACATGTTAATAATTTAATTTCAAATTTTAATTAGGATTTCTTGTCCATTTGCTTAATTATTATAATATGGGTAATGATATTTTGACATCTAGAATGTGACAAATTTTTGACATCGCCACGTGTCACATTCTGGGTGGTCCACGTGTTTTAAAAAATAAAATGACAGAATGACATGTATTCACTATGGAGTTCAAAACAAGTGCCAGATTCAAAGATGCCTTCTTGGTGCTAAAAATTAGCCTAAACTACCCAATTATTTGTACATTGCTACCATTTTCCTTTCTGCACCATCATTTTAAAAAAAATGTTTCCTTCGGGATGGACTTCAATATAAATGTGTTCTTAAATGATAATTAATGAATTTTATTCAATAAAATTGGTTAAAAATAAACTGTGGAGTTCAAAACAAGTGGCAGATTCAAAGATGCCCTCCTCGTGCTAAAAGTTAGCCTAAACTACCCACTTATTTGTACATTGATCCCAAGTCTGGTACTACACATTGAACCCTTATTTTATTTTTTAAAACACATGGACCATCCAGAATGTGACACGTGACGATGTAAAAAATTTGTTATATTTTGGATGTCAAAGTATCATTACCCTTATAATATAATCTGTAAGTGAAAAAGTAAATTTTAAGATGTGTATATACTTAAAATATGTGTAAAGTAATATAGATTGCTTCACTTGTTTACCCTTGAAACAAGAGAAGTATTAATAGGTTATCATATATATTCAAACAAGTGATGAATTAGATGAATTAATTCACACTTGTTTAACTAATTCAAACTTATATACTATTTTTCTTAATCAAATGTTAAAAGAATAAAATGTTACTTCAGTCGTAGATGCTTAAAATAAGTAATGTATAAAAAAATATTCAATTATTATTTATGTTTGGAATAAATGAGAGTATTGAATTTAAGGTAAATTAATAGAAGGATAATAATATAATAATCAGTGAAGAATTTAAATCTGTGAATAATTAAAAAATTATATTGAGCCATTATATCAAATTTGGTAGAAAACAAATTGGATTGGTTTTAACTTTTTATATTTTTATTCACTCTAGGCAACAAAAACATTAGAGAAGCAACATTTGATAGTTTCAATAACAACATTTTCTTTTTTGCTTACAACAGACGAATGAAGAAAGTAATTATGAAATATTTTCATGAATAAGAGACATTTTTAATAAACTTAAAAATCTATCAGTAAGGAACATTTTCACAAAAAAGTTTAAAACTGTCCCAAATGCAATTTATATTCTAGAAGTTCCAGAATAGATAATTCAAATAAATAAAAAATTCTGGTAATTTAATATTCCGGATGCCAAGATTGCTTTTATTAGTTTTTGAAATGTCCATTCCAGATTTTTTTTCATCGCAAAAGTGCGTTCTGACACTACTATGTATAAACAAAAATAAATGCTACTTCTTTGCATCTCCCATTATTTAAACAAAAGTAAACGTACAATAGATAAACTGTGGGGGCGGAAGAAGCAAGGACATGATAATATTATACATAGGACTTCTCCAACAAATTAATATCATCAATTATATATCCATCACTGATTCATTAATGTAATTTGCTAATCAGTAAACAGACAATGAACTTGGATAACATACATTTTGGATATTTAAAACGAAAAGGGGCTAATAATAATTATAATAATGACAAAACCCTCATTGCACAATAACTGACTATAGCAAGACTTTTAATTGAAATACTTTTAGGAATAAAAAAAAATAAAAAGATTAGGAAACTACCCATGAACATAGAAAATGTGCAACTGAGCCCCTTGTCACAATAGATACAACAAGAGAGAAGTTGGGACTGGTGGGAGTAAGTTGAGGCTTCTGGTATCATTGTAATTTGTAGAGCCCTGTTTGTTTGAAGCTTTTATTTCCAAATCTTTACAGATTTGTCATGGCTGGCAGAAGCAACCATCCCTGTGACGGGTGATTGTGCTAATGCAGATATCACACACTCATGAGCTGGAATTGTCATACATCTATTCTCAACCATGTTCCATAGCTCCAATGACTGCAATGTATCGGTGAATAAAATGACAACATATAATTTACTAGTTTCCATAACACACTAGACGATAAAAATAAATTAAATCATTAAATATTTTAAACATAAAATTCAATTTAATAAACAAGTCAAAAAATAATTAAGAATTATACCTTTTTGTTTTTAATTATTACAACATTAGCTTATTTTATTTTTAATATATTAAATATTTCTATGAAATATTGAAATGTTCTTGAAGATGCTCAAATTATCTCGAAACCTTAACTCCACTATTAAGCCCATATAATATTTTCCGAAGAAGATCCACCCTTAAATCAATTACCGCCATATATCAAAGAATATGTCCAATCCTCCAAGATGGAACAATATTCTCTGACAGTTACGTTAGAAGAGCACTACATCACCACTGAGATTCCTAAAAAACTCATTAGACATTTGCAATTACATCTTCACTATGGAGCAATTACACTCATCCTTTCTCTTCATGGAAGAAGAGGTTTTAATGTCTGAGGCAGAATCTCTCTAGAAACCATTATGTCCATTATGAGAATGATGTTATTAGAGTTGTGTTTAACATTTAAAGGAATAAACACAACTCTAAACAAAACTTAGAAGATTTAAAAATTGAAAGCTAAGCAAGGCATGTAAAAAGACAACACAAAACTTAGAGCATTGGTAGTGAACCTAAGAAAAATACTCTCATTTAAACAACTTCAAAGAACAAGACAAGAAAAATACATAGCAATTAAAAGTGAAGATGACAAGGGGGAAAGGGCTCTATATAGATAGGAGAGCCTCTTTGTACTAAGTGATCTAGGGGCTGTGGGACTAAAACACAAAAGTACTTCAGCTGCACTAGTTTAGGTGCTACTTATGAGAATTAAGTCATCACTCAATACTTGCTCTCTTCAAGTGTTTGCCTTGAATACATGATGTGCACAAGCTTGAGGCTCGTATGCTAGCTGTGTGCATGCCATGTTGACCTCTTAAATTAAGGTTTTTGATTCCCTAATGAAGAGGGCTGAAGTTGACTCACATTTAATGCCTAACTCACTCTAAACGTAAGAGTTTATAAGGCTTCGCTCCTTATTTGAAGGTGTGTCTGAGTGAAGAGTGGTCTTGGTCGTGTCTTGATGTGCCTTGGCTGAGTCTAACCATGTGCTTTCGGATCTTGGCCACCCAACATTCCCTAGATGAGGCCCATTTGCAATCCTACTCATGTCTATTATTTTACCAAAGAAAATCTATAGCTATACATGCATATTACTGTTATACATTTGTTTACAAAACTAAGAAGAAAGAAAATCTTTTTATTCTACTTTTCAAATGTAGAGTCTTCTTCCATGAGGCTTCGTCTTCTTTTATCTTCTTAGCCAAAAGTGTGGTGGTCGGGTGGTCCTTCATCAAGAACATTTAATCTTAGCTTTCTTGGATTATAATTAAAATTAAATCCACAACTTCACCTGGAATTTCCCCAATTGGGGTTAACTAAGCTTCAACTAAAATTAGGGACAAAAATCAGTTTTTAAACCCTAATGGACTCTAGACAGTCTAGTCAGCCTCATCAGACTATTTAGTATGTTGAATTTCACTACACAATTTGATGGATTGACTACCTACTGAATTTTGATGACAAGTGACTTATATGTTTGAATGCATACATTGTGTCTTGTGCAACTAAGGAAAAATGGAAGTCACATTGTGTCTACGACTTGTATAGCGATAGATTGTCTAGTGGACCTTTTAACATGCCAACAATTTATTGGATTTGCTGATTTAAATTGAATTAGTTTATTTAGAAACAGCGCACAATCCAATTGTGGGAAGAAACGATTGTAATCAGTTGTAATTTGTAATCATATATGTATGCGATATTGTTTTCTTAAGCATAAAAGAGAAAAAAATACGTTTCCAAAAAAGAAGATACAAGCCTGATAATGCAAAATCAATTTTTAACTGATTAGAACTACAAATATTTCATTCCAAGGGCTACATAAAAAAGTTGAGGGCAGAAAGTGTCAATCAATTCAACTCTTACAACTCTAAATGAACTAGAGAATCAATTTTTGCTTCTATAATTGTTTGATTCTCATTCGTTTAGCATAGTCTACAACAGAAAAACCCCATTTTATTTACTGTTCTTTCTAATTTATGCTTTTGCAGATGCCCTCGAAATCTGGTTTACTAAGATTACAATTGAATTCATTAGAAGATGACTTTGGATTAACTATAATTGGTTTATATTGACATTTCTTGCAGTAGACGATCTAGACTCTTTTACATTGGACAATCTAATGCTACATTAGATGTCTACTCCTTTAATTTGATTGAAAATGACAATGATCAACATCTCTATGATATTATACTATGATAACATGTCCATCATGAACATTGTCCATAATGTAGTCCAACATGATAAGACCAATCATATTAAAATTGACAAACACTCTGTCAAAGATAATTTTGAAAGAGGCCTAGTGGTTACAACTCATGTTGCTATAGGATTTTAGGTAGAAAATATTTTCAAGAAAGGGTTTCATCAGGGCAAATTCTAGGATCTTGTACGCAAGTTAGGAATAATTGATATTAATTTACCAATTTGAGAAGTATTGCAAACACCATATTATTAGGACAAAAAATATATCTCAATATCAATAGTAATTAGGAAACAAATATCTTCAGAATCTTCTTATTTATTTCAGCATATTTTTATTTCCTTTTTTAAAGGTTTTGCTAATTACAAACAGAGATGATGACAATGTAATTTGAGTGAATGATATCAATAAAATAAATTTAGTTTTCAATTGAAACAAGCTCTTCCATTAGAACCATACACTTTCATACCTTCCTTTCTTCCTATTTATCATTCTCCTTTCCCAAAACCACCTTCTTACTTGATCCCGTCACCTTAAACCTCGTCCCAGAGCTTCTACTTGCCAAACCAAGACAAAGCCTGAGTCTAGTTCAAGACATTCCTCTTAAATATCTCCCCAAGAATCTCTGATATCCTCTCCTAGAAATCAACTATTCTATAATAAGAATGTTCGTCATGATTCCCAGGACCCATATACCCACTTTGCCTTAAAAAACCTCATCGTATTCTTGATAAAGATTTACAAGATGAAAACTCTTCCTATAGTGGAACCACACAAATATACTCATCATTTGAAAACTCAGAAGGGAGAGACCCTAGTTATGCTGATTTACTTAATATCTTGATGGCCACTACAACGGGATTAGAGTCCAAAACTAAGGCAATATATGACTCTCCTGATGATGAAGTCATTTCCTCTCCCATAGTAGAAACTACAAGTCCAGTTAATGGACTTTGGTTCACCCTAGATGATATCCCTCCTAGCAGGTGGAGAAGACTGACCTTGAGATCAGGTTAGACAATAGATTGATGAAACACTCTAATTCATACAAAGTGATTGAATTTGCGGTCGAATGAATAGCACCCAAAGAATGCTGTCATGATTTAGGTGCTATCCAACAAAACCAATTCCATGAATCAAATACTAATGTGGCAATTCTCAGCTTTGCATGAAGAATTCATTGGAGACAGAATCATCAATCACATGGAGTACAAACCTCACCCTACAAGCCGGTTTTGTGGAATTGAGTTAGGCTTAAAGTCCACTTCTAACATGGTATCAGAGCCATCGTTAAAGCCTATCCTAGCGATATTTGTTGTCATTGGACATGTTGTTCCACCTGCTATCGGGCCGCTATCAGACCACCCATTAAATGTCTAATCCCACGCTCGAGATGTATATACCTCGGCGTGAGGGGGGTGTGTTGGAAGTCCCACATCGACTAGAGATAAGGCCAATTAAGTGTATATAAGTGGGTGCAAACCTCACCCTACAAGCCGGTTTTGTGGGATTGAGTTAGGCTTAAAGTCCACTTCTATCAACTTAGACAAACATTTTCATAGAATGAGCCATAGATTTTATCTTCTCAACGGTGTAATGATCCCTGTCTAAATAATACTTATGTGGGATCATTATCAGAAATACTACCTCAACATAACCAAATAGCCATGGTGACTCACAAGAATTTCTTAGCGTTGACTGTTACCAGAGTCAAGAAACATATAAACTCCAATTAATTAATCACATAATGGAAATCAACAATTTTTTAATTGAATCATCCTCCAATTCATCTCAAGTAACAAAATACTCCTGTATACATTGTTAAGTAATGTGTAATACAATTTATGACAAGAACATAATACTCCTGTAAGATAAGGTGTCATAAGTGTGTTTGTAAAATCCCCCAATCAAGAGTTCTATGTAAAGATGTTTTCTCCCAAAGATCTCTCTGAACACCTACTTTATATGATTCATATTATTAGTCCCCTCCTTAGATGTTAGTATGATCTACACTTGCCTCTATTGAAAATCTTGAGTATCAAAAAACGCTTATGAAAATGATCTATTTTTTATCAAGTTATTTATGATTTGACAAATAGGAATACCCACAATGAGACATTATATGCCATGGAGACTCGTGATTGGCTCAAAGACGTGGTATTTCTGTTTATCCTAAGAGTAAGGGGCTTGGCACCAAAATGGTATCACAGCCTAACCGATTTTTCAAGCAAAGGGTCCAGATAATATGAATCATAGGTGGAGGGCACAAACCATGGAATGATTAAAAACTAAAAGCAAATGATTAAGAAAGGAAAACATATGTGCAACAAAGGGAAAAATGCAAATAGTGTGCGAAAGTTTTTCTACTTGGAGTATACTATAATTAATGGACTTTGTTTACATAAAATTTAAAAATGGAACTAGGCATGAAAAACAGTCCAACTAAATGGATTTAAAGTAGTTTGGACTGAGTATGGACTCATGAGATAATTGGATTGTTTTATCAACATCAGAATAGCTTAACCATCCTTTATTTTTATTTCCAACAATTTTCTTTGGTGGGTGGCATGGTTCAATCTCTGTCACATATTCCTGTTTTCTTCCACGAAACTTAACAAAACTTAATTGCCTTTAATTTAATTCTCACATCTTGATAACCTAAAAAGAACTTAAACTCATTCTACACTGTCAAAGTATGGAAAGGTTATTGTAAAGAATTATATATAAGGAAGGATAACTCCAAGAGTACTAAGTTTTTTTTATTTATTGAATAATAAGGATCCTCTGATTAAATATATTTTATAAAATTATTTAATATATTTCTATTATTTAATGGAAATTTAAGTAAATTATTAAATTATTTAAATCAGACTTAATATTTAATAAAAATTGTAAGCACAGAAATCAACTAGAAAAAATAATTTAAATGCAGTGCAAATCAGTGACATAAGAAAAATGTCACTTAAACACATACTCAATGCCAAAAAAGTATAACTAATAGTGAAGGTTGAAAAACAGATGGGCAACAACTCCACTGCCAACAATGCAAATAATGCGTGAATGTTTTTCTAGTTGAAAGTATTAAAAACGGGACATAGAAATTAAAATCAGCCCAAGAAAATTGATGTAAAGTGGTTGGGATTGATGTTATGGACCGGTATAAAATAATTGACCTTTTATTATCAGCCTTAGAATAGTTTAGCCTGTATTTCTTATATCTCCAACTAAAATTTTCTGCGGTGTGATGGTATAGTCTCTATCACACATTCCTCGTTTCTTACAAACTGAACAAAGTTAAACACCCATGAATTTAGTTCTTACAGCTTGATAACCCAAAAAGTAAAACTTACGCTCATATCCTACATAGTAAACAAAGTTGTTGTGAACAAAAGACACGCACACCCAAATATAAAAGGAAGGATTACTCTAAGATTAACTATAAATCTTCATCTTCTATGTTTTTTCTCGGCTCAGTAAGTAATCACTTTTAACAGTTTGATTATGAGAAAAAATGAATGGAGGAAGAAACTTACTTCACACATATAAACCAAATAAACAATAAAAGAAGTGAAAATGAATAGCAAATAACAAAGCTTCATAGGCACATACATACCTGGTATCCTCCAATAACCAAGAGAGTTGAGTAGCTTGGGTGAAAGACACAAGAATGATACATGTTTCCACTGGAATTAAGTTCATGAATGCACTCCCCAGATGCAAGTGACCAAACTTTGACAGATTCTTGACTCACAGATGCCAAGTAATCTCCATTTGTATCCCAACAGACACAATGTACGTCTGCAGAGTGTCCCTAGAAATGCATTAAAATATAATTATTACAATATATTTATCACAAAACAATAGGACAGGAATTTTATTATTTTCTTAGATTTTGATGTTGTGTCCATGTTAACACCTGAAACATGTGCATCTGCCTATCAGTCTCAACATCAAAGAGAGACACTAGACTCCCACTTGCTGCAGCCAGAAGTTGACCAACCCTTGGCTGAAACCTCACCTGGGTTGATCCTCCCTGCTTGATTAATTTAATATTGTTTAGAATTGAGGAAAAGCATAATTCATATATCTAGATAACTAAAAGTAAATTTTGTAACAGACCTTAAAAACTCGGCTGCAAGAATATTGGTTAATATTCCAGAAACGGATCTCATTGTTATCATCACAGGAACAGAAAAGATCATTTTTCTTTGGGTGAAAATCAAGGGACACCACGTGTGAAGTATGGCCACTATATGCCTGTAAAGAAAAGGTTGGCTGCAAAAGTAACAGTCAATGGTAAGTCCACTTACAACGAAACCAATAATTGAAAAAGCTACTTCTTTTCGCAGTGCAAGTGCTATATAAGATTTAGCACCCAATTTTCATGTACAGCTTAAAAGCTCCAAAACAATATATTTAATTCAGAGCAACACATCTTCAAAACTAGTTTTATCCACAGGGTAAAAGAAAAACTTCTAAAGAAGGACACCTGAACATACAATAACAATAATCAAACCAGATTCTAACGTAGTTAATTCTTTTTCTAACTATGGTTCAAACTAAAATCTTTTGAAAAGCCAGCAACCGTAGAAACAAACCATCAACATTGTTAGATATTAGGTTTTGTGTTTATGTTAATTAGGGAAACATAGTCCCTATGCTTATTATGTTATTCTTACATATTCATTTGTATTTGGGCTTAGCCCACATTCTTGTTATTATAAATACATTACCCTATGTGTATGCAAAGACACAAGGGAGATTAATCCCAAATATAGTTTTTCATTATATTCAACATGGTATCTAGAGCTTAGGTTCTGTTCTAGCCTGTCCTACAGTCTCCGGTACGCATCACCGCCGTCGTTGCCTAAACGTCGCCGCCGCCGCCGCCGCGCCGTCGCCGGAGTTCCAGAATCGACCGGCGACCACTCCATCCAAAGCGTCTCGGCCGGGCGACCACCGCGGTCCAAAGATCTCCGCGATCGGAGTATCCACGCGCCTCCACGCGCCGCCACCGTCACCGGCGCATGTAACCCACGCGCCCACCTCCGGCAAGACCCACTCGCCGGCGCCGCCACAGACAGGGTCGCCGGAGCCCCCTGAGTCCATTCCTAGGGTCGGTGACGACTCGTTTGGACTGTATTTGAGCAGATCTGACTTTTACGGTTTGCTCCTTTTTTCCCGGTGAAACTCACTCGCGTCGCCGGAGCTTTCCGCCGCCGACCAGCACCGCCGTGATCGCCTCCTCGCCCTCATTCTTGATCTGTGGTCGTTACGTCAATCGGAGCACATTGAATTTTTAGGGTTTCTCCCTCTCCATGGCTGCCCAACGTGATGATCGGAGTTTGTCTCGCCAGCCAGACCATCCCACTTCATCAAATAGCATAGACAATCCTGCACTCTTTCAGGAATTTCTCAGATGGTATGAGGACCGTCAGCACTCTAGTTCCACTACATCTGCTTCTGTTACACTCACAGGTACTCCTTTTGTTGGTCTGACTCACTCTCTCGGATCTTGGGTCCTTGACTCAGGCGCCACCGATCATATCACTGGTAACAAGTCCTTGTTTTCTTCCTTGTCATGTCCGGATAATTTACCCTTGGTAACAATGGCTGATGGGTCTAGAGTCTCCTCTCGTGGTATTGGTACTGTTCATATTTTTCCGTCCATATCCATTGATCATGTACTTTATGTCCCTGGGTCTCCTTTTAACTTATTGTCCGTAAGTCGTCTAACTCGTTCCCTTAATTGTGTTATTTCATTTACCAAAGATTCTGTTTGGTTGCAGGACCGGAGTTCGAAACACATGATTGGCACAGGATGTGAGTCTCATGGCCTATATCATCTCCGCCCTTCTCCACATGCTGGCATAATCATGGAGTCACCATCCCTTCTTCATGCTCAATTAGGTCATCCCAGTCTTGCCAAACTGCAGCAACTTGTTCCTAGTTTGTCAAAATTATCAAGTTTGCCGTGTGAGTCTTGTCAGTTAGGTAAACATACTAGTAGTTCCTTTCCTCGTAGTGTTTCACAACGAGCGTCATCTCCTTTCTCATTGGTTCATTCTGATATTTGGGGACCTAGTCGTGTTAAGTCAACTTTAGGGTTTCAGTATTTTGTTACATTTATTGATGACTATTCCAGGTGTACTTATTTGTTTCTAATGAAGAATCGTTCTGAGTTGTTTTCTATTTTCCAAACTTTTTTCAATGAAATAAAAACTCAGTTTGGGGTTTCTATTCGTACTTTACGCAGTGATAATGGCCGTGAATACCTTTCTCAACCATTTAAACATTTTATGGCTTCTCATGGCATTCTTCACCAAACCTCATGTGCCTATACCCCTCAACAAAATGGGGTGGCTGAGCACAAGAATAGACACCTTATTGAAACAACTCGGAAACTTCTAATCCATGGTCAAGTACCATCGCGTTTTTGGGGTGATGCAGTTCTCACTGCATGTTATCTCATAAACCGCATGCCGTCTTCTGTCCTAGATAACAAAATCCCTCATTCTATCTTATTTCCTCAAGACCCTTTACATCCATTACCTCTTAGAGTTTTTGGGTCTACATGTTTTGTTCATGATTTTAGTCCTGGTCTTGATAAGTTATCTCCTAGATCTCACAAATGTGTCTTCTTAGGATTTCCACGCTCACAAAAGGGCTATAAGTGTTTTTCCCCTTCCCTCAATCGCCATTTTATCTCCGCTGACGTCACTTTTGATGAATATTCGTTTTATTTTTCACATCTATCTTCTAGTTCTGTACCTCCACCTGTTTCTGTTGATATTCCTATTGTCTGTGATCCTTCTCCTCCTTTAGACTCTCATTCCCCACAGGATCGTCCTTCAACTCCACCCCTTCAGGTTTATAGTCGTCGCACTCGTCTCCCTCATGACTCACCTCCTGTGCCGCCTCCTGTGTCTCCTCCGGCTCCAGCAAATGAGTCTGACCTGCCTATTGCCCTCCGTAAAGGTATACGCTCTACTCGTAACCCTTCCCCCCATTATACTGTTCTTAGTTACCACAGATTATCTCCATCTTTTTACACATGTCTCTCATCCATTTCTTCTGTGTCCATTCCCAAGTCTGTGAGTGATGCCTTAACTCATCCTGGTTGGCGTCAAGCCATGCTGGATGAATTAAGTGCTTTACAGAAAAGTGGAACTTGGGAGCTTGTCCAATTACCATCTGGAAAGTCTGTTGTTGGTTGCAGGTGGGTGTATGCTATCAAAGTTGGCCCTGATGGTACAATTGATCGTTTGAAGGCTCGACTGGTTGCCAAAGGATACACTCAGATTTTTGGTTTGGATTATGGTGATACTTTTTCTCCAGTGGCGAAAATGACCTATGTTCGCCTATTCATTGCCATGGCCGCTCTTCGACAATGGCCTCTTTACCAACTTGATGTCAAAAATGCTTTCCTTAATGGTGATTTACATGAAGAAATTTATATGGAGCAACCGCCTGGCTTTGTTGCTCAGGGGGAGTCATCTGGATTGGTATGTCGTCTTCGCAAATCCTTATATGGCCTAAAACAGTCTCCTCGGGCCTGGTTTGGTAAATTCAGCTGTGTTGTTCAACAATTTGGTATGTCTCGCAGTGAAGCGGATCATTCAGTGTTCTATCGCCACTCAAGTGCTGGATGTATCTACTTAATAGTGTATGTCGATGACATTGTTCTCACAGGAAGCGACTATCTTGGCATCTCTCAGATGAAACAACACCTTTGTCACCATTTTCAAACCAAAGATCTTGGCAAGCTCCGGTACTTTTTGGGTATTGAAGTAGCACAATCCAATGATGGTATTGTCATATCTCAGAGAAAGTATGCGTTAGACATCTTGGAGGAAACAGGGTTAATGAACTGTAAATCTGTTGAGACACCTATGGATCCTAACATCAAACTCCTACCAAATCAGGGGGAGCCTTTCTCAGATCCTGAATGGTACAGAAGATTAGTTGGTAAATTAAACTATCTTACTGTTACGCGTCCTGACATTTCCTTCCCAGTTAGTGTGGTGAGTCAATTTCTAAACTCCCCATGTGAAGACCATTGGGATGCAGTTGTTCGCATACTGAAGTATATTAAAGGATCACCTGGAAAAGGTTTGCTATATGGTCCTAACAACGATACAAAAATCGTTTGCTATTCAGATGCTGATTGGGCTGGTTCCCCTTCTGATAGGAGGTCTACTTCTGGATATTGTGTCTCTATTGGTGGCAACCTGATATCTTGGAAAAGTAAGAAGCAAAGTGTTGTGGCAAGGTCCAGCGCAGAAGCAGAATATAGAGCTATGGCATCTGCTACTTGCGAGCTTGTGTGGCTTAAACAATTACTTAGTGAATTGAAATTTGGAGATGTCACTCACATGACACTTATATGTGATAATCAAGCTGCTCTTCATATTAGCTCTAACCCTGTCTTCCATGAGAGAACCAAGCACATTGAAGTTGATTGTCATTTTATTAGAGAAAAAATCATATCCGGAGATATCAAGACTGAGTTCGTTAACTCAAGCAACCAATTGGCAGACATATTTACTAAGTCCTTGCGAGGACCTAGAATTGACTATCTTTGTAACAAGCTTGGAACATATGATTTATATGCTCCAGCTTGAGGGGGAGTGTTAGATATTAGGTTTTGTGTTTATGTTAATTAGGGAAACATAGTCCCTATGCTTATTATGTAATTCTTACATATTCATTTGTATTTGGGCTTAGCACACATTCTTATTATTATAAATACATTACCCTATGTGTATGCAAAGACACAAGGGAGATTAATCCCAAATATAGTTTTTCACTATATTCAACAAACATAAAATTTAGAGAAGAGTTCTAACTTCTAAAATATAACTTTCACAAAAATACCATGGGTTCTCGATTATACCATATTTTTAAAGTTCAAAAATCATTGGTCAAGGAAGAGAGGTTTACTGAAAGTTGCATGTCTTGACTAGCAAACATGAGGTCTTAGTTATTTATAGTATAATTAGAATCAATCAATGACCTAACTAAAACAATTTTAGTGTTCACCATACAATCAACTACCTATTTATCAATGTGCAAGATATGTTATTATTTTAACTACTGATATGTACCATCAGGGTCCATAATATTGGAGACAAGAACTAATGAATTATATTTTGCTTGAATCTGTTGGAGGTTTGGAGCCAGGCCAACATAGAGAGAAGTTAAAATCAAGGCTTTCATACAATCTCTTTTAGTTGTTGACTCTGAAACCTGAAGATAAACAACACTTTCCAAGACATAAAATGATATAAGGTGTCTGTGACCATTGAGAGAGAGGAAGAGATTTAAGAACTAAGTTGAAAACCTAAAGCACGACGTAGACTCAATGGAAAAAATTACACAGTAAATAGAATATAAATTTATAACTATCAAAAGGAAAAGAATCTACTTATTCCAAGAGTACTGATAAACACCACTGAAGGACATTTTTTGTAAATTGAATCTGATAAGCTCAGTTCTTAGATTAAGAGATTGAAGTGGATAAAGTGTACAATATTTTAAGAAATGTAAAAACTTGTTGATAAATATAAACTAACTTCATTTTAATGGATACTTTACTCTTTGATGTATATAAGTAAATTAAGTTGCAAGATTAGAAGTCTATGAATGCTTAATTGATCTAAAATTTGGTACGTGATCATGAAGATATAATCATTCAAGAAAGTTATCAAGAAAAGTAAACATTCAAGAATTGCACTTTTTCATGGAGTAAATGAATTCTTTCATTTTTCCAAAGTTCTCTATTACTATATATATATATATGTACCTAGACATCATATGTTCTGAAAGTAATCAAACTACAGTCTAATCTCCATTGACAGGGCATTTCGTTTAACAGAAAGCAGATCTAATTTTCATATCAAGGAAAGAAAAGGAAAGGTCTGCAATAAGAAGAGAATAACTTACATCAGCAGCATCCCACAACCGAACAGTTGTATCAAATGAAGATGTTGCCAGCTGAGTTGAATTCGGTCTGAATCGAACATCAGTAATAATAAGATTGTGTTCCTCTGGTGTACTCTCTGTTTGTAGTGTCTCCATGTTCCACAGAACAACCTAATAACAAGAAATAGAATGGTAAGTATAATTTACAACGTATTACTAGGACTTTAAATTAACAAGGACCAAAAATAGAAAAAAAAATTGGAGAACTAATATCAAAATCAAAATTTGATACATTTGCAAGTACAAGCAAACATACTACACCTGCTAGAAATATTTCCATCACAATCTTATAAAACAAATTTACAATTTGCAAGGACAAACAACCATTTTATCGATCTGCTCAAAGGCCAGATTCTTTATTTGATAAAGTATTAATCCAACTGAAAGGATGATAAGTTCATCAAATCAATTGGGTATACTATTTCTCTTCATTTTTTTCTTTTTCAAAATCTTTCTCATTTTGTTGGACTAAACCTGGAGATCCCACAGAATATGAAGACCACAAAATGCCTGCATGAAGCTATCTTTTTTTATTGAATATAGTATCTCATAAAGGGGTATGAATTTTCGTTGTCTAGAAATAGTGCGAATAAAAAAATTCAAAATGTTTTTCTGGGTACTTTTGAGACAGACTAATTTTTGCAACTCAAAAAGTCAATTAATTGATGGTCAATGTTAAGTATAAAACAACCACCAATCAGTCTTAATATAATAAAAAAGGCGCTATGACTAAATGGTTGATAGTTTGGCCCCACCCTATTTTCTAAGTAATTGTTTAATTACAGCAGGACAAATTAATTGCATTAGGGGGTGCAACGGACATAAATCATTCACGAACATTCCTCCATTAACTTATGCTTTCAGAACTTACTCTTAACATTAAGTATATGCAGCAAACACAGGAAAAGACAAACAAATACCTAAGCTTTTAATCTTTAGCTTTTCAACTTAATTGGAGGGTGCTATTGGGTAAACTAATTAATACTTGTTCTTGTTCCAAGTGTTATATGCTATCGAGAAGAGTAAAAGTTGCATTTTCTCCCTATAGGAAGGGACACCATGCCTGTTAAAATCACAAGGCATATATGCCCATTTTATAAGATTTCGCATGAAATGTATGAATGCCTAAAAGGTACGGGCAGTTATCACGTCAATACGAAATCATCAACTGTTAGGGTATAAGGTGGGAGGATATTCAGTATAAGTTAATTAGAATAAATAAATATAGTATAGGTTAATTAGAGTAAATAAATATATATTCTAGGGAAATATTCAATATAAGATATTGAATATAAGTTAATTAGAGTAATAAATATAGTATAAGTTAATTAGAGTAAATAAATATATATTCTAGGAAAATATTCAATATAAGATATTTATAATTAAGGATATATGCTAGGATAATATATGGGGAGATATTTATATATAGGGACATTTATATTAACTGCAAATATATTCTAGGGATATTTTTAGTGAGATATGGACGAGAAATAATTAGTATAAATAAAGTTAGAGTCTAGGGTTAAAGGTATGCTTTTGATTTGAGTTTTGTAAAGGAGGTTATGCTCCAGGATAATTGACGGAGGTTATGCTCCCAATTATTGGATGACTGAAGAAGGTTATGCTCCCAGTTATTGTTTACTTGTGTTTACCCAAATATTACCATCAATAAAAGATATCAATTCGTTCTATTCCATTCTTTTATTATTCTTTTGTTTGTTTTGAGGGTGTGAGAGGTTGATTTCGTTACGTCTTCTACTCGATCACGTAACAATTGGTCCGACCTGCCGAATAGGAAAAAGGGTGAGAAAACTGCCGATAGTTAGAGAGGAGAAAAAAGCTGGAGAACATGGAACTATCCATGAGGGGATTGGAGACGAAGATGGAGGCAGTACACAAGGATTTGCAAGAACTGCTGAGGATGATGGGAGGGCGAGCTCGAAAATCAGATGAAAATTCTGATGGAAGCCAGGCTTATGTCAATGGGAAGGAGGACTAGCGAAAGGAAGAAGAAGGAGAGAGAGATGGTGGATGCCACGAGGAGCAACCAAATTGGAGGAAAGGGGTAGAGTTACCCCTTTTTGACGGGGTTGATCCGTTGAATTGGATCAATAGAGCTGACAAATTTTTTGAACTACAAGGGGTGTCAGAAGAAGAGAAGGTATGCCTAGCCTACATCAGTATGGAGGAAAAGGCCGGATATTGGTTCAGATTTTGGAAGGGGAACACCAAGAATCGTTCTTGGGAAGGTTTAAAGGAGGCGATGGTGAGCCGATTCGTAGAAAGAAACATCGGGTCAATCTTCGAAAAACTAGTGGCCAGTAAGCAATCGGGAATCGTGGAAGAGTACGTCCAACCTCCGAACACGAAGGAACTGCTAGAACCGAACGGTAGCAGATTGTTGGATCCGAACGTGAGAGATCGGACGGAACCTAAAGGGAGAGGACCTACCGAGCCGAGCGGGAGAGGAAGGCCAGAACCGAACGTGAGAAAAATGCCAGAACCGAACGGGCTAGTACTGAAAGGAAGAATGAAGGTTTTGGAAGGAAGGGCAGATGGAAGAATCAATGCCCTGGAAAGAACAATGAATTCTGTGAAGGGGTGGGCCAGCGAAAAGAACAGGGGGCTTGGCGTTTTTGATACACCGGCAGAGCAACATGAAGTACTAAAAGACATCGAAGACCACTTCCTCAAGGCTTATGATTCGGGAAAAGTGGTGACCAGAATGCTGGACGAAGAATGGAAGACATTGGAGGAGGTGTTACCACCACCCAAGCCTCCAGACCTGAATTGATGAAGAGCCATGAGATCAAGCTCCCCGATTCCAATCTTGAGGACAAGGTTGTTTTGCAGCCGGGGTGTAATGTTAGGGTATAAGGTGGGAGGATATTCAGTATAAGTTAATTAGAGTAAATAAATATAGTATAGGTTAATTAGAGTAAATAAATATATATTCCAGGAAAATATTCAATATAAGATATTGAATATAAGTTAATTAGAGTATTAAATATAGTATAAGTTAATTAGAGTAAATAAATATATATTCTAGGGAAATATTCAATATAAGATATTTATAATTAAGGATATATGCTAGGATAATATATGGGGAGATATTTATATATAGGGATATTTATATTAACTGCAAATATATTCTAGGGAAATATTTAGTGAGAGATGGACGAGAAATAATTAGTATAAATAAAGTTAGAGTTTAAGGTTAAATGTATGCTTTTGATTTGTGAGTTTTGTAAAGAAGGTTATGCTCCAGGATAATTGACGGAGGTTATGCTCCCAATTATTGGATGACTGAAGGAGGTTATGCTCCCAATTATTGTTTACTTGTGTTTACCCAGATATTACCATCAATAAAAGATATCAATTCGTTCTATTCCATTCTTTTATTATTCTTTTGTTTGTTTTGAGTGTGTGATAGATTGATTTCGATACGTCTCCTACTCGGTCACGTAACATCAACTGCAGCTGATTCATTAATATTGAAATGCATCAAAAAATTTAAAATAGGTAATTAATCTTGTTAAGTTTTAAACTACAGAAAAAAAAAAAGAATATATTCAAGTTTACATTTCACTAGCAGAAATATAATTGGTGATGCTAGTGTCTTTAACTGATTTGAAGCTCTGCTATTACTTTAATCCTGTTAAGTTAAAAAACCAAATATGTTCTACCTTTTTGTCATGTCCAGCACTAGCCAATAATTTCCCATCTGAAGAGAAATGACAGCAAACAACTTTGCTGTTGCTTTTGCGGATAGAACTAACTTCACTGAAGGAAAAGCCTGAAACGGGAAGCAATATAGACAGCAACCTCGTCAACATGAATGGTAAAAATTTATACACGCATAAGAACACGAGATTACCTTTCGAAGCATCTGTAGCATGCTCAGAAGGGTTCCGTTTCAATGTGCCAAACAAGTCCCTTCCATCACCATCATCCTGTGAGAGAAATGATTCCACATTATCCTCTAAGGAGCCAACATCCCCAAAATGTTCCATGTCATCCTGCAACTAGAAGGATATAAATTATTAAGATTCAAGAACTATTATCTGTAACTTAAAAGATTCTGCTGATGATTTGCGTTACGTAAACAAAATATTCTAATGATACTTTTAGGAAACAATATTATTTTCAGAGAAATACGAAAAGAAAATCCAAACTTCCTTATTTCAGCAATTGTACAAAATGGTTAAAAAGAAACACTTTTCACTAGATTATTCCAGTTACAAGAATCTTAAATCTAAAAAAACTGCCCACTTTTCCCTCCTAGCTTCCTAATGGGCTCCTTTCAACTAACTCTTAGTTTTTATTTTAAAACATCTATTACTTGTAATCCTATCTCCGGCCTAACAATACCACCCTCGTCAAGATAGTTAAAATCGAGATTATGGTTAGGATCATGAAAGACTTACAAAATCGTAAAATTGAAATACAGATCATAGATTTTACTTTATTAAAAAGTATGTTATATATATATATTATATATATATATATGTGTGTGTGTGTGTCTTAATTGAGTTTTATTTTAATTGAAACTCGTTTAGCAAGGAAGGTAACACTTTTAATTTTTAATTAGGTTTGTATTTTGTTTTAATTGAAACTGCATTCACAAAGAGAGTTAATAGGTGGTGCAACTGAAAAATAAAGGTAAATTTTAATTACATTAATTTTTAGTTGGTGGTGTAGTGGTTAACAAGACACATAATATGGTGAATTTTTAATTGCATTATCTTTTAATTGAATCCACTCACCCAAGAAGGTAAGCAGGTTATGCAACTAGTAATTTAGAAAAAACGGCAATCCACACAATTTTGCTCCACTATCCTAACGAATTTGTTGTGCCACAATAATACCTGGAATTTGAATCAGAAATGCTACGTAAAATTGTATGATCTTCTCGTTTTATGAGTTAAATCTTGATTTTGACTACTATTATAAGTGGACTTTAAGCCTAACTCAACCCCACAAAACCAGGTAGGGTGAGGTTTGCACCCACTTATAAACTATGAATCGGCCTTATCTCTAGTCGATATGGGACTTCCAACACACCTCCCTCACGTCGAGGTATATACATCTCGAGCATGGAATTAAACATTTAATGGGTGGTCCGATAGCGGGTGGAATAATATGCCCAACAATCCACAAATATCGCTAGGATACGCTCTAATTATGACTCTGATACCATGTTAGAAGTGGACTTTATGCCTAACTCAACCCCACAAAACCGGCTTGTAAAGTGAGGTTTGCACCCCCTTATAAACTATGAATCGGCCTTATCTCTAGTAGATCTCTAGTAGATGTGGGACTTCCAACAACTACAATGACCCTCATCATAAACAACCTTGTCCTCAATGTTAAAATTAGGAAATCAATTTTGAGTAGAAGTTGAATTATCCCACATGGATTCCTCAACTGGTACATCAATTGAGTGATCGTCCAACTACTATGAATTTAAGCTGGAATGAACACAATTGTAGGTCCTTCCAATTTTATTGGTAGTGCAGCTTCCACAAAAATGATGCCTTGTTGCCTTCCTGTGTTGAGATACGTTGAACACAGAATGAATTCAAGCTTGTTGCAAAATTGTAATTTGAAAGCCACCTCATCGATTTGCTTAAGAACCAAATATGGTCCATAGAAATGTGCTGACAATTTGGGAAGAATCTTGATAGAGTTTTGTCTATGTAGCTGAATTTTTAGATACACCAAATCACCTAGTTTGAACTTGGAAGGTTTGCAATTAACATTAGAATGAATTGTCATTTGAGCTTGTGCTCTTTGTAAATGAAATTTCGGTTGTCTCAAGTGTAAACCTAGTTGTTGAAGGGGGAGGATGACCATAAACCACCACAACAGGAATGCAGTTAGTAGCACTTTGAAAACTAGTATTGTATCATTATTCTGCGCAAGGGATAATTTATACCCAAACTTTTGGCTGATCAGAACAAAAGCCGTGTAGATAAGTTTCTAAGGTCCTATTGAATAAGTGAGCTATATTCTTGAATGTCCTCCATTAAGCAAAGAATGATACTCATAGTAACTCAGGAATCCACCATTATGATGCTGCCAACACTAGTCCTCCTTTGTAATATACCCACTCATGTTGCAAAGTATAATGGGGGTACTTGTTTGGACCCTTTGGTTAAATCCTCCTAGACTTTTGACGAAAAAGGATCAAGATTAACCTCCTCGTTAATAGATTTAATATCCTACCGAAAAGGTTCAAATATGGCTTGCAACTCCTTGCCTTCTCCTTTCCTTGATAAGCCATCTGCTACCTGATTTGCTGCTCCCACCTTATATATGATTTCTAGTTCATACCCTAATAGTTGGGCAAACCAATTACATTGATTCTAAGTTGTGATGCATTGTTTTAACAAGTGCCTTAGTTTCTTTTTTTTTTTTTCTGTATACACTGTGAATTTATGTCCTAACAAGGGCGCCGATTGATAGAGAACTATCTCCATGTATGAGAAAAACTTGAGGAAAAATATTTGTAATTCAAAGAATCTATGACAAGTTCAAATATCAAACATGTCTCCTTGAATTTTATAATGTTCCATGGAGGAGGAAACTTAAAAAACACGAAGATCATTAGCACAATTGAAAAATAATTTAGGAAATTAAATAAATTGTACTTTTATTTTAATTTTACAAAATGTTAAATTTGCTAGGCGAACCAGTTTGTGTTCACTGGGCGAGCAGGCCTCGCTAGGCAAAAGTCTGCATCTATAATTTTTGTTTTATGTTATTTTTATGTGTTTTGGGCTTTATTTTAGTTTTCTAGGTTTTCATAAACTTACGTGCCTATATATAGAGGTACCAAAAACTTATGTAAACACTTTGAGTCATATTATATGCATTTGCATTCTTGAGAGAGGATTCTCTTGATTTTTGAGTTAAAACTCTAACTCTTATCAAAGATTAACATCTACATGCTGAATCTTCACTTGACTTATCAATCTGCTAGATTGTGGCGTCCTCATCCCTGTCTTATTCCGCATTCTTCTTTGATTCATTTTTGTCATGTCTTTTGAATATTCAAATTCAGAAAAGATCGTACTCTTTCCCAGACAGAATCGTATCACCAGTACTGAATGGCTAGGACCAGAGCCATAAAGTTATTTTTCATATATAGACTTTGGGAGAGAGGTGTTTGCTAGTGCTTTGCTGAAAAGAGCTATGGGTCTTTTGTCTTGGAATAAGACAACCACCAATCCTTTCCCAGAAGTGTTGCATTCCATGGGAAAAGCTTAGAAAAATAGAGCATCCCAAAAATTGTAGTAACAACGATTGAAAGTCCTATATCGACAAAAGATAAGGACAATTTATAATACATAAGTGGGTGCAAACCTCACCTTAAAAGTCAATTTTGTTGGGTTGAGTTAGGTTTAAAGTCCACATTTTAACATGGTATATCAAAGTCATGGGTTAGAGTCTATCGTAGCAAGATTTGTGTTTAGTGGGCATACAATTCCATCCGATATTGGACCACTATTAGACCACCCATTAATGTCTAGTCTCACGCACAAGATGTATATACCTTGGCATGAGAGGTGTTGAAAGTCCCACATCAATTAGAGATAAGGCCAATTAATAATATACAAGTAGGTGCAAACCTCACCTTAAAAACCAGTTTTGTAGAGTTGAGTTAGGCTTAAAGCCTACTTCTTAACAATAACTATATGCAACTGTCTAAAGGCATCTAGGCTGTCTTGAGTCCACTCAAATTTTTTTTTATGAAGTTGTCAAAGGTATGGCTATCTTGCCATAATTCCATATAAAATGTCAATGATATTTGTTAGACCAAAAAAATCCTGTCAAGGCCCTACTGCTCTTGGGAATAGGCGACTACAATATAGTTTCAATCTTTTCAGGAGCCATGGAAACTCCTTGTTATGAAATAACATGACCCAAATACCTAGTATAATTTTGTCTATCAAAATATCATTAAAAAAACACTATAACACATTGACTAAGAAATTGCTCTAAAACTGATTGCATTGCACAATGAAAAGTAGTTGGGGATTGATTAAACAAAAGGCACAACCAAACATTTATAATGCTCTTGATGTGTTCTAAAAGTTGTTTTGTGTATGTTAAATATGATGAAAAACTATATTTAGGATCAATCTCCCTTGTGTGTCTTTGCATACACATAGGGTAATGTATTTGTAATAATAAGAATGTGGGCTAAGCCCAAATACAAATGAATATGTAAAAATAAAATATAATGAGCATAAGGACTATGTTTCCCTAATAAACATATATGTACTATGTTTCCCTAATTAACATAAACACACAATATCTAACACTCCCCCTCAAGCTGGAGCGTATAAATCATATGTTCCAAGCTTGTCACAAAGATAGTCAATTCTAGGTCTTCGCAAGGACTTAGTGAATATGTCTGCCAACTGGTTGCTTGAGTTAACGAACTCAGTCTTGATATCTCCGGATATGATTTTTTCTCTAATAAAATGGCAATCAACTTCAATGTGCTTGGTTCTCTCATGGAAGACAGGGTTAGAGCTAATATGAAGAGCAGCTTGATTATCACATATAAGTGTCATGTGAGTGACATCTCCAAATTTCAGTTCACTAAGTAATTGTTTAAGCTACACAAGCTCACAAGTAGCTGATGCCATAGCTCTATATTCTGCTTCTGCGCTAGACCTAGCCACAACACTTTGCTTCTTACTTTTCCAAGATATCAGGTTGCCACCAATAGAGACACAATATCCAGAAGTAGACCTCCTATCAGAAGGGGAACCAGCCCAATCAGCATCTGAATAGCAAACGATTTTTGTATCGTTGTTAGGTCCATATAGCAAACCTTTTCCAGGTGATCCTTTAATATACTTCAGTATGCGAACAACTGCATCCCAATGGTCTTCACATGGGAAGTTAAGGAATTGACTCACCACACTTACTGCGAAGGAAATGTCAGGAAGCGTAACAGTAAGATAGTTTAATTTACCAACTAATCTTCTGTAACGTTCAGGATCTGAGAAAGGCTCCCCCTGATTTGGTAGAAGCTTGATGTTAGGATCCATAGGTGTCTCAACAGACTTACAGTTCATTAACCCTGTTTCCTCCAAGATGTCTAACGCATACTTCCTCTGAGATATGACAATACCATCATTGGATTGTGCTACTTCAATACCCAAAAAGTATCGGAGTTTGCCAAGATCTTTGGTTTGAAAATGGTGACAAAGGTGTTGTTTCATCTGAGAGATGCCAAGATAGTCGCTTCCTGTGAGAACAATGTCATCAACATACACTATTAAGTAGATACATCCAGCACTTGAGTGGCGATAGAACACTGAATGATCCGCTTCACTGCGAGACATACCAAATTGTTGAACAACACAGCTGAACTTACCAAACCAGGCCCGAGGAGACTGTTTTAGGCCATATAAGGATTTGCGAAGACGACATACCAATCCAGATGACTCCCCCTGAGCAACAAAGCCGGGCGGTTGCTCCATATAAATTTCTTCATGCAAATCACCATTAAGGAAAGCGTTTTTTACATCAAGTTGGTAAAGAGGCCATTGTCGAAGAGCGGCCATGGCAATGAATAGGCGAACAGAGGTCATTTTCGCCACTGGAGAAAAAGTATCACCATAATCCAAACCAAAAATCTGTGTGTATCCTTTGGCAACCAGTCGAGCCTTCAAACGATCAATTGTACCATCAGAGCCAACTTTGATAGCATAAACCCACCTGCAACCAACAACAGACTTTCCAGATGGTAATTGGACAAGCTCCCAAGTTCCACTTTTCTGTAAAGCACTTAATTCATCCAGCATGGCTTGACGCCAACCAGGATGAGTTAAGGCATCACCCACAGACTTGGGAATGGACACAGAAGAAATGGAGGAGAGACATGTGTAAAAAGATGGAGATAACCTGTGGTAACTAAGAACAGTATAATGGGGGGAAGGGTTACGAGTAGAGTGTATACCTTTACGGAGGGCAATAGGCAGGTCAGACTCATTTGCAGGAGTCGGAGGAGACACAGGAAGCGGCACAGGAGGTGAGTCATGAGGGAGACGAGGGCGGCGACTATAAACCTGAAGGGGTGGAGTTGAAGGACGATCCTGAGAGGCTAAAGGAGGAGAAGGATCACAGACAATAGGAATATCAACAGTAATAGGTGGAGGTACAGAACTAGAAGATAGAGGTGAAAAATAAAACGAAGATTCATCAAAAGTGACGTCAGCAGAGATAAAATGGTGATTGAGGGAAGGGGAAAAACACTTATAGCCCTTTTGTGACCGTGGAAATCCTAAGAAGACACATTTGTGAGATCTAGGAGATAACTTATCAAGACCAGGACTAAAATCATGAACAAAACATGTAGACCCAAAAACTCTAAGAGGTAATGGATGTAAAGGGTCTTGAGGAAATAAGACAGAATGAGGGATTTTGTTATCTAGGACAGAAGATGGCATGCGGTTTATGAGATAACATGCAGTGAGAACTGCATCACCCCAAAAATGCGAGGGTACTTGGCCATGGATGAGAAGAGTACGAGTTGTTTCAATAAGGTGTCTATTCTTGCGCTCAGCCACCCCATTTTGTTGAGGAGTATAAGCACATGAGGTCTGGTGAAGAATGCCATGAGAAGCCATAAAATGTTTAAACTGTTGAGAAAGGTATTCACGGCCATTATCACTGCGTAAAATTCGAATAGAAACCCCAAACTGTGTTTTTATTTCATTGAAAAAAGATTGGAAAATAGAAAACAACTCAGAACGATTCTTCATTAAAAACAACCAAGTACATCTGGAATAGTCATCAATAAAGGTAACAAAATACTGAAATCCTAAAGTGGACTTAACACGACTAGGTCCCCAAATATCAGAATGAACTAATGAAAAAGGGGATGACGCTCTTTGTGAAACACTACAAGGAAAGGAACTACGAGTATGCTTTCCTAACTGACAAGACTCACATGACAAACTTGATAATTCGACAAACTCGGAACAAGTTGCTGCAATTTGGCAAGACTGGGATGACCTAACTGAGCATGAAGAAGGGATGGTGACTCCATGATTACGCCAGCATGTGGAGAAGGGCGGAGAAGATATAGGCCATGAGACTCACATCCTGTGCCAATCATGTGTTTCGAACTCCGGTCCTGCAAACAAACAGAATCTTTGGTAAATGAAATAATACAATTAAGGGAATGAGTTAGACGACTTATGGACAATAAGTTGAAAGGAGACCCAGGGACATAGAGTACATTATCAATGGATATGGACGGAAAAATATGAACAGTACCAATACCATGAGATGAGACTCTAGACCCATCAGCCATTGTTACCGAGGGTAAATTATCTGGACATGACAAGGAAGAAAACAAGGACTTGTTACCAGTTATATGATCGGTGGCACCTGAGTCAAGGACCCAAGATCCGAGGGAGTGAGTCAGACCAACAAAAGGTGTACCTGTGCGGGCAACAGATACAGATGTAATGGAACTAGAGTGCTGACGATCCT
Source organism: Vigna reflexopilosa (assembly GCA_027742785.1). Lineage (NCBI taxonomy): Eukaryota > Viridiplantae > Streptophyta > Magnoliopsida > Fabales > Fabaceae > Vigna > Vigna reflexopilosa. The sequence continues at coordinate 4,575,410 of CM050917.1, forward strand.
CATACCATCGGAGAAATTCGTTGAAGACTGCAGGGTTATCTACAGTATTTGATGAAGTAGGATGGTCTGCAGACGGTAGTTGAGGAGGTGGATCAGAATTAGCCATTGCTACAGATCGAGGAGGACGTCCATGAAGCGAATAACACCTATCAATTTTGTGGCCTGGCTTGCCACAATGGTCACATTTAGGTCGTCCTTTACCTGGCTTGCGAGACCGACTTCGATCATCACGTTGGACAGCCATAACTGAGGAATCATCAGTATGAGGAGATGTCTCAACGACTAGTTTGCTCGGAATACGCAAAAGAGCAGAACAAGTAGAAGTAAAGTTGGGTATGACAGGAGAACCCAAAATCTGATCACGAACATGGGAGGAATCATCAGAGAGTCCATATAAGGCCAACAACATGAAGAACTTGGATCGTTGTTCCAATTCTTCAGCAGGAGTGGAAGCAGGAGGTAATAGCTCATTAAAATCATGAAGGAGGGCATGAACTTTACCCAAATATTCTGCCATGGGACCAGGACTGCGTGGACCAATGACAGTGAATAGGTTCTGACAAACACCATAAAGACGCTGCGTGTCATTTGTGTATAATAGCCTTGCTTGAGCCCATACTTCTGAACATGTTTCATAGGAACGAAACATTTGTTTCAGAGAGGAGTGAATGGTGGACTTTATGACGATGCATAACTGGGCATCAATTTTCATCCAGCGAGAAGTGTCATCTGTGGTAGCACTAGTCACATCTTTAGTAAGGTGATCTACATACCCCTGACTCTTCAACCAAAGTTTGATGTCAGATGCCCATGTTGCATAATTCGTGCCATCTAACTTGTCAATGGACAAGTGTACATTCACAAAATTGGTGTAGATTGGGGAATCAGCAGAAGAAGATGGGGCACTAACACAAGTGTTTGTAGACGCGGAAGATGCCATGGAGAGGGAGAAACCCTAAAAATCCAACGTGCTCCGATTGACGCAACGACCACAGATCCAGAAAGAGGGCGAGGAGGCGATCACGGCGATGCTGGTCGGCGGCGGTGGGCTCCGGCGAGCGGCGGATCTGCGAACTGTTGTGGCGGCGCGTGGAGGCGCGTGGGTGCTCCGATCGCCGCGATCTTTGAACCGCGGTGGTCGCCCAGCCGAGGCGCTTCCGATGGAGTGGTCGCCGGTCGATTCTGGAACTCCGGCAGCGGCGGCGGCGACGGCGGCGGCGGCGGCGGCGGCGGTGGGCTGCGGCGACTGTGGCGGTGATGCGTACCGGAAACTATAGAACAGGTAGAACCGAACCTGACTCTGATACCATGTTAAATATGATGAAAAACTATATTTAGGATCAATCTCCCTTGTGTGTCTTTGCATACACATAGGATAATGTATTTGTAATAATAAGAATGTGGGCTAAGCCCAAATACAAATGAATATGTAAAAATAAAATATAATGAGCATAAGGACTATGTTTCCCTAATAAACATATATGTACTATGTTTCCCTAATTAACATAAACACACAATATCTAACAGTGTACATCTAGCTCATACATCCTAATTTGGTGACATCCTCTTCTTGAGGAGAAAAATATTTAGGACCTTATTTGAAAAAGTTGCTTTATTTAGGGTGCTGTAATCAGTACAGACTTAACAACTTCCATTCTTTCTCTTGACTAAGAGCATAAGGCTTGAGTATGTGTTGTTACTAGGACAGATAATGCCACTTGTCAATGTTTCTGCCACTTGCTTCTCAATCTCATTTTTATGAAAATGAGGGTACAGGATTTATCCTTGCTTTAAAAGGAATGCAGTAGTGAACTGCTACAATGAGAGTCAAACCAAAGTTCTACAAATACCACCGCATACTCATTTAAGATTTGTTGAAGTGGCCTATCCTCATCTGCAGAAACCATAATTGCAGGTGTTTTTCCTTGTTGCTTTTCTAAATTTTTAGTGGCTCGTGTTCAACTATCGAAAGCATGTTTCTATTTTTATCAACATCAACCTTTTGATCTTGATGAGAAAAAGTCATGGTAGGGGTCCAATTGACCTTGACGCCCCCTAAAAGCACCCAGGTCATGCCCAAAATGACACCCACTCCCCCTAATTCAAACAGAAAAAACTCCCCTGAAAAAAATTAATCACCCATCCTCACATTCAGGTCACTTGCATTAGCTTTGAGTTTTCTTTTCCTACCCATCTCCCAATCTCACCTTATTATAAGAATGTTGGATCAATTTTCAACACCAGATTGTATACCAAACCTATTGATAAGATGTTGTGACTGGTGCCACTGCCTTTCACCCTAATATTCTTGTGATATCATTGTTTGCAGTTGAGTCATACCCCTAACTGCACAAGTTGATAACTCCAACCATTGAGAGTCTAACTCTCAGTTTTCAGCCTCTTTTCTTTCAACAAAATCTTCTTCTACTGCCACTAATTGCACTATCTACCCTGTCTCATTAATTAGTTCATTTTCAGCCAAAAGATCAAACCCCAAAACTCTTTTCTGGATGACACCAATGATTGGACAAAAAGCTCCAACACATCGATAACAAAGATTCCCTTCTCTTGATGTGTTCAGGAAATGAAAGATTCCTGGTTTCCCTAATCCTTGTCCCTGCCTAGTCTGAACCAGGGTTGGCCACTGATGATCCGAAGAATGATTTTTCACCCCCTTGCCATGTTTGACAAGAGCGTCCTTCCTTGACGGTTCATTAGAGAAACAGTTTCTCTTCCACCTTAATATCAGAATCCTAAATTATGTTCACAATACGAAGCTCCACTGATGTGTTGTGTATCCTTCATAGCCTCCTACATGTCTTGCACAATTTCCATGGCTCAAATCAGGTCTTCTGGGTCATATGGATGAACCTGATTTTGTATATTCTGATGTAACCCTGCAAAAAAATACCCAACCAATTGATCTTTCAATGTTCAATTTCATTGAGATACCAGGATTTCAATTCTTGGATGAAATCTTCTACACTCCCAATCCATCTAATTGCAGCTAATGTCTTAGAAAATATGCTTTGCCCACTAGCTCCAAATCTCCATAACAGTGTTGTTGCAAGATCTTCCCAAGAAGGGTTCTTGGAATTTTGTTGCCAGAATCTTAACCAATGGTCAGTGTTTCCTTCCATGCCAATTAAGGTTATTCATAACTTTCCCAACCTTTTGATGTTCCATACTTCAAAAAAATTTCCACTCTGGCTATCTATCATAGTAGATCACTCCCGTCAAACATCAACAACTCTACCAATTTTATCCAAGGGCAGAGTTGTTCTTCCTTGTCCCTATTAGATCCATTATTTTTTATGTCCTCCTCTTCTCTTTTCTATTCACCATTGACTAAGTTTTCTCCTGCATTTGACAGTTTCTTTCCTTTCTTAACTTCAAGAAGCAATTCCTTTGTTTCAGAGTTTGATCATGGTTAGTATCGTACTCTTGTGGCAAGCTATACAAGCCCATGGTCATAAATAATGTCTTGTGGTTCTCAAGATCCTTCATAAAAGGGGCTCAACAAAATCACGTCAGGCAGCATGATGTCAACCAAAACAAGAACACCAGACCCTCAATTGTCATGGGGCAAAGAGTGTTCTAAGATATTGGCAGACACCGTAGTGATATTGTGTGCCATTGGAATTGTTAAATATAATGAAAATTATATATTGGAATTAATCCCTTGTGTTAAATACACACATAGGGTTCTCTATTTATAATAGAAGAACTATGGGCTAAGCCCAAATACAAATGAATATGTAAGAATAAAATAAAATAAAATAAGAACAATGTTTCCCTAATAAACATATAGGGACTATGTTTCCCTAATTAACATAAACACAATATAAACTAAATATAATATCTCTAACACTCCCCCTCAAGCTGGAGCATACAGATTGTATGGACAAAGCTTGGAATAAATAAACTCAATTTGAAATATATGATCTGTCTTCAAGAGTGTGCGGCAAACAGATGCGCAATCACATGTCGACGAACAACTAACAGCAATTTATGGACAGTAGTAGACAACTGCGAAACTTCAAATAGCACCATGGAACTTCAAGTGGGATGACTTTGACAAAGGAGAACAATGACAAACTCCAGGGACTGGATTGCCATCAAGTAAGGATGGGGCTTGCATCAAAACTACAGGGATTGCCATCACTGACTGATGGGGCCTGTAGTGGCTAAAAGCGACAAAACTACAGGGAATGCCATCACTGACTGATGGGGCCTGTAGTGGCTAAAAGCGACAAAACTACAGGGAATGTCATCACTAACTGATGGGGCCTGTAATGGCTAGAAGCGACAAAACTGCAAGGACTGCCATCATTGACTAGCGGAGTCTGAAAGCCTAAAACCTGGCTGGAAACATACTTCCCCTCACGACGAACGGCGGAAATGATAACGCGCCAATGACAGACCGTGAAAGTGGAAGATCATAATGAGCTCTTATTCATCAAAGCACCCAAAAACAAATCTGACAAATTTGACAAAAGGTTGGTGAAATTGTTTCAACCCATAATTTTGGTGTTGAAATTCCTTAGTGTTAACCACTGACTGTCCTTGGAGACCTTAGAGAAGAAGATAGCGGAAGCAATAGAGGTAGGACTAGGTGTTGGTGCATCGATGGCACAAGTGGCGGAGACGATTGCCAGCGACATTGGCAGGTGACGGTGGTCGGAGACGGTGACCGGAGACGGTGACCAGAGACGGTGACCGGAGACGGTGGCCGGAGACAGTGACCGAAGACGGTGACCGGAGACGGTGGCCGGCAACGGTGGCCGGAGATGGCAGACGGCCGGTGACTGACGACCGGTGACGGTGGCCGACGGCAGCGGACGGCCGGTGACGGTGGCGGCTGGTGGCGAGCGGCAATGGGCAGTGGCGGACAGCAACACCGGACAAATGCGAGACAGAAGTATAAAGGCACAGGTTGAAAAAGAAACTTTTTTTTTTTAGGGGGCCGCCGGTGGCAACGGCCACGTGCCATCGACGGCAACAAAGACAGAGTAGAAAAGGATCAGAAAACCTGCTCTGATACCATGTTAAATATAATGAAAATTATATATTGGAATTAATCCCTTGTGTTAAATACACACATAGGGTTCTCTATTTATAATAGAAAAAATATGGGCTAAGCCCAAATACAAATAAATATGTAAGAATAAAATAAAATAAAATAAGAACAATGTTTCCTTAATAAACATATAGGGACTATGTTTCCCTAATAAACATAAACACAATATAAACTAAATATAATATCTCTAACAAGAATAAAGGACACAAACCTCACTCCAAACTGATACACATGTCTCATGCGTATGGAAAATAGGTTTGAGTGAGACATGAATAAGTGGATTTAATAGCACTACCGAGTTAAGCATCAATCTTTATCCATTGTTCTTTCTTTTTTGTAGGAACAGATTCGGCAGTGGTGGCACAACCCACTTGACCATAACCCGATTTTGGAAGAATAAGTAGAATAGTTAAACCCATCCATATTCTCAATACTAAGAATATGGTTAGAAAATATGGGAGAATCTGTTCTAGAGGTTGATGTTATATTGAAAGAATTTTTTTTCTGGAAAACAACAGAAAAAATAAATATGGTTAACCGGATTTTGGAAGCCTAAGTCAAATAATTAAGCCCATCCATCTTCTCAATACTAACAATATGGTTAGAAAATATGGAAGAATCTGTTCTAGAGGTTGATGTGGTGTTGAAAGAACTTTTTTTCTGGAATGTTGTTATAAAATATGGGAGAATCTGTTCTAGAGGTTGACGTGGTGTTGAAAGAATTTTATTTTTTTTCTGGAAAACAACAGAAAAAACAATACAGTTAACTGGATTTTGGAAGCCTAAGTAGAATAGTTAAACCATCCATCTTCTCAATACTAACAATATGGTTTGAAAATATGGGAGAATCTGTTCTAGAGGTTGATGTGATGTTGAAAGATTTTTTTTTTCTGGAAAACAACAAAGGAAAACTTGCCAAAGAAAAAGGTGGCTGTCGGAAAACTCGCCAAAGATGCACCAAAACATAGAAAACAAATCTGTGAGAGGTTCATGAAAAGAAATCCTTCAAATACATTAGGTCTATCAAATCAACATGATTTTGAAAAAGGCTCTAGATAACATGATAGGATATAATGTGATAGAATATGAGGGGTGCATGATAGAAGGAAACAGATTAGGAATTAGTGTTAGTTGGTTAGTTGGTTGTGGGGGGCCTTTAGAAGAAGGCAGGGAGGTCTTGGGAGGTCTTGTGTCAAGCAGTTTTTGGATAATTTTGTAGATTGAGCTTTAACTCTTTGTGAAGGGGGAAACCCTTGAAGGAGAGAGTGTTCTCCTATTTTTGTATTCTTTGGTTACAATAATAATACAGTTTTGTTTCCAATAATCCGGTGAGTGAGTGTGTCCTATTTTGAGTGTGTGCTGTTTTGAGTGATAGATAGATTTCTTGACCAAAGAAACCTATCATAATGACCAAAGAAACCTATCATAACATGTTAAACTTTATGGAAGAGAAAAACATTAAGTTGAAACCATATGTTTATGAGACAGCACAAGTACCTTTATTTATATTAGGAAAGAAGAATCAATACAATAAATAGAGAATTCTCTGATAACAAATATATGATATGGGAGTAAATAAAAAATTCCTAATAATACATATAAAATCTAGATATTCCTGATTATATAGGATTAGCTCCGTAATTCTATAATTATAACAGTCTCATAAGGGTTCTTAATCATTAAAATTAAAATAATACTACAGTTTTTTACAACAAATGTTTAATTTGGAAGCAACAAGTGAAGTAGATTCATGCTCCTCAAGTATAAAATTATCAATTTGATTTACCAGTTGGTTTGTGGAAGATGCAAGACCACCCGGTCCATCAGTACCATACATCATCAAGCCTTTGGATACGCCAGCAACATTCTGTAAGTTACCCGTCATTGCAACTCCATCACCAGGAGTATGAGTCGATGGAGTTGATGGTTGAGAATTAGAAGGACCAAGTGTATTTCCTGTTCCAGTACTGTTTGCAGGTCCTGAAGATGTAGGTCCCTTCCTTTTCCGGTTATTCTACAAAATGGTCGGCAATTGATTATCGCAAGCAAGGGAAAAAGCATTTGAATAGAAACTGCTAACTCGTATAACTTTGGTCAAACAAAAAAGCAAAAGTATCTAATACTGATATCATTTTAAGCATAAAAGTAAAACCTGAATCAATTGTTGTGGATGCAAAGGATCCTGTTGTTGCTGGGAGGTGGATTGTTGGATTTGTGGCATGTTGATCTGCATCAAAAATGACAAAATAATCATATTAACACAGAAGAAATGAAATTTCTATTATAAAACCAAAATTGATTCTTGTATCAAACTTCTATAAACAAAATTTTCTATTTAGGCAGAGTAACAAGCTAAAATATTTATGGGTACCTTTAATAGAAAATTCTTTAAACTTTCTCATGGCTAGAGTATATCAAGAAGACAGAAACTCTGACTTGTTCTACAATTTGTCACTCCAGTAGTAAGTGCAACTAATTGTTTCAATCAACTCTGTGCCATGCCACATTACATGACTACAAGGAATATTTATTTAATTTTCAGAAAAAATGAATAATTGACAACTTCACAAAACTAGGTCTAGTTATTCATATTAGGAAATATTCAGTAACAAAGTATACGCCCTAGAATTAGGCTCATTTAATTGTATTGTTTTATTTTGATAGGAAGTCCCATAAACCTTGGGATAATATGAATCTAGTTTCTCTTTCTTCTAAGGAGCTTTCGGTAGATATTTAACTCTATCTATCTTCTAAATTGTGAATAACATTCCACATTTTCCAATTTCATACATGGTCACAGCAGTTCAGTTCAGATATAGGACTGCATCTGCTTTTATATAAACTACCTGAATGCATTCTCAGTCAAACTATAACAAGTCTTAGAATTTGAGTTTAGATCCTAACTCACTTGTAATGTGAAAAGCCCAAGCTTTATAAGCTCTATAGAAGCCACATCTCTAGTCAATGTGACTATATCAACAGTCTTGAGGTTGCAATCAAGGAATTCCCATAGAGGCCACAACTATAGCAGGCTAGGATAACCACAATTCAAACGGCATTCCAACACTTCGAAAAATCATCTATAGTGAATATGGACTCTACCTTAATTGACTAATCTACATTGGTCTCTGTTAGACATCTTATAAGTAAGCATTATAAGAGGAGAAACCAGAAATAAAGAGTGTGTAGGGTCTATAGTAAATAGGACAGTTATTGTAATGATTAGGAAAGTTATTGTAATAGTTTTTGACAGTTCTGTGTGCAGTTTGACAGTTTTCCATATTTTATTAGGGCCAAGCATAACTGCTTTTAGGTAGTTATCAGACTGGAGAGAAAATCTGGAAAGGGGGAAACCAAGCTCTCAATAACTTGGAAGATGCGTACTGTCCTAAGTGTTGTTCTTGTTAGAATAATTATTGAGTCTATCTATGATTAGTATAGCAGGGCCTAAAGTAGGTAGTTGTATGTTGGGTTATCTATAATGATTGTTCCTAGCAGTCTAGGACAATCTCTTCATCTTCCATCTATCTATTGTATCAGATCTTTATCTATATAAATAATAGAACTGAGAAGGGTCTTCTAAGCCCTTTAGAACTATTTTTCTCTGTTTTAGATCTCAAGTGTTCTATTTATGTTTATATGTTGTGTTGTGTTCCTTGTAATGTTGAGAGGGGGAGCTCTCTCAAGTTTGATAAAAAGTGTTTTTAATGATGTACTTGTTAAATGTTCTTTTTTAGGTGATTAGATTGTTAGATTAGGATTAAATTCATGTAAGATAGATTCTTGGTTGAATACAATAACAAAACTGCATAAATCTGGTTTATAGATTAACTTAGTTCATAATCAGTTAAAGTGAATCAGAGGCACACCAGGGATGAGCTGTCTACTTTAATCGATTAAGGAATTAACATAATCGATTAAAACAGAGAATTTGGCCTAATCAATTAAGAAATTAACCTAATCGATTAAATGCATCAGTTTTGCATCTTTTGCTATATATACATATATAATTCCTTTTGTAAGCACGTGAAACATTCTCAAAGCTATCATTTGTGAAACAAAAACACTTTGTGAGAATTCTTGGAGCATTCTTGGAGGAGCCAACATAAATTGTAAAGATTCAAAGGTTCAAGCTTTCAAGAGTGAAAGGGAAGATCAAGGAAGTGTCTAGATCTTGAATTCTTTGTAAGATCTGCACAAGGGGTGTACCAAGTTTTTTTCTTTGTGAATTGTCATTACCTTTGTTGTGTAGGCAAGGTTCCTAGTGTGAGTACGTGTAGCCTCACCCTTAGGAGTGTGTTCTTGATTCCTAGTGTGAGTGTATGTAGTCTCACCCTTAAGATTGTGTATTCTATAATCTTTAACACTTGTTATTAGTGGATTTCCTTCCAACTAAGTATTGGAAGAAAACAAGATGTAGACTCTTGAAGAGTTGAACCAGTATAAATCATTGTGTTGATTTCTTTCTTTATTCTTCCCTATTATATTGTTGAATCTTTGATGTGTAAAGATCCTTTGAAAACAACCTTATACACCTGAAAATCTTTAAGAACTTTAAAAAGTGTTTTCAAACAAATTCACCCCTTCTTGGATTGACAAATAAGGGTTTCAATTTTAACATGTAATATGGTAAACTATAGACCAGATCTTGTGACAGAAATTTAATATAATTTCTATACCAGTTGGTTTCTATCAGTGGTGAAAGCGTTAAGTCCCTCAAACTAAGAAAATTACGCCTCAAGTCTGACCACTGTCTCAGAGTCACCCATATTGTTGACAGGTGTTATGCATTAAGCATCTCCCCCTTGAACTATGAATGTAGCATAGGATACTCCATCCAGCTCCCTCTTAGCCCAATTCCCTTACTTTTACTCAAGCACTGCTAGCTATCCTTCCTGACTTCCTCAAGTGGAATGAGGATCACCAAACCTCCAGTTTCATTGCTTTTATTGTACACACCGGTAATTACCTTCATAGTCCTCTCTCATTACACACCCATGGTTCATGGGTCCTACATTTTGGCAGTGAATCTCAAATCTGTCCCTGCTTCAAAGTTATTTACTTTTTGTTACTATGATTAAAAGGTCACAAAAACTGTCTCAACAACTTTGTACTGGCCATCTCTTCCCCTCTCTATTGATAATGTCTGTTATGTTCTTTGGTCTCCCTTTCACTTATTATCCATTAGTCATCTGACTCTTTTTTCCTGACTGTGCCATTTCATTCACTAAATACTCTATTTTGTTGATTGACTGGAGTTCAGAATGGATGGTTGGCATCAGATAATAGTGGCACCCTGGCATGGGCTATATCACCTTCAAACCTGTTACGACCTAAGGTAGGGGTAATAATAAGGGTTAGAAAGTATATGAGCAGAGAGAATATTTAGTATAAGTTAATTAGAGTAAATAAATATAATATAAGTTAATTAGAGTAAATAAATATAGTATAAGTTAATTAGAGTAAATAAATATATATTTAGGGAAATATTCAATATAAGATATTTATAATTAAGGATATATGCTAGGATAATATACGGAGAGATATTTATATTAAATATAGAGATATTTATATTAAATATAGGGATATTTAGATTAAATATAAGGATATTTATATTAAATGCAGATAGAGGAATATTTAATAAGAGATGGGCTGGAAATAATTAATATAAATAAAGTTAGAGTCTAGGGTTAAAGGGATGCTTTTGATTATTGAGTTTTGTGACAGACATTATTGTCTTGTGAGGGAGGTTATGCTCTCGAAGTAATTGAAGGAGGTTATGCTCCCAATTATTGTTTACCTTTGTTTATTCAGATATTATCATCAATAAAAGAGATTCATTTATCCAATATCATTCGTTTATTGTTTTGTTACGTGTGAGAGAGTGTGAAAGGGTGTATTGGGCTAGTTTACGTACTCAGGTACGTAACAATTGGTCCGACCTGCCGGATCGTCAAGGGAGGAAACTGCCGGATCGTCAAGGGAGGAAACTGCCGGATCGTCAAGGGAGGAAACTGCCGGATCCTAATAGAGACGAGTGAAAGACATCATGGAGGGAAGAATAAATGCAGTTGAAGGGAAACTGGAGAGCATGGAGCAGAGAATAAAGAACATGGAGTTCTCCCTAAGGAGGTTGAAGGCAGAGTTGAGTGGAATACGCCATGAAGTCCAAGCTCCAAATGGGAAGGGACTGCTGGAACCAAATGATAGTGGACTAACGGATCCGAACGTGAGCGAACGGCCAAAACCGAACGATAGCAGACTGCTGGATCCGAACGTGAAAGAACGGACGGAACCTATAGAGAGAGGACTTACCGAGCCGAACGGGAGGAGACGGCCAGAACCGAGCGTGAGAAAACTACCTGAACCAAACGGACTAGTATTGGAAGGAAGGATGAAGGCTTTGGAAGGAAGGGCAAATGGAAGAATCAATACCCTGGAGAGAACAATGGAGTCTGTGAAGAGATGGGCCGACAAAAAGAACAGGGGGCTTGCAGTGTTTGGTACACTAGCAAAAGGAAGAGCGCGACGTGAAGTACTGAAAGACATTGAAAACCATTCCCTCAGGGCTTATGATTTAGGAGAAGTGGTAACCAGAATGCTGGATGAAGAATGGAAGACATTAGAGAAGGTTTTACCACCACCCGAACCTCCAGACATGAATTGATGAGGAGCCATGAGGTCCAGCTCCTTGTTTCCAACCTTGAGGACAAGGTTGTTTTGCAGCGGGGTGTAATGTTACGACCTAAGGTAGGGGTAATAATAAGGGTTAGAAAGTATATGAGCAGAGAGAATATTTAGTATAAGTTAATTAGAGTAAATAAATATAATATAAGTTAATTAGAGTAAATAAATATAGTATAAGTTAATTAGAGTAAATAAATATATATTTAGGGAAATATTCAATATAAGATATTTATAATTAAGGATATATGCTAGGATAATATACGGAGAGATATTTATATTAAATATAGAGATATTTATATTAAATATAGGGATATTTATATTAAATATAAGGATATTTATATTAAATGCAGATAGAGGAATATTTAATAAGAGATGGGCTGGAAATAATTAATATAAATAAAGTTAGAGTCTAGGGTTAAAGGGATGCTTTTGATTATTGAGTTTTGTGACAGACATTATTGTCTTGTGAGGGAGGTTATGCTCTCGAAGTAATTGAAGGAGGTTATGCTCCCAATTATTGTTTACCTTTGTTTATTCAGATATTATCATCAATAAAAGAGATTCATTTATCCAATATCATTCGTTTATTGTTTTGTTACGTGTGAGAGAGTGTGAAAGGTTATATTTGGTTAGTTTACGTACTCAGGTACGTAACAATACCTGTGCTTTTACTGGTTTAGTTGACTCTACTCTTCTTATTTACTTCTTATTCACGCTCAACTAGGTCACCTTAATTTTCAAAAGTTATAACAAATGTTGTCGGGCTTTTCCAAATTACCTAGTTTGTCTTGTGTGTCATAAATTAAGAAAATGTAGGAATAGCAATAGGACAGAACGGAACGGGTTTCATTAACCCATATACTCATTCTGAAGGTAAAATCCCTCCTCATACCCATCAGCATATCCTAAGATTTTTGTCTCATCCTCATCCTCATCCCCATTGAGTATCAGGTATATCCCCATACCATGTCCATACCCACTTTCTTATTGTTTCAATATCAATTAATAGTTTTTATAAAAAATAAAATAAAAATTACATCAAAAGAAGCATAATATTATCAAATATTAAATATCAAAAAGACATTCTCATATCTTTAGTGTCAAACATTTAAAAAGAAATTATAATGGTATAATTTTCAAATTAGAATATCAAATAACAATTGGGTAAAAGTGAAAGAATCATATAAAATATTTCATAGTTAACATAAATAAAATCTTACAACCAAAACATCTTTAAATTTTGGACACATTAATGAAACAAAGTTGATAAAGTTGAAAAAATATTTTTAAAAAATTATAAAAATAAAATAAATATTCAAGTTTAAAAATATTTTAAATGTCTTTCTATTAATCTCCTTTATTATACAACTATATTGAAAAAAAAAATCGCAAAAAGAAAAAACATTAAACTAATAATAATTCAAATTTAGACATAAATATTTCGGTTTTTGAACTTCAAACTATGTCGGATGCTATAAACAAGATTGACGACAATAACATTAAATTATTATATTATAGTAAATGAAAAATATTTATCCAATTCTAGTGGTAAAATTACACTTATAAGAAAGAATTATAAAATAAAAGTAATTATATAAAAGAAATCATCAAAACAAAATTTTACATATTAAAAACAAAAACAAATAAAAATATTGAAAAAAAACTAAAAAGATAAAACAATTTGATACACCATTAAATAAAACTGCACAAGGAAAACATATATAATTAAGAGAATGGTAAGATGGAAAATACAATGAAGATATGAAAAAGTTGTCCAAATATCATAATAGTTGAATTGTTGAGAGATAATGAAAATTGTTTTAGCCAAACAAGTTTTTTAAATAAAACAAAAAATAAGGATATTAGAGAATTAAAGAAGATGAGTTCTCATGTTACCTAGTAAATGAATGACTTATGTGATTAAACACGTCAAACTTTTTTATGTGAAAAAAGATAAACAACAAATACAAATATTAAGAATGAGTAAAAATAATCAAATTTGAGACCTAAAATATTTCTTAGTAACTTTGATAATATACCATTTGAACTTAATCACACAAAAAGAAAAGAAGTGTAATAAAGGTTATGATAAAAGGGAAAGTACCTCAAAGATATGTGTAGACTTTGTAAATATAGAACAAGCCAAATAATTAGAAGAGAAGAGGAAGAAACTATATATATATATATATATATATATATATATATATATATATATATATATATATATATATATATATATATATATGTATATATATGTGTGTGTGTATGTGTTAGGCTACTTAATAAACTATGAATATTTTAATAATTTAAATGTGACAAGATAAGGACAAAATATATATTGGCATGAACGGGGATGGAACGGGTATGTACATACCGATCCCGGCCCCATACCCAATTGAAAAAATTAGTTATTGCTCATTCCCATACCCAACAATGCGGGGATTCCCTGTCCAAAAAGGAACAAGTTCAGACAATACCCACTAAGACAAGTTCATTTGCCATCTCGAGGAAAATATAGTAGTAGACTTTTTTAAAAGTTGTGTTAGTAGTTAAATTAAGCGTCCTTTAATTTTAGCTCATTATATGATGTTTGAAGCCCATATGGTACAGTCTCTACCTTTACTAATGACTACTCGTACTTTATTTTAATGAAAAAATTAAGCTGGGTTGTTTTCCATTTTTCTATCCTTTACCGGTTAAATAAATTAATTTTTGTTCCCATTTGCCTCTACACAGTTATAATTCTTGTTAGTATCTTCAATTATTTCAAAACTTTATGGTTTCACATGACATTCTCAACCAAACATGTACTTTAATGATTGTGCTTTGTTAGGAATCCAAAAATTGAAAAGAAGAACATAACAATCTTATTAACTAAAATTGGAGATAATCCTCCAAAGGCTTCCCCCTTTTCCAACAGAGCCACTGATTTATTCCCACAAGAATTACTGACCGAATTCCCCCCTCTACCTAAGTTTTCTCCTATTTACACAAATAGGATGAGCCTGTCCCATAACATCGTATAATTAACCTCTTTTCCTAAAGATAAGAAAAAATGAAAAGACAAAGATACAAGGATAGCTAAATTATTCCTATTTTTCCTGATAAAGATAAATAAAAAGATAGGTAATTTATTTCTACTTTTTCTTGAATAAATAAAAGAATAATTAACTTATTCCTAATTTCTAGGAAGTCTCGTAACATGTTCAGGCATCTTATAACATAAAGACTAACAAGTATCATTCTTTGGGGAGAGCAGAAAAGACATTTTCATTAAAAAGTAACATAATCTAATCAGTTGCACAAATAGCTGTGTACATGAACACATCCTACAAATCATCCATAAACACATCAATGCTCTATACAACACTAGCATAAAGAAAACTCTTTGATTTAAATGATGAAATTGTTCTAGATTTACCACATTCAGGAAACATGATATCAAGAACGTAAAATAGACTTTACCTTAGAGGAAGTAGATTGCATTGGAGAGCCTATAGATCCATCATTTGCAATTGATTGACCGTCTTTCGCATTCAAACTTCCCCTATTTAATCCCCTTAATCTTTGAGGATCCATATCTCCATAAACTGGTGAGTTGCCAATATTTCCTTGTGCCTGTACCTGTGCAAGGAGCTGCTGCTGTTGTGGTTGAGGTAAAAGCTGAAACTGATTTGCACTCTGAAGGAGAGGCTTCTGAACTGGTGCTCCAAAACCAGGACGAATTTGATCAATGCCCTAGATCATATTACAATTTATTTAAATTGGATCAAAAATTGTTAGGGTATAAGGTGGGAAGATATTCAGTATAAGTTAATTAGAGTAAATAAATATATATTCCAGGAAAATATTCAATATAAGATATTTATAATTAAGGATATATGCTAGGATAATATATTGAGAGATATTTATATATAGGGATATTTATATTAAATGCAAATATATTCTAGGGAAATATTTAGTAAGAAATGGACGGGAAATAATTAGTATAAATAAAGTTAGAGTCTAGAGTCTAGGGTGTGCTTTTGATTTGTGAGTTTTGTAAAAGAGGTTATGCTCTCAGGTAACTGACGGAGATTCTACTCCCAGTTATTAGAAATAATTGACGGAGATTATGTTAGGCCTCTACTTGATTAAAGAACCTATCAGGTTATGCTCCCAATTATTGTTTACTTTTGTTTATTCAGATATTACCATCAATAAAAGATATTCATTCGTTCAATTCCATTCTTTCATTATTCTTTTGCTTGTTTTGAGTGTGTGAGAGGTTGGTTTCATTACGTCTCCTACTCAGTCACGTAACAAAAATAGTGCTAGATGTGTAAACAAAAAATAAACTGAATTCTCAGCAGAACTTACAGTTAAAGGCCATCCTTTCAATGTGAGACTACCTACTCCAGCATTTAATCCTGAAATGGGAGAAGAAAGAGAATATTGAAACCAAGTAATATGATTAGCCAAAGAAAAAGTATAGTAATTATGTAAACCTCATAAAACATTATAAAGAAACTGATCTTCAAAACCTTTATGACAACTGAACCAGCGAAGAAATAGTGGAAAGCATAACAAACTGAAGTATCATAAAAGGTTTTGAGAAGCATAAAAGTTTGGGTAAGTTCGTGAAGCTTCCATAGACTCAATCACAAACTGGCAAGATTACAAGTTAACCTCGGAAAAAAATAATATTAAAAACCTTAGTAATAACACATATATATAACATAATACTCTTAACACAACAATAATTTAACTTTTCAACTTCCACAGTAGAGAACAGTAGCAAATCACAATAATAAGGTATGATAGTACATCAGTACCAAATAATTCAAACTACATAAATGACCACTCAGATAAATTCATAAAAACATTAGTTGCTAAAATGTGAAAAGATTTTGAAAAAAGCATTAATTTCTTGAAATCATCTGAACCATAGTAAAATCTTACACTTACTTAAGTACAAAAGCCATGCATGAGCAACTACAAGACAGTTATTGTTGGGTCATTTAGGATCAAAAATTACATTTGATTTCAAACTTGATAACTCTCTTCTTGACTCAAGAGTTTATGTGATTTTACATAAGTTTAACAAGTTCACCTGTATTTATCCAAACAGAGGTTCACAATGAGTTATCTCACTTTCTCTACCTAGACTCACGAACTTGCAAGAGTCTTCAAGTTAATTAGAGGCTTTAGTAATAACGGTAACCAAGTTTAGTTGCCTGTTTTACATTATAAATGGTGGAAATTCAATTTTTTTTTAATTTCATTCCATCTTTAAATTGATTTTCTCTTGTACTGATTTTACACCTGTGTTTGCAATGCCAGGCTTTGACTGCATTCCTCCCTGCCCATAAATTGATGAAGGGTCCATAGGCAAGGATCTCTGCATGGCACCCATGTTGACTTCACCTTTGATATCCTGCTGAGGAAGAAAATGGAAATCAGCATTGTAATTTTATAGAGAAGAAAAAGAATTCAGATGAAGACTGAGCAGTAGAAGCACAAACAGGGGTTTGCTGTGTTCGAGCCTGGATTTGCTGCAAAGCTGCCGTCACACTTCCTGAATTTCCTTGAACCATCTGACTGTTAGGGGAAAAGGCACAAAATTAGTAACTATGTACAAGACAATTACATTTCAAGTTAAATAAAAGTTACCAATAATATTACCCAGGATGATTTGTTGATTTCAAGATGGCCATTCTAGCGTCTAAAAGTGGTTGGGATGTCTCTGTATCCATGGGGTTAGAGTGCTTCATCCGCTCCTCATACATTTTTGCAGCCAAAGCACTTGCAGTAGATTGCCCAAGCACTCCTTCTGTAGTGATAGCATTTACAGGGCCTCCAAGGGGAGGATGATTGGAATCCCTTCTTTGAAGTTGAGCTTGACGAATTAATTGCATATGCTGAATTTGCAGTTGCTGTTGCTCTTTCACTTTATTCTGTTGTGCCTGCAAGTCATCAATAAAGGAAAGGCAATTACTCCTAAAAATTATGAATATTATCAATAAAACATCAATTAGGTGAACCTAATGAATGATTTTATCTTCAGAACTAAAGGAAGAAAAGGAGGTACCTCCAAATATGCTGCAGCAGTCTCTGAATGTTTCTCATTTGTCCGTGCAATAAAAATATCCCAAAAAACAGACCACCACTCAAAAAGAAAACCACCAGGAGCATCAATTGCTGCAATTGCAAAGTGTTAGTTATAATCAATTGCTGTGTACAAGTACCCCAAAAACATTCACCCAGAAGATGTAACGAGCACTGTACACAACTGTAGGAATCAGGGTATCCAAGAACTCACAAGTAGAGGTTGGGCCAACTAAGTATTTAATAAAAATAACTAAATAAAGAATAAAAGTAATTAAAAGCATTAAATTACCACATCAAATAGCTCTTACCAACAGGATCAGGAGAAACCTTCCCTTCTGTCATGAATGCTTTAGCAGTGTTATGCAACTTCTTCTTCACCAAATAATCATAAATATAAACATCAAGCCTAGAAGCATAGACGGAAAGAACCACGATATAAGTAGTAAGAACACAAAGTAAAGAACAATAGTAATTAAATGCAAGCAGTTACACGGATCAATGAACTCCAGCGCCTCTATCAAACATAAACTATTCTACTCACATCTTATCTGCTTCCCAATTACTCTGCGCCATGATTCCCCGTTCAGAAGCAAAATTAACTGCTAAATTTTACAAGAAATCAAACAAAACAATTTCAACAAAGTCTCAAAGCAAGGAAAACTAAATTAACTGAATCACAAAAACTCAAAGAATAGCAGAATGCACGTAAATCGCGAGAAACCGACCTCAAAACGCAACAAAATAGATGGATCAAACTCGTACATTACCAATCCGAGACTGCATGCACCAATGATCACCACCGACGAAGAATTGCGCTCAGTTTCGGAAACCGCGAACCGCGAACAGTCGTATCCGATTGAAGGAAACGGAGCCACTCGTAGAAATCACGTGAATTCCGCAATTGCTGTCACCGAATCGCGGAGAGAAAGATCGAAAGCGAAGAGAAGAGAAGAGAAAGGGAATTAGGGTTCGTAACGCAGTGACAGTCAGGCCTAGTCCAGTTTCAACTATGAACTGGTTCCGACCAAGCTTTTCAACTGTGAGTTATGGTGAAAGATGAAAGAGTTTGAATGAACGAAGTTCCGAAGCTGAGGCTCGTTAACAAAACGAAGCTGAGGAGAGCTTCGGGTGTAGAAAGCTTCCGTACTGGAGTATTGATTAACATACAGCTTACAAATTGTAGATCGCAAACTTTTGGATTCTGCATCTCAACCGTTGATGGTATTGATGGACAAGTGTACGAATGATATTAGAAGGTGTGGTTCCCATCTACTGTGAAGTATCAACTGTCACCATGTATTATGCATGATCTCATCAGAGGGAGTATGTATTATTCGGCTTTTTCTTCTGCACCAATCCATGATTACTATATGCACCTCCTTTATTTTTAGATAATATTCTTCATAGTTTATACTTTATTTCAAATGTGTTTTCTCTTTCTCTGTAACGAGTGAAGGAAATGTGGAGGGAAATGTAAATGTATATTACTAAAGGACTTTGTTCGGTGAAGAAGGCATGACTCTGGTATGAACCACATTTTGTTCCTTTTGCTGAACTCTGATTTCATTTCTCTCTCTCTGAAACAGATCTTCATATTCACCCTTCTTCTCTAATCTTCTTCTTCAGGTCGAACCATACATTCTAGAAAATTCTAGATGGAAGATTCTTTAAGTTTTTCGATTTTGTAATTGTTGCATTATAGTTCTTGTTATAAACCAAAATTCTCTGTGATTGTACTGTTGCATTCTGCTTAAATAAAATTCCACATTTCATTGGTGCTTTCATTGACGTTAATGGCTGAGAATACGCGGATGAAAGATATGCAAACCCAGCTCACTTCTATTTTGAATTGGATCAAGAAACAACCAGATCGTGATAAAGCCAATCGCGATTTGTTCCTTCAATTTCAAACAGCAAACAACGACCGTATGGATCAGATGCAGAAATTGTTTGATTCGTTAACGCATGGTGACAATCGGCACATTGATGCCTCGAACTCAACTGGTTCATCCTTGCGGGTGACTCCCTCTGCTTCCGCAGTGCCGATACGCAACATATCCTTGGGTTTTCCTCACTTTGATGGCACCATCCCAGTGTTAGAATGGATATTCAAAGCTGAACAGTTTTTTAATTATCATCATACTCCTGATCAAGAGCGAGTCGAGATTGCTTCTATTCATTTTGAGAAGGATGTGATTCCATGGTTTCAAATGTTACACCGTATGGCAGTAGTTCGCACATGGTCTGATTTGACGAGAGCTTTGGAGAGCCATTTCAGACCATCTCCATTCGATTCGCCCACTGCAGAATTATTCAAACTGTATCAGTCCGATACAGTATCAGAATACTACCTCAAATTCATGGCTCTAGCTAATAGATCTGAGGGTCTTACGGATGGTGCGGTGTTAAATTGTTTCTTAAGTGGGTTAAATAGGGATATTAAAAGAGATGTAGTGGCTCAATATTCTACTAATCTTCTGCGCGCGGTGTCTTTGGCCAAATTGTATGAAGAAAAGTATGCTCCTATTTTGCACCAACATTCTACCACATATACTCATCGGTATTCTCCTTTGTCTTCTATCATTACAAATCTTACTGTAGCAAAGAATACTGTGAAATAGGCGTTACCTCCGCTGCTTCCCACACCCACTAGTCCACCAATACGCCATTCCACTGTCAAAAAAATTACACCTGCGGAGATGCAATTGCGACGAGACAAAGGATTATGTTATTTCTGTGATGAAAAATTTACTTTCAATCATAAGTGTGCTAATAGACAATTGTTGATGTTACAAGTGGAAAAGAAGGATTTTGATCATTATAATGATACTGAAAATCTTTAATCTGTCATTCATACAACTAATGAAGATGGATTAGAAGATACGCATCATCTATCTTTAAATGTTATGAAGGGCGGTTCAGAAGTTGGTACCATTCATTTTGTTGCTCACATTAACACCTTGCCAGTCACGGTTTTAGTAGATGGAGGCAGTTCTGATAATTTTTTACAGCCACGGATTGCTAAGTTTCTTAAATTGGATATAGAACCAGCTCCTTTGTTTAAAGTTATGGTGGGAAATGGCAGTTATATGCAAGCTGAAGGCATCATTAAAGCTCTGGATATTCAAGTTCAAGGGGCTAGATTTGAATTCCCTGTATTTTTGCTACCTATTTCCGATGTTGATTTCATTTTAGGAGCCAATTGGTTAAAAACTATAGGATCTCATATTGCGGATTATGATGCATTACAATTGAAGTTTTTACATGAGGGGAAATTAATAACTCTACAAGGAACTCGTGATTCTTCCCCTATACAAGCACATTTACATCACATCAGAAGAATGGTGAACACTGATTCTATTGTAGAGGTGTTCAGTATGCAATTGCTCGAAGACAACCCCTCTCAATCCCCAATGTGTGCACTGCCTATGGATGTCGCACCAGATTTGGCATTACTTTTACGCAATTACAATTCAGTTTTTTATGTCCCTACATCCTTGCCACCTCCACGATTCCAGGATCATTCTATTCCTTTGATGGAAGGCTTTCAACCTGTCAAGGTTAAACCATACAGGTACCCACATAGTCAAAAAGCTGAAATTGAAAAATTGGTGCAAGGCATGCTTGAGGAAGGCATAATTCAACCAAGCAAAAGTCCATTTTCTTCTCCAATCATTCTGGTCAAGAAGAAAGATGGCTCATGGAGAGTTTGTACTGATTATCGTGCCCTGAATGCAATTACAATAAAAGATAATTTTCCCATTCCCACGGTGGATGAACTTATTGATGAGTTATTTGGAGCAATTTTCTTTTCCAAGCTAGACTTAAGATCTGGTTATCACCAAATCTTGTTGAATCCAGCAGATAGATATAAAACTGCTTTCAGAACCCACCATGGACATTATGAATGGCTTGTAATGCCATTTGGGTTAACTAATGCTCTGGCTTCCTTTCAGAGTCTATTGAATGAGATTTTCAAAGCATATCTGCAGAAATTTGTGTTAGTCTTTTTTGATGACATTTTGGTCTTTAGTGGTTCATGGGAAGATCACTTGTATCATTTGGAAGTAGTACTGAAAACGCTTCAGCAGCAACAATTATACTGCAGACTATCGAAATGCTCATTTGGGGTGAGAGAGATTGATTATTTGGGCCATACTTTATCCGACACAGGTGTGGCTATGGAAACTTCTAAATTGGAGGTTGTAAAACAGTGGTCGCTGCCTACAATAGTTAAACAACTGAGAGGATTTTTAGGCCTCACGGGTTATTATAGGAGATTTTTTAAGGGTTATGCTACAATTGATGCACCTTTAACAGATTTGCTAAAAAAGGAATCCTTTCAGTGGAATCAGAATGCATCTCTAGCCTTTGACAAGTTGAAGGATGCTTTGACTTCTGCTCTGTGCTTGCCATTCCAAATTTCAACGAACCATTTGTTTTTGAAACCGATGCTTCGGGGTCGGGCATTGGAGTTGTTCTTAGCCAATCTCAACATCCAGTTGCTTATTTTTCCAAGAAACTTTCTCCTCGAATGCAGAAACAATCGGTTTATATTAGAGAATTTTATGTCATCACAAAGGCTTTGGCTAAGTTTAGACATTACTTGCTGGTCCATAAGTTCATCATTAAAACATATCAGAGGAGTTTGAAAGAATTACTTGAGCAGCAGCTACAAACTCCTGAGCAGCAACAATGGCTTCCTAAGTTTTTAGGCTATGATTTTACTATCCAATATAAGCCTGGAAAAGAGAACATCCCCGCTGATGCTTTGTCTAGAAGTTGTTTGATGGCTTGGTCTGAGTCTAATTTTAAATGGCTGGAACACATTGCTCAAATGACCATAGCAGATGCAAAATTGAACAAGTTGTTGCTGCAACATACTCAAGGCATTTTACTTACTCATAAGTTTGTGGTTAAAGATGGCATAGTTTTCAAAAGGGGAAGATTAATGATACTAGCAGACATGAAATTGAGGAACCAAATTCTGCAGGAGTTTCATGATTCTAAAGTGGGTGGTCACACGGGCACTACTAAGACTATAGCCCGAATTTGCAAGCAGTTTTATTGGCCAAAGATGCAGGAAGATATCAAGCAATATATAAGAAAGTGCAGTATTTGCCAACAAGCTAAAGTGGATCAAGCTTTGCCTTGTGGGTTATTACAACCATTGCCAATACCTCAACAGATTTGGGAGGACATAGCTACGGATTTCATTACAAATCTACCCCCTTCACATGGGTTTTCTACAATTATGGTGGTAATTGATAGACTTTCCAAGTTTGGGCATTTCATTCCCTTGAAAACTGATTATAACAGTAAGATGGTGGCAAAAGCTTTTATTAATAATGGGGCAAAGAGTCATGGTTTTCCTAGAACCATTGTCTCGGATAGAGATAGGATTTTTATCAGTTCTTTTTGGCAGCATTTATTCAAAGCTCAAGGTACTACGTTGGCAGTGAGCTCGGATTTTCACCCTCAAAGTGATGGCCAAACTGAGATCCTTAACAAGACATTGGAGATGTATTTGCGCTGCTATGTTTTTGAGAACCCAAAGCTATGGTATTCTATGCTTCTCTGGGCTCAATATTGGTATCATTCATCTTACCATCACAGTATAAAAATGACTCCCTTTAAAGTTGTGTTTGGTCGGGAATCCCCTAGGGTTATTCCTTATGAAGTTAATACTAAAGATCCTCCTTCGATTCAAGAGTCCCTCAGCAATAGAGACAAACTGCTGCAACAACTCAAATATAATTTAATGAGAGCTCAAAATTACATGAAAATTCAAGCTGATAAGAAAAGACGAGACCTGAAACTGCAAATCGGTGATCTTGCCTTAGTAAACTGCAGCCGTATAGACAAAATTTTGTGGCTCTTAGAAAGAATCAAAAACTAAGCATGAGGTTCTTTGGTCCATTTGAAGTAGTGGAGAAGATTGGGACAGTGGCTTACAAGTTAAAACTGCCGCAGATAACTAGAATTCACCCTGTTTTTCACATTTCCTTACTTAAAAAGTTTGTGGGAAATCATTCTCAACCATACTTACCCCTACCTTTGACCATTAATGAGTTTGGACCTGTCATAAGTCCAAAGAAGGTGCTAGATACAAGAGTCTTACAGCGTAACTCCAATGACATACAACAGGTGTTGGTTCAATGGCAATCTACTCGCCTAAGGAAGCTACTTGGAAAGATCTTCAAGAATTTCAACAGGCTTATCCTCACTTCAACCTTGAGGACAAGGTTGCTTATAAAGGGGAGGGTATTGTAACGAGTAAAGGAAATGTGGAGGGAAATGTAAATGCTAGAAAGGGACACGTGAAAGAAGGAACAGTGAGAAATGACACGTGTAACAGGGTGAGAACACGTAAGGAGAGTATATTACTAAAAGACTTTGTTCGGTGAAGAAGGCATGACTCTGGTATGAACCAAATTTTTTTCCTTCTGCTGAACTCTGATTTCATTTCTCTCTCTGAAACAGATCTTCATATTCACCCTTCTTCTCTAATCTTCTTCTTCAAATCGAACCATACACTCTGAAAAATTCTAGATGGAAGATTCTTTAAGTTTTTCGATTCTGTAATTGCTGCATTATAGTTCCTGTTATAAACCAAAATTCTCTCTGTGATTGTACTGTTATAAACCAAAATTCTTTATTTTGTCATATTTACTATGGATGGATGAAACATACTTCTAAATATAGATGATGTTGATATGAACTATATTTTTTCTCGGAATGTATAATGAATTTAGACCACGTGATTATAGGGACGTGTTCACAGTAAATCAAATAATTATAACTATTGTATAATTATTTTCCTACATTAAATTTCTAAGCATTTAGTAATGTTATACTATGTTTTTATATATATATTTACTATCCATGATGACCTGTTGGAATGGATATTATGAGTTCTTCTAATTTAGGATTTCCATTTTTCATATTAAGGTTAGATTCAACAAATGGGTAATAAGTAAGAAAAAAATATGCATTGATAGGTTGTGATAGAGATGGGAAATACAAATAATACAAGAATGACGTCATTAGTGAAAAATGTGAGTTATTAGGAAATCAATGAAAGATGGTTAATGATGGATTTTGAAAATAGTTTGTCTTTCATAATCACAACTTGGCATATATGTTATTAGGTTATCCACATGTTGGTAGATTAACACGTAATAAGAAGTTTATGCTTGTTGATATTAAAAAGAAAAGTTCAGTTAAACCTATAAATATTTCGTTAAAAAGTTAAGAAATATAAGGAATAAATTGAGACAACCTTAAGACAAGTGTATAATGCAAGGGAAACATGTTATAGATCAATTTGAGGTCATAAAACTTAAATGCAACAACTAATTATGTTACTGAGACATGTATTTCATTGGTTTAGTTTCAACAAGAATACAAATATGGTGACTAGAGATGAAAAAAAATCTGTGGGTACGGATATCTGCAGGTAAAATTCACGACGAGTAGTTATTACCCGTGGATATTTACTACCCGCGGGTAACGGGTAGCGGATATTTTAATACTCGTTTCTAAACGGATCGGGTACGGGGTAGTATACTACCCAATCCACGGGTATCCGTTATCCGCAAAAAATAAAAAAATAAATTAATTTATATATATTTTTAATTAAATTTAATTAAAAATAAAATAAAATTATATTTTATTAGGTTAAATTTAATTAAAATTAAATTTTAATTTATATTTAATTTAATTTACATTATATTATAAATATATTTTTTGTAATTTTATTTAAATTTTATTTTAAAATGTATAAAATATATTTTTTTTTTGCGGGTATCCGCGAGTACCCGCAGGTTTTAAAATACCTGCGGATATTTTTTAAACGGGTATCCGCGGATAGCGGGTCGAGTAACGGGTAAAATTTTATCCGACGGATCGGATTACGGGTAAACATTATCTGTGTCCGACCCGACCCGTTGTCATCCCTAATGGTGACAAATATATTCTGGACATAATATTCATGATGGATAGGACATACAAAACTAATAGATAGAGGATGTTTTTACTTAATATTGTTGGTGTAACCTCCATTGGGATGACCTTCGCTGCTATATTTGTTTTTTTTTTTGGCATATGAACATGAAAAAAGCTGTGTAGGCTCTTGAAAGACTTAAAGGGTTGTTTTTTAGAGTTTATTTCCTCCCTAATGAATGCAATAAAGATCATATCTCTAAAAGTTTTGAATCTTCTATGTTACTTTCACATAGAAAAAAAATGTGAAAGCAAAGTGTAAAATACAATACATCCAAGAGAGGTACTGGATCAAGTCATGGATGATTGGGAAAGTGTTATGGATTATGTTGTTGCATTTGAAGTTTTTTGTTCATGACCTATATTACTTGAATATGTCAATGGTGTATAATTAATTCCACATAAAACTAATAAGTTGCTACACAACACAAATGGGTATGCCTTTTTTTCACCGTATAATTGTGTTATGCAGTGTAAAACTTATAAGGTATTCATAATTACTGTGATATGTATGGATGGGGTTGCACATTTAAGCCTAAAAATTATGCTTTAAACCTCCACATGAGACTTAAGTTTTTGTCGATTTTGATTAACATGGTAACTTTGAAACATAGTGTTAAAGTTTTGTTTAAGAAGATTCTTTATGTGATTAGACATGTGTTTAAAATCATAATGATTGGGTGATTAAATAAAATAAAATCAGTGTAACTAAAAATTGATATAAATAAATAAAATTTATGACTAACTAAAAATAAATATAAATAAATAAATAAAATAAACTTAAGAATACCTTACAAAATATAAATATATAAATAAAATAAATAAGATTATGGTTAGTCAAACAAGACAAATATTTTATGTCATAGATCCAGTCCATAAAAAATGGTCAATCATATTAGAAGAAAGAGGCATGGACAGAAATCATGATGAAGACTCTTTATATATATATATATATATATATATATATATATATATATATATTTTGAGACAACATCTTTCTCATTAAGAACCATTCAAGGAAAGGTCAATAAGGTAGTCGATGACGTTCATGTCATTCAAAGTCATCATAATGAAGGCATATGGGAGAAAACAATGCCCTAATAGGTGTTTATTTATTAATATTTCCACATTTACAATTTTTAATTTTTCCTATTCTAACCTTATGAAGTTACCCACTAAAGTTCCAATAAGACATCCTTTGAGCACAAAAGGTTCATGCTCTGCTGTAAATCATAATGACTATCAAATCTGAATGATTTATTGGTTTATGGAGATCCCCCACGTGTAATGATCATAGGATGACAACTTGAAGGAGAACATACTAACCATGGTGCTCCATTACTACCCTATAACGCGTGTACGACAATAAATGAAGTTCGAGATTCCCATCCTTTAGTTCTTATCTCAACTTCAAAAAATCCAATTCGTAAGGGAGGCCTTAGGAACATTTATAGCTTGGCCTAATGCATTGACCATGTCATATTTTGGCCCACCACAAATACTATAATGTTATTATTAGTATTTTTATCTTACAATTTATAAATCAATGATCCATACCTTTGAAAATCTTTATTTTAGTTCTCTCGTCCTAAAAAACAAGTCATGTGTCAACCTATTATCCATAAAGATTATGACATGACAAAAGCAAAAAATGATCCTCTAGAAAAACTCCCAAAGAAATTAAACAAGTTGAATAAAGGACTACTACTGCTAGAGTGGGAATTTAGCCTCTAGTGCCATGTCCTATTGTACATTAATCTAAATTATGCACTAGAGATCATTTGGGGTGACAAGATGTTGAGTATTTTAATTATACAACTATGGTGCATGTAAGATTTTTCATTATATTCCATATTTAAATCTTGGAATTGCTACTTTTAGTTTATACTTAAATATCTTGTTATAGGTACATGGACACAATCATTATGGACCAAGGTCAAACTTCCATGTACGGATTTATTGAATCTCACATCATTCAATCTTTTGGAAACACATTTGACCACAAGCAAACTTATTTGCAAACATGGATGTCTGAGTAAAAAATAGACATGTATCTTGAGTCCTATATTGATGAGTAAGTGTTACTGCATGTAATATTTTATGAAGTATTATCAATTATTCGACTAATTATTTATGATTTATGGTAGGGTCCATTGGCAACTAATGTCCATCATTCCAAAACAAGGCACAATTGTATGGTTTTGTTCCCTACATAAGAAGATGAAACCTGATTTGGAATCCATGTTACAGATGTAATTGTTACCTTTTCTCATATCATCTACTTAGTTATATTAATACTAACCTATGTTCCCAACTTAACTAGAGTTGTGGGTAAGTCCAAAACACATCAAATTCAAATATTATCTCCAAAGGTTAGAACTCATTTATCTTAAAGTTATTAATTTTCGCATGTTAATTTATGACCTTGATATGTGATTATTTTCCTTGTCATGTTTAGTGTAACAAGCAAAACAATTCATAGAAATATGGTTATTATGTCGTGTCTTAGATAAAAACCATCATTTGAGTTTCAATTACAAATGATTGGACAAGGATAATATATATATATATATATATATATATATATATATATATATATATATATCACATATTAAAAATCACATCAAACTTTAAACATTAAAATTCATACATAATGAAGTGTTATTTTTTCAGCGATTCTAGAATCCATCACCTATAATGGATTACACTATAAAGTAAATAGGATAGGAGTGAGCATTGTATCTACCAAAACGATGGAGTTAAAACCCATAATAACATTAAGACTTTACTTGAAAATTGTCAAGGACAAGAGTTTAATTATGAAAGTTCTAGTTTTCTCTTAATAGTTTAAGTTTTGATAGTTTTAGTGTTAATAGTTACATTTTTGTGTTAATAACTTTAGTTTTGATATATAATCTGTGCTGGTAAGTTTTCTAAGTTGTGTTAGAATATTTTATGCTTTTTAGGTTTAGGTAAATGGTAAATATAAACAAAACTTAAAAAAAAAGACAACATTTGACATTTGTTACTACATAAATAGACATCAAACTAGTGTTATTGAATCGCGAGTTAACTCGTAAGCAAACTCAGTTTTGGTGTATGATCGGTAGAATCAGTGGTAGACTTGATAAACTCACCTAAAATCGTGAGCCTGGTTCCGATTTTGCAAGTTTGGGAAGACATTTTGAAAACATAAAACGACTTCATTTTTAGGGCTCACCATATTAGGTTTTTTGAGCTTTCATTCAAGAGATTCACTCAATGCTTTCGTTCTCACTGTTCATCTTTGTTCCCGCGCTCTCGCCTTCGATCTCGTTGTTCAATCTCGCAATTTGTCGCGCCCTTGTTCATCAGGTTCGTCCTTCGTCGCGTTATCAATCTTGACGTTTGATCTCACCCTCCGTCGCGTCGTTGATCTCGACATTCGATCTTGCCCTCTGTCGCACCTTCGTTCTCGTCGTACGATCTCGCTTTCGTTCCCGTCGTTCGTGTCATATGTCGATCTTGCCATCGATCTTGCCGTCAATCCCATCTTCAAACTTGTGGGTTGTGTAAGTGTAAACCCTCTACCACCGAAACTGATCGTGAGGTTAAAATAAGTGATTATGTTTTAACAATAAAGTATTTTAATGGGTTCCATTTTACAGCACTGCACCATTCATTTTACTTTTCAAAAATAAAGAGTTGCACACTGCACTATTGAAAAAACTTGTTGCCACAATATTTTAAGCTCATAGGCATTTTATTTTATCTCATTATGTCAGGAAACACATCAAATTCAAGGAAGTTAATCCAAGTGCATCTTCATAAGTTAAAAGTAGAAGTAAAAATGTTTCGAGAAATCGATATGATATTTGATGGAAACATGGATTTAATATTAATGGTAATGGAAGAAAAGTGAAACGCAACTATTGCTCAAAGATTGTAAGTGGATGCATATTTAGATTTAAGCATCATCTTGCTGGAACTAGGGAAGATACTAAACCTTGTGCTTCTGTTTCGAATGAAATAAAAAGTTTGATGATAAAAATAATTGCAGAAGCTAAGAATGCTTCATTAAAGAAAATAAAGTTAAATATCATTGATGAAGATGACGAAGAAAGTGAGAGTGTTGAAAGAGGACCCGAGGTATCAGTTTTAAAGGAAAACAAAAAGTTGCTACTACTACCAAAGGGGGAGTTCAAGCAACTATAAATCAAATGATGAAAAAATGATACAAAGAAGAAGTTGATGCTCAAGTGGTAGAATTCTTTTGCACTAGTGTCATTTCTTTTAATGTAATTAGAAATCCAACATTTACAAAGATGTGTGAAATCCAACATTTCTTTTAATATTGTTTGTTTGTTGTTGTTGTTGTTGTTTGTTGTTGTTTATTACACGTTCATAGTTCATGTTGTATAAAATACCAAAAATTGGATTACATTGGTTGTTTTTCTGCTTTTCAGGTATCTTAGAGTTGTAAAAAAAGATCACAATTAATTAAAAAAAATTGATTAACATCGTACATTGACAAAATTCGACGTAATTAATGTTAATTGACGTCGGACATAAAGCAATATCCAACGTCAATTTTCTCTACTGGGAACGTCGGATTGTTCTATGTTCGACGTCAAATAACGTAAATTAACGTCAAATTTTTTGAATTCGACGTCAATTTCCGTATGACGTCAACCTCGAATTCATCGTGAAAGGCCAGAAAACACCGACGTTATACGGTGTTTTTGTACTAGTGAATATCAAAAGGAGGTAAATTTTCAAACTTTTATGCATTCAATGTTTAATTGCTTATGTTTGAAATTATTTATGATATAATATAATTGATGTAGTTATGAAGAGGTTTAGAGAATAATTGATGCTCGATGGAATAATCAACTTCATAGGCATTTGCATGCAGTTGCCTATTTTCTGAACCCCCATTTCCACTATGAACCTAACTTTAGATGTGATGATGGTGGAGAGGTGAAAGAAGGATTGTATATTTGCATGAGAAGATTGATACCATATATGGTAGAAAGAGAAAAAAAATTAATTTACAAATTGTTGAATTTCATTATGCTATAGGACTTTTTGGAATGGAAGATGCAAGGAGTGTAGGAAAGAGTTAAATCCTGGGGAATGGTGAGACATGTTTGGTGATGGAACTTCAGATTTGAAGAGATTTGTTATTCGAATTCTATAGTTCTTCTGGATGTGAGCGTAATTGGAGCTCATTTGAAATGGTAATTTAAATTATGTTTAATTTATAAATTTTTTTACTATGTTTATATCTTCACTATAAATATTATATTTCATTTTAGGTTCATATAAAGAGAATGAATCGTTTGCATAAAAAAATAAATGATTTAATTTATGTGATGTATAACTCCAAGTTGAAAAGTAGACGAATTCGAAAAATTGTAGCTCTTCCATTTGATGACATTGAATCAGATAATGAATGGATAATTGAAGAGACAAATGATGTTGTTGAGATTGAGGAAGTTGAAGGTGAAAATGATGGTGAAAATGTTCACTAAGATGGAGCAACAACAAATCTTGCTCTAAATGTTCTTTATCTTGATAACATAACATTTGGGGACAATGATGATACACAACATTCATCAGAGGAAGAGTTAGATGAGGATGATGATGGAGATGATAATGTCATTATTAGAGGACTAGAGAATTAAACATAGAGACTTTGACATTTCAATTTATGTTTTACAATATTTTTATGAACTTATTTATTTGAATTTATATAATTTTGTTATCTTATTTGAATTAGAATGTTATTTATATTTTTTTTATCCAAAGTAAATTCTTACGAGTTTACGAGTCGATTTTACTGAATTCTCACGAATTTACGTAAATTCTGGAGTTTGACAATGTTACATCAAATATGGTTCAATTTTAGTTTAAGATTGTATCAATTAGATATTGGACGTTCACATCACCAACACTCTCAAACGTCTATTTTCAAACCTCAATGTTAATTTGTTTTCTTCGACAAGTTAAAATTTTCTTCTTACATCAAAATAAAAAATAACAAATGTGAAAAACCAGTTTTGTAATAGAGTTAGTTAAAAATTTAAGGTGAATTGAAAAAAAAATTAGTTTTTAAGCCAACTCAAGTTGACGATGAATTTAATTGCTCACTAAATTTGAAAAAAAAAAATGTCAAACATATTGATCTAATGTTAAGTGAAAACCAAAAGTTTATTTAGTAAAAATGAAAGTTTATTTGAATATTTCAACTTATATCCTGAAATCCAGATACATTTAGAAAAGTTTAAATGAATAATATACTAAATAATTATTTACAATAACAAGTTTAAATGAAAAAAAAAAGACAATTACGACTATCTTAAGTAGATTTTTACTTTTAAAGGAAAAAAAAAACAAAAATTGTAATTTAGTATTCTTTTAACTATAGTTTTTACCTATTTAAAACCAGTTCCACTGATTTTACGAATAATTAATTTTAGGTTTAATCTCTTTATTTTCGCGGGGAATCTCAATTTCGTCCCGTTCTTTTGGGATTTCTCAATTAGGTCCCAATTTTCTGAAAATTGCAACAACTGAGTCATTTCCGTTAAATTGGGTCAACGACGTTAGTGTATGTTTGACATGGCACACTGGACTTTTATCACCCTGCCACGTCAGCATCTCCTTCAACCCTTCTCCAAACAGAAACCCTAATTCCCAAACCCTAGCTACCATGCGTCGCCACCGCCATTCTCGCCGACAGCCATCCCCTCAACCTTCGCTGTGAACCTCCATGGCCGCTGCAAGCCTTCTGTCACTCTCGTCCTTCGTCAAACGCAAGCTTCTTCATCCGGCAACCATGGCAGCCCCTCATCCATCACCCTCGTCACTACAGCGCTGCCGCACTTAAACTAAAAGCCGTCGTGACTTATCCTCCATTATCACCATCTTCGCAAGCTCTGCAACTAATCAAAATCGCAGCGAACATCAACAAAATCGAAACTAGAGAATTGCGATTCAGGAAATCTCGCAAGCGCCACCCAAACGCAATCGCACCATCAACAACGACGAGCTCCTCCTCCATTCGCATAACCCTTCGCGTCACCATCGCCCTCGCACCATACCAGTCAAGTTGTTGTCACCTCGCAAGCTTCCTTGCCGCTACCATCAAAGCTTCGTTCATCATCAATGCGAACCTGCAATTACCAAATTCTAGAAACCCAGTAGAAACCCAAAATCAGAGGAAACACTTCGCGCCACCACGTTCTCGAAAGCCTCCTCCTTCACGAAGCCACTTTTGCCATTCTCACAAGTCATCAACCTCCAGACCTGCAAAGAGAGACTCGCTCAGAAACCAATCAAAATCGCAGTGAACATCAACAAAATCGAAACCAGAAAATTGCGATTCAGGAAATCTTGCAAGCGCCACCCAAACGACATTGCGCCATCAACAGCGACGAGCTCCTCCTCCATTCGTGAAACCCTTCGCGTCACCATCGACCTCGCACCATACCAGTCAGGTCGCTGTCACCTCGCAAGCTTCATTGTCGTTGCCATCCAAGCTTCATTTATCATCAACGTGGACCTGCAATTACCAAATTCCAAAAACCCAGCAGAAACCAAAATCAAAGGAAACGCTTCGCACCACCACATTCTCGAAAACCTCCTCCTTCATGAATTAGGGTTTCTGTTTGCCACGTCAGCATCTCCTTCAATTAAGAAACCCTTCTCCTTGAGTCCAGCGTACCACGTCAATTAAGAAACTCACTCCAGCGTGCCACGTCAAACACACATTAACGTCGTTGGAGTCAATTTAACGGAAAGGATCCAATTGTTACAATTTTCAAGAAATTGGGACCCAATTGAGAAATCCAAAAAGAACGGGATGAAATTGAGATTCCACGCGAAAATAGGGACTTCGTGAATGATTAAACCTTAATTTTACACCACAAATAACTGAATAGAGGATCATTTCCTCGTCAAAAAGTGGCTTTGTATAATCTACTTTTGATGAACGTGATTTGAAGAGAATAATACAACGTTAAGAATATTCCAAAGATGTGTCGCTTAGGTAGATTTTATCAGACTTCTTAATATAAAAATCTCATAAGTTGGTAACAATAATTGTTTCCAATTATTTCACATGAAATTTAGGATATTTTTTTTACACTAGTTTAATCTTATATATACAGTTTTGTTTTTGAAATTAAAAACTTAATTCAGTTTCAAATTTACAATAGTTTAAGTATTTTTTTATTAAATGTTTCTTATTAAAAAATTACTTATATTGAGTTTGTAATTTTTTTTATAAATACTTTATCATTTGATTTCGTCAACAGCAAAATGTCGCAGCTGTTATAAAAATTTATTTTCTTTTCAATCTTTTCAAACTTATAAATCAACTAAGTCATGTTAGTAGTTGTTATTTAAAATTCTGTTTTACATTTAAATTGTTTTGTTTTCTGATTCCATAAATTTAGGTCATGTTGACCAAAGATATAGAAGGCTAACAGTTTAGCTCCTTATTTTTAGGAAACCACCCAAGCTTCATGCATGGAGTGGGTAGTATTTTTGCTTCTGCATATTTCTTTAAATAGTTGTAGTTCATTTCTACAAATTGTGAAATAAGAAGCATCTGTTTCAGAAATCTTATTTACCTGATAGTTAACAATCTGGTATCAGAGCTCCATAACAGGAGCCTGAACCAGAAATTTTGAGTGAGTTGGGTGGTGAGTTGAGTGATACACCAGGGGTTTTAAATCAAACATTGGGTAGAGAGTGAGTGGAACAATCATTCAGAAGAATGGCTGATTCAAAGTATGCACAACCTGCAATTCCTAAATTTGATGGACACTATGATCATTGGACAAAGCTTATGGAGAATTTCCTTCGATCAAAGGAATATTGGCATTTGGTGGAACATGGAGTAAACGTTGTTCCAAACAAAACTACTGCATCAGAGGCAGAAACTAAAGTCATGGAGGAGCAGAAACTTAAGGATTTAAAGATAAAAAACTATCTCTATCAAGCAATAGATAGAGAAATTTTGGACACCATTCTCAATGATGAAACGTCAAAAAATATATGGGATTCCATGAAGCAGAAGTTTCAAGGTTCAACACGAGTTAAACGTGCTCAATTACAAGCCCTACACAAAGAGTTTGAAACGCTACAGATGAAGGAGGGAGAATCTGTGAATTCTTATTTTGCCAGAACATTGAAAATTGCCAAAAGTATGAAAGCTGTTGGAGAAAGTATGCAAGAAAGTGTCATAACTACGAAAATCTTGCAGTCTATGACAGTCCAATTCAATTATGTGGTGTGCTTCATTGAAGAATCAAATAACTTAGATTCCTTGATAATAGACGAACTACAAAGTAATATATTACTTCATGAACAAAGAATGATACTTTCAACAACTGAAGAACAAGTTATGCAAACCCTAGTAGATGACAGAGGTGGAAGAGGAAGAGGGAGAGGAAGAAGCAAAGGAGGATTTCGGGGTAGAGGAAGAGGAAGACAATCATTCCACAAGGCCGAAGTTGAATGCACCAAAGTGTCACAAGTTTGGACATTTTCAATATGAATGTCCTTTGTGGGAAAAGAAGGCACATTATGCTGAAATGGAGGAACAAGAGGAATAAGAGGAAGAGGTCCTGCTAATGACCTCGGTAGAATGTAAAGAAGGAAAATAGAAAAATGGTTCTTAGACTCAGGATGCAGTAACCACATGAGTGGTAACAAGGAGTGGTTCTCAACACTAAAGGAGAATTTTCAACACAAAGTAAAGTTGGGAAATGATACCCACATAGTTGTGAAGGGAAAAAGAAGTGTTCGAATGATGGTGAATAGAATTATACATGTTATTACACATGTATACTATGTTCCAGAACTCAAGAATAACCTATTTGAGTATAGGGCAGCTGCAAGAAAAGGGCTTAAGCATCACAATTCAGAACAATAAGTTCAATATTGTTCACTCAGAAAAAGGGTTGATTATGGAGGTACATATGAGTGCAAACAGGATGTTTGCTCCGACAGCAATCATGAAAGGGGAATCAACAACCTATTTTCAGACAAATGAAGAAGACAACTCCCAACTCTGGCATAATAGACTAGGGCATTTTAGCTATGATGGCTTAAAAACTCTTGTCATTAAGCAAATGGTGACTGGACTGTCAACAATCACAACCACTAAGGAGCTCTGTGCACACTGCTTGGCTGGAAAACAACACAGAAATTCAATTTCAAAAAAATGCATGTGGAGAGCATATAAACGGCTACAGCTAATTCATGTAGATTTATGTGGACCCATTCAGCCAACATCCAGTAGTAATAAGAGATATATCCTAAGTTTTATTGATGACTTATCACGTAAAACTTGGGTGTATTTCTTAAAAGAAAAATATGAAACTTTCTCTTTCTTTAGAGATTTCAAAACTCTGGTGGAAAAGGAAGCAGGAGAAAGCATCATCTGCTTAAGAACTGATAAGGGAGGTCAATTTTCCTCAAAAATATTTGAAGAATTTTGTAGAAGTGAAGGGATAAGGATACAATTGATTGCTGCCTATACTCCCCGACAGAATGGGGTTGCTGAAAGAAAGAACCGAACCATCATGAACATGGTTCGCTCAATGTTAATTGGAAGGCAAGTTCCAAATATTTTTTGGCCACACGCAACCAAGTGGTGTGTCCATATTCTGAATAGAAGCCCTACAACAGCAGTGCAGGATCAAATCCCTAAAGAAGCATGGAGTGGAGTGAAACCATCTGTAAGTTAGTTTTGAGTCTTTGGTTGCTTAGCCCATGTTCACACTCCAGATCAACAAAGAATCAAGTTAGATGAAAAAAGTAAGCCATGTGTTTTATTTGGAGTTAGTGATGAGTCTAAGGCATATAGACTATTTGATCCTATCAACAACAAAATTATTATCAGTAAAGATGTAATTTTTGAAGAATATAAGAGTTGGAACTGGGAGCAGAATAAGACAGCAGACCAGAGCTGGAAATGGGAGCAGAATAAGACAACAGAACAGCAAAAAAATATTGAAAAAGATGAGCATGAAGAAAGCACTGAAAATCAACTTGAAGATGAATCAGAAAATGAGGAGCAGCAAGGGGCAGATTCACACAATGCTGGAACAAATAGCTAGAATGAATCTCATACTCCAATACCTGAGATTCAAATTAAAGGGAGGGAAAGAAGGCAAAGAAGAAAACCCATATGGATGGCAAATTATGAAACAGGAGAAAGTGCTATGATTGTAACCGAAAATGATCCAGTAACAGTTGAAGAAGCTCTTAAAAGTAAGATGTGGAGAGATGCAATAGTGAAAGAGATGGAAGCAATAGAAAGAAATCAAACATGGCAGTTGGCTGATGCACCAACAGGAGTAAAACCTATTGGAGTAAAATGGGTATTCAAGACCAAACTTAGAGAAAATGGAGAAATTGATAAGTGTAAAGCAAGGTTAGTAGCAAAAGGCTATGCACAACACTATGGAGTGGATTATACAGAAGTATTTACACCAATTGCCAAGCTAGACACCATCCGAATAATACTATCAGTGGCTGCTCATAATGGCTGGATCATATTTCAATTAGATGTGAAAAGTGCATTTCTTCATGGAGAGCTCAAGGAAGAAATCTATGTACAACAACCAACTGCATTTGTCAAGAAAGGGGAAGAAGAGAAAGTATACAAAATGAAGAAGGCACATTATGGACTCAAACAAGCACCAAGAGCATGGTACAACAGAATAGAAGCCTACTTTATAAAAAATGGTTTTGAAAGATGTTACTGTGAACATACATTGTTCACAAAATCAGCAAAGGAAGGTAAAATCCTGATTGTAAGCCTATATGTGGATTATTTAATTTACACTGGAAATGATGTAGATATGTGTAATGATTTTAAAAATTCCATGATGTCAGAATTTGACATGACTGACTTAGAATTGAAATTTTGCATAATGAACATGGAATTTTCATGTGTCAAAGGAAGTATGCTAATGAAGTCTTAGCTCGGTTTGACATGTTGGAGTGTAATGCAGTAAAAAATCCAATTGTTCCAGGAACCAAACTATCCAAAAATGATGCAGGGACTAAAGTAGATGATACTTTATTCAAGCAAGCAGTTGGAAGTCTCATGTATTTAACCGTAACTCGACCATATTTGATGTATGGAGTTAGCCTGATTAGCAGATTTATGGCCCAACCTACTGAGACACACTAGTCTGCCATCAAACGAATCTTAAGATATTTGAAAGGAACTACAGAGTTGGGAATTTTCTACAAAAAGGAGGAAGATACAACATTGATGGCTTATACAGATAGTGATTTTGCTGGAGACATAGATGATAGAAAGAGTACATCAGGTTTTGTATTCTCTCTAGGAACTGGAGCAGTTTCATGGTCTTCCAAGAAGCAACCAATAGTAACTCTTTCTACAATAAAATCAGAGTATATAGCTATTGCATCATGTGCATGTCAATGCCTATGGATTAAAAGAATTTTGGATACTATTGGTTTTAATAGATCAAAACAGATTCTGGTTTTATGTGATAGTAGTTCAACCATTAAACTATCTGAAAATCTAGTATTTCATGGTAGAAGCAAGCATATTGATGTTAGATTTCACTTTTTAAGAGATCTTGTTAGAGAAGGAAGAATCAAGTTGGACTACTGTTTCGGTGTAAATTTTAGGGACCGAGAGACTGACCTGGATGACGTGGCTTTCCCGCTTATTGACGCTTGGAATGACCGGATTGCTAGCTTCTTCTGGATCTTGAATGTTCGCTCTCCTTCAGCTGGGACCGTTCGGTGGACTTTGATCTTTGACCGGAGGGGGGAGGTACTTGCAATGACACTCTGACGCCCAAGTTAGGCGAACAATAGAAGAACCCCGGTTCTTGATTTAGTGAATATGAGAGAATGGAGAATAGGTTTTCTGTAGAGTGTGAATAATCTGAGGCGTGATCAGAATGTACCTGGCTTGTGACCTTCCTTCTTTATTTATAATTTGTCTTATGAAATATAAACAGAGTTAGTATAAAAACAAACCAAATGAATAAAAATGATCTGACTGGCCTGCTCGATGCGATATTCCAGGCTTTATATCTGTTATATCTTTAATTATATATCTTTGAATATAATTGGGCTTCTCCGCCCAGTTTGATTTAGTTGAATGGAGACTGGCCCAATCGTGTCTTACCTTGTTCTATCCCTTTTTTCTTTTGGGTTGACTTTGACCTGATCGCTCGGTTTTACTAGATAATCGTTCGGTCATAATATCATATCGTACATCATCCCCCCAAGTCCGAGTTAACCGTTCGGCTTTGGTAGGTTAACCATAGGACTTAAAAGTGGTTCCAATAGTGTGGTGGCTCTTTAATACGACATTTTGTGAGGTTGTTTCCTTTCCAAGTGATGATTTTTATTTTTTTCCCACCTTCGAGGTAGTGGCAGAGTCGCAAAGACGGGATCGTTAGATCTTGCTTATCTAACGGTGCAGATTTCACAGCGGTTTTTGTCAGCTTTTTCCCATTAATGCTATAGACTTTTTGAAAAAGTGTAAGCAAACCCAACCGTCATTTCTACGTTTTTGTTTGCCTGAGAATCCTCAAAGTCTTTCTTCTTGAACTCACGCCAACATCTCCAATCGCTCTTTTGGTCAGTTAATAATGGCTTCTTCTATTAATCTAGATTGTCCTTCGTCACTTGCTGAGGAAAGGGGTGTGGGAACATGGTTGGTGCATCAGGGAGTTCTCAAATTAGGGTTGATAATAGCATTTCCTCGATGCTTAGTGGAGAGGGAGTCTTAGTTTATGATGGTGTCACCGTCGAGAGTCCTGAGAATGTTTTATCTTCTTCCTCTGTTGACTATGAGTGGGCTTCACGCGATGTAAGTGAATATCCGAGTGTTTTTGTCAGTAAAGTTGTTTTATTAGATTGGGCGAATAATAGTTGTGTCCTTAGAACCCTAGGTTATGGTTCTGCGTTGAAATTGATTGCTTGTAGGGAAAACGAAAGAGTATTCCATGGTAGAGGGAGATCCGGAGGAGATTTTTTCTATATTCATTTGTGTCTGTTCTTTGATATGTATCTTAGGTTACCTTTTACCACTTTACAAATGGATGTTTTGAGAACCGTGAATGTGGCCTCCACACAGCTTCATCCGAACAATTGGGGCTACATTCAGGCGTTCGCTGTCATGTGCCAGACCTTGGCCATCAGGCCAATTGTTGCTTTATTTCTTTATTTCTTTAGGACTCATCCTAATGCTAAGAGAGGTTGGGTATCCTTGAGTTCCGAACCTAGGAATGCAATTTTAAAACTGTTCACCGAGTCTTTCAAAGACTTTAAAAACCAGTATTTTAAAGTTTCCATCACCGAGTTAGGTCGTTCGTTCTTCTTCAATGGAGATGGTAGCGCTAGATTTCCTTTGTATTGGACCCGGAATCCTCAAGTAATAACCTCTTAGCCTAAGGAGAAGATGCTTGATGCTGAGTTAGAGGCTTTGGGTGTATTAACCATGTTGCCTCGCCCCTTTTCCTCTTGGAAGATTATCAACTGCCTTGAACATAACGATGTGGATTCAAGGGTGTTTGGTATGCCCTTTTTACTGATTACTTCAGTTTTTACTGTGTTGTTCTTGACCTGTATCGTTTTTGTGATGTGCAGAAATTATGGGGAGGAAGCCTTCACGCGACTGTTTCAATGCGGCGAAAGCTAAGAAATAACAAGTGGGTTCCTCTAGTGGTACCACTGCTCCTGCTCCTATGGTGATTGTTGACGAGAGGTCGCCTTCTCCTGAGCAGGCTCTGTCTAGAAAAAGAAAAATTAGTCCGACCGCGGAAGACTCGAAGGTCTCCCAGAAAGGGAAAAGCGCGGAGGAGCTAGTGAATCTTGAGGCCGACCGCTCTCTTCCGGGCGGGACGTGGGATCCCGGCTTCCATCTTAGTCACAAAATTGATTTCAATTTTGACTTGGCCGAGCCGAAAGTGATAGCAAAAACCACTGAGCAGAGTATGGTCGAGCATGGCTTGGAAATTTGTAGTCGGGCAACTGCTGCGGCCTGAATTTGGTGTATGCTTCTAACAGAGGCAATCTGACTGCAGACGTGGAGCGCCTATCGAAGCAGCTGAATGATGTCAATGCTGCTCACGTCCAATGTGAACAAAGGTATAGAGAGGCTTAGAAAATGATAGCTGAGGGTCGTGTCATATTCGAAAACTTGTAGAAGGCTGGTGCCGAGATGAAGCAGATAAGGGATCAACTGTCCCTCGATCTGGAGGTTTGCAAGAAGACGAATTTGGAGTTGACCGAGGAGAGGGACGCCCTTCGTCAGACACTTGTTGAAGCTAAAGAGACCGAGAAGGAGATGTACGACGCAATCATCTTGGATTATACTCGCGGCTTCAAGAAGGCTCAAAGGCAGGTGTCTCACCTTCTCAACCTGTCTTTGGAAGGAATTAATTTTGATATCGATAAAGATGTCTATCAAGGGGAGATGGTTCTGATAGGAACCATTCCGGCTGGCACATTCCCAGATGATGACGCAGTAGAGGAGTTGGTTGCTGCGGAAACAACCATAGAAGAGGTTGGCGACGAGAATGTTGTCAGTGAAGTTCTTGCTATAGATAATTCATAGGTTTTCTGTAGAGTGTGAATAATCTGAGGTGTGATCAGAACATACCTGGCTTGTGACCTTCCTTCTCTATTTATAATTTGTCTTATTAAATATAAACAGAGTTAGTATAAAAACAACCGAATGAATAAAAACGATCTTACATGCCTGCTCGGTTCGATATTCCAGGCCTTATATCTGTTATATCTTTAATTATATATCTTTGAATATAATTGGGCTTCTCGGCCCAGTTTGACTTAGTTGAATGGAGACTGGCCCAATCGCGTCTTACCTTGTTTTGTCCCTTTTTTCTTTTGGGTTGACTTTGACCGGATCACTCGGTTTTACTAGATAACCGTTCGGTCATAATATCATATCGTACAACTATTGCAACACTCAAAATCAAATAGCTGATATGATGACTAAACCACTAAAACTGGAGCAATTTCTGAAATTTAGAAGAATTTTGGGCATGATTGAAGCTTCAGAAATAAACTAGATGCTTTGTCAAACATTTAGTTTAAGGAAGGGATTATTAGTAGTTGTTATTTAAATTTCTATTTTACATTTAAATTGTTTTGTTTTCTGATTCTATAAATTTAGGTCATGTTGATCAGAGATATAGGAGGCTAACAGTTTAGCTCCTTATTTTATGGAAACCACCCAAGCTTCACGCATGGAGTGGGTAATATTTTTGCTTCTGCATATTTCTTTAAATAACTGTAATTCATTTTTACAAATTGTGAAATAAGAAGCATATGTTTCAAAAATCTTATTTACATGTGACAGTTAACAAGTCATTCGTCCATCAACTCGATTATTTCTTCAAATCGAAAGACATTGAAAAGAGAAAAAATTAATTAACCAACACATCAGAATTAACAGAAAAAATTAAGATTATTATCCATTTTATTATCAAAATCAAATAGAGATTACTTCGGCTTCTTTTGTTTTTTTTTATCAAAAGTTGTGTAATTTATTTTAAAACTTATTAAAATAGACAAAAAAAAATTATCAAAATAATAAATATGATAAATCATATTAAGGTAACATAATTTTAATTCAGAAGATTTTTAAAGCTTAAATTGTATTTATATAACACAATTTTAGTTCAGACTATTTTAAATTGAAATTGTGTCATCTGAACACAATTCTTATTAAAATTAAACTAAAGTCATGTCATATTAATATAATTTTATTTTAAAATGTATTAAGTTAAAATTTTACAATTTTGATAAAAGTTTAACTTAAAAATATTTTATATTAAAGTTATTTCATACTAATTGAACTATATGAAATATATCGATCAGAGTTAATTCATGAACAGTTAACAGGTATTAATAAACGCTTTACAAATATACGGTATTAATTGTTGATTATTGGGTTTGATTGCCTAAAAATATATATTGCACTAATGGTTAATCAATGGTCTTCCCTGCTACAGACCCTATAAAGATATGATTGATGTCTAGGTAAATACATCATTTTCTATCCTAATAAAATATAGACCTCTTTATGAAACATATCTGACTTGAGCGTCGGAGTGTCTTCTGTAGGTCAACAACACATCAGGCTAGATTGCGTTCAGAGAGGATTAAAGATCAAAAGAGAGAAACGAAAGGAAGGACGACCGACCCTCAGATCAATTCTACCGAAACATTTTGGTGCCCACCGTGGGGCCGAGCGGTATTCCCATGAAACCACGAGGAACCAGACATGCCCTCAGTCTCGACATCGCTACTTCGGATCAATACCAGGTTTTACAGGAAGAGCAAACAATTTTATAATAATTTCTAAATGCATGTATTTTGTTTTGAGAACTTTCAGGAATGTTCAGTCATACGTTCAACCTTGTCAGGTTCCAATACTTTTTATTATAATTAATAAATTATAATTTTTATTTTGTTTAACTCATATTTTTGTGAGTAAAAATATCCTCCACAATAAGGTTTTGTCTTATGTTCAACCTTGTCAGGTTCCAATACTTTTTATTATAATTTTTAAATTATAATTTTTATTTTTTTTAACTCTTATTTTTATGAGTAAAAATATCCTCCACAGGAATTTTCTATCTTATGTTCAACCTTGTC
The DNA here is from genome assembly GCA_027742785.1 of Vigna reflexopilosa. NCBI lineage: Eukaryota > Viridiplantae > Streptophyta > Magnoliopsida > Fabales > Fabaceae > Vigna > Vigna reflexopilosa. The sequence continues at coordinate 4,618,950 of CM050917.1, forward strand.
AGGTTTCAATACTTTTTATTATAATTTATAAATTATAATCTTTATTTTGTTTAACTCATATTTTTATGAGTAAAAATATTCTGAACACAGTCCTACGTTCAACCTTGACAGGTTCCACTTTTCATTATAATTTATAAATTATAATATAACAGGTTTCACTTTTCATTATAATTTATAAATTATGGTATATTTGTTTAACTCATATTTTGGTGAGTAAAAATATTTTGCACAAGTTAGTCCTACGTTCAACCTTGGCAGGTTTCACTTTTCATTATAATTTATAAATTATAATATATTTGTTCAACTCATATTTTTGTTAGTAAAAATATTATGCACAGGAAGATTCAGTCCTATGTTCAACCTTGACAAGTTCCATTTTTCATTATAATTTATAAATTATATTATATTTGTTCAACTCATATTTTTGTGAGTAAAAATCTGCACAGGAAGGTTCAGTCCTATATGAGGTTCCACTTTTCATTATAATTTATAAATTATAATATATTTCTTCAACTTATATTTTTGTGAGTAAAAATATTTCGCATAGAAGGTTCACACCTACATTCAACCTTATCAGATTCTAATGTCATTTCATTACAAAAAATAAAATATTGAATATATTTTATTTAATGCATATTTTTATGAGTAAAAATATATTGTACAGGAAGGTTCAGACCAACGTTCAACCAGTTTTTAATGCGATCGCATTAAAAAATAAAATATTAAATATTTTATTTAACGCATATTTTTGTGAGTAAAAATATCCTGCACAGGAAGGTTCAATCTCTTACCGCTGGGTCAGTTGGACCACCAACGTTTAACTTTGTCAGGTTCTAATGGCTTCTCATTATAAAAATAAATTATAAAGAATTTATTTTATTTTGTTTAACGCATATTTTCGTGAGTAAAAGTATCTTGCACAGGAAAAATTTCTAAAAAAGAAATCCTATCAGCTGCCACTCAGCCTAAAGGTAAAAGTTCTGGAAAAAGAACTCCTCGTTCAACATAGGAAAAAGTTCTGGAAAAAGAACTCCTACCAGTCGCCACCCAACCTGTCTTATTTGCTTGGTCGTTCTCCTTTTAGTATAAGATATTTTGATATTAATTGTCTAACCTCATAAATGCGTTAGTTTGATTGGCAATATTTTTTCTGAGAAATTCAAATTCTATAGGACCCAACGCACAAACCACTCGTCACCCAACATAGGAAAAGGCTCTCGAGCTATTAACCTCAAAAGGGAATCCCTACAGTTTGTCGCTCAACGTGGGAAAAGGCTCTCGAGCTATTAAGCTCAAAAGGGAGTCCTCACCGATCATTGCCCAACGTAGGAAAAGTCTCTCGGGCTATTATGCTCAAAAGGGAGTCCCTATCATTCGTCGCTCAACGTGGGAAAAGGCTCTCAAGCTATTAAGCTCAAAAGGGAGTCCTCACCGATCATTGCCCAACGAAAAATGCTCTCAGGCTATTAAGATCAAAAGGGAGTTCCTACCGTTTGTCGCTCAACGTGGGAAAAGGCTATCGGGCTATTAAGCTCAAAAGCGAGTCCCCACCGATCATTGCCCAACGTAGGAAAAGGCTCTCGGGCTATTATGCTCAAAAGGGAATCCCTACCGCTTGTCATTCAATGTAGGAAAAGGTTCTCAGGCTCTTAAGTTCAAAAGGGAATCTCTACCGCTCGGCCTAAAGAAAAAAGTTAAAAAAAAAAGAACTCCTATTAATCAACTACTCAACAGGTCCAGTCCTTTCCCGCCCAGACCACCTACGTTCAGCTTTGTCAGGTTCCAATGCCTTCTCATTATAAAAATAAATTATAAAATATTGAAGCGTTTACTTTATTTTGTTTAACGCATATTTTTTGGAGTGAAAATTTCTTGAACAAGAAACAGTTCCAAAGAAACTCCTAGTGTTTGCCGCTTGGTACGAAAAGGAATGAAGACTCAAAGCGCATCGAAAATAAACTCCCTAAATACAACGTGAACGACCTCTTTTAAAGCTCATAATAATCCCTACGCACCTCTCTCAATAAAGAGTTTGCTTGGGCTTGGGGGCTTATGTACTATATGAAATATATCGATCAGAGTTAATGGTCATTCATGGGTAGTTAACAGGTATTAATATGTCATTGTCTTACGCTTTACAAATATACGGTATTGATTATTGGGTTTGATTGCCTAAAGATATATATTGCACTAATGGTTAATCAATAGGCTTGTCTGCTACAGACCCTATAAATATACTATTGATGTCTAGATAAATACATCATTTTCTATCCTAATAAAATAGTTTATGAAACATATATGACTTGAGCGTCGGAGTGTCTTTTGCAGGTCAACAACTCATCGGAGTAGATTGCGTTCTTGAAGAAGATTAGAGATCAAAAGAGAGTAGAGCAAAGAAGAACGACCGACCCTTTGACTAATTCCACCGAAACACTAACATAAAATCGTATTCACAAAGTTGTATTAAGATTGTATGACTTATTAATTTTTTTAAAATTATTCATTTTAATAAATTTGAAAAAGAAAAATACTAGCTTAGTGAAAAAGTCAAGTAATTACGAAAAGAAAGTAAACATTCAATCAACTAACTTTTTAATACATTTTAATTTAAAATAGTTAAATTTATGAAATTACTCATAACTTAATTATTTAATATTTTTATGCCGCTTTCTATGAGCAATAACCCATTTTCAAGATACAAGGTTAAGAAATTAGTACACGTTACTTGAGTGACTTGATTTGTATTGTAGATAAGAATAAAAAAGAGGGTCTAATTTGAGAATCTGATAATTGAGTTATCTTTCAGTCGTACTTTCATAACGAATTCCAAACGCGATTCCAATGACATCAACTTGTACTTTTGTGAGGGTTTAATTTTCCTCTAAAATTTGTTTTCGATTGGAACGTGGGATTTTTAGCATTGAAATTAGTTTCCAACGGGAGTATATATTTCAAACTTAAATGGGTCAGTGTTCACTGGTTTTCATTTTCAAGACGAAAATTATTTGAGACAATTTAGTCAATTAGTAAAAGTATAATGATATTTTGACAATATTTTTCTGATAGTATTTTAACATCATTTACGTGTTATTATTCTATTATGATAACATTTTAACATCATTTACGTGTTATTATTTTGTTATTGATTTATATTGGTATTTATTATGATTATTATTATTATTGATTATGAAATAATTTTACACTAATACATAAATGATATTAAAATGTTGTAAAAGAATATTGTCAAAAATATTATTATTTAACAACATGCTTCTTCCATCACTTACTTATGAAGTCAAGTCTTAGCTTCTTTTTATGTACATTTATTGAGCTGTAGAATTTCGTGTGTGAAACAATTTATTTCTGATGTAAAAGTTCTTTCTCCGTAAGATATATAAATTGATGAGATACATCCAAAATTTATGTTATCTTTCTTAAAATAATGTTTTCTTATGAAAAAAAAGTTATTGAAAAGATATAATAATAATAATAAAATTTGAATTATGTCATATAAGAAATTAATATTATTCTCAATTTAAAACTTTAAAATATTAAATTTTCATATTTATTTGATGCTTCATTATTTCACTTTAATCGATGTAAGATTTACACTTAAATTCTTAATAATATTTTTTATAGGTGAGTCGTTTTCACATTAGCAATTGTTTTTTTAAATTTTGTTGATCCCTTGAAATTTAAGATATTTAGGCAGGTTTCATTGTTTTTATTTTTAAAATGAAGTTTGAATTTACTTTTTTCATATATCTTTTTAAGGTGTCACATTCACCAAGCCTACTTTAATATAAATGTTCTTTAAGTAAGTTATAAGTTTACTTTTAATAACCCTTTATATTAGTCAACCTAGTTAATAATTAATAAATATGTTATTTTAACATATTATAATGGTTTAAATCCTCCATTGGTCCTCATATTTGTGTGCAAATCTCAGTTTGGTCCTTAAGTTTTCAACTGTCTCAATTGGGTCATAATTTTTGTAAAAATGCACACATTTTACCCTAACCGTTAAGTTGTCTCAAACGGCGTTAATTGATGATGGGATGAATTTTTTATTTTAGGCTTAATCCCTCCCTTGGTCCTTATGTTTGTATGAAAATCTCAGTTCGGTCCTCAAGTTTTGAACTGTCTCAATTGGGTCATAATTTTTGAACTGTCGACAACGGAGACATTTTTTAGTTTGAGAGGGAGAAAAAGGTGTGAGTCGGGGGGTTTGAGGGTTTGAGGGTGGAAGAATGAGTGAACTGTGATCAGTGATTGGAAGGAAAAAGAAAGACCATAGCCACGTGGATTTAATGATTTTTAAACATAAAAAAAAAAAAAATTACAGCTCAGTTCAAAGTTAACGTCGTCTCAATACACTTAACGGTTGGGGTAAAATGTTGTAAAATGTTTGCATTTCATAAGGACTTGAGGAAAAACTTGAGGACCGAACTGAGATTTTCATACAAACATAAGGACCAAGGGAGGAATTAAGCCTAAAATAAAAAAATTCATCCCAGCATCAATTAACGTCGTTTGAGACAACTTAACGGTTAGGGTAAAATGTGTGCATTTTTACAAAAATTATGACCCAATTGAGACAGTTGAAAACTTGAGGACCAAACTGAGATTTCCACACAAATATGAGGACCAATGGAGGGTTTAAACCTATTATAATATATTAAATCCAATAGTAATAAATGAAATTTGTAATTTATATTTACTTCAAAAGTAAGAGTTATATAAAAAGTCACTTAATGTTTGAGATAAAACATACAAGCCTTTGGAGATTATGATATTAGATATCTAATTTCTTATAACCTTTGACAAACTCAAGTATGACTTTTCTTAAAGTTTCATCATTTAATAGCAAGTCTATATTTAATGAATAATATAAAGAATATGACATAAGAAAATAGTACTCGTTTTCCTTTTTCTTAAATTTTGAATTTAGATAAATGAAACTTAAGTTTAAAGATTTTTTTTAGCTCAACATTCATTTTACATATCTTTGTATTTTTTTTTTCAAAAAGATCATCTACACAAGAGCACTTTATTTTTAAAGTATCGATCTATTTTGATAAATGATTTACTTCTCTTTCCAAGTTTTTGTAATCTTTGGAGAGAACAAATGAATTATAGTTAAGAACTCTAAAAATAAAAAAAGATATTTTATAATCATTTATATTATAATGTCAAATTAATAATAAAAAATAATTTATAGTTATTTTCAATAAAAAAAAATAGAATGTCAAATAGTAAGTTGTAAAGTAAAAAAAAAAATAAAACGAATTCTGTTTACATTGAATAATAAGTATATTAATTAATTTATCTACCTATAAAAATTAACTATCGTACTTTAAAATATTATCGCTTATTATCTTGAATACAATAATTAATTTTTTTCGCATCGAAATAAAAATAATTAATGATATGATAAAAAATGAACGATACGATAATGTAAGGAACTTAACTAATAAATATTTTTGAAGGGATTAAAGGAAGAAAATATATTTGTAGAACTAAAATTATATAAACATTTAACATGAGTTATTTTTTATAATTAATTAGATTTTGACCTTTCATATATTTTTTCAATATGTTTATTTAAAAAATAATAATTATCTGCGCTTAAATAAGTAATGTTTTAAAATGTAATTATTTGAAAATATTCGCTTTTATATTTAAAAACCTAGGTCGGAATCCAAATAAGTTCAAATAATAATAATCTTATACTTTGAATTAGTGTTGTTCTTAGTCAAAGATTTGGAAAGTTATACGTGGCTATTAGAACTCCAAAAGCTATGACTTAATATCTTCATCCCCCGTCAAATCAAATTAAAACATTGTTCAGGGTCAATATCTCATCAATCTTAGTATAAATTTATTTTAATTAAATTGCTTTAATAAATTCACTAATAAAATATAGGTTTAATACCTATTTTGGTCCCTCTTTTGGGGAGGTTTGTTCAAAGTGATCATTCCTTTTGTAAAAAGTTCAATAAAGTCCCTCTTTTTGCAAAAACTGTTCAAGTTGGTCCTTTTTGCTAACAGCGTTAATTCTGTTAACGGCAGAGTTGTCAGGTGTCTAATATCTGATGATGTGGCATTGTTATGTGTTTTAAAAAAATTAAATAATTGTGACATGTAAATTAATATAGTTAGGGTTAAATTAAAAAATGAATTTGGGGTAATTTGGGGTGGGTAATTGAGTAAATCAATTGTGGTCAGAAGATTGAATTGGGTAAAAATTGCAATTGAGATTGGGAAATTTTGGGCGAATTAGGGTTCATCACGCATTGCAGTCATCTCCATCAGCGGTCTAGGCATTTTTTGGTGTTCCAGCCTCTTCGTCCAGCGTCGTGGTTTGTGAAGGAGGGTGTTTCGTTCATCAACGTTGTTGAGGTTAGTGTTCTTAGTTACTGATCACATTATGTTTGTCGTGTTTAATGGGTGGAATTGTGTGTTTGTTTTTTATGGGTGGCTTAAAATATGATTTTATTTATCGTTTTCGGTGTTGAAATTGGTCCCGTGTTGGGTATTGAGATTGGTCCCCTGTTGGGTGTTGAAATTGGTCCCCTGCTGGGTGTTAAATTGGTCCCATGGGTGTTAATTTATGAAAGTGGTCCCCCTTTTCATTTGCAGGGTAGGGTTTGAGATGTGTGACGATAGGTTTAAGGTCGTGGTCCACCACGGTGGGACCTTGATAAAGGACGTGTGTCCCTTTAAGTATATAGGTGGGCAGATATGTTCTTGGGACATTGATCCCGACACATGGAGTTATTTTGGAGTGGTTGCTTCAATTAAAGAAATGGGTTACATGGAAGTAGAAGAGTTAGTTTACAGCATTGAAAATATTTTACATGGCCTATATGACGATAGTGGAGCTATGAATATGATGCAAGTGGCTAAATGTTTGGGGAAAGTGGACTTATTTGCTATGCATAAAGTTAGCGAACCAGAGGTTGTGGAAAATGAGAATGAGAATGAGAATGAAGTTCTTTACCTTTGTCAAGGGCCTGCAGAGAGTGGTGAGGGTAGTGGGTTTGATGCTGCTGAGGGTAGTGCAGTTGAGGTTGATGAAGTGGGTGCAGTGGAGGTTGATGAAGTGGATGCAGTGGAGGTTGATGAAGTGGATGCAGTGGAGGTTGATGAAGTGGAGGTGGAGGTTGATGAATTGGAGGTGGAGGTGGAGGAAGTGGGTGCAGTGGAGGTTGATGAAGTGGAGGTGGAGGTTGATGAAGTGGAGGTGGAGGTGGACGCAGTGGAGGAAGTGGAGGTGGAGGAAGTGGGTGCAGTGGAGGTGGAGGAAGTGGGTGTAGTGGAGGCGGAGGAAGTGGAGGAAGTTGAAGTGGAGTCTTTGGATGAAGTACAAAATAGTTGTGAGGAAGAAGTGCAAGTGGATTCTTTGGAGGACAATGATGAAGATTACATGGTGGAAGATATTGGAAGGGGGTTGTCTGATGATGATTCGGAGTCAGAACAGCTGTTAACTCCAGAAGATAGTGGTAGTGAGGAGGATGACAATGCAGACAAACCAAGTCGATGTCGGTTTCCTACATTTGGAAAAAAGAAGTCAATGGCAGATTACAAATGAGAAGTTGGTACTATTTTTAATGATAAGGAGGATTTTAAGGAAGCAATTAGAAGTTATGCTATTCATACTGGGAGGGATCTTAAGTTTGTAAAGAATGATAAGCGTAGGGTTCGGGTGAGATGCATGGGTGCGCAAAAAAAGTGCCCATGGTTAGCTTACTTAGGATATTTGCCAACAAGAAAGATTTGGCAGTTAAGGAAGATTGTTGATACACATGCTTGCAGCAGACAACTAAACATTAAAATGATGAATAGTAAGTGGTTGAGTCATGAAATAGATAAGTCGTTGCATGATAATCCAACTATAAAGGTACAAGATATACGTAATAAAGCTCTAAGGAAATGGAACACCAAGGTATCAATTTCCAAAGCAAGAAGGGCCAAGTTAATGGCAACAAATGAACGTGAAGGAGATTTTAAAGAGCAATTTAGAAGGATTCATGACTACGGACATGAGGTGTTGAGAAGTAACCCTGGGTCAACTGTTAAGATTAAAGTGAACAGTGATCATGGTGAGGCCATCTTTGAAAGAATTTACGTATGTCTGAAAGCATGTAAGAATAGTTTTGTAAGTTGCAGGCCCATCATCTTTTTAGATGGCTGTTTTTTGAAAGGTCTATATAAGGGAGAGTTGCTTACAACAGTTGGTAGGGACCCAAATGACCAAATGCTTCCCATAGCATATGCAGTAGTTGAAGTTGAAAATAAAGATAGTTGGAATTGGTTTTTGCAATTATTGATTGAAGATCTTGGTGGTAATGAAATATGTGGAGCATGCACGTGGATGTCTGACCAACAAAAGGTACATGCAATACGTGGTACATGCTATTGAAGAGCTTTTGCCTAAGGCAGAACAAAGATTCTGCATCAGGCACCTTTATGCTAACTTTAGGAAGCGGTTTAGTGGTCAAATATTGAAGAATTTGATGTGGAGTACTGCAACAAGCACGTACCCCCAGGCTTGGGAAAGAGAGATGTTGAATATGAGAGCAGTGAATGAGGAAGCTTATAAATACCTCATAGCTATTTCCCCAAGGTACATATGATAAATACCTCATACCTGTCACATGCACATTTCAATAGGTCATGTATGACCCAATTTCTTCCTTCGTCTGATGCAGGTTTTGGTCAAGATCTAGATTCACAGCTCAAGCAAGTTGTGATAGTCTAGATAACAACATCAATGAAGGTTTCAACAATGTTCTCATTCATGCTAGAGGAAAACCAATAATCACATTGCTGGAAGATATTAGATTGTATTTGATGAAAAGATGGGCCACGAACAGAATGAAGGTGGCATCTATGGATTTCAATGTTTGTCCAAAGATCAAGAAGAGACTATCAAAGGAATGTCAATTGTCTAGATATTGGATCCCAAGGTAATATTGTTCTTTTGTCTTATTTATGTTTATCTCCAATTTTTGAACATAGTTATTTATCTTTATTTGTTTCAGCTGGTCAGCAAGAAGGATTTTTGAGGTTAGGCATGTTTCAGCTGTTGGGAACAAGTTCACAGTGGACCTTGATACTCGTGAATGTAGCTGCAGGAAGTGGATGATCAGTGGCATCCCATGTTGCCATGCAGTAGCAGCGATGCACTTTATAAATTTAGACCCAGACACTTTTATACCAAATTGGTTCATGAAATCCACATACGAAGAGACATATGCATCCATCATTTATCCTGTGAATGGCCACCTCCTATGGGAAAATACAACCTTCCCCGATGTGCTGCCACCAGTTAAGAGGAAGATGCCTGGGAGGCCAAAGAAGAAAAGAAGATTGGAGCCATGGGAGCTAACCAAGGATGGGACCCAGATGAGTGTTGGTGGCCATAGAAAGAAATGTAGCATCTGTCGTCAATTGGGGCACAACAAAAAAATATGCCATTTACGTCCATCCATCATAGAACCAATAGAAACAACACAACCATCAGAAGCACAAAGTACAGAAGACCCAGCAAGTGATCAATCTCCTCAGCCACCACTACCAACACAAGATTCCATCACAGAAGCAACTCTAGCAATAGCAAGGAAAAAGTTAACTATTAGAAGACAAGTTGCATAGATTGAACTCCAGCAGTTTAGTGATATTGTGTACGACAGTACCTTATTTATGTATAATATTTCAATTTAGACATGTTATCTTTCATATTTGAATTTAGACATGTTTGAATTTAGACATGTTATTTGTGTATGACAGTACCTTTGTTTGGATGTACTTATATTATGTGTCTTTATGTTGTTTCTATGTTCTTTTAGGTTTCCTTACCATGTACTGATATTATGTTGTATTATGGGACCGTTTTGCACAAATTTTTAGTAAAAGGGGGACCAAAATAAACATTTTAAACCAACATGAGGACCACATTACACATTTTTAAACCAACAAGAGGACTACTACGAATTTTATTGTAATAACCCAGATTGTTCACTGATATTACAACACCAACTCATAATACACAAACACAACATTGATTGCAGATTGCCCACCTAACATCAACCTAAAGACAACCACAATATTACAACATCAACTCATAATACATGAACACAACATACATTGCACATTGGCCACCTAACATCAACCTAAACACAGCCCCAATATGATAATGTTAAGCACAATAAGAACAACCACAATTCCAACTAAGAACTTTATCTTTCTCTGCAACTCTTTGACACTACTTTCGATATCAGTGGTCCTCTTGTTTTGCCTCACATTTGTACCATCTCTATCATCAGCGTTCTCTTCACCACACCACTTGAAAAAGTTACATGACATCCCACTTGTAAATGCACCCTATTATTCACAAAAAACATAAAAATCTGTCAACACAGAAAATCAATTCAACATAAAAGTGACTATGCTATTCAAAAAACCTTATAATGACGACATGCCCAAAATTGCCTCCCAGCATTTCTTGCAGTTTTCGCAACTTTCAGTATAGCAAAATCACCACAGTGGCAAATAGGGGTTATCCCAACACCCCTCGAAAGAACACCTTGTGATGAATGCGAAGCTCCTTTGCCCGTTGTCTTCGAACAAGAACAACCACTTTGTGAAGAAGCCATTCCAAACCCCTAACCCTAAGCTTTTTAAATTGGAAAAGTCTGGACAAAATAACCACAAACCCTAACCCTTGCTTTTAAATTGGGGAACAATAACCATGAATAACAAGATGATTCAGCAATGTAGTGACACGTCAAATTTATTTCTACACATCATCAGATATTAGACACCTGGCAGCTCTGCCGTTAGCAGAATTAACGCCGTTAGCAAAAAGGACCAACTTGAACAGTTTTTGCAAAAAGTAGGACTTTATTGAACTTTTTAAAAAAGGAAGGACCACTTTGAACAAACCTCCCCAAAAGAGGGACCAAAATAGGTATTAAACCTAAAATATAATAGTTTTTGTCACATCCCATAAATCCCCCTCTTTAGTGGGAAATAAGTGTCACGTTTTTAGAGTTCTTCCATGTTAGTGGGAGACATAGTGGCAGCCACATTTAATTCTCCGTCATCGTGAACCGTGTGGCGGCAGGGAGAGGGTGAGTTTCTAGAATATGGAAGACAAGTGGCAAACAGAGAGAGGACCGAACGATTTTAGTGGAGTCGATATTTAAAGTTGAAATTCGAAAATGGTACTACTTTCTGCATGCAAACTCTTCGTCTTCAACCTCCAGAAACACCATTTTCTCCTCCTTCTCTCTAGAACTTCCAAACTTCTCCCTAGATTTCTAACCACTTCTTCTCCTTCGATCATCAACCTCCTTCCAGATTAATTGTTCCCGGTGTCAAGCTCTACAGTTTGCACCGATCAGATTTTCGTTTGGACAACTTGGGATTTTTGAAGGCTTAGAAGCTAGCTGGGATTATAAGGTAAGGGAAGCTTATAAATTTAATTATGAGTATTCTGTATGCATGATTTTATGAGTATATGTTTGTGGAATGTATGATCTTGATGTTGAGAACTTGCATGTTTGATCTTTGGTATGAAATTAGTTTATAAGGTTATGTAACTTAGTAGAAATACTGAATTTGTAATCGAAGGGTCATTAGAACCGTTCGGTTTCCCCTATTTTAGAACGTTCGGTCTCATACCGAATGATCAATAACTCAAAGTAATCGGTCATAGATCGAGTACTAGGCCCGATAAGGTACTCAGTCATAGACTAAGTACTCGGTTCTAAATTAATTCTTTCTTTTGAATAAAGCGTTCGGTCTAAGTGCTCGGTCTTGAAGAGTACTCAGTCCTGGAAAAGTGTTTGGTCTTGAAGAGTATCCGGCCTTGAGAAGTGCTCGGTCATATACTAGCCTTCGGCTAATAAAGTGTTTGGTCTTAGACTAACACGTAACTTATGAAGCATTCGGTTTCAGATTCTTATTGTTTGTTGGAAGTACGTTCGGTCATACACTGAGCGTTCAGCCTTACACATTAATAATATTTCTTGAAAGTACTCGGTTTTAAAATGAATATTTCTTACTCTAAAGAGTGTTCGGTCTTACACTGACACTTAACTTAACCACGGAGTGTTCGGTCTGATACTGACACCCACTTTCTTGAAGAGAACTTTTGTTGTTCTAGAAGCATTCGGCTCAAATTATAAAACGTTCGGTATTCTTCTTCATTCGACCGTTCGGTCACTTTCAAATTTTCTTTGATGCTTGGTTTCTCATCCTTGCTCGGTAAATTATTGGATTTCTTATGATTTTAAGAGTATTCCAAGGAGGAATATCTCGTGAATTGGAAATTTAATTGGTAAAGTATGACTATGGTCAGACTCAGGTTCTGCTCTATCCTGATATTCCGTGAGTACGCCTTCTCAGGTAGAGAAGGGTAATTCATGCGTGGGAATGGCAGGAGGTCCTTTAGCCTTAGGGTATTTCTATACCGAGGTGGTTCCACTGGACTAACCTCGGGTGGCGGTCTGTTGAGTGTATCCCAGCCAGGTCCACCTGGGTGCAAAGAGCGGCGAGCTACATGGTTCATACCGTCCGGACAGTGTCTTGAGGAATTTGATTATTATGATGTTACCGTTCGGTTTCTATATGGATGTATTGACTTGTGATTTATGGATTGAAATATTGATGTGCGTGATTTATGTGTACGTTTTAAAACTATATTGAAAATGATTAATTAAATTTACATAAGCTTACCCTTATTTTCCTGTTTTATCCATGTGTCGTTCGGTCTTAACCGTTCGGTTGTTTTCTTCATTGCAATGATCATCCTTTGGGGTGTGAGCAGAGGGCGATCTCGAAGATACCTTGGAGGATGCTCTGCAGGCCGAGCTACCCATAGACGCAATGTTGGAGAATTGTGCAGGACCATCAGGTCCTTAGATTAGTTTTTACTTCCGCTTAGTATAGATACCTTTTTTTTTCTTACGGCCATGAAGTGTAACAAGACCGTTCGGTCTAATTCTGTAAATTGTAAATTGTACAGTTTATTTCTTTTATGTTATCTCTCGTTCTTTTCTCTTTATTTTGCCCCTTCTCCGCTGTTGTTTATGATTATTCATGTTAACTCCTTAAATAAATTATAGCTATTGTTATATATTTATTGAGATGTTACAGTTTTAATATATATATATATATATATATATATATATATATATTTAAATTAATAAATACAACCACTAGGTAAATTTATAGATTTATTATAACAATGTTTAGTACAATGTTATTTTTTTTAAGTTTATTTATAATTTTTAATTAATGTGAAAGTTTATTTTAATTAGTGTTCACCTACATCGACTACAATTTTTTAAGTTGACACAAATTGAGATTATTTTAATGACATTGTTCGTTGAAGTTTTTTTTTTTTATCTATGTTAGTAAAATATTTTAGGTTCATATTGGCAAAAACAATTACTATAGTATATCACTTGCAAACATAAATTTATGTCGTAAACATAAATTTTTACGACACTAGCAATAACATCGAACATTTTACAAATATAAAAAGTATAAAATAATAGACTTAAAAAGTTTTTTCTATATTAGTAATTTGTTACAATTTTTTTTTTTATAAAAATAAACTATTTGAAAGAATATATCAAATACATATCATCCATAAGTAAGATAAGATGTGATAAAAAAATCTACCATTTTCACTAGTTCATTAATAAGAGATATATGTTATAAATAAATATCTATAACTTGGTTATTTCTTTTCTTATAATATTATAATATAGTGGTACAATGAATAATTCACTTAAGTAAACATGTTAGACCTGAGAGATAATACGTTATTTGTGAAACTTAGCTTTAATCAAATATGATTAGTGTATTCCTAAATACCTATATACCCTACAATTTTTAGGTATATATATTTATCAAAGAATCATGAACACCAAACCCAGACTTTTGTATTTGGTTCTCGGGTTAAAATAAAGGATTCCATAATTATTAAATATGTATGTAAAGAACTCTTAAATTTCTTATTGTTTTTCTCTTTAAAATTTGAATTTTTTTTTCTTTCGTCACTAAGTATGATAAAAAAAATTATGGTTAAATATGTTTTTGATCTCTTAACTTTTAGTAAAAATTAAAATTAGTTCATCTTCAAAACTTTGGCCTAATTTAGTCCCGAAACTTTAGAAATGTATAAATTTAGTCCTTTTAACCAAATTTTATTAATTTTATTTGATGTTTTCAACGCGTTTCTCAGTTAACATTGAAATAAAAGTGTGTCAAATAGTGTAAACAACTTAAATGTTATCATGAAACGTGTTTAAGACATTAAATAAATCTAAAAAAATTTAGTTAAAAGGACTAAATTCATACATTTCTAGAATTAGGGAACTAAATTAGGCCAAAATTTTAAAAAAGGATTAATTTCAATTTTCACTGAAAATTAAGAGACTAAAAACATATTTAACCCCAACAAATTAATCTGAATGACAATTTTGACGCTTTGAATTTATAATTAGAAGAAGTTCTAGTTATGTTAAAAGGTGATCCATTACATTAATTGTTATTACTAAGTTCCTAATACTTTGAGAGTTGGATATTCAACTGAGTTTCTTATTTTATATTTTTGCATATTATGTATCAAAAGTAGTCTGTATCTGTCGTCAGTATATTATACATAGGTTTCAATTTTAATAGATTATGCATAGTACATTATTATCATTATTATTATTAAATTATGTAAACAACATTTTTAATAATAAATTTAAAGGATGGAAATAGATTCTTGACAATAGATAGAATTTATATGGTTAGTTTTTTATAATCCCACTACTTATCTATTTTATGGAGTTTTAGATATATAAAGAATTAACCAGTGGACCACTAGATAAATATGGGAAAATTCATTATATTTGTATGATATTATTGTATCAGGATTACGTCAAGTAGGGATAATATTTATTTGTTAATCGTGACAAAAAAAAATTATCATTATTTAAAAAATATTAGTGGATAGTGAATATGTGGATATTCACGGATATTAATAAGAGATGTTTTATAAATTTTTAAAATAAAATTTAAATAAAACTAAAAAATATATAAAATATAATATAAATTAGACTAAATATAAATTAAAATTTAATTTTAATTAAATTTAATTTAATAAAACATAAATTAATTTCAATTTTAATTAAATTTAAAATTAATAAAATATAAATTAAATTTTAATTTTAATTTTAATTTTTATTCAATTTAATAAATATTAAAATATTTACTATTTGCCTATAATAAATACTCATCATTCTAATTATTTATTACGAATTTTATTTGCAAATGTCTCTATTTGTCATTCTTAATTTTAAGAATGAAATTTCATTTGTTGTATTACTTGGTCATTAATTATTATTAGTAAGTTATGTAATTAGGATTTTGAAAATCAAAATAGTCTTCTTAGATCACAAATGTAAAAATTTAGGAAACCAATTAATGGAAAAAAAAAATTCAATAAACAATTTAAAGTTTAAACCAAGTGGAACATTATTTAACAATATTGATAGATAAAAAATAGAGGAGAAAATGGCTCTGTGTAGCTCTAAGTACTAGCAAAGAAGTTCTTTTTTTGTCAATTGGATATTTAAATTGAAGTTTTTTTTTTTTTTAAATAAAAAATCTTCATATGTAAAGGTGATGACTATAATAAAAAGTGAAAGTTGGATACGAATGAGTTATATATATATATATATATATATATATATATATATATTAATTAAAGTAGGGAAATTTAAATTTAACTCAATTTTATAAAAATTAATTAAAGGGAGTTTCCTTCCATATACAAACTATGATTATACAGTGTGAAAATTAAGGAGGCTTAACAACATATGATACGGTCAAAATCTCTACTGCAATAAACTGAGTGACATAGATCATATTATAAATTACTCTAGTACGATATTAAAATAATAAAATTTTAATTTAATTTTATTTTATAAAATTAAAATTTATTCCTAATTATATACTATAATTTAATATTATATATAATTGAGATAGAATCTTAAAATGCAACTTTAGAAAGAAAAAAAATACTAAAAGCTAATACGTAAAAAACACTGAACTTACTTTTATATAAAACTAGTTATAAATAAGTCCGTGCATACATATTATTGATGTTTGTTTGTATATTCTTTTTATGTTAACAAGTATATATCATATTAAAAGAGATTTAAATATTGAAAAAAAAATATTTTTATATTTATAATTAAATTTTGAAAAAATATAATTAAAAGGATAAATTAATAAACATGTCATAAAAAAATATAAACAAAAGGTAAATTAACACTATCACATGACAAAAAATCAAAATTTCCTAATATATTATTTTATAATTAAAATTGGATTAGTGAAACCAAACTTTAAAAACTTATATTTAATTTTTTATCTTAAATTGAACAATCAAGAGATTTTTTTTCAAATGGCCAGCTGTAATTATGCTAAAACTGTCTAACATCGAAATTATAATTGCTACAGTAGGTCCAATTATTATTCATAGAGTGTCAATTGTTATGTCAATTAAAGTGGGTCCAAGCAGTCACACCGACTCGTCTCTTAGAAAAATAATAACCCAATTCATTAACCCTAATTCAATTAAATATGATTTTCCAAAAATTGTAAGACCCTAAAAATTAGAGGAAAATGTAAGTCTTGGATTATTGGAAGATTAAAAAACTCAAAATGTATCAATTTGTAACAAAAGTATAAGTTATACTACAAAATACAATATTATCTATTATGACATAGTTTGGTATTTTAATTATAACTTTTTGTATAAATTAGATATTAAGTTGATTCTTTTTCCATTAGAAAGTAGACTTGAATAACTTCGACTCGAGTATTTATACACGTAATTCCGACTTCGGGAAGGGGTTCAAGCGGACGGTCAAAGTTGTCAATGCGTTTTTATTGTTTAAACGCGTTTTGGACGCATTTTACTGTTTAAACGCGTTTTTCACTATTTAAACACGTTTTTTAGCCAGTTTTGGCTATTTAAGGACGTTCTGGGGGGCTTAGGGAGGTTCAGAAGAGAACCTGAGGTCAGAAGGCCGTAATCTTGAGGCAATGAGGTCCTAGAGCTAAGTCCGAAATCGTGAGAGAAGATTCTAAGTCAAGGAAACGTCTGTACGAAGCTTTTGTCAAGCAAGCTAAGGAGAAAACAGTAAGGGGAGCTAACCTTGAGTCTTTTTTTGTTTTAGAAGTAATTTTGAGTATTTTGTTTCTATATGATTTGAATATGGAATATGTTTAGTATTTTGATTTTTTTTATGGTTTTAGAATGAAATTATGCTCCGGTCATATGTTTTGAATCGGGGTACGGTTTGGAGTTTGGATCTATCTATATTTTGATGGTTTTGAAATCTATTTAAGGATTTATGGAGAGATTAGGTTTCTATTAGGCATTTAATCGGTAAAAATTTTAAGAAATGAAATTTGTATAGTTAGGACATGAATCCTCGACGTTTGAGAATATTTTAGGGATTTGTAATTATTAAGAATGAGTTATTGATGTTTAGAAAGTTTGTACGATGAAAGGAATAGTCAGTATAGTCCGAAAAGTGAATTTTCGTGATTCTGGAATGACGAACTCGCTGGAGCGAGTTACGCGCGGCAGATCGAGTGTATTTATGTTTTTGACGTTTTGGGGTTTTGGATGTCCGTTTTGGACGTTCTTTATATCTTTCTGGGGGGTTTTGACCCTTCCGGAGACATTGGTGATGGTCTCCAAGCTTTTTGAATTACTTAAATGCTAATAATAGTATGATATGAAGAAATTCGTGTTAGTAAGTGATGTTTTCTGTAAGAATATGTGATGTCTGAGTATGTATGAATTGTTTCTTGAGACATGAATAAAGATTGGAATATGTAGAAATGTATTAATATGAATGGAAAGTGTGAATAGAGTTCCAAGGAGGAACTTCTTGTTGACTGTATGTCAAGTATTGCGTGTATGTATGTAAGAGCTCAAATTTAGGGGTTCATTCCGATTGCTCTCAATAGTCTCGATCTCACGTAGAGAGAAAGCTATGTGGTGGAGAGTGGGAAGTCCTTACTGAAGATCCATTTTGATGGACAGAGTAGGAAGGATGTAGCTTCAGTAGTTGTATCTATATCCGAAGATCCATTTTGGGGGACAGAGTAGGATAAGATACTTAAGTTAGCGAGTAAATGCATCCTTATCTGAAGATCCACTTTGGGGGATAGAGTAGGATAGGATGTAGTTTGGCAAATTACCACTGCAAGTGTAGAACCTGCTAAGAGTTCGATATTCATGTGAATGTTTGGATGAGTGGAGTCTATGATGATTATGGTATATTTATGGTATGATTGAGTAATTGATATGTAAGATGGAAAGTATGCTATTAATTTAAATATACCACGTTGTTTTTTGTTGCATTAGCTCACTCTTGCTTTGTCTGTTGTTTGGTTGTTATTGTGTGTTGTGTGTTAAATCTCGACGATGATCATCCGATGGGTGTGAGCAGAAGGTGATGAGATGCCAGTAGAGCAGGCGTTAAACGGAGAATCGACTGACATTTAGCTTTTATGGACGAAGACCTGTGTAATTTAATCGTCTTAAGTTTGGATTGTATTAAGTTTATAATTTTAGTTGTTTGGTTTGTATAATAACGAGGAAACACTTTTATTACTCATTTGTATGACTGTTCTACCATATCAATGATGTAAGAACTCTATTATAGTTTGAGGCTATAATTATGGGAATGTTACATAAACTATATATTTATGAAGAATACTTAAATAATTTTAGCCATTATGAAAGGAATAAATTTTGATTTGATTTTTATATAGAAAGAAATTGGTATGTTACCAATCTTGCTAAAATTGAAAATGGATATTTTCAACTTTTAGTATTATTAGATATTGGCTAACTGCTTATTTATAGAACAAAAAGTTAATTAATTAATATTTTCAAGTAACACCTAATAGTATTTATAATATAATATCAGTATTAAATATTGTAAAAAAATAAAATTATTAAAAAATATTAGTTATTTTTCTTAAAATGAAACAAAAATAGATATTGTTTCAAGGTGGAAATTAACTATTCACTGTGTATCACCTGTGTGCTAAAAGTCTGAATGTTTGTTTTTATTCTGTGAATCATTCTAATTGTCCTTCAAGGTTATGGAAGAATCGCTAAAACTTTCAATAGTTTTAACAATAAATAAATATTTGAATATAATAATTTAATTATGACTTATTTGATAATAATCATATTTTATTATAGTTTAATTAATATTAAATTTAATTGTCTGGAAGAGGTGACAGTTTATTAACCTTCAATTTTTGAATAATAACTCTGATAACTTACCTCTAGATCATCTAGTCTAATGTTAATCGAATAGTTATATAATAGTTATTTTGAATTTTAGAGAGAACAGAATAAAAAATAAATTTAGAATTACTAAAAACTAAAGGATTAAAATAAGTTATATACTTTATTTTAGGAAAAAGTAAAGAAATTATTTATAGAAAAAAAAATCAGTAAAATTTGAATTTTTTCTATTATGACCAATAAGATGTTGGTTTGTTTAACTTAATGAGAATCATTACAACAAAATAATAACAAAAATCAGTGTAAATGATCAAATAAAAATTCAGATGATTAAATTAATTTACTATAACTTTGATTCACAATAACAAAGAGACAAAAAATTAATTGAACATACATTTCAATAAATGATAAACACGGATCAAGTTGAACAATTTTAGACGGTTGAGGCACTGAAATTGCACAGGTAAAAAGCATGAAGTGTGTTTTTGTTTATTTATTTATTTGTTATAAAAATAATATCTAGACACACATAAATATTTTATATTCATTTAATATTATTTTTTATTTTTTAAAAATATAAAAAATTTATGTTTTTATTATGTATAAAATGAATGTAAATGTTTATCATAATCTATTTATCATAGAGGAGATAACATTGTAGCACCACAAAATTTTCAGCTTGACCCTACTATTTTTAGTGAGGAAGAATGGTTGGTGGAACAATTTTGGAGTAGGAATGTTAGCATTTTTTGGGTGATGGTGGACTTTTTTGCCTCAATTATCTTGAACAAGCCATTTGGAAAATTACAACTTCAAACTCTGCATAAATTCACCACAATTTTCCAAAATGCAACCATCTCTTCTTTGCTTCATTCACCAGAGAAACACTCACTTTCAGTTTTCAGCTCATTCAAAAAGTGGTGCTGAAAACTAAGAGTGAAGAAGAAGATGGAATCTTTCAAACAGAGTGGTGGAAGTTCTGTGAACAATGCCAAAGGCTTCACTCTGCAAGTCCTTACAGGGCGTTGGTTCATGGCTTTTTCCTCATTCATGATCATGTCTGTATCAGGAGCAAGTTACATGTTCAGTCTATATTCAAGGGAAATCAAATCAGTTTTAGGGTATGATCAATCCACCCTAAATCTGTTAAGCTTCTTCAAGGATTTGGGGTCCAACATAGGCATCATTTCAGGCCTAATCAATGAGGTCACACCCCCTTGGGTGATGTTAACAATTGGTGGAGTTCTCAACTTTTTTGGCTATTTCATAATTTGGCTTGCAGTGACCAGAAAAATTGCCAGGCCCCAGGTGTGGAAAATGTGCTTATACATATTCATTGGAGCAAACTCTCACTGTTCCACTAACACTGGAGTCATTGTGACCAGTGTGAAGAACTTCCCAGGCACAAGGGGCATTGTCATTGGCCTTCTGAGTGGCTACCTTGGTTTGAGTGCAGCAATCATCACTCAGATATACTATGCCTTCTATGGAAATGACTCCAAGTCTCTGATTTTGCTTATGGCATGGCTACCAACAGCTGTAACTTTTGTTTTCTTGCCAGTTATCAGACACCACAAGGGAGTTCAACAGCCAAATGATTCCAAGGCTTTCTATAATTTCCTCTACACCACTTTAGTTCTTGCAGGTTTCCTCATGGTAGTCATCATACTGCAAAAAAGTTTCAACTTTACCAAGAGTGAGTACTATGTCACTACTATACTGATGCTTCTGTTGCTCATCCTTCCACTTGTTGTTGTTATGTTTGAAGAACAAAAGATACGGAAGAGGAAACAAGAGCACAGCAACACTGAAAACCCTCCTAAGCCTTTGAATATACCAACAAAGATGCCAAATCCAGAGAGTTCTGCAGAGGCTCCACAGAAGCATGTTTCCTGTTGGAAAAGCATGTTCAGCCCACCAAGTAGAGGTGAAGATTATACAATACTTCAAGCCATTTTTAGCCTTGACATGGTGTTCCTTTTCTTAGCAACAATCTGTGGACTTGGTGGCACACTCACTGTGGTAAACAACTTGAGCCAAATTGGTGCATCCTTAGGATATTCATCACACAGTGTTACAACATTTGTGTCCCTTATGGCTATTTGGATCTATATGGGTAAAATAGTGCAGGGTGTGATATCAGAAATTATCATAGCCAAATTTAAAGTTCCTAGGCCTATTTTGTTCACATCAATTCTTGTCATGCCTTGTATTGGTCACCTTCTGATTGCTTTCAATGTCCCTAATGGTCTGTATGCAGCCTCAATGATAATTGGATTCTGCTTTGGGGCAAATTGGCCACTACTATTTTCCATCATATCAGAACTTTTTGGTCTGAAATTTTACTCAACTCTGTATAATGTTGGGTCAGTGGCAAGTCCAATTGGGTCATACTTGTTCAGTGTAAGGGTTGCAGGGTATTTGTATGACAAGGAAGCCAGAAAGCAAATGGCAGCATTAGGATTGAAGAGGAAACCTGGGGAGGAATTGAATTGCTATGGAAGTGAGTGTTACAAAATGGCTTTCATTATAATCACTGCAGTGAGCCTGTTTGGGGCACTTGTGTCTCTCATCTTGGTGTTAAGGACTAGAGAGTTTTATAAAGGTGACATATACAAGAAGTTCAGAGAAGAAGATGAAACTGCTGAAGCTGAAATTGGTCTGACTCAGAACAAGTTTGCACAACAGCCTGCTGCAAATGAAGGCTAGATATCTTTGCCAAGGAATTGATAAATACTTTATCATTAGCATAATCGATACCAAAAGAAAATTAGAACCATAAACCTTAAGAATTATACTTGTTAATTCTCTTATATCTTCAAAATACTTTTACTTTTAATATATTAAACAAATTTTAATATATTTTAGAATATCAAAATCAATGTATTTCAAAGATACAATAGAAAAACAACAACAAAAAATCTCAACTCTATAGCAGCTGAGTAAATTTCCATTTGTAGTTTGTAGTTTATACAGAAGGATCTTGTTGGGTAATGTATTGTATTCAATAAATCACTCAAATGTAGAATATGTATTAGCTTGTAACCATAATCAATGGTCAATCAGTGTGTGTATATATATATTAATATTAGATTTTGATTGATGAAGGTTTAATTACTACTTTCAATTTCAACTTTTGTTGTTTTTATTGGGTTTGTTTTTTTTTTAATCATTTTGTATTAAATGACTTCAATTTATTTATTTATGTTATATTTCTATAAATGATTTTAACATTGTTTTTGTAAATAAGTTGATGGTATTTTTGTTTTTATGTTTATTTTTGGTTTCTTTTATTTGTTAGGATTTTTAGTGTTAATGTTAATGTTACGTATTAATGTTAACGTATGCAAAGTAATAATATATTATATTGAATTTACTGCATATATTTATTTATTTTATTTAATTGAATCATAATTTTTTTTGAAAGTTGGACAATGTTTAATTCAATTTACTTGTAATCTAAATAAATTACAAAATGTATTCTATTTTGTTAAAAATTGTTGTAAAATATACTATTTATTTTATAAAATTGATTCATTTCCCATCAGAAAATAATTCATCTGGGGTTGTGGTGTCTATGTTGCTTAAAATACAAGACAAAAAAGTTTTTTTTTTCTTTGTATTGTTGTTTGAAAATATATAAGGTTGTTTCTATTGCTTACATGAGTGAAAGTAATAAACGTATTGTGGAAGAGAATTTAGAAGGCAAAAATGGTGCAAGAGGGAAATTTCCATGTGTGACATGAAGATTGGAATTCAAGAAACCCATGGTTTGGAGTAGGGGTGGGCATAGTTCATCAAACTGAACTTGAACTGCAGTTAATTGTATTGTTTTATACTTAAAAAAACTTAAATTGTTTTTGCTAAAAACCAATTAAATTATTTTACAGTTCAGATTAAAAAAACTGAAACTTAATAATTTTAGTACAGTTAACTAGTTAAGAGTCTTTTCTCCATCAGAATTCTTTTATCACTGTGTCTCACACAGAATCTCTCTTTATCACTCTCTTCACTCTGCCTTAGTCATAATTATCATCTCCACATCACAATCCCACTCTATCTTCATTCATTGTCACACACGCCATGACTTTACTTTTCTTCATCTCTTTCTTTTTCTTCACCATCACTGTCACCACCTCTGCACCACCACACCCTCCTCCTCCACCATACTCCTACGGTAAGAAACTTAGTTCTTCCTTTCTCCTCTCTCCACAGACTCCTTCAACACCACATGGCTTTCCGACCGTTTCTTCTCCGCCCTCGTCTCCCACCCTCTCAACTTCCCCCTCCCCTCCGAGAAAACCCTCCGCTTCTTCCCTCCTTCCTCCTACGGCAAGAAAAACTGCTACACCTTCCCCTCCCTCCTCCTCTCGCTACCTTCTCCGCACCTTCACCGTCTACGACAACTACGACGCCAAGTCCCGCCCTCCCTCCTTCGACGTTGCCCTCTCCTCCACCGTCCTCTTCAGCTGGCGCTCTCCCTGGCCCGAGTCCACTGCTGCCAATGGCGCCTACTCCGACCTCTTCGCCTCCCTCTCCAACACCTCCTCCTCCCTCGATCTCTGCTTCTACGACTTTGCCACCGATGCCCCCCTCATCTCCTCCATCGACATGTGGCGGAAGGAGAATCAAGAAGATTGAAAGAACACAGTGGGTGATTTGATTTGATGAATCATTAGATTACACAATTTTGTGAGTTGTTTCCATTACTGAACGTGAAAGGAAAACATAAAAAAGAGTGCTTTTGATACAAACTGAACTGTACTGCAGTATGTGAACTAAAAAATAGTTTCAGTTCAGTTATTCGGAACTATTTTTTAGTTCAATATAGTTTTGTTAAAATAGTTTATAGTTATTTATAGATTTTAATAGTACAGTATACTATATAACAGTTTGCCCACCCCTAGTTTGGAGCATAATTATATAATAATTTAGACAATTAAAAATCTTTGTAATTTTTTAATTGTAAACAATTTGTTTCTATTTTTTAAATTTCAAGTTATTTTTGGGTCTCTTGTATCTCCTCATTATAAAAAGGAGATCTTTAACAAATTACAAAGACTTACACAAGGAAATAGGAGTGTTAAAGAGTATATGTCCAAGAGATGGAGGTCACCTTGATGAAAATCGATGTAAAAGAAACACCTATGGCTACAATAATTAGATTATTGAATGATTAAATAGGGAGATTCAAGATGTGGTGAAAATGCACCATTATGAAACTTTTTAGGATTTTATTCACCAAGCCATCAAAGTGGAACAACAACTCAAGAAAAGAAGCTCCTACGACCTCATAGAGGGATAAGGAAAATCTAAGAAAGAGGGAGCTACTTCTATCATTCCTAAATCTAAGGAAAAAGAGTCTTCAAGTGGTAAAGTAACTTGTCAATCTAATAAGATAATTCTTCACGTTCTAGTTCAAAAAAATGTTTTAAATGTTTGGGTAGGAGACATATAGCAGTTGAATGTCCCAACAAGAGAACTATGATGTTGTTGGAGAAAATAATGAGGGGTACATTAGAACATTCCATTGAAGAATCATCTGGTAGTAATGAGGATGACCAAGGGTGTGAAGTACCACCTTTGGAGGGAAATCTTTTGATGGTTATGAAGTTGTTAGATAGTATGAATAAGGAGGAGGATGAGACTCAAAGAAGGAATATTTTCCATTCTAGATGTATAATTATGGGAAAGGCTTGTTCACTTGTCATTGATGGAAGAAATTGTAAAAGGTAGCAAGTAAACGACTAGTGTAAAAGCTTGGTTTGGGGACATCTATACACCCTAGTCCTTATGCTTTGCAATGGTTAAGTGAGGATGGAGAATTGGCAGTGGATAAGCAGGTGAACATGGTTTCCTCTATAAGTAAATATGTCAATGATATAGTATGTGATGTGGTACTTATGGAGGCAAGTCACTTGTTGTTAGGAAGATCTTGACAATATGATTGAAAGATAAACCCATGGTGATCTAATCAATAAATATTCTTTCTTGTTTAAAGAGCAAAAGGTGTCCCTAACACCTTTATCTCCAATGGTTTGTGAGGGTCAAATTAAGAAGTGAAAAAAGAGCAAGAGATAAAAGAAGGAAGAGAGAAAGTTTCAGAAAAATGTAAGAAAAAGGAAAGAAAAAAAATAGAGTGATAAAAGCCTTTTCTTGAGAGAAAAAGAGGTAAATAGAGCGTTGGTTAAGAAATAACCTTTATATTTACTTATGTCTAACAATATTTATTTGTTTTTTATGCAAGTTTCTTTGTCTTTAGATCTGGAGCAACTTCTCAAGGAGTATGAGAATGTCTTTCCAAAAGACATTTCGTATAGTTTACTTCCTAAAAGGGTTATTGAACACAACACGAACTTATGGGTGCATCCCTTCCTAATAGGCCAACCTATAGGAAGAATCCGGAAGAGACTAGAGAAATACAAAAGCAAGTGGAACAACTCATGGAGAAAGGATGTGTTAGAAAGAGCTTGAGTCCATGTGCCATATTAACCATCCTTGTTCATAAGAAAGATGGATAATGGAGGATGTACGTTGACTATCGGGCCATCAATAACATCACCATCAAGTACTAATTTCAGGATAAATTTGCTTCAAGAAGAAGGGAATGATAGAGAACTATCCTTTGATCCTTTAGAAGAGAAACTTAAGGAAGAACTATTGCAATTCAAAAAACCTATGACAAAGTCAAGAAGCAAACATTTGGAAGAACAAATCTTCCACTAGTGCAAAAACAACGTATAACGTCACGCGTTCAACGTCCAACGTCCAACGTCCAACCACTGAATAGCCAACGTTAAAAATGATTGGTGACATTTTTGTAAATAAATGCAATTATTAAATGTCGTTTATAATTGTAATTCGACGTAAAATGATATAAAACGTTGAATGCCCCAACGTTAGACGTTAAAAGGTTAGTGAATTCAATAAAAATTTGAGCGGGAGATTGAAAATTCATTCACTTTATCTTAGCGAGCGAGACCCTCTTCTCTTCTCAAACTTTTCTCGAACGAAGTTTGACGACCATCAGGTAATCTTTCTTTCATTTGATACAAATGCATGTTAATTAACTACTTTATGTATGATTTTCGTTTGTTTTAATCGATTATTTTCGTGCTTTTGTCCTTCATAGGCACATTCTGCTTTCTCTCTCATGGGTGACGACACTTTATTCCGATGAACCCACCGTTTGACGGTTAGTTTTCTTTTTTGTTTTGAAGAACTTATTTGAACTTGTTTGTTGTTTTTTTTTTGTTAACTTGTTGTTGTTTGATTGAACTTGTTTGTTGTTGTTGTTTGATTGAACTTGTTTGTTGATGTTGTTTGATTGAACTTGTTTGTTGTTGGTTATTGTTGTTTGTTGTTGATTTACACTACACGTTCATAGTTTATAGTTTATAAAATACCAAAAATTGAAATTTGTTGTTTTTCTGCTTTTCAGTTGTAAAAACGATCACAATTAATTAAAAAAAAGAAAAAAATTCGACGTTAATTTAACGTCTCCTAATATGACGTTGTTCGCAAATTCGTCGTTAAAAGTCTAAATTATTCAACCTGGTACGTGATTTTTGTATTAGTGTCCTCGAGACTCATATGAAGATCATGATTTAAAACATAATTATACAATAGTTTAAACAATTAAAAATAGTTATAATTTTCTTTTAATTGCAAATAATTTATTTATATTTTTTAAAATTTTTATGTTATTTTTGGAATAAGTGATTTTGGATTTTCTTTTAGAATTTTTTTAAAGTTATAATAAAATATTTTTTTATAAATATATTTTTTATATGACATTAAAATTTTAAAAATAACGTAAAAATATATTTCTATTTTTAAGATGCATTAATTTAAAAATGAAAAGAATAAATAAAAAAAGTAAAACAACTTTTATACACTAAATAACAGAATAAAAACAATAAAAAGTAAATTAACAATATTAAATCACTAAATTGTAAACATACATAATAAAATAGGTTTTGTGATATATTTTTTTCTTGCATTATAATATATTCCTCAATTTTCCTTTTACGCTAGAATTCCTTCTCCCTCCTCCAAAATCACCTAAAAATCGAGTAAGGAATGGTCAAGTGACTCACGTCACAACGTATTCTTTCTTGCCTTACATTTTCTGGCCACGTATACAGTAACATATGACATTTCATTATAACATATAAAAAAAAGGTTAATATTTGTTTTTAGAGAAATGATAATTTGATATACGTATTTTTTATATTTATTCGATATTATATTTTCAATTTTTTATTTTTTATTTTCTGAAAAATATAAAAAATTATTTTTTTATAATCATTCTACTATTATAATGTACGTGATATGTAAATGTTTTTTATTCTTGTTTTTAAGATGTAAAATGGAAGAGTTGAGAGAAGTGGAAGAAGGAAGAATAATGGGAGATGAATACCAACTTCAACAAAGAACCCTATGGAGCGACGCAGAGAGAAGATGCTTACACCTTCTCCAATGCAAGACAAAGAGCGTTACCACCCTTCTTCAAATCCACGCCTTCATGCTCCGACATTCTTTTCACAACAACCTCAACCTCCTCACCGCTTTCATCACCACCTGCGCCTCCCTCGCCGCCGTCTCCCCTACGCGCCATCACGCGCTCGTACAACACGCGCGCACCTTCTTCGACCTCGTCCGCACCCGCGACACCTTCCTCTGCAACTCCATGATCGCTACTCACTTCGCAGCTCGCCAGTTCTCCGAGCCTTTCACCCTCTTTCGAGACCTTCGCCGCAAAACGCCGCCTTTTACGCCTGATGGGTACACCTTCACCTCGCTCGTGAAGGGTTGCTCGGCTCGTGTGGCCAGGCGGGAGGGTTTGCAGCTTCACGGGGTGGTTTTTAGAAGCGGGCTTTGCTTTGATTTGTACGTGTCAACTGCTTTGGTGGATATGTATGTGAAGTTTCGGGTTTTGGATGATGCTAAGAAGGTGTTTGATGAAATGTCTGTAAAGAGCAGGGTTTCTTGGACCGCGGTTATTGTGGGGTATGCGAGGTGTGGGGATATGGGTGAGGCTAGGAGGCTTTTTGATGAGATGGAGGATCGGGACGTTGTTGCTTTCAACGCAATGATTGATGGGTATGTAAAGACGGGATGTGTGGGTTTGGCGAGGGAGTTGTTTGATGAGATGGAGGAGAGGAACGTGGTTTCTTGGACTAGTATGATTTCTGGGTATTGCAGTAATGGTGATATTGAAAATGCTAGGTTGATGTTTGACGTTATGCCGGATAAAAATTTGTTTACTTGGAATGCCATGATTGGAGGCTATTGCCAGAATAGAAGGTCTCATGAAGCGTTGGAGTTGTTTCGTGAAATGCAGACGGTGTTGGTGGAGCCAAATGAGGTAACTGTTTTGTGTGTTCTTCCCGC
The DNA here is from genome assembly GCA_027742785.1 of Vigna reflexopilosa. Lineage (NCBI taxonomy): Eukaryota > Viridiplantae > Streptophyta > Magnoliopsida > Fabales > Fabaceae > Vigna > Vigna reflexopilosa. Next base: position 4,647,700 of record CM050917.1, read on the forward strand.
TGTGGCTGATTTGGGTGCTTTGGATTTGGGGCGCTGGATTCACAGGTTTGCCCAAAGGAAAAAGTTTGATAGGTCTGCTCGTGTTGGTACTGCTTTGATTGATATGTATGCAAAATGTGGTGAAATTATGAAAGCGAAATTGGTTTTTGAGGAGATGAATGAGAGGGAAACCGCTTCGTGGAATGCTTTGATAAATGGTTTTGCAGTCAATGGCTGTGCCGAGGAAGCATTGGAGGTGTTTGCAAGGATGATGGAAGAAGGGTTGGGACCAAATGAGGTAACTATGATTGGTGTACTATCTGCTTGCAACCATTGTGGTTTGGTGGAGGAAGGAAGAAGATGGTTCAACGAAATGGAGAGATTTGGAATTGTGCCTGAGATTGAGCATTATGGTTGTGTGGTTGACCTTCTAGGAAGAGCTGGATGCTTGGATGAGGCTGAAAAATTAATTCAAGCCATGCCTTATGATGCTAACGGGATAATACTGAGTTCTTTTCTCTTTGCTTGTGTTTACTTCAATGATGTACCGAGGGCAGAGAAAGTTCTTAAAGAGGTGGTGAAAATGGATGAGGATGTTGCGGGAAACTATGTGATGTTGAGAAACATGTATGCTACGGAGCAAAGGTGGAGAGATGTGGAGGGTATTAAACAAATGATGAAGAAAAGAGGAACAAGTAAAGAGGTTGCTTGCAGTGTTATTGAGGTGGATGGAAGCTTTAGAGAGTTTGTGGCTGGTGATTACTTGCATTCACATCTGGAGGCTATTCAGTTAACCTTGGGGCAGTTAAGCAAGCACATGAAGGTTGAAATAGTCTGTTGACAATGGAAACACAGAAAGCTGAAAGGAAAGGTCAAAAGGAAGTAAATGAAAATTGAAAGAGTCACAACATGTGTATTTCTGTGTCCCTTTCATAATTTGTTGTCCATTTGATAACAGGCTGCCGACTCAAGTAAATGGTGGGCAGGTTCGAAACACACTCGGAATTTTATTATCAGGAGGCAACTCCAAAAGTAACAAACAGTAGCAGGTGTTAATTCCAGTCAACAGTTCAGATAGATTCCTGAGGTAAAACTACAAATCTATATAGAGAAGAACACAAACAGTACCTATAGTACTTTCTCCATAAAATTGCAGTTACTATCAAGCACCAGATACATACATTATACTAGATGATTCCAGCTCAGATTCATGAAGAGTCTCCTTTGATTCATTAAGCTCAGGTGGCTGAATTTCCTGCAATGGTTGACAGTGATAAGTGCGGCCTGTTTTTCTCAAAATTTTGGGTTTCATTAAAATTGCAAGCATGATCATCGGCAGGCTTGCTTGAAGGATTACAACTCTATTCCAGCAAATTGATCAGCCCGGTGTTAAAAAACTACTAATCTTAAATAGAAACATCTAAAACAGTGGATGAATAAAACAAACTTGACACCTTCGTATCATCAGAAGCTAATAGAGATTCAGATTTTACTGGTGAACCAATCAAAAAATCATCTTCATCCATCGGACACGTATCATCACCATTGTTGTCTGCTCTTAGGTAGGAATCTGCTTTGTGATACACACAGTTGAGAACTTTATGCTATCTATCTGACAAACATCCTTCAAGCCAGTGCAAGTTGATCCCTGGACAGAATCCAAGCTGCAGAAGCAATATATTCTTAGTTGATCCTCCATACCCATAAGAAGTTATACTTATAAGGTTATAGAATTCATTCCATATGTTGCCATCTTATTGCAAGAGTCCTGAGATAGGAAAAATAAATAGTTGATAAAAAGTAAGTTATGGTGTGCATCATATATTATACTCACAGATCGGACACTATCCCTGATTGAACTACGTAAGATTGAATGAGAACCATGATATTCAGAGGTGATGAACGGATGCTGCAGATGATAAGTAAGGCAGAGTCACTACATTAGCTTTAAAGCAAAAGCTCAGTAAAACAAATTCAAAAGAATGTTCCATAGTTGGGCTAGCTTTTGGTTTAACTGTTATTTATTTATTTATTTATTTTTGTTATAGCTTTTAGTTAAATTAACCTATTGTTAGATTGATGTATTTTTGAACCAAATTCATGTGTAACAATTCATTCAGTTTATTTTTACTGAAATCAATTAACAATTCACTTTCTGAGTTCGTGAGTTTTCTCTTGATTACAAAACCTTGATATGGTATTATATGTGTAACATTTTCAATTAAGTGGAATTATATGTGTAACATTTTTCGTTCTCAAACATGTTTAAAGGAATTTGTGCTTATATTGTTAGTTATATTTATATATTTCCTTAAAATAATTATTCATAATCAATATTAAAATGATTTTCAAGGAGGAATTAACCAATAAGATTATATATATTTCTATAGATATAAATAACAAAAGCGAAAATATGATTATTTTTATTTCATTACATATTTTTCTCCTCGTGATAATAAGGACAACAATAAAAATAAAGATAAAGAGTAAATTTTACAAATTGAAGAAGGAATTATATTGTTGCAAATTTATTCTATAAAAGGACTATCCTAACTATTCTAACATCTTATTTATATAGAAAAAGATTGTTAGAAGTTAGAAGGAAGTTATACATATTTCTTTATAAATGAATAGAATATGGTAATGACGGAAGAAATATGTAATGAAATAAAAAAAAAACAAAATAAAGAGTAAATGTTGCAAATAAAAGAAGGAGAATAGCTACACACAAGGGTAACAAGAACTATTAATAAGAAAAAAAACTTATAAACAAATGAAAATCACAATTACTCAAATACTAAATATTACTCAAACCATGAGATTGACATGTATTGGACAATTGATTTACCGACCAAATAATGTAAATAAGATACAAATGTCATTTAATCAGACATTAATTTTTTTAATCAGTAAGAAAACTCAAACACATCCTAAGCATAGATAATTAGTTGGTCTCCCAACAAAGTATTAATTAATGCATAATTATGAATATGTAATTTAATAATTTCTTTTCGATAAATAAATATTTGTACACTTATTTACATTTTAGTTATAGTAAATATAAATTTACTTTATATATTAACTAACTCAAATTACAATATCATAATATTATATATATTTGAATAATGTGTACACTATTATAAATATTTAAAAACATTAATATTTACTATGCCACATACTCACACTTTTTTATAACAGTAAATATAATTAAACTTAAGTAAACAATCATTCAAAAAATAAAAATATAAAATAATTATTTTAATTTGAAAACACAGTTAAATTTACATAAAAAAAGTCACGTAAAAAAAATAATTATTATAGTTTTACAAATATTATTTGAAAAGTAAAATTAAAAAATATATACTACAAAGAAAAAAAAGTTTTATTAATAATATAGATAATAATAAATATAAAAATGATTGTTTATATATAATTATTTTTTAAACACATATACATATATTAATGAAAATAAATAACAAAAAAAAAATACTTTTTAAATTAATAAAAGAATAAAATGGTAAAACCATCTCCTTGATACACCTTTGATAAGGATCCTACAGAAAAATTATTCAAAGATAATATTTGCTCTTTTACATCATATATTTATATTATTAATAGATATACTATATATTATTTTTTAACAAGCGTAATAAAGTAAGTTTTCTAATATTTTTTTTATATCATAACATATTTCCCATAAAAAAATAATGATATTATGATATATTTTAACATTTATTTAATTCAAAATATAAGAATAAAATGATGTGTAAAATTTATATTTTTTTGAGAAAAAAAGAGAATGTAAAAAAATTTAAATGTTTTTTTCTTCCAAAATCACACCTAGTAAGGAATGGTCGCTCCCGTGACAACGCATCTTTGCCTCCCATTTTGTGGCCAGTATTCGCTATTCTCAATTGCTGCAGCTTCTCAGTGCTATCTCTGTCCATCTCTACTCAACAGTTTGGTGGATGGCTTCTTCTTCTTCTTCCTTGTTTCGTCCCATTCCAATTTCATTTCCATCCACCAAACAATGCGCTCGTAAATCCCTGCGCCCTTGGCTTCGTGCTTCCGCCACTCCAACGCAAAAGGCTCGGTTCGTTGCTCGCCGTAAAGAGTCTGTTTCTGTTCGCCAACTGCAGCGTCCCCTAAGTAATGTTAGAGCAATATTAATTAATCAATACTTCTAATTAATCTATAAATCTGTTATAGTATCTGCAGTTTTCAACACCATAATCCAAAATAGATTAGGTACATAATTGACAGAGTTTTGTCTGGAAAATATCTTCTCCATAACTTAGGATTAGATTAAGCTAATTTGCAATTTTTTTTATAAGTAGTTTATTTAAATTATTGCTTTTATTTGTAGATGTTACCATAATTTTAGTCTGTAAAGAAATCCATTCCACTTTTTCTTCATTTTTTTCTTCTCTGGAAGAGTTTAGGGAAGCTCATCTGTATATATATACCTTGAATTGTGTTCAAGCAAGTTTTTAGTAAATATTTAACATAAGGAAAACAAAATTAAATGAGTTTCTCCATAGGTTAAGCTTATGCACGGATTAAATTAAAAAAAGAATTTAGAAATTATGTACAAATTAAATTCAAAATAAGAATTTAGAAATTATTAGCAGATTAAATTAGAAATGTGAATTTAGAAAAGTTATATGATAATGCCTCTATAAATTAATTATGAAAAAAAAATTAATTTGATTAACTTATGGAAAAACTAATTTTAATTTTTCTTCTCCTATAGTTGTTTTCTCTTTTCCTACAAATTGCTCCTACCGTTGTTTGTAAAAAGTTTGTCAAAATGGATCTTATATGTATACATAAAGATTGAAAAGATTAGTTTTAAAGTGAAAGGACTTCAAAGATAAAGATTGTGTGAATAGAAGAACTAGACTAGATGAGTTTTTCTATATTTTTGTTTGATTTAGAAAAAGCGGTAATTTGTTTGAATTTTATGAGCTGTGCAGTTGAGTACATGCGGTTACCAGCGAGTCAGTATTCGGTGTTGGACGCAGAGAGGATTGAACGGGTAAATGACGACACGTTTCGGTGTTACGTTTATAGGTTCAGGTTCTTCAACTTTGAGATTTGTCCAGTGCTGTTGGTTAAGGTGGAAGAGCAGCCTGATGGATGCTGCATCAAGCTCTTGTCTTGCAAGGTGTCAAACTTATTTGAATGTGTTGCTGAATTTAGTTTTCTAACGTGTTCATTTGTTTCGTTATTTTGATTATTTGCTTTGACGATTGGTGACAGCTAGAGGGATCACCAATGATTGCTGCTCAGAACGACAAGTTTGATGGTGAGTTTTGTTAAATGCATGTCAAATGTGTATAGTTTTAGGTTGTGGCGTGGTTGTTAAGATTGTGTTTTGATTAAAAAAAATTGGGAAAACACAGCACAGACTGGAGCTGCAAAGGGTTGTGCAGACCTTACAAATTGCAATGTTGCAGCCTCCCTTTTGATCATGGAGCCCAATTTAAATCATATGATAAAGGATGTCTGTTAGAATTTATTCATTTTTATTTCCGTTTGTAAGTGCATTAAGAATAAATGATTATGAATTCATACTCTCATAAGGTTCTGAAACTCTTAAGTTACGATCCTAGCTTGAGAAAATGATTTAACACGCAATCAAACTATTTTCTGAATGAACATGGATGAACTTTTAAACTCGTGTAAACTTGCATAAATTCTGGAGTCAAGGAGTTTGAAATTATTAGTAATTTTTGCCCTTTATTAACCCTACAATGACTATATTTTATTAGGGTTCAAACCAGTTGAAGAAATTAGCTACTTTCTGAAATGTTTTTACTTTAAGAACATACTTTTTTAAATATATATATATATATATATATATATATATATATATATATATTAGTTTTATCTTATTTAGACTAGTACACTATTATCAAAGTTTATGAATCAAATATGCGAGTCAAGTCTACTTCGAGTTCAACAACCTTGCATATACAACATCTTCATACTTACTAAATGAAGAAAGTGTTGAATGGATGACATGAATTTGTTTTTCTACTTAATGCCTTTTTATAAAGTATTCAGAGGGCATGATATGAAGATGAAGCATAATTGTTAAAGCTGTTTAGATGAAGTTCTCTTTAAACACCTACAGGATGAAAAAATAAGGAGGAAAATGATATAAGTTTTTTTACAAGTTACTATTAGTTTACGCATAAGTTAATTTATGAAAGGTTTTTCTTGTTTACTTCTCCATTAGCTGATTTTATTTCTACAAACTAACTTTAGCTTATTAAGCAATTATTTTATTTTTCTTTCTTATCATTTACTCCTGTGAGTGTTTATGGGGAAGTTTATTCAAACATAGCCTAAGAAATATCAGATTTAACTTGTTTATATGAGCTGAGATGTACGTGAATTCTTGGAAAGTGTTGGCCTTGTCAAATTGTTTGAAAAAACAACTACGATGTGAGTGGCTAAATTGGTATGAAAGTGGACCAATGCTTATTCTGCTCAGTACTGCTTTTGATTGTAGCTTACTGGCTATTCATTGGAAGCAGTAACTGTGATAATTACAAAACTATATGTTACTTCCTTATTTATAGCAGCAGCTGAGGCAATTTTTTTGTAGTCGAAGAAAGCAATATAGGGTGTCATGTTGTTTGGTTTATGCTACTTTCAGGAATACCTTTTCAATACTTTAATATGGTAATGCAGCTCTAATGGTTAACCGGATATCGTGTGATAGTAAGGCTGATAATGACAAGTCTTTGATGCAGCAACTCACGTCAGACACTATAATTGAGGTAGTACTCTATGTTTATTTCATTTCTTGCGATTTTATATTTGTTGGATTCCAGTTAAAGTGTTCTTTTGGGTTGCTATGTGGAATGCAGGTAAGCATTGAAATTCCTTTTCCTTTCCTAGCAATACCAAAGCAAGCAATTGAATCAGCTGGGACCCAAGTCCTTGAACAAATACTCAGGCTTATGCTTCCCCGATTTATGTCACAGGTTTGTTAAAGCTTATTATTATGTGCAAATTTTATTAAGCTATGTTTTTCCTTTATGGATAAAAGAAGAAATTCATTTGAAGAAAAATATCACAATAGATCCCGATTGAACAGAGCTTCCCAATCCCTGACAAATAGACCCCTAACTTGAAATGCCTAATCTTTGTCCCAAATCAAATTGTGTAGTCAAGGCCTCCTTAAACATATCATAGTTAAGATCCAACCAAACGCACCATGGTGTAGCAGGTTGTACTTGCACATTGGCAGAAAAATTTGCTTTTAAACAAAGCCATGAAAGCTAATGATCATGAACTGGTCTAGAGACCTAAGGGTCACCGGATTTTCGGAATGAGAATTTCCACAGAAAAAGCAGCCAAGTTGTTTAAAGAACAGATGTGAAGCTGATTATTAGGAAGCAACACAATGTATACACCTGGGTAAAAGTCTTGTGTAGGCTTGACAAATCTAGTGGTGATTTTTCTAGACTCCACTTTTTCTCTTATGAAATGATAATTCACCTCAATATTTTTGGTCCTCGTGAAAGGTAATATTGGAAGTAATGTGTAATTCTGCCTAATTGTCACATATATGGTGCAATTGAAAACTTTCTTCAAATTTAAGCTTTTCGAGGAGTTGTTTTAGCCATATGAGCTCACAATGGACAGTCATTGCCCTGTGTTATGATTTTTCACTTCATCTTGTCATAATATTTTCTTTTTACTTTTCCATGATATTAAATTACCTCTAAGAACAACATAACTCCCTAAAGTGAAGCATCTATCATTTGGTGACCCTGCCTAGTCAGTGTTAGAATGCCTTACAATATTTTGATTATTTCCCTTATTTTCACAAAATGAGGCCTTTTCCTGGAGTTTTCTTAATATACTTTAAGATCTGTTTGAAATCTCTCATTGACTAGAGATAAGGCCAATTTAGAGTATATAAATGGGTGCAAACCTCACCATACAAGCCAGTTTTGTGGGATTGAGTTAGGTTTAAAGTCCACTTCTTAACATGGTATCAGAGTTATGATTAGAGTCTATCCTAGCGATATTTATTATTTGTTAGGCATATTGTTCCACCTGCTATCGGGTCGTTATCGGACAACCCATTAATGTCTAGTTTCATGCTCGAGATGCATATACCTCGGCGTGAGGGGGGTGTGTTGGAAGTCCCACATCGACTAGAGATAAGGCCAATTTAGAGTATATAAGTGGGTGCAAACCTCACCTTACAAGCCGGTTTCGTGGGGTTGAGTTAGACTTAAAGTCCACTTCTTAACAAGATCCATAGGATTGCATCTCAATGGTTTTGACAAGGAGTGTTTAAACATTGACTTACTATCACAACAAAGGTGATGTATGGATGAGTCATACTGAGGTAATTAAACATACCAACTAACCTTGTGCATCTCACGATTAGACGTTTTCTTTGGTCGGGTACAAGTTTCATGCTTGGATCTATTAGTGTGTCTACAAGCTTAGCATTTAAAATCTTTGTTTCTACTAAAATTTCAAGGGCATATTTTCTCTTAGATATGACTAAACCATCCTTGGATTGTGCAACTTTTGTACCAAGGAAGTACCTCAAGGGTCCAAGATATTTTATTTGGAACTTTTGAGCAAGATTGTTTTAGTTGTACGATATTCTCCTTGTCACTACCTGTGATAGTAACGTTTTCCACATATACAATATACATCCTTGGGATGAATGACGATAAAATAGAGAATGATCAACCTCACTTGTATCACTCCAAACTTCAGGATGATAGTTTGAAACATATTGCGGTTCTTGAGTTCTTTCTTCACAATTGCAATGGTGGAAGGAGTTCACTAAATCATATATAAGGCAACATGAAGCTACCCAACATAAGGAACCATGTGGCTCTCAAATTATCATGGAGCAAGAAGGGTTCAGAGATCTTGGAAAAACATACAAATGTTGTGTGCAGTTGGTATAAAGGCCACGTCTCTCGGTCCAAACTAATGCACATGTTTCATGGGGACGAATATAGGTGAGTGAGGTATGAATAGTAGACATAATAACACTACATAGTTGAGCATCAATCTTATCCATTGGTCACATTGTTTTATAGGAACAAATTCAACTTTTGTAGTGAGATGGGATTCGTAGCCCAACCCACTTAAGCATAACTTGATTTTAGAAGCCAAGTGGAATCGTTATACCCATTCCATCTTCTTGATACGAACAATGTGATTTGAAAAGATATGAGAATCTATTCTAGGAAAGACGTTTTTTCCTTGAAAAAGAAAATAAGATAACTTAAGGAGAGTGAGTCACAAGTCGGGCTTAAGGGTGTGCACAAAAGGGTGATTTGCATTGATGTTTAGGCAGTTGGATAGATTGGTGAGATGTGATCTCAACCCAATGTGCATGGAGAAAAGGTCCTTTTGCTCACTCTTGATTGTTTCGTTGTTTTTCATGGTTTCTAATGTTTCATAAAACATTGATTGCTTTGTCTTTCTTGTATGTGTTTTTCATGGATGAGATTATCAGTTTGCACTTGGCAGAATTTTGTAGGAAATTGCAATGTACTTCCGGATTTATAACAAGCATTGATACAACTTATAAGGCATTGAATTGTTAGTATGAAGCACATTTAAAAGTGACTTCTTTGTAAATAGAAAATTATTAGGATAAAATAATCTCAATAGTAATTAAGAAAAAATATGTTCTAAAATCCTAGTTAGGTTTATTAGGTGATATGGTCAAGTTATAACATATAATTAAGTGCAAACCTCACTTTATAAACCAATTTTGAGAGGTTGAGTTAGGATTAAATACTTTTTAAGACTTCTATTGTAAGTTTGGGATGACCCAACGTGTGACCAACCCAAAATGTTTGTGATGTGACCAAACTAGAATCTTAGGAGATTGTTTTAGGCCATATAAAGATTTGTGAAGATGACATGCTAATTTAGAAGACTCATCCTAAGCAACAAAACCTAGAGGTTGTTCTATATAAATTTCTTTTTGCAAATCTCTATTAAGAAAAACATTTTTGACATTCAGTTGGTGTTGAAGAGTAGTCATAACCATAAATAAGCGAACAAGCGAATAGAAACCATCTTTGCCACTAGAGAAAAAGTACCATCATAATCCAAATCAATAAAAAATCCATGTGAAAACTTTGGCCATAAGGCGGCCTTTGAGAGGATCAATAGTACTACCATGAACAATTTTGATAGCAAATACCCACTACAACCAACATCGGATTCCCAGACGGTCCCAAGTTCCATGGTTTTGAAGAGCATAACCTAGAAGTCTTTGCATTGGAATCAGGCTTGGATACCAATTTAAGTGAATTTTATGTCTAACTCAACCCTACAAAATTAGCAGGTGAGGTTTGCATCCATTTATGTAATGTAAATTGGTTTATTTCTAGTCGATGTGAGATTTTTAACACTCCTTATGTTGAGACATGTACATCTCGAACGTGAAACTAGATATTAATGGTAGTCTGATAGTGGCCTGATAGCAGTTGGAATAGTAGACTCAATAAACAATCATCTTCACTAAAATAGGCTCTAATATATGACTCTTGTTAGATGTTAAGATGTGTGTTTATGTTAATTGAACTCAGCCCATTCTGTATTAAGGGCCTTGACTCATATTTTACATTATAAATAAACTATCCTATGTGTATGCAAAACACACAAGGGAGATTTCTCCATTATTCACAACTCTAATACCATGTGAAAATAGTGAAAAATTAGATATAAGATTAATTTCTTTTGTGTAAAAAATATACATAGGATAATATATTTAAAATGAAAAATAATACAGATAATTGGGCTTAGCCCAATATATAATATTATAACTATCATAAGATATTCGAACTAACAAAATCTAACAACATTCAACACTAATAATCGATATAACCAACTGAGAGCTCATCCTACACGTCTAACAGACTCTTCGTTTGCCTTACTCTCCTCTCTCCTAGTGTAAACCTTCCACACCTTGGGCCTATCTGTGTCCATTTATTTCTCAGTTCTCTGTTGTGCACCTAGTTATAACAACATAAAAAATCTGGTTGTTTATTTTAAAAATGCAGAAGAAATATATTGTCTATCATCGATATTACTCTCACAAAACTAAATTCATATTTTACAAATTGTCTTCTAAGTGGTACTATTAGCAAACTATCATATCGTACATTCTTATTTTTCTTTCCCAAGTGCACTCCTGCTGTACTGAAACAGGACCTAATGTTGATGACAAAAAGCATGGCATTTTATACCTCGTTTTCAAACTTTTTTCTGTCTTCTTGCTATTTGTTTCTACATGCATTTGAAGTTGAAAGATTTTGACCAGATTTTCATATTTTTCAGATTTTACTTTGCTATTACTGCAATTTTTAGTTTCCCTGTGTTATTTGATACATCTTTCTTTTGTTCTTGATTGTATTTGACTTTCCCTTCTAATTACTAATTGTTTTCAATATCAATGGAATTATATAAAATCAAGGCAAGTAATTAAGGATTACTATCATACACCCATTTGATTTTTAGAAAGAACATTTTAACAATATATCATAAATGTATTTTAAAAATAACAGTCTTAGAATTTGAGGTTGGAACTTTCTCAATCTTACATAATTAACTTGTTGAGCAAGATCTACAACTTATTAAATATTCGATTTAGAAATGTCATTATTCAACCGGTGGATAAACTACCATTTTTAAGGCTACAATTAAGACAACTTTCAAAGAGGCCACGACTAAGGTGAGCTAGGAGTGACTGAAATTAAGGCGGCTCCAACATTTATAACGATAAAATTTTCCTAAAAGACTGGGTGTATTGTGAATATACACCGTCTTTATTTTTTAAAAAGAATATTTTAGCTAGTTACGTCTCGGGTATATTTCAAGAAAATTGAAGTTATAAAAAAAGCAAGCTGGTATACATTAGCATATCCTAATTATATACGGTGTTAGTGTTATATAACTAAATTGTCTTTTAAACATTTAAAGAAACCTAGTTTGTTGATTCTTTATAAATATAGGTTCAAATAAAATGAGATTGGTTTGTTGACTGAAGTAGTAGTAGTAGGTAAAGTTAATGGTTCAATAATGAACTGCATGGTATATAATCTTATTCATATTTTATATACTGAACAATTTATGAATTTGATTAGTTTGTTATATATTTTTCTTATCAAGCTTGTGAAAGATTATCAAGCTTGGGCCAGTGGTGATACCTCAAGGCAACCTCTCGGAACAGGTGAAATCTGAAATAATGCATTTCCAATGGTGCGCCCGCGCGCCCTTAAATTGCTGTATAGTTAATAGGTTCTAGAAATATCGCCTGTAGCATGTGCATCATTGCATTCTTGGTTAGTGGCTGGGTGAACATTTTTTGTTTGTTTGTTTGGAGATGGTATTGATTGTAATGTAATCTCTATATGATTAAATGGAATTTGAAAGATTCGTGAATTTTAGATTTGGGTACTTCAATTATTTTTGCTAGTTCATGTTGGTGCTCGGTGTTTTATGAATTTTATGTGGCTACTTTACTCGTGAAAGCTGCTAGGTGTTTTTTTTTTTGTAAGTTATACTGTACCTAAAAAAAATCTTATCGGCTTTTTCTTCCAGCACCTCTGAGTTATACTGTACCTAAAAAATATATATATGAGTTTTTTTTTTTCATAAGATAGGTAAAATTGAAGATATGTAACCAAAATGTCAAAGCAAACACACATTCTTATGCATGAAGTATGTTCAGTTATTATGACCTCTTGAATTTTTGTTCAGGGCTAAATACATGCAAGAAAACAAAATATGTTTTTTGTTACTTTCAATTTGAATAAAAATAGTTAGTAAGTGTTTTACTTAACTTTAAATAGTGAAATATAAGAATATGTTAAAAACTAAAAAAAAATATATTTAATAAATACAACAAATAACAAATTTTATCATAATAGATTTTCGATGATTTTAATATTATATAAAAATGAATTTTTTAAGTATAATTCAGTTTTACAATTTAAACTTGAAAGATGATGTATTTTTTTTTCTATATACTTCAAAATTGTTTTATATTTAATTTATTTGAGATTTCTAACACAAAAGTTATCACAAGTTTTACACAAATTAATATCATTTTACTCACTTCAAAGCCCCTTTAACTAATAAATATTTTGTTTTCTCAAATTTCATAATATAAAACATTTCATCATATAAAACATTATGACAACTTCATTCAATATTTTATTTTAAATTTTAAAACTCATTTATGTAAAAAAAAATCAACATTGAATTATGGATAAAACAATTCAAACTTTCAAATTACATAATACACAATATAATTTTAAAGTTTTTTGGCATCATCTAAAATGTATAATTGGAAACTAATTTGAAACAATTTTATATTGTTCATTCTGAATATCATTATACTTTTTTTACACAAAAATCAAAACCATCATAAATGTCCTTAATAGCAACCTTTTAAAAGGCTTCTAAAAGCTTGTTCCGAGTGGCATACACTGAAAAGCTACCAGCTTCTGTTATTTGTTTTCTATTGCCCTTTTGATTTGACAGCTTGGCCAATGAATTTTAAACAACTATGTCTTATAGTTCCCCGTTCTTTTTCTTTGTTAGGAAATTGCGTTTTTCACAAAAGTTTAAAATGTTGATCTTTCAGATTTCTATATTACAAAATTTTAAAATATATTTTTAATTATATAATCTAAGGTATATTATTTAATTTAAAAACACATTTGAAAGTAAATATATATTTTAAAGTATCCTTGTAAACATCGATTCAATATTTTAAAAATAAAATCAAACATACTCTTCTATTAGCAATCTCTTACAAAAAAATTTTAAGTGATCTTTGAAATCAGATTAAATGAATCATAAAAAAAATAAACTATTTGAGAAATTGTCTTACATGCATATTTGTAAGAGAAAAGTCATAATAGCTATAAGACATAAATAACTTATGAGCATAATAATGTTCTTGGAATTGAAACATTGGACTCACTTTCAAAACCTCTTTTCACTGTCACAATAATTCTTCACTCTCTTTCACCTAATAATAGCCACACATTTTTCTATTCCAAACAAAATCTTACTGTTTGGTTTGGAAGATAGATTGAAAAGTCGAAAAACGAATGAATTTAAGAAGAAAAATATGTACTAATAAATTGTTTGAATTAAGAAATTTATGATTAATGTTTATGGAAAGCTAATAAATGATGATAAATTTAATAATTAAGAAAAGTTATAATTCATAAAAATAAAAGATTATTATTATATTATTTATAATTATTAATAATATCAAAATAAAATTTTATGTTGTGTTTGTTTGGATGAGTATCTGTTTATAAATATTGATAAAGACAAATACTGAAATTTTGTTTGTATTCACGTATTTCAAAATGAGAGAATATGAAGATTTGTGAAATAGAGTGATTTTAAAATCTCTCCTTAATTATATTGATTCAACATATTATGCAAGAAAATACATTTTTACTTTTAATTTTGTTAGTTTGTTCATGTGTATGAAAATACATTTTCGAACCTCTTATTACGAAACCATGATTTTCAGTTTTGGTTAGAAATCAAATAAGGAATAACATTTTAAAAAAAGGAATAGATTTTGTATAAACTAGAACCAATTCCATAGTGAATACAAACGAAATGGAATTGATTTCATTCATGAATATGAAGAAAGAGTTGGAACTGATTTCAACATACTTGAAATTGGATGAGCTATATGTGTAACTGAGTTTTTATGTGTTACAAATTGTAACAATACTATATTAAAGTTTAAGTGTCGATAAAGGAAAAAGAAGAAAAAAGAAACAATGAGAAATCAGTTACTATGTTTTCAAACTATTTTGTTGAGCTCAACTAGCATTTATTGAGCTCAACAAGGATGTTGATAAGCTTGGACAAATGTCGTTGAGCTCAACAAAGACGTTGTGAATATCGATTAAACGTGATTATGGAAACTTGGTATTGTGGTATCAGTGGCTGTGAAATCTCGTTATAGATACATTATGACAAAATGAAGTTGTCCAAGCTCGGCTACCATTTATTAAGTTCAGCAAGGACGTTGATAAGTTCAATTTGATGTTGTTAAGCTCTATTGTGATTGTGTAAACTCATTTCATAAACATTATGGGAATATATAATTGTCCTTGATTGTTCGACTGTTAAGACTTTAGTATTCATGATTTTGATTTTAATTAGTCAATGAGATTAAATCAAATATATTATAAAGAACTAAACATGAAAAAAAAAAACTTTAAAATACATAAATAAGTTAAATAAAGATAATTAACTTAATTATTTAATTTATGAGTTTAAGTTTATATATCAAACGTATGTAAAAATATATAATAATTATTTTTTTAATTTAGTATTTCAAATATTTTTTTAAAACATATGTAACTCATAAATATTATTTTATATTATTTATAATATTAGTAACAATTTAATTTTCTTCATTTTTTATCTATTAAATGTTTTTTAAAATCTGTTACACGAATCAAATCTCTCACAAACTTTATAATCACCTCTAAATTCTTAAAAAAAAACATAGACTTTATTATCATATATACTCAAATTCATTTATTTACTTTCCTTGTGTCATGAATTAAACATACCCTTAAATCTATCTTAAAAAGGTAAACACATAATGGATTTGTGATTCTCCTATAAGGTGATTTTGGAGCCAACATGTACTCCCACTGCTCCAAACAAAAAATATGCTTCACTTCACTTCACTCATTTATAAATCTTTAAATTATTTATTCTTTTATAATTTTATAAAAAAATTAAATATGTTTTCTTGTTCTAAATTATTATAAAAAATTATGTTGTCTTTAAATTATACAGTATTCTATTTTAAAGTCAAGTAAATTATTTTTTTTTCTTTAAATTCACAGGAAACTATAGATGTTGTTAAGTTAGTGGTGTAGTGATTTGTTTATTGTTAATCAGTTGAAAGCTAATTAGGAATCTATTATAATCATAATTAGTGTTGAGTTTAGCTTAGATTCCCATCATTATTAAGCACTACATCTGTAAAGCTCAATTATTTTAAGGATAACTAATCATTAGTGTGGTACTAATTTAAAATATATTTTAATAAACTTCTTTCTACTGCCGACAATCGTGATAGGTAAGTGATAATATTATTGTCTCTTTCGTATATCAGTATTACATTATTTTATATTTAATTTAGTTTCTATATCTAAAGTTTAACTTAATTAAATTTAATTTTTTTAATGAATTAATGTTTTCTCGATTTAAAATGAGATTAAATTAGTAAGGAAGTTTAGTTATAATTTATATATACATATTATAATAATTATTTATAATTTATACCTTAAATATTCAAATAATTTATTTCTTAATTTAATTTTTTTTAAATATGTATTTTAATCTTATATTATTTTTAAATATTAAAAATGTAAATATAAAGCCACATTAGTAATTTTAAAATTTTAATATATTCCTCACTAAACTTAAACAATGGTCTAAAACCTTTTTTTATTTCAGCATTATTTACCCAAACAGCAGTTTTGATACGAAAAATGGAAAAGAAATTAGAACCAGAACCATAAAAACCGCTTTCTCCAGTGGAAAAAATAAACTTTCACTAAGGGATAACAAACATATTAGTAGAGTAAATACCATACGAAATGAATAAAAAAAAACATCTCTTATTTGATTATATTTCAATTAAATAATATAACTTACACCAAAGTCATAAGAAATAAAATCTATAAGAAATTACTTTTATAATATATAAAATTACCATTTAATTTAGAAATTGTGACTTAAATTATTATATTAAAATATATTATTTTATAAAAAATTTAATTTAATTTTGTATATACATTTACAATATAATGCACGAATATAATTATTTCTCTCATTATATACATTTTGAAAAATACATATAATTAAATCTATAAATATGATGTTTTTTATTACAACTTATTATGTAAAAAGAAATTGCTTAATACATAAATTTTTATACTTTTAGTTTTACCAACTTGGCCTATACGTGGATGTAACACTAATACTAAATGCACTCAATTTCATTTAAACCATCCTGTTGGGCCAATTATAATTAAAAGACTTCTTGATCTGCATTTTCAAAGATTTCATTCTGCACCTCTAATTTTCTAAAATAACCCTAATTAATAAGTGATTTAAAAGTTTAATTTTTTATTATTAAGGATTTTTGTGCACAACATTGACTCCACCTTTATTTTTTTCCAATTTATAAAAAAAACCCTACACCTTATGCATTTTTGCATCTCTTCTCATCTTTATTAAAAGATCTATACCCTCTCCATCTTTGAATTATTACTCTTTCATAATATTATTCCCGAACCTTTTTACTCTGCAATTCATATATATGAGTGATTGAATATTATATATTTCTTATATTATTTTAATTTATTTTCAATGCTTCTTATATCAGTTTATTTTTTGGCATTTTATGTATGAATTTATAATGTATTATATAATTTTTAATTAATATAAAATAATTTTATGAATGTATTAAAATTAATAAAATTAATTTTGAATAAAAAAACTGAAAATAAAAGTACTGGATATGAAAATCCGAATTTGTAGAATCGGACCTGCAGATCCGACGGTGAAAATTTCGGATAACGATATCCGATACATATTTAATATTTTATATATAAAACTTTAATTATATTACAGTTTTAATTATTTTATTGTTTATAATTTTTTTTAAATTATGTATCATTTTTTATATGATTATAAATAGTAATATAATTTTTAATTAAAATAAGTTATTTATATGAATTCATTAAAATTAATAAAAGTAATTTAGATTAAAAAAAATTACTAGCCCATCGGATATGCATATCCGATGTATATAGATATCGGATATAGGCATCTTAAGTTCTTTTTAAATATGAAATACAATTCATGTTTATTATATATATCTTTTATTATTTTATAATTATATTTAAATTTTTATTATTTTATAATTATATTTAAATGTATGTATAATATTTGTGTATTAACAGTTTTTTTTACGGTTTTTAAAAGATTCATATAAACATATATTTTTTATTCATAATTGGTTTTTATTCTTTTAATAATTTGATTAATTGGTTTTTATTCTTTTATTATAAAAGAAATGACTATAAAACAAATATTAAAACAGAATATTTCAAATCATTCAAACAGAAAATTTAATATTTTAGAAAAAAAAAACCAAAATATATAAAAAAAACTTTAAAATAATTGAAAAAAAAATAATTTAATGAATTTAACTAATTCCTTAATATATTATTTGAAAAAAATAACTATACGTTCTATAAATTTATTATCTCATTAAAAATAAATAAATTTAATTCAAATCTTTATATAAATAAATAAATTATTAAAATATAACAATTTAATTAAAATAAAATTCAAAAATAGGATAGTCAAAAATTTAAAATAAATTATTAATTAATTAATTAAACCCACCCTAAATAACTTAAAAAGAATTAAACAGAACATTAAATAGCTAAAAAAAATTAAACAGAATATTAAAACTACCACTATTACGAGAGAGAAGGAAGAGAAAATATATCTATTTAGACAGGCACAACTACAAAAGGAATCTTTGACCACTTTAATTTTTTTAAATATTCATATTATTTAATTACAGAGTAATTTAGGTATTTTAAAAAAAATTGGAGGTATAGGATGAAGGGCTTGGAGGTGCAGGATGAAACCCTCTAATTAAAGACTTATGACGGAGCCTATAAATACTAAGGTAAGATAAATAGGTAAATGTTAGATTGATTGAATTGAGATACTTAATTACATTCACTATTCGTTCATCGAAAGCTAATTTAAGTGTCGGAGTACTTTAGCATGTATCCATCGCTCGGATTTGGAGTTTGTGAGAACGAAGAAGACACTCAGTAAAGAAAGGAGGTGTTCAAGTGAAATTGTGAAAGTGTGTTTCTCGACCCTATACATTTACACACTGAAATATTATCACTTTCATGTGTCAATTATGTCTTATTTTTAGAATAAAAAAATAAAATGATTGAAAATACTCATCTTTGATGTTAAGAATAACTTAAATACGAGTCTAAGTATCATTAGATAAAAATTATAATTATCTCTTCTTAGAATGATTTCCAAAAAATATAATTATGATTGATATAAGAGCAGTTAAGTTATGCATAATTGTTGAGTTCGAATAATATATAGAATCTTAACTTGAGATAAAATATTTATGATAATTAAAAAAAAAAAAAAAAAAAAATATATATATATATATATATATATATATATATATATATATATATATATATATATATATTTGAAGCTATGACATGTGATGTGTACAACATTAGTTGTGAAGTAAAGAGACAATGATGATATGGATGAAGACAATAACTTTAACACAAACAAAAGAACAAAAATATTAAATAACAAACACTTGTTGCTGCCGAATAAGATAGAAGTAATCGTCCAACTTTATATTGATAGGAGTATTCAATGTGTAATAAGGGACAAAAGTAACATAATTTATTAATACTTTAAGTTTCAAATTCACTGAGCTTGTCAACTTGATCAATTAAGTTAGTAAATTAATTGATTGTATTATGTATTTATAGATTAATATGATTATAAAAACAATCTTTCTTTCCCATAATTAAACTAATCAATTATATTATTAATATAATTGATTAAGATGATAGTTTTAAGAGTTATATATTTGAAAATGACCTATTTTGTTGAATCATAACTATCCTTAATCGATATTATGTTAAAATTAAAGTGATTTTAAAGACATTCTAGTTTGACTCATGACATATCTAAACTCAATTACAACTAATCTAGATTCAACATGTCCTAATACTAACTATTAAAGACTTTTATCAATATTTTCTTTGGATATCATAAAAACTTTTAGTTTATGTCATTTGGACAATATAATATATTATGAATTGATCTTGTTTCTTATCAAGTTGAGACTTCCAACACACTTCACTCATTCGAGCATATATATCTCAAACGTAAGACTAAACATTAATAATTGGTTCGATAGTGACTTAAATAACGAATAGAACAATGAATCTAATAAATAACAAATTTTGCTAAGATAAATTCTAATTCATAACATGTTAAAATGTAAACTTTAAATCTAATTTATTTTATAAATCAGTTTTATAAGATTGAATCATTCTTAAAGTTCACTTCTTAGGGGGCAAAACAACAGAGAAAATATAAATTTTATAGTAAATTTGAAAACAAAATATATAGTATGGAGTAAACTCGTTCAAGGAATTATGATGAAAGAAGAATTTAGATTTTTTTGAAGATTTTGAAAAAAATAAGAAAAATATTTCACATAGGTGGAAGCAAAAAATGGTTGAGTGAAAATTGGAAAACAATAGTAGGAAGTTCTTAATTCATACATGTTATTGATTGATTTATGATTTAATGCACATTATGCTTTGAGAATGATAACTTAATCAATGATCTTAAGATTGATTGAAAAAATAGTCTTGTAATCATGATTTGAAATGGATCATCATGCAATAATAAATTGTTTTTACGAATATGATTTTATACATTGGTGGTTTCCATTACTATTCTTAAGACACTTTTCTTGAGATGATTATTGAGAAATTAATACTGATAAAGATACTCAATATCTAATAGTTGAAGGATATGTGTGTATCTAATACTTGTTAGATTTGTTACGAAAAACATTTTAATGTATTAAAAATATAAATTAAGAGATTAAAATATCTTATAATTCAAAATTTTGAAATTAAGAGAATCGAATGGGATTTTAATTTATTAAAATCACATTTTATAGTTTGATTAAAAATAAAAAAAATACTTTTATTCATAAGAAAATAGGATTTAACTTCTATATGGTGAGAAAATGTACTTTATATGTAAAGTAGAATAACCATTATATTCGCTATTACTGATTCAATTTAATTTATTTTAAATTTTCACTGATCAAACATAAAAAGAAAAAAAATCTGATTTGCTTTAATTTCACTGTAAAATCTGAATCAAACTAAATTAATGTATTGTGATAGATTTTTAGAATTACTATATAATTAAAAAATATTTTTTATAAAATAAATTGGCAAACATTTTATAATAAAATATTGTTAACTAAAGAAATTTTTTTGTAAATTATTTTTATTAGATTATTACTATGTTCAAAATTTAAAATTTCTCCTGTATTTTTTATAAACAAATTGTATAATTTTATATTTAAAATTAAAATATAAATTTATTATATATTGTAATAAATATAAATGTATTATAAATAAAATACAATTAAACCGTGAAACAATCTTTTGAAAGATAGATTTACCCATTCAAATAATTGATTCCATTTTTTAATAAGTTATTTTTTTAGTTGATCTGGTTTTCAACACCCCATACTAATTCAAAGTCAACATTAAATTCTGATAATAACAAAGTGCAGTTATTGGATTAAATAAAACTTAAGTTGTTGGATTAAATAATTGTTTTATTATATTAAAAAGGATATATAAACATTTACTATAGGAAAGGAATTATTTAGTAAAAAAACTAAATAACATAAATAAAATTAAAAAAATAAAGTGTTAATAGTTTTAGAAATAAAAAAAATAAAATGTAAAAGAGGAAAAAAGAAATAATGATATAAATATTTGTTTGATTAAAAAGTATGATAGAATGATGTTATTGTTCCTTAAAAGGCCTAACAATAGGAAGGAAGAAAATAACAAGACAGAATGAAAAGCTGAAAAGAAGAAAAGAAGAAAAGAAGATCCACCTCGAACCTCTCTCCAATTTCATCACAAAAAATTCAAAATTGATTAGGAAGAAGAAGAAGAAGAAGAAGAAAGAAAGAAAGAATGAGAGAAGAAGAATCAAATTGGTTCGAAGAGTTACCTTCACCGGAGGAACTCATGCCGTTATCCCAAACCCTAATAAGCCCTCATCTTGCCGTAGCTTTTGACATAACCAACTCTTCCCACCACCAATTTCCACTTCAGCCACCTTCCGCCGCCGAGGACGAACCGGCGCGGACACTCAAGCGCCCCAGACTTGTGTGGACCCCACAGCTCCACAAGCGCTTCGTCGATGCCGTCGCCCACTTGGGGATCAAGAACGCCGTTCCCAAGACCATAATGCAGCTCATGAGCGTCGACGGTTTGACCCGGGAAAACGTCGCCAGCCACCTCCAGAAATACCGCCTCTACTTGAAGCGCATGCAGGGTTTGGCCGGAGGTGCCGCCGCCGCCGACTCCGCCACGGACCACCTCTTCGCCAGCTCGCCTGTGCCGCCGCACTTCCTGCACCCCGCTGCCCGCCCGGCCTCTGACCATTACCTGCCCTTTGTGCCGGGGTTGCATCAACACCGCAATCACCACCACCACCACCAGCAGCACATGGCGGTGCCTGCTCATTTTGGCTCGCCGCGGAATGCGCACTTTGAACTCCCCGTTCTGTCGAGGATGGGTGCTTCGGTGCCGGGTTACGTGGAGGATGTAGAGTCGGGTGGGAGGAAGGTTCTTACTTTGTTTCCAGCTGGAGATGATTGATTGTGATCGATGGGTGATGGCAAGGTTTTAAATTATGGGTGGGGTTGTGATTTATTAGCGTTTTTTTATGTTGTAAAAAGTTGCAGACAAATGTGGTTGATGCAGTTAAAATAGTGTTTAACTTCAAAATAGTTGAAGTTGTGACTGAGATTGCTGTTGCTTACTGTTTTTGATGATAACGATGGTTTTTTCATTGTTGTTCATAGGTACTATCTTTGTTTGAACTGTGTTCCGCCCCGTTAAAGTAATGTTTGATGGTGCATTTTAGGTTTGGTTAGGGTCAAGGATTTTAAAAACTGTCTGTGACCACAATTTCAGGCTCAATCCGAAAGCTTTCGAACTCTTTACAACCGCAATTGAGGCTGCTTCTGCTGCAATGATTACGATCTATACCAGAAGGCATTTTGAAACCTTGGCTAGTGTCTAAGTAGGTAACTCTGTTCTATAAGAGATGTATCAATTGGTCAGGCTTAGGTTGCATAAACGAGTGTGTTGTAATCATGGGAATTTTGAATTCATTGTACATTCAGCTGTGAAGACCTTCCTGTAGACAATGGCTGGGCTATTTGTAATTAGTTACTTTTTTGGGAGAAATGATGTTTTATTATTCATTTTTTGTGCAGATCAGTAGTTATGTATATGTTGCTTTGTCCAGTAGTTGTTGTATATATTGCTTTATTAGTAGTTTTATATATGTTGCTTTGTCCAGCAGATCGGCTGCACTCAAAGCAATCTAGACGTGTTACCAATTGTGAAGTTTTATATCAGCATTGGCAGGAACAAGTTTTCTATGTAGTGGCTGAAGATAGTAATAAGTGAAGTGTGCTTTGTGCTGGTTAGATATCGAAGGAAGCTAATCAAATTGGCCCATTGTTAGATACCGAATGTGCTTTGTTCCCTGTTTCTTGTTAGAATTGTATATTTTTTGGCTCTGTAGAAGAATTAAATGTGTAATGGAAAGCTAATTAAAATCCAGGTTATATTTCCTTGTTGGTTTAATTTTTCCTAGTTATTTGAACACAAGAGCACTAGTTTTCATAAATTTCTAGCTTTACCATGCTTGAAAAAACAATCAGTTCATCTTTACCTAGTAATAAATTTCTTATCTTGTTAGACAACCAGATTTGCTCATCTACTTAGGTTGTAGTGATTCTTTTCTTAGTGATTTAAATTATTTAATTTGATGGTCAATTTTCTGATGTTCTAACCATTTGTTTGTATTAACTTTCTTTTTTGTGTTCTGAATGACAGTAAGATGCATTTGTTGACACATACTGAGATGCAGTAAAACACAGTGCTGGTATCAGAAAGCATAATGTTCTTGCGTTTGAGTGACTGAAGAAGCAGTCATGTTCAATATAGTTGGAGTTTTGGCATCACTTAGTTGGCATAGGAAATTGTGATTGACTCACTAAATCAAATGGAACAATAGGATTGTCAAAGAACTTACAAAGACTAAAGTTTTGGCTCTTATAATTTATTTTATGTATTTTAACACCATTGGGTAGTGTCAACATGAATGTCTAGTTGCTCAGTAACATGTTAGCTGCATGTGCAACGCCATTCTTTTCTTCTTCTTGAATTCTCTGTCTAATTTTTCAGAGTTTCAGTATGTGGTGTTTGTCATCATGTCATGTTCCTTATGTTTTAATATCTATTTAGAAAATGACTTATGGCTTCAACATTAAATGGTCATATGAAATGAATGGTTTATAAATAATTTATTGTCTGCTTTATTACATAACATGTTTGAATATGTATTCTGTTGTTGTTGACCCAGTTAGAATGTCTTGCGAAAGTTATAATCATTTACTCATTTTTTTTTTCTTATCTCTTCTTTCATTACATCATATATCACCACCCTTTATTATAGGTTGCCAAAATTATTACCTAGTCCGATTTGACTCATTATAAGTTGGTCATTTAGTAAGTCAATTCAACTTAATTCACTTATTAACTAGGTCAAAAAATTTGAATTCAGTTTGGCTCACCACGAGTTGATGAGCTAAATAGATTGATTTACTGATTTACTTAATTATATATTTTTTTTCAATCCCAAAAAATAACAATTTTTTTTCTAATTGAAATCTAAATAAAGTTGAACTCAAGATACAATCCAATATAAAAAAATACAATACAATCTAAAATCATATTAAACTTAAAATACAATTCAAAAATACAAAATAAATTATTATATAACATCAAATCTTTGTTGTCACTTATCCATTTATAATATTGAGTTTTGAATTAATAAATCCAGGGTTTGGGTTTAGGATTTTCATTTTTTTAATATAATTTAATATTTATAGATAAATTGGTGAGCTAACTTAGTTCATCATAGGTTTAATTTGGGTGAATCGAGTTTTTAGTGGACTGGATTCAATTTTGATCTCTACTGAAATTTGTATTATTTTTTAAACTTAATTCAATTCAAACTCGTAGTGGATCAAATTAATCCATAAATTTTAACCTATTTTGACAGTACTATTTTATTATTGTAGACATTTTTTTTTCTTATAAATTTTTTTCCTTGATTAAATCAGTCCTTAAAAAGTATATGACACAATCAATTTAATTCCTTAACACGACAAGAAAATTATTCAATTTTGTTCTTTTGTTAGAAGATATTTGTTAAAGTTTTGTCTTCATCTATATTCATTGTCTCTTTACTTCACAAGTCAAGTTGTACACATGACATGTGATAGCTTAAAATAATTATTTTTTATTTTTCAATAATTGTAATATTATAAAATATTATTTTTTAAAATTTAATCACTTAATTGTATATAAAATATTAACAAAGATATTATCATTTTTTCCATTTTTTTTCCTTATTGCTCATATATTTTACCTTCCTTTCGTATAATTTATTATTCATTTTTTTTGTCTCATCGGTCTAAAGTGTGTTGAGTCTTAGTCTTAAGAGTTGATATTGATTTTAAGTTATTCGTTTAGGTTCTCATTTCATTTGACAGTTGAAAAGATATTGTATTTTGTTCTACTAAAGTTAGAATTTAAAACTCTTATATAGTACATATTAAAGTTGTATGTTGTGTATCTAACTACATAGTTGTATATTGTGTATGTAGCTGCAAATTTTGCATATGTATTTGCTCGTGTAACTATTGAACTAATTTATGAATGTTTATCTATAACAGTAGTTATTCATTAAAATCAAAACGTTACTAAAAAAAATTTAAGATTTAAAATTAAATTTTATATCTAAATCAACTTATTAACTTATATATTATTAAAAATATTAAAACTTTTGGAACTTACTTTTTAAATTCTTACGACATTTAAAAGCATATATAAGTATTTAAATTTTAAATGATGAACTTGGCATAACATTAAGATAAACTATAAAAATGTTGAAATGATAGTAAAAGATTAAATTGAAAATCTAAATTGATGATGATGAAATGTATCATAATTTTTGAAAAGTAAAAAATACTGTTCAACTTCAAATATCATATATAAAGATCCACGATAACTTTATAAAATACGGTTCAACTTCAAATACTGTCCAGCTGCCGTCGATCCTATTACCGAGTCGTGATTCCTCAACGAGTCGTGATTCCTCAATAATGGAGTGAAGAAGACATACGTTCATGTTCTTTGTTCGCTTTATGAACTCTCTAGTAGGACAGAGGACTCAGTTGCGACTGTTTTACTTCTGTTCATTTTATACCTATTTGATAAACAAAATGATAAGAAGTAAAGATTAAACATCTATAAAACCAAGTTCTTGTCATACCCAAAACATAAGATAGTCATACAACACAACAAAATACAATAATTAAGAGTTTTGATAATCTCGCCACATATGATCTGTTATGGAATCCCTGATATTACTACCAATCCTATAATCCTCTTCTCTAACTTGAGACGATGAAACATTATGGTCTTCTCTTTCATTCAACTCATTATCAACTTCATCAAGTAATGAGTCATCGTTATCCACGTCACGAAGGAAGTTGTGTAAGATACAACAAGCTAATATAATGTCTGTCATTGTTTCCAATCCATAGTGTGGTTCGGTGCCACTTGCAATGATAGGGAATCGTTTTTTCAACACACCAAAAGTTCTTTCAATAACATTTCTCAACAATGAATGTCGATGATTAAACAACTCGCGTGGATTTTGTGGTCCTCTACGTGTATATTCTTTAAGGTGATATCTGACGCCTCTATATGGAGTCAAAACTGTGCTTTTCAACATAAATCCAGCATCACCGAGGTAGTATTTTCCTACAATTTTGTACATATACAGATATTTAGTGACTACTAAATTAAATCTTCAACACACCAATTTTGAGACTCACCTTGGGGGATAACCAACGGATCATCTCGATCAAGAGCATTTTTTAAAATTCTTGAATCAGATGCAGTGCCTTCCCACCCAGCTAGAACGTAGGTGAATTTCATGTCAAAATCACAAGCCGCAAACACATTTTGAGTTGGCCAATCTTTTCTTCCTCGAAATCTCGAGGCATCAGATCTTGGCACCTTTACACGAACATGAGTACCGTCTATTGCCCCTAAACAATCCTAAACATAAAAATAAGAAGTCATCATAAAACTCAATTTTTTTTATCATCCTTTCATCAAATAACATCTTCAAATATGTTGAAATGAGTACCTTAAAGTACGGGTAAAATTGATTGTTGTTCAAGACATATGGATGAACCTCATTTCCTGAGGGTTGAATTAGAAATTCAGATTCCAAAGTTATGATAGCATCCAACACATTGTGAAAGTGATTGCTAACCGCCGACCCAGATCGATGAAAGAAAAATGCATCACTTTGATTCTTAACATTATGGCCTATTATATGAAGAAATTGAGCAACTTGTTCCTCCACTGTCAATCGAATGTCGTCCTTATCTAACCCAGTTGATCTTAGTCTCTCACAAAGATTAATAAATGCCTCTGGACCTATCCTAATAGTGTCGCGGCACTGATTAGCATGCACAAGATATGACATTAATTGCTCCCTACGACGGTCTCTGTCTGGTAGGAAATTGCTTACACTACTCGAATCACTCGAGTACATATTCAAGATACTCAACGCATGTCCAACAATGCATAACATTGTTAATGCAGCCAATGAAGTGGTTATTTGTAATTGTTGATGTATCGTTGCAATAATATTGAAGTCTACACCAACCACATCATCATCTATATCTTCACGGTCCAAATATGATAAATCTATTTCTTCTTCCATCTATATTTACTGAACGAAATACATATAATTTAACAACTTTATACATACAACTAAAATCAACAATATCATTAAATTCATATATTCATATAATCATATCCTAATTAACAATATTTATGCATTCATATAATAATTAAACAAAATACATTATATATCTTCATTAAATAAACCACATTCATGCATATTAATTAAATATAGTAATATGAAACATACCTATTGAAGACACTTATGAAGCTTTGAACCAAGATTTGAAGCAAGATTCAATACGCACTCACATTAAGATCCCAATTAGATACTAATTTCAATTGTCAATATTCAAATAAAATGAGTGACAATTCCAAAAGAACCTGTTAAAAAAAGGACATCAATATCTTATATCATATAATGGTTAAAAAAAATTAAAAACTTTGTTAAATATCTACCTTCAATTCACTCTACACCATGCATCTTCAATGAACTCCACACAGTGACTCAACACAGCAAGTTAGGAAGCTCAACAGGTAATGGTAAAAAATTATTAACATACACCCACCAAGCTTTTTCAACGTGAAAGATGCTCTAATCATAGTATAAGAGGAAGTTCAGTAGTAAGTTACACATGTTATGGAAAGAAGAAGATTGTCTTTAACAATACAAAAAAGAAACAAATGGACAGAATATATCTTCTCCCTAACCTGGACAGGGTACTTATCCCTCACTTCACCTCCGTAGCTTACCAAATACTTCACCTCCGTAGCTTACCAAATGCACCTTATCGTTACAAAAACCTGCAACACATACAAATGGTTAGCCTGCTGCCATAAAAAACGAAATCCTTGAACTCCCTATGTTACTCTCGGGCTCCTGCTGCATCTACAGGTTCATGGAACACAGAGGTGGCATGACACCAAGAAAGATGGGATGTTCACCACTTGACTACCAACCATGCATCACTCGAAATGGCACAATAACAAGGTTATTCTCCAAACAGTGCATGTAATACAGATACAACAAACAAATTGGACTGATACATCAACATTCAGTTATTGCAAAACATTCAGCTTTAAGTTAAAAGAATTCAAAAATTCAAAAACATAGAAAGCTGATACATCAACTCTCAATTCTGGCTAAACGGGGGACTTGTAAAATTTAATACAAGTGTAACTATCAATTCTAGCGAAACAGAGGATTTTGTAAAACTTGATGCATGCGCAACTCTCAATTCTGGCTGAACAGGCGGTTTTGTAAAACCTGATACAAATGCTTGAGAAAACTTCCAAAAAAAAGCTCACAATATAGTCACAGGTTGTTTTTGGTCTTATTTGGAAAAGCTCTCTTACAAAAATAACTTCACCCTAATTCATCTTCAATTATTAAAGCAACTTGGCTCCATATATATTACCTCAAAAAGAAGGTACAATTAATTAACTTCTGCAGCAAAGTAAGCTCATCATAATTAAAAAAAAATGAATTCATTTTTCTCATCATTTCCTTGTAATAAAATTACTTAATCCATTCAAATATAACCTAATTCACAAGTGGGGCACGTAATCGACTGCATAAGCTATTCAAGGATAAGAAACTAAAAACCTATAAAAAATATTATCAAGATCATTGCATTTTTCTCTTTATATGCATTTTCGAATTAATCAGAAGTAGCCTACAATTTAATAAATGTAAACTCTGGAAAAAGATTCAATCCAATTCTGAAAACATACAATTTGTGGAGATCTCGAAAACAAGTAAGGAGAAACACAATCGATACAAAAACAATAGAGAATTTGGAAATGGAAAGGGACCTGATGTGTCTCTGCTTGATGAGAACCCTAGCATGGTGGATGGACTTGGCCATGCCGGACTTTAAGACGAGGGTTTGGAGGCGGCGCTTTTTAGTGGAACCGAATACATGAAGATCTCTTCTGCTTCAAGCTTTCGTCTTCATCATCCAGTTGCCTCCTCATCATCAAGCGCCTTCTTCCTCATCCATTAACCCCTCTCTTCGTCTTCACGAGAACCAGACGTCTTCAACCTGCAAGAACCACATAAACGTGTGCGAGAAACATTACCTCAGATGAAGATCTCCACAGCTGCTCATTCTCAACAGAAAACTTCAGCACACAGGCACAACTCTCAAACTTCGTTGTCTCTATGTAAACATAGAAGCATCAGTTAATAAACACACCAAATTTATCTACCAACAGCGTGTGTTATTAATGTTGTTCATGCTCCAGAGCTTCTTTTTCAAATTCAAACACGAATCTCTGCTTTGCGGTGAATGGTTGTGTCAACCAGAGAATCTCGCCGGCTAGGGACACTGCACTGCGCTGCAAAAGCATGGCGAGGCACAGTGCAAACTCCTCACATGGGCAGCGACAGTAATATGACTCGTGAGAGCACAGTGCAATTGGGAATCGAGTACGAAAACTTCAGAATAAAAGACGAATGAAATTCTATTACTTTTTCTTCCACAAATATTTTTTAATAATTATGCTCTTAAGGGCTAAAATGATTATGTTACACACTATTATAATAAATTTGGTCAATTTATAATCTTTTTTATCTCAATTCACTATTTTTACGAGGATGAATATCTGCTCGTGGGATTTTAAATAAAAAAAAAATACTAAGATGTCATTAATTCAACTCAAAGAATCAACTTAATTTATACACAAAGACATTGTTATGCCCTGTCTTTGGGAAATGATAAAGCATTTTATTTTTTCTTATGCCAATATTATTTGAAGAGAAAAATAAAAAAGTAAAATTAATAATATTATCTTCTTATAATTAGTGTAACTGATAAAAAAAATACTTTAGTATAAGAGTGTAATGTTTAATGAAAAGGTATGAAAAAAAAATTCGCGTTCACGAATATCTGTAAATAAATTCGCAATGAATAGTTAATATCCACAGATATTTATTATAGAGAATATTTTAACACCTGTTTATAAATGAGTCGGATGTAGATCATTATCCGTAAAAATTAAAAATAAAAATTTAATTTATATTTTATTAAGTTAAATTTAATTAAAATTAACATTAATTTATATTTTATAAGATTAAATTTAATTAAAATTAAATTTTAATTTATATTATATTTTATATTTTTTTTAATTTTATTTTAATAATTTATAAAAATATATCTTTTTAAATATTTGTAAATATCCTTTAAAATACCTGCCAATATCGTGTATAGATAAATCTTTTTTTTGTCAGATCGACCCGATCTATTAAAATATGTTGCAGTCAGCTCTAATTTTTAAGGGTGACAACAGTACAATGGAAAAAGATGTTAAAATATTTCAGTATTATGAGAGTGCAGTTAGCAATTACCGAACACTATTGGAGGTTCAAGACATTTACTATTTATTTCAACTCCAAATTTAATCAATGAAAACATGATTTCTCATTGAAATATTGAAGAATTCAGAAAGGGAATGATATAAGCACTAACTTCTCAAATTTTAGTTTTGATTCTCTTCAAAAATTTATATAAAAATACATCTCTATTAAAATTCACACATAATCAAATGCATATTATAATAGATGCTATTTGACTTCATATATATATATATATATATTAATATCATTAATAATGATGATGATAGAAATTTTTTATTTTGGATAAAAAAACATCGTTAATAATGAAAATATAAAAAAAAATGTTTTTATTTTATTTAAGATAAATAATTTATTCAGTACAGCAAAATATGACATTTTATTTAGTCTAATAAAAGAACTAATCTTAATACAACAATTTTAATTTGATTAATTTTATTTAAATTTATTAACAATTGAGGTAAATTATGTGTTTGTTTTTAAATAATTATTATCTGCTTTAAGAAATTAACATTAATGTGTAATAAACTTTAAAAAAAATGTTTATCTTTCATTTATTTTTTTTTATAAATTTAAGATACTTAAAAATTCATTTAATTCCAACTTCATATTAACATTGATTTTTTAAATTTTTTATTTATAAATTATTAAAACTAAATAATACTGAAAAGAGTTACTATAGTTCAAAGTGAAGATAGATTACCTAATTACATCCACATTTAAACCATGGATTAGATAGTGTAACAAAATATAATTTTTCATATACTTGAAAAAACAGTATTTCACTACAGTTCAGTATATAAAACTGTCACTAGAAGAGTATCACATACCATAAAAATGGAAAACCTAAAATAGGAACATGGGTTCTATAACAGTGCAGAAAAATTGTATCTAACTCTGAAACTCAACGGCTAAAA
Organism: Vigna reflexopilosa; assembly: GCA_027742785.1. Taxonomy (NCBI): domain Eukaryota; kingdom Viridiplantae; phylum Streptophyta; class Magnoliopsida; order Fabales; family Fabaceae; genus Vigna; species Vigna reflexopilosa. The sequence continues at coordinate 4,679,727 of CM050917.1, forward strand.
TAACTGCAGCCAAAAGGAAAACTGCCCCCTAAACGTCATCTAGTAATTTTGTGAATAATCAAAGCTCAATGGGCGTTGACCGAATGGAGCCTGCAAAGCAGCAACAAAACAATTAGATAACACAATCACTGTTCTACAATCAAAAGGAAACAAAATGTGTCAATCCTCTTCATGGAACATAAATGAAATAATTTTATTAACTTTGCCTGAATGTACATCTATTTCATTCACCTTCCTCTCAAAAACAATTTGATCAGTACAAGTTTAATGAATAAACCACTCAAACAATGCAAAATCTCTAAGCAGTATGTAACAAGGAATTGAAAAAAAAAAATGCATAAGCAACAGCCAAAGAGAAAAAAATTTACAAGATAATCATACAGTGTCATTTATGGTATTTAATGTTTTGATGTTCAAATAATAGGGAACTAAACACCATTGTTCTCATTCAACAGCAAAATAAAATTATTTGCTGTGTTGATTACCTGGAAAATAGCATGTCTAAATTGGTCATATGAATGTGCATACATCATTGAAGCACTTGGCCACTGCAGGTAAGCAACATCACTAGATGCCTGATTCAATCCCGTGACACCAAAAGGGTTCATCATAGGACTTGAAGGAGGTCCATAGCCAATCGAAGCTTGATTTGGTGGCATCTGACTCAGTTGATTAAAAGCAGTGTCATAATGCGTGAATGGAGGTTGAACTTGTTGCAAATTAAAAGGTATCATCAAGTTAAGGGAAGAAGGTGGAATACTCCTGGCATACCTGCATTGGTATTGAGATACAATATGATAAACAAACTTCACAATAAAAGTTAATAATCAACTAAAATAACCAGCTTAGTTAAAATTGGGCAGAAAGTTTAAAAGGGAGCAGCTGAGTTAAAAACATGAAAATCTTCTGAGGGGTCAAAAAGAGAGAAAAAAGCAGGCAAGTTGAAAAGTGCCCCAATTTCCATAATGTTTAAGGGCCCGAGTGAATATTAGGTTTCACAAGGGCTTCAACTGCAACGCAAAACTGCCGCACACAATCAAATATTACAATAAAATATCTGAAAAACTTAGTGGTGTGGCTCTAACTGTTGACACTGATACATAAATGCAATACAGGTTCATATTTTTGAGTATGCACATAATAGAAGCAAAAGCCGAAAAACCATATGTGCAATTTCCCCATTTATTGCTAACACAACTCTCAAAAAATCAAATAACACAGTGCAGTCGTAGAACAAACCTTCCATAGTTACGATCATAATCTGGATCACTACGATCCTTTTCCCTATCTCTGAATATGGCAACTCGAGTAGAATTAATATCTCTACCAGTAGCACACTTTTCAGAATCAACCACAGGGGACTTGCTAGTTTCACTCTCTTCTTTGCCTATAAGAAAATTTTTCTCTTCTGTTGAAGCCTGGGACTGAGTATCATCTGAATCACAACCTCTGGAGCTACTAAAAATGCGTGCTCGTGCCCGATCGTATTCCTCCTTCCTCTCTTCCACACTTCTAAGAAGATTGTTTTTCTTTCCAACTTCATTGGATTCATTTAAACTGGTTCCATTTGGCCTAGGCCTAATGGCAATTTTTATCTGCTCATGTTTATCATTTTCCAACTGTTTAGCAGGTATTTCAGACAAGCGGACCACAGGATACCTGCTTTCAGCTAACTTTCTGACCATAATCCTCGTTCCCTGACCATCTAAGCCATTATCTTGGACCATTGTTTGCATGCCATAGTGTTGAGCAACACGATGTGCAGCCAGTCTGAGATATGAAGACGGGAAATGTTGAAATTCAAAATGCTGCTGATCAGCATTATTCAGGAACCTTTGGATATCCAGCTCCATTCGCAAAACTACGGCAGTGAAACAAAATGGTAGGTAAAGAAAAAGGAAAATGTCAAGATGTACAATTACATATTGGATGAAAACTAAAAACATATAACCCAAAACATAGCAAGAAAAAGATATTAGTGTGGGAAATTATAGTCATGACAAAAAGAATGATGACAACCACATGATCAAAAGAAAACCCCTATACTTTTCATTAATTCTCCTGTATACTAATCCAATCGTCCTCTACCAACCAAATTAGGCTACCCAGTTACATACTTACAGCACAAGGGAAACAACTCAATCTCAGGCTCGGTTCCTTTAGGAACAATCAGGACCGCATATATCATGGACGCCAATGAAAAGCAAAAGATACATTTTTGTATCTTTTGTAGGCTTCAGACTTCACTACATGTGTTGAATTATTATGATATTAAGATGGAAGTTAACAGTTTCAAATTATAACACTATGCTGTCTAAATTATTGAAAGCAAGATGATTAAAACCTATTCCAGAATCATGTCACTTAAACCCTATTTCTACACAAAATTAAACCTTTGATAGGTAGGAGAAGTGCTACAATTAATTGGTCCATGGTGGGTACTATCTTCCTAAAAGCTCAAATTATATACATGCTAGTTCTACACTAAAATTGACTTCAATAACCTCAGAATTTAAAGCTTCCTTTACTATCATCCCAAATTAATCCATCAATATTTACATGAAGCCACACATATTTGACCTACATACATTCTCTCCTTCGGATTATGCAGTAATCTGTACTGAGCATAGGATCATAATACATCAACAACGAAGCCTTATACTATCCTGCCCTATTATCATAAACCATTTTTTCTCTAACATAAACGGGTACAATTCAACAACATAGGAATCCAAACGTCTCATTCCCATACCAACTCCTCATAATTGAACATCATATTCAGGTTCAAAACTTCTAAGGTAATCCCAATCATCCCAGATCTGACACAACAAAACCCACCCACAACCCTAACTTTAAATTAAGAACAAAATTGATAAAAATCGGGTCATATCTATCCAAATTAAAGAGAGAAAAAAAAAACAATTCCACTTCAAGCTATAATTTTGATGCGTACCCATTAACCAGAACAGGGAAATAAAAATAGCAAACAAAGAACTCAAGCAAAAGAAATTCACAAACGACAAAAAAAGGTTCCGAAATTAAAAATTGAGAGAGAAAAAAGGGAGAGAGCACTGACTGGTGACACGATGACGAGGGTTCTGAAGCGCCTCAACCAAGAAAGGGTCAACCATTGACTCCTTATCTTTGAAACCAGAAACGTCGCCGTTTGAGATAAAAGAGGAATCCATGGCGTCAAGAAGAAACCTCTTGTGACTCAGAAAGATAAAAGAAAACGGCGGCTTCTAGAAGGTTCTGCCTTTTTTTGTGGTTCCTTCTGATATTGGTCAGAAGGAAGAAGAAAACGTGAAGGAGTTGTGCTTGTGGCCTGACATAGAGAAGAGATAGGGAAAAAGAGGCTCTTGGGTTTTTCTCCACCTCTCTCTGTTTCTCTCTCCAGCAATAAGGAGAGAAAGAGAAATTTTAGAAGGAAACAACGGAAAATATATATATATATATATATATATATATATATATATATATATAAAGTTACGCAAATCTTCGATGTGAAAATGACAGAGATAGAAAGAAAATCAGAGACAGGGCAAAATCTCCATTACTAGGGTTGGTGTTGTGGGTGTCAAAAACAAAATCATTAAAAAAATATGTTATCTTTTTTTTTTTTTTCTTTTTCTTTTTCCACAAATCTATCTATTATCTAATGTATTATTTTAGTTTTGTGTATCTTATCTATATCTTATATTTTATAAAAAAATTCCTGTTATACACGGGGTGAATCGAGATATTGGTTTTATTTTTCTTAGGTTTAATTATTCAGGAAGTTTATGTTTTCACGTGTAATTTTAATTTCGTCCTTTTTTTTGGTTTCTTAATTGGATTCTATTATTCAAAAAATCGCATTAATTAGATCTTTTTTGTTAAATTAGAGCTGACGGCGTTAAGTGTGTATAACGTGGAGGTTGGAGTCAGTTTCTTATATCCATGTGGAGGGGGCACAAATTACGTGCATAATTGATTTTTTTAAATTGGAACAAAAGCAAAGTTTTAAAGAGAGATTGGTATTGGGATGTTACTTAATCGAATTAGAGATTGACATTGGAAGAAATTTCTTCTGCTAGGGTTCGTCCAAATTGAGGTTGTGTTATATGTGAAATGAGACCTCAAATTGTGAAATGGATTGTACTTTGGACGAACCCTAGCAGAAGAAATTTCTTCCACTGTTAATCTCTAATTCGAATAAGTCAAATCTCAATCCCAATTTCTGTTTAAAACTATGTTTTTGTTCCAATTAAAAAAATTCAATTATCCACGTTATTTGTGCCCCCTCCACATGGATATAAGAAACTGACTCCAGCCTCCACGTCACACACACTTAACGCCGTCAGTCCCAATTTAATGGAAAGGATCTAATTGATGCAATTTTTTGAATATTCGGACCTAATTGAGAAACCAAAAAAAAGGGACGAAATTGAGATTTCACGCGAAAACAGAGACTTTCTGAATGATTAAACTTTTTTTAACTAAATTTTAAAAAAGTATTAATTCGTAAAATTATATAATATATAAGATTGTTACATTAAATATATATTTTGTTCAAATCAATTAATGATTAAATTTCGTATTATATTTTTATTTAAGATGGTAAGTGATTTATTTGATTTTTTTGTTGTACCTATTTTTTAAAAAATTTGATTGATAAAATACATATTATATCTATCCGATCAAAGTGACAGTTCAACAATGTGGATTCAGTTTTACTAACAATTTAAGAACGTGCATTCAATTTTACTAATATAAAGTCATGGGAAGATATTATATTTTTTTTTGTAAATATTTATATATTAATCATATATATATATATATATATATATATATATATAAAAGTAAATTTCGATAGTTTAATTAGATTATTATAATTTTTAATATCATATATTTATCTAATGTTTGCTATATCAGTTTTTCTATTAATTATCATATATATCTAAATAATAAGTTGTTATATTTGTTGATATTATTTGATATTATTATCTTTTATAATAAATCTCATACGGTCCAGAAATCCTATAAATATACATTATATTTGTAAGAACCTAGAGAAAGTATATTAATAGAATAGAAAAGTGGATTAAATTAATGAAATGAGCTTTGCATTTTATAAACAGTATAAAACATAAAACTTTACAAAGCTCTGCTCACTCTTCTTAAACCACTTCCTGTTTCTAAAAACCTTGCACTCTACTCTTCTCCAAATTCTCTCTAACATTTCTCTCAACTAAGCCAGTGGATCTTCGATCAGGTGGTGTCCAAACGTTCACTGCGTAAAGGGCTTCGACTTGAACCGATCAATTCCTGGCTTTCTAGTTGTAAGTCGTTTTTCACTGTTCTTCGCTGTTTTTGGAACCTAGACCATGCAATTGGCTGGTTGCATGTGTCTTATGTTTTCTTTCTTCCAATTCCTGTCCAATCCTAGCTCTAAGAGCTATCCTTGATCACAGTTTTATGGTCTGTAGGGTGTTGTCTAGATTCTTTGCGACTTTGGGTACTGTAGAGGCGAGTCTTTGAGCTGAGCTGTGAAGTTGCAAGGTAAAGGGAGCTAGGTCTTTATTTAAATTTGTAGAATTATGTAGGTATGAATGGTGTTTTGTGTTATGTTGCTATTTGAGTGAAATTTTAGTACGTTTGTATAATCAATCATGTACTCCTTGAATGTTTGAAGTGTAAAACTGTGAATGGATGGTTATGACTCGAAATGGTTGAAATTGAGCTTGTTAATGAGGTGAAACATGTTATACTAGTTAGTAAGTAGTAATTTAAATAAATTTTAGTGTTTTGAGTGAGTTTAGAGGAAGTGAGATGGTGATTTTTGGCAATTGGAATCTGAGGTGAAATTGGACTGTTGGGATAATGTTAATAAGTCTATTATGACTTAATAGGATAATAAAATTAGTTAAAAATAGGTTAAAAGTGGTAGTTTAAGATTTGGGGCTCTAAGTTGATGAAATAGAGGTTTTAGAGTATAAATCTATGCATAAACACTAAATAATGATGTTAGGAATGTTTAGAATCAATTAGGCAAGTTTAATTAGGCTCATACGACAATCTAGGAGCATTAAAAGATAAGAATAATGTCTAGAATTGGTTTTGGGAAGTTGGGTTGCATAAATCTGCAAAATCTCATTCTGCAGATTATGCAGGCTCGTTGTGCGAAAGGATTTGCACAGCAATTGCCCTGGCGAGGTGCTCTCTTCCAGGGCATTCGCATAGCGACTTTGTGTGCTATGCGAATTAGTGTAGAGGCTTTCTCTCTGTTTGGTGAGTCACCTTGCGAATTTAGTCGCTTTGCGACTGGTGCCAGTCTGGGAAAGTGCCTAATTAATTAGATTAGCGAAGAGAGGCGCTTTGCGAGAGTATGAGGTCTGGAGCCTCTGTGGGTTAATTCGCAAAGCGAGACCATCCGCTATGCGAATTAACTGAGAAGGGTAGTCTCTGTCTAGGGATTTGCATAGCAAATTAGGTTTGCTATGCGAAAATTCTCTGGTCTCGCATAACGAGCATGCGCGCTGAGGGATCAGTTCTGCTATGATTTGCTCTTTTCTTCTTTTGTTCTTGGTTGACTGAAGATGTGTGATTCATATATGACCTTGCATGACATTGAATATAATTATACAAATAGTAAGGGTATGTTAGTATTCAAAGAGAAGGAAATTGTGATTAAAAGAGTGAAATTGAGTATGACTAGGAAATCTCAAGGGGAGATGATGAGAAGTGATTGAAAATGATAATGTTGTTGTCTTGTATAAATGTATGGAGCTTTCAAATGGTAAGTCTATCCCTACACTCTAAACATCGTCCATGCTCATATGGAGAAGAGCGATGTGAGTGGTAAGAGTAGAGGGAGGTCCTTGTCTATAGTCTTGGAGTTTAACTATAGACTGGTATAAGTATTAACCTTCTATAGTATTTGGGAGTACCAACTGAACTATACAAGTGCAAAGACTACCAATAGTTCGACAGTTATACAAATCCGGATGAGTCGTGTTGAGTATTTGATGCATGGTTAGAATGGTATATCTTTGACTCTTAAGAAATAAATATGATGGTACTAATTCATTGTGTTATATGATTATTGTTTGTTTATCTAGCTCACCCTTTTGTTTGCTTATGTGTGCTTGTATGTTTGGTGCTTCCTATTGCAATGATCATCCCTTGGATGTGAGCAGAGGTTGATGAGGAGTCATTGGAGCAAGTATTGAAGGGCGAGAACGTTGATGCTTAGCCTTAGATAGATAGCCTATCTTCTTTTGTCTAGTTCTAGGAATACTCTTTTGTAATTAAAAATTTCAATCTTATGGCCTTTTGGATGACTGTAGTATCTATTCTTATATGCAAGCCTCTAACTGTTCTCAATATTATAATTGATGACTTTTATATTATATAGTTTCTATATGAATGGGATGTTACAATATTATACTAGAAAATACACAAAATCATATTCATATTATGATCAATAGTCTCATATAGCTTAGGAGATTCGAAGGAGCCAAGGTCTAAGGTAGTTTAAATACTCCTTTCATCCTCTAAGACACCTTTTAAGGATAAAAAGGTTTTCATATGAACAGTCCCTTAAGCTCTCTATTGGGGATGACCAATCATTCTCCTTAGACCTCGATTGGGGTTTATGTTTCTGTTATGTCCAATATTCTTACATCGTCTAGGAGTCGAGGCCTAAGACAGTTTAAATATTTTTTTTTTTATTTTTCCATCCTCTAAGGCGCCTTTTAAGAACAAAATTGTGACAAATATCTAGTTTATAAAGCAAACAATAATTTATATGTATAATGATTGACTCTAATCATGTCACTCAACGGACTTGGGATCGAAATATTGGTAGATCCTATATCTCTCTTAGTGACTTGAATGTCGAAGAGTCTTTTATAAGTGAATATTCTTCCTCTTAACAATAAGGAATTCAATTTTAACCATTAGGAGTATTCAAGTTACCACTAAGATCTTGTTACTTATCCAAAAATTCGCTTTGAATATCAGTAAAAACATTTATCGCCCACTATGAGTCCCAAATAAAACTTTATCCTTCATCCACGTTTTATATGATCCTCACACTAATCATGATCGTGCTAGTGTTCCTCATAGAATTTTTAGTTTTATGTTAATATATTAGTTTTATAATGTTAATATTCCATTTTATAATGCACACTCCGTTTTTATCTATTGATCTACATATGATCATATGATGTTAAGGCATTATTTTATAATTTATTATGCATACTCTCTTTTGATCATAATGGATGGGATATTTCGTTTTTCCTCTATGGCCACATGTGTCGTGTATGAGAAAACAAATAAAAATAATGTGGCAATGCATTAACTTGAATGAAGATGAATGGGCTTATGGATGGAAATCCTACATGATCTGTGACCTTGACAAATTTTGAAAGGTATGTTACACATGTTGTTGCACCTGATTTACAGTCCAAAATTGTAAGAATCTCAGCATAGATTGTTGCCTAGGGACCTGTGATGGCTAAACAATAGTATTGGGGGACAAACTAGGCAAACAAAACAAGCAAGAGATAATAAAAAGTTATCTGACCACTATTTCAAAAAGCATTAAAAGAAGGGTCCCGTTATTTTAACAACCCATTTTTAAAACACATTTGACAACACCAGTTGTCAACATTCAATTGACCCTTTTTAATTTTTGGTTTTTTAAAAAAAGTTGTCCTCGAAAGTGAAGATGGATTCAAAAAATTGGATTTCCAACTATACCCCTGCCCTGTTTCATTAGAAACGAAGTTTCTCTTTCTTCATTTTCACAAAAAATCTCCATCTGTTTGCATCTTCGTTCTCGTTATGGGTTTTCGCAGTTCGTTATCGTTGTGGGTGTTCGAAATGGCAAGTTCCAGTGAGCATCTTCGTTTGAACAAGGTAAATGCGTTTTTCCACTATCTTCTTCTTGGTTTGGGTTTTGTGTTTCTGGTTTTGGTGTTTAGATTTCTGTTGTTTTGGTTGAGCAGTTGACCGTTAGTTAATATCATATATTGTTTCATATATCTTTTGTAATGCAGGTGAAAATGTGACTTCAATGGAGAACTCTAATATTATCTTATGTGCAAGCACTTGTCCAAAACCCAGTTTTCACTCGCGTAAATGATTACAACCCCTTGTAAACGATTACGAGGGTGTACTTTGAGTGGCACATGTTACAGGACATCACCTAAGTGACTCTTGTGACCCTAGGTGGTCCCCTACTCCATCATGGGGTTTCCCAAACCTCACCTCCAAGCAAACTCTCACACTTAAACAACATATACATTCAAAATCCAGTGAACTTGTCTTAAAAAACACTAAAATTCACCAGTGGTCCCTCAGGTTAACACAAGTGGTTTCTTCAGTGCAAGCACTTGTCCAAAACCCAGTTTCCACTCGCGTAAACGATTACAACCCCTTGTAAACGATTATGAGGGTGTACTTTGAGTGGCACATGTTACAGGACATCACCTAAGTGACTCTTGTGACCCTGAATGGTCCCCTACTCCATCATGGGGTTTCCCAAACCTCACCTCCAAGCAAACTCTCACACTTAAACAACATATACATTCAAAATCCAGTGAACTTGTCTTAAAAAACACTAGAATTCACCAGTGGTCCCCCAGGTTAACACAAGTGGTTCCTTCAGTGCAAGCACTTGTCCAAAACCCAGTTTCCACTCGCGTAAACGATTACAACCCCTTGTAAACGATTACCATGCTATTTTTTTATTCACAGATTGCAGCTCTTGGCCTAAATTAGTAAGACACTTTTTTCAAAAGCACAACTTAAATAAAGTATCATTGCACATAACCAAAACCTTGACATCAATCATCTTATTCCAATAATCATTTGTACATTGCACATAAACAAAGCTTCAAATCAATCATCTTATTCCAATAATCATTTGTACAATCTCTTTATATATATAAAAAATACAGTGTCTTCATATACATTATTGTATATTACAATGTGTACATTAAGCAATTGCAAAAAATCCATATTCCTATCAAAATAAACTACACTACATTTGTACAGAGGGAAACAATCCTAAAATAATCCATACACCGCTAGCGCATCCAATATTCTTATGTTCTCCTGGTCCAGGATCCAATCACGTACATATTGCTTTCTAATTGCAAGCAATTCCTCCTTAAATGAAAATATTTCAATTGTAAAATTAACCCAATCATCAAACAATACTGAAAATCATATTCTTACTTACTTTCGTATATTGTGGCATGCTTTTCCCATTATATTTCTCCTCTCCATCCCAAATTTCCATTACTTTTAACATGATAACTCCACAGTCATGTTTGAAACCATAAAACCATAACATAAACCACTTATGAGATAAACCACTAACAGCAAAAAATGTTTAAAGTGAAGGGTTATAACAACTTACAGGTTTGGTTGGGATGGGATATTTGCTTGTACAACAGACAAGGGTCCAACACTCCCGTCTGGTCTGTTGTACAAGATGCAAAAGAAATCGAGCAAGGTTTTCAGCCTACCAATTCAAAATTAAAATAACAATACATTATTAAATGACAATAATCAATTTATTCTTCGAAAATAACATTCATCACACATACAAAAACAAGGTTTTGCGATCTTCGATGTACATGAACATCTCTCAGTACGCGATTCATTTGCACAATGGTTGATGAATCCAGAGAGATTCGAACCCGCCACTACACAAGATTAAAAAAACATTGCTATTAATTAACAATGCGAGTATATAAAATACACTACCAAAAAAAATCAAAACTTGAACTTACTTTTGGGTTTTGGGCTGCCATTGCACCTGCACTTATATGATAAACCAAAAATAATGGTGGAGAAGACGGTTAAGGTTGACAAAACACGAAAACAAAAAATGCTCCAAAAACTAGGGTAGGGTTCGCGAGCTTTTACTCACCAAAACAAGCGAGATGGACGTCAATGAAGAGAAAGGGCAAAAAGCGATAAACACGTAACCAATACAGAGAGCAAGCGAGACAGGGTTTGGGACAGATGACAACGCAACAAGGTTTTACTATCAATGAAGAGTTTTGGGAGAGAGGACGCGAAAGCCAGACGACGAAGCCAGACGACCAAGCGAGAGAGGACGCGAAAGCAAACCAAGGATGAAACCTCAAAGCGTGAAAACCAAATTTCATATCTTCAGCTTTCTAAAATTACCCTCGCCTTACAATTTTAGAATCATTTTTCCTTCTTAAAAACCAACCAACAAACACACACCACATGGCGTTGTCAAATCGTTGGCAAAAAAACGTTGTTAAACAAACGTTTTCCTTAAAAGAAACACATAATAAATTCATATGAGAATTGCTTTACAAGGGTTTAACCACAATATGAGTCTAAATAAAAACATATTTGAGGACTACTTCGAATAACCACACATTCACATGTTACACATTTGGTAATTGATTATCGTAAAGATATGTATACTCTTTTTCTTAGTCTAGATTTTTTTCTTCTAAATTAATTTTTTTTACTGAATAATAATTTAACGAAACACATTTTTCTAAGTTCAAATGCACCTGAAATACAATTAACAGAAAAATGATAAAACTCATTTATCCATCAACACAATCTACCTGTACCTATTTTCGGACTTATGTACACACGTTAAAAATACTATGAAATATTTTCCAAAGATATCTACTATTAATATCTTATGATATAATAACTTATTATAAAATTCTATTATATCTTTGAGATATTATAATATAATAATTAATTATTTAATATTTTAAAAATATTATATGAAAATTGAATATTTAATATCTTCATGATAATATTTTATTATTCAAATTATAATTTTTTTTAATATATTTATTCACTCATGATCTATAAATATAATATCATACCAGAAGGAGTATGGACTCATATATGACACTCAATGGTTTGAGATTCAACTCTCATATTCATATATGTAATTTACTGTCATTCTAATAGAAATCCTTAATTTTTGAACATCAAAAAAATCTTTACAAATATATATATTTTTATTTGTTTTCAAAATTCAAGTCTAAACAATACTTAACTTTTGAAAGTCTGATAATTTATCTTAGAGACATATCATATAACCAGACATTCACAAGTTAAATAACTTATTATCATAAAAAAAAAATGCGTGGTAAATAGTGACGAAGCCTCTTGGGTTTATAAGAGACTCTAGTCCCTAGTTCTTTTAATATATATAAATTAATATGTAATAAACAATAATTTATTTTAAATTTAAAGTTTGCATATATGTTTTGATACTCTAGTTTCAGGATAAAACTTTGACTACTTGACAACTCAACCACCATCTTGGAACTCTAAAGTCAACTAAATATTTTATTTTTATTTTTTTACCTCTTTTTTATTGATCCATTTTAAAGAAAATGAATGTTCTTTCTAATTTTAAGACACCATCTTTTTGTTGTTCTTATGTTCCACATCGAATGTTGTGGGATGGGACCAATTGAGTCGCCGGTTCATTTGTGTGCATCGCAGCTGCCAGAAACGTTTTTATGAAACTGCCAAAACTCGAGTGACATAGCATCCAATACCACGAAATTTCCATAGTTGAAACACGAACACATGATACACCGTACCATGCTCTTGTGGATTCAAATTCGCTTCTTGAGTGTATCTTCATTTTCATCTTCAACTTCTTCTTCTTCTTTTTCTTCTTCAGCCACACAAGAGCAATGGGAATAGAGATTCTGGAGCCTAACACATGCATCAGGGGTTGCTGCACCAGCCCCTCTATTCCCCTTCATCTTCCTCCAGCTTCTTATACTGTCCTCTCTCCTATTGCTCGAGGTAAACCGATCTAAACCCTTCTCCAATTTTCAACCTTTTCATTTGTTTTTGGCTTCCCAATTTTTAATATTTATTCAAGTATCTTTCTTCGTAGTTGTAATTTGAGGTTATGTCTCATGGAAGCGGATTATTCATATTGTATCTTTGGTTGGTGATGGTAACTGTAGGGGCTGAGAGTGTTGTTTATGAAGGGACTTTGGATGGCATGAGGGTTGCTGTGAAGAAACCCATCTTGTCAACTTCAGAAGACATTAATAAGTTTCATAAAGAATTGCAATTGCTGTGGTATCTATCTCTATATCACCTCAATTTTCTCTCCTTTAATGTTGTATGAATCTGTATTTTCACATTTTCAATTGAGATCTACTGTTTTCTTTAACGTTTTGATAGGCTGAAGGGTAATTTATCTAAGTCTTGTGAGTTTATGATTCATTGTTTTCTTTTTAAATTATATAGCAAGTTAGATCACCCGGGAATAGCAACATTGATTGCGGCCCATGCAAAACCGCCCAATTACATGTTTTTCTTCAAGTTATATGAATCTCAGAATCTTGCACAGAAGCTGCATGTAGAAGAGTGGATACCAACTCTTAATGATGCACTAATGATGGCAATGCAATTAGGTATAGTTGTGATTTTGTCTATATTGATTGATAACTACTTGGCCAGGGTATGTTTTTCCTATCATATTGTGCGAAAGAAACTGTAGCCATTGTTTCACTTGTTTAGTCAGACTGAGGTGTGTATAATTTGGGACGTACGACAGAATTGCAGAGTATAAACATTGTGATCTGCTTAAATGGGTACATGTTTTATCATAAAACAAGAAATTGGCTTTCTTGGACTATAAACCAAAGCACATCTACATACAGAAGGCCTAGAACATTTTCACAAACTATTCTATTCATTTCAACCATCTTAAACTACTGTACATAATGTTATACTCGGCTATAATAGTTGATTGTGTCGTGTGGGGTTTCAACAAGTTTTACTTTAGTAAGAGGGCTTAACACAAATTTCTCCTTTATCTGCCGGGGTTGGGACTGGCTATGAGACATGCAGAGTAAGATTATTATTACATTTGTAAAATAATTTTCAATACTATTTCAGCAATTTTGTTTGGTTTTCTAGGTATTAAGGACTATTTCATGTTGAAATTATCAAGTATTCCAAAAATCAACTATGGATTCTTTTCCTTCAATTTTGTAACCATTCATTTTACTCCACTTCAATTATATAGGTAAATTTTTGAAATTAAGTATATAAAGTGATTGACAGTTTTGTCCAAAAGAAAAAGAAAATAGGAGTGTTTGACAAATTTTCCCCCTTTAATTCCTTCAACTTCCTTTCTCCAGCAAAGGCTTTGCAATATCTGCATAACCTCGGGATTGTGCATAGAGATGTGAAACCGGCAAATATTCTTGTAATTGTCTCCCAAATCTTTTGGTCTTTTGATTGTTTGAAACTGTCTTTAGTATTTGATACATTGTTCTTAATCTATATATCACCAGACTAATCTTGTGAATCCGCAATGCAGCTTGACAAAAGTCTTTGTCCACACCTCACAGATTTTGGTTTGGCAGAATACAAGAATGATCTAAAGGGAGTTTCCATTCAGAATTGGAAGTCTTCTGGAAAGCCTACTGGTGGTTTCCACAAAAAGAATATGGTTGGAACAGTCATTTACATGGCACCTGAAATATTAAGAAAGGAGTTACATACAGAAAAATCTGATGTATACAGTTTTGGGATATCAATCAAGTAAGAAGATGGGATTTGTTCTCTTTCTTTCATTTTTGTTATGGTTCTGTAAGGAATGTATTGTCATCATATATCTAATGCCGTTAGTTATATACCATATGCGGAATCAGTTGCAACTATTTTTCTCTTGATGCAATGTGCTATTTTTGTTATTTGAGTTGGTTAGATCGGTTTCAAGTTTGAACTTTGAACATATCTTTTCTCTGTCTTTTGTTGTGAAAACGTGGACAGTCAAGCCAATTGTGGATGGACTATCATCCATCTCTTTTGTTTCTTACTTTGTCCAATAGAGATGTTCATGTAAACAGTAACATTTACAGGGCATATCTTCATTTGGAAATTGTGATTGCCTGTCAACCTTAGATATGTTAGGCAGCTTGATCTATGAACTCTTTTTTGCAACTAATACTTACCATACACACTGGTCATTCCTTTCATCACATAAGCTGGTGGTTCAATGCTGTTATATATATGAGTATGGTGGGACCAGGAAGAATAAAAAGTAAACTCCATGCTCATTTAGAGGAAGAAAAAGGAAGATGAATAAAGTAAGGCAAAGCAATTGGAATAATTAGAGAATTAGGTAGCTTGTTAACAACTTAAGTTGGTTAACTGGTTCAAGTTGTCAGGTGCAGGGACCTAGGTAAATAGTAGATGATTAGTTTCCATTCAAAGTTCCTGATTTCAGAACTGAGCAGTGGCTCTTTATTGAAGGGGAAGCCATTGGAAGCATAGTTATCTCCTTTGGTATCTGTCATTCAATCAACCATTACATAACCGTTCTTTGTCTTTCTTCACACTTGATTTGTTCTCACGGGTTTTAACAAAGCTTGCATAAATAAAACTCTTCAATCAAATTTTTGCCTTTTGATTTAAAATTTTTTATTGGACTTGCTGCAGCGAACTCCTCACTGGTGTTGTGCCATATACAGATCTTCGTACAGAAGCTCAAGTAAGTCTATCTATCTTATGTGTAGTTTGAACTTTTTGCTTGTTGTTAGAGTATTACAAGTTCTATAATGAGGTAAAGTATGTATGCTATATTTGTTTCTAGACATGATTTTTTATAACCCTTTACTGTTTTGAATGTTGTTTAATCTCAGTGACCATTTTCGATGGAACTCTCGTTCACCATCGAGGAGTATATAATATATAGTCAAAATTGATATCTTACCTATAGGATTGGAAGGGTTAGAGCAATACCAAAATATTGTAATATAATGAAAATCCTACCTCAAGTGCAAAAGTGTAGCCACAAATCAGAAAAATAAGAAAAAATAACCTTAAATTACCGAAAGCCACAGACTAAGTCAACAATGTAGAACCTGAGCCAAAGGCACCATTAGAGCTCCTTCCAACACTTGTAGAACCTGAACCTCCATTAGCCTCCCTAGCTGCTCCTTTACCACTTAAAGACGAGCAGCTAAACAGGAAGAAGTGAAATTCAGCAGAGATTTGAAAATTGAACCAAATGTCCCAAACAGTGCAGCAACCAAACCAAAGCAAGAGTCTCACAAGCAAAGAAACCAAGTATCAAACCCAAAAGCAGAAAAACACTAAGCTAAGGTGCGGAGAAGTGTGAAGTGCCAAACTTAGCAAAAGAGTCAAGGAGAGGTTTGGTACTTTTCTTTTCAGAGAAGTATATAAAAATGGATAACTGCCAAAATAAATTAGTTTAGGGCTTCTGCTGAGAATAGTAGGACTTTTAGAAAAAAAATAGGAATGACTAAATTCAATGATAATATTGTAGTCTCTTTGATTCTATATTCTGAAAAGTAAAGGTTAGGACAAGAAAAAGTGGCTCAGCTCAATGATAGGAAATAGCCTTAGACTCCTGTCAAGCTAGAGCATAGATTTTCATCAAAGCTCTGCTTGTTACAAAATCTACTATGTGGTTGTTGTGCTTTTGTAAAGACAGCGTCTAGTTATTCTCTAGTCTGCACGTGAGCAATGGCAGCAAGCCACTGTCAAATTTTTAATGCATGTAGTGAAAATTGGCCTCTATAAACCTTGTTCTATGTTGAAAACAGAGGACTATATGCAATTTGAATGGCAGCCTGACTGTCACACCACAATATGAAACCAATCTCACTTAGATGTATGTGTTCACACCATTTTACATCTAGCTCACACCATGACGCAATATTCTGATTTGGCCTTGGCCCTATCAACAACTCTTTGCTCCAAACACTTGTTAAAGTCATGATTCAGATTGTGATATAGCATGATCATATGCACCAAGCAACCTCCTCTATACTGAATCATTGCCTGGATCATTCTTTTGAAGATTAAAATGAATGCTTTAAACTAGGAATGAGTAATGACCATCTCAATGTTTTTAATCATCCAGTGTCTATTGTACTAAAAGTAAACAATCAGTACAAGAAAGATGGACCCAAGCCAATAATACAGAATAACCTTATAAGCAGATATATAACTTAAGGCATGTCATATAAATGTAATTATAATTTTTATTATTTAACTTTTAAACTGTGAAGTTTGGGATAAGTAACTTATTGTATATCCCACATCGATTAGAGACGTGTCTAAATTATAATATATAAATAGGTACAATCTTCACTTTACCATGTCAATTTTATGAGGTTGATTTAGGCTTAATTACTCGTTTGGTTTCCATTTTGGAAGGAAAGTTTTAAGTTGGTTTCCGCTTAACTTTTAGTTTCAATTGCGTCAAAAGCTAGTTAAAATGCTTCAATCAGGTCCTTTCTGTTAGATTTTCAGTAATGGTGTTAAGAGAGTAGTGGTGTGGCAAAGTGTAATTGAAAGTGTCAAAGGTTTTTAAATTGTAGTGCAATTGCAATAGTTAATGTGTCTACTTTATCCTTTTTAGGGTTTAGGGTTTGTTTGCCCTAATGAATGAGTCCAATCGGTGGTCCTGATGGAGATAGCCACCGCACCTGTAGATTTCAGTAATGGTGTTAAGAGAGTAGTTATGTGGCAAAGTGTAATTGAAAGTGTCAAAAGTTTTTAAATTGTAGTGCAATTGCAATAGATAATGTGTCTACTTTATCCTTTTTAGGGTTTAGGGTTTGTTTGCCCTAAAGAATGAGTCCAATCAGTGGTCCTGATGGAGATAGCCACCGCACCTGTAGACATAAAGACAGCTTTGTCGCCGCCACTCGTAGCTCAGAGCACCACCTGTACCACCAGCGAAATGTGTGAGCCTCACTTCCTCCTACTCTCCAAATTGTGTGGCTCACCAATGGTTTGTTTCCTCCAATGAACCTTGCAAAAGCACCATCGTGATGTTGCCCCCCTCATTCCCTTTTTTTTTTCCTATTTATTTTAGAATCTAGGTGATGTGAAGGTTGGTGATTGAAGGGGAAAAGTTAGCGATGAGGTTGAGAAGAAGGCCAAGGGGCTATGATGGGGAGGTTGTTGAGACAAGACAAGCTCGTCTACATCTTTAGTTTTGAATTTTAAACAAACAATTAAACAAAGTAATCTTAAATATAGTCTTGAATTGTAAATAGTAAAAGCAAAGAAATACAAACAAAGAAGAAGTTCACAATAGTCAAAACACTAAATGTTGCATAGGAACACTAAGTATAGAATAGAAGGTGTCCACTAAACAAGTTTGTTAGACAAACTGAGACTCAAGAGATGACAACAAATGAAAGAAATAAAATAAAACAACATAAGAGCTAAAAACATCTCATTCACAAATATAAATAACAAAACACTATTATCCAAAGAATGTTTCGACAAGAAAAGCTACAACACAAATAGGTAAACAAGGGTTAAAGAAAACTACTGGAAACAAAGGGTTTTGTAAGAAGCATCCTTAAATGACCTCTCCGAGAAACACAAACGTTAGACAAGCCTCACTAAACGATGATCAAACTAATTCTAGGCATAAAAAAATATTAGATGCACCACCAAACGTGTCAAAAAAATCCATAAACTCATATCAAA
Organism: Vigna reflexopilosa; assembly: GCA_027742785.1. Classification (NCBI taxonomy): domain Eukaryota; kingdom Viridiplantae; phylum Streptophyta; class Magnoliopsida; order Fabales; family Fabaceae; genus Vigna; species Vigna reflexopilosa. The sequence goes on from CM050917.1 coordinate 4,698,249, forward strand.
TGAGAATCGTGCTAAACAAGACGCACCACCAAACGTGTCAAAAAGAGTCTTACAGTACTAGACAATAATATTCTCTCAATATGCCGCAATTGATAAAAGTGTCAAATGGTGAAGGCATTCTAAAAAGTCCCAAATGATGTAATGGAAAACATCGTACTAAACAGGTCTGTTAGAAAAACCTAAATGGTTTACCCGAACTAATAACTCTCACCATAAAATGATGAGTTCAGTAAACACACCAAAAGAACAAAACTTGCTTAAAAACACATGATAAAAGACATTTCACTAAACGCACTCTTGAAAATAATAAGTATCTACCAAACAAACTCAACTAGACGGTGTATCAGGTGGATACTAGGAGCGTATAGGGATACCAGGAATGGTGAAGAATACTGCATAAAGAGGAGTGGGTGAAACTCAGTCAAGGTCACAGTAACAGGTGGTTATTGGTGGACAACGACAACCAAGAGTGGGTTAAATTAAACTCAACTAGACAATGTATCAAGTGGATACCAGGAGCATCTAGGGATACTAGGAGTGGTGAAGAATATTGCACAACTAGGATTGGGTGAAACTCAACTAGTTAGGATAACGGTGGTTACTTGGTATGACTAGGAATACCAGGAGTGGTTAGAATACTCAAATGTTCTTCATTGAATATTTAATGAAACCCTTTAAGTTATCTTAGAGGAGAAATGGACGTAGCTCTGTTTGAGTGAAACTAGTATAAGCCCTATGTTACAAACAATCTTATCATATGGAAAGCGATGTCTCATCACACACACACACGTTGAACATAAGATAAGTCTATTGAAGATTCATTCCTCACATGACACTAGGAGAGTGAATTGAAGTCGCTCTATAAATGTACTCAACTGAGTAGCATTTATGAAGAAAGCGCTAACAGAACATGAGGATCATCCAAATCATACTCTATATATCAACCTCGAAAAAAATGTGGAAAAACACTATTCAACCCCCCTTCTAGTGTTTTCCCGCAACTTCAGAGGTGATTGTTGGAAGATGTGAAGCATTGATAGCCCGGAAGATGAATCTATGGTGTCTTGGAGGAAATTAATGGAGATGAAGTTATTGCAGAAGTTGTATTCTTGTTCTTCTTTTTCTGTTTTTTTTATCTTTGTGCTTTTTTTTGGATTAAATTTTATGTTGTGTTCTATTTTGCATCATAAAAGGTATTGGTGAAAGGAATAGTGATTTGGGGGAGAGTAAGAAATGGAAGGTAAGGCGGCTGGCTTGAGGTTCTAGAAAAAAATTGGAGAGGGAAGGTGTTATGTTGGTGATGGTGGGTGGAAGAAGAAAGGGGCTTTCTGATGTGTGTGGGTCTTTTGGGTCTTTCACCTACATCTTTTAAATATTGTTATCAAACAAAATTCTATGTCAGAAAAAAATATCGTGCTACGTCTGCATTCCTTGCTAAATAAGCATTCATAATCACGCAGTCGTTAATGATTTTAATGGTGTCAACAAAAAAGGAATTGATTGAAGTGTTTTAACAAATTTTGGGATGCAATTGAAACAAAAAGCTATGCGGGGACCAACTTGAAACTTTCCAACCAAAGTGGGTACTAAGCGAGTAATTAAGCCTAAAATTTACTTTATAAGATGATATAAGAGTGTACCCTAGCAAGGTTTGTTGGGTCTATCATGCCTCCCTCTAGTCCCATGCTCAATGTCCTTGGAGGGTTTATGTTAGAAATCCTTTGTTGACTAGAGATGTGGTCAAATTATAACATATAAGTTAGTGTTAATCTCATCTTACCAAGTCAGTTTAATGATATTGAGTTAGGCACAAAGTCTACTTTCTAAAATAATTGATAATTATGTCACAAAAAATAATAAATATCATATAGTTGTTAAGAGAGTTTTCTTTGCAACAGGGAAACTGTTAAAATGGACTTCTAGTCTTAGTAATTATTTTTTTGGAGCTTTGCAGGTTTTGATATTTGAACCTTTTTAGCTAATATTAACTTTTCTTCAAATTCATGATAATAATATAAATTAATGTTTAATGATGACAGGCTCACACAGTGCTTGAGATGAACTATACCGAACAGCAACTAACAGCAGCTGTTGTTTCTCATGGATTACGACCCGTACTTGCTACTGAGGACTTGGGTATACCATCCAGATTATTATCAATGATAAACAAATGCTGGGATGGAAATCCTAATAACAGACCCACTTTTGATGAAATAGTCAAGGAACTTGATTTGATTTTGGAGCACTGCAAATTAAAGAAGGAAGAAGATATTTATGTCAGACCTGTTAACTTGCATGTTGATCAACCTGTGGACAACACTGAACACCTTCAGGCTTATCAAGAGAGTTTTAGTTGGTCCACACGTGGTGAACTTTTGACTGCCACTAGTGCAAATAATTCTGGTTTGATAACTAGGCGTGAGTTTTATGACAAGCCTTCTGTATACCACCCAATACTGTCTTGGGGATCTTATGCTACCTGTGGAAGAAGGGAGACTATGGAGGATACACATTTCATTCTGCCCCGTATTTGTGATGAGAAGGATGTCTATGCTTTTGGCATCTTTGATGGCCATAGGGGTATGTATATTGTATTAGTGATTTATCAAATATCTTAATTTTGTTTGATGCTAATTTAAGAGAAAGTAAATTATAATTACTACTAGAGCTTGAAAATAATTTATTATTTATCCCATTTATGATGAGACATTCTTTATGCTACGCTTGTGCTATGCTAATTTTTTATCACGTACTTTGATAAATATGTTGAACTCAAAGATGACATTAATGACCATTCATGGTAATATTATTGCTTAAGAAGATTGTTACTTATGCAGGTGCAGCTGCTGCTGAGTTTTCTTCTAGAGCTGTACCAGCCGTTTTGCAGACTTCAGGTTTTATGGGCAGGTATATGTCATTCTAGATGACCCGTTTCCCATCCCCATTCGTCTTATTGTTTTGACACTTTAATTCTTTTAATGTCAACACAGTCCTGCTAATGCACTAGTGGAAGCATTCATTAGGACAGATGCTGCCTTCAGAAAAGAGCTTGATTCTTATCGCAAATCCAACAGATGTATCCAGAAGGATTGGCATCCTGGGTGTACGGCCATTGCTGCTCTTATAGTCAGAAACAAGCTATTTGTTGCTAACGTTGGTGATTGCAGGGCAATCATATGTCGTGCTGGTAATCCAATTTCCTTAAGTAAGGTGAGCTGAAAATTACTGTTATTATAGCTAGTGCTTAGAGGGTGTTTGATGATCATATAGAATCTGGCTTATGCTCCTATAATCTCTTTTTAACACATTTCATTAAGTTTCTTTGTAAAGCGTATTTTTTGTGATTATTCCAGTAAGTGTCATGATCAAATTTATATCTTAAGCACTCATGTTGGATAAAAGCTTAATGAATAAACCCACCCTTCTTTCTATAAATGTTTCTTGAACTTATTCCTTCATATATTTCCATTTAGATTGATCAGAACTTATCATTTAATAGGATCACGTTGCAAGCTGTCCTCAAGAGAGAGAACGTGTTATTCGTCAAGGGGGCCATGTACATTGGCAAGTTGACACTTGGAGGGTTGGTCTTCCTGCACTTCAGGTTTGTTTAAATTGACTGCTATGGTGCATATCATTTATACTTGTCTTTGCTGGTCTGAATGGTGCATAATGACACCAATTAGTTCAATGATGTCTGTCCTTTTTGCTTTCTTTTTTCCCTGCTTCAACTTCTGCCACATAATTGATCTTGTGTTAACAAAATAACTAACAAGGATATTGATGCCAACTTGAGGTTTTACTATATGTTGTTACAAGTAAAATCGACTTGTTTTTCACACAGGTTACACGTTCTATTGGTGATGATGATCTGAAGCCTGCTGTAACTGCAGAACCTGAGATAACTGAAAATACCTTGTGCCCAGATGACGAGTTTCTGGTAAAGAGCTGTACGCTACATATGTTATTTGCATGAAGTCCATGATGTGGAGGGAATCCTTAAATATGTTGAGCTTGAAGTATCTCAAAAAATAAGTTGGTAGATAATTAACAAATGATAATTGCATTGGTAATCTTATCGATTATATTTATCAAAAGGTTTGAAGTATCTTGAAAAAGAAGATGCACTTACAGCCAAAGGTTGAAGGGCATTGTTATGTGACGATTCTTTTAGTTAAATCTAACTTGAGGGCAAGGCTTGAAAGCTTTCTATACACTTGTTGCATGCATCACTCTCATATTACCCTGGCGTTTATGATATTCTTTTGAATTGAAACAATTTCTGCATTCACGATTCAACTAGTAATAAGTTGTTGATTCAGGTCATGGCTAGTGATGGCCTGTGGGATGTGATAAGCAGTACAGAGGTCATAAATATCATAAAAGATACCGTTAAAGAGCCTGGAATGTGTTCTAAGAGGCTGGCTACTGAAGCAGTGGAACGTGGCAGCAAAGATAACATAACAGTTATAGTTGTTTTCTTACGTCCTGTGTCCACTGCAGAGAGAATTTACTAGCATACCTTCATTTTGAATGCTCTCTAAGACTTGTCACAAATGGTATGTGCTTGTGTATTCATTTATTGAACTAATAAATACGTGTATATGTTCTTCCTTCACCTCCTCCATTTTGGATGATGATTTAGAACTATCTTGCCTTTGAGTATGGTTATGCTTAGAACTCAGTGACTGGATAATGATTAGATCTCTTTGAGTCATGCTTTAGGATGAATGATTTAAAATTCTTGTAGCATGCTATACATAATATTTTTATATCTTTTTGTCAACGTAAAATTTCATCTTCTATTTTGGTCCAATAAATTTCTGTTGACTAGTTGTATCTTTATTAATTTCATTTATTTTTTTATCCCTATGGGCTACCTAAATGGTGATATGGCCAACAAATGTAGAAAAACACACCATATGTTATCTATGTGATAGGAACTAAAATAAAAATCTTCCAATATAAGATAATCCCATATTAAAAGTTTAAAAATAAGCTCAAGCAAATATGAAAATGTATATATTTATAATGATTGAGAAAGCATTTTTTGATCGTGTAGATTAGTTAGTTCTTTATTTCTTACAAAATATGAGATCTCCAATAAGATTGAGAAAGCAATATTTTATTCGTCTAGGATAAGGATAATATCTAAGGATAATATGTTAGAAGTATTAAATGATATTTTTTAAGTTCTTAAATGATACAAAAACATCTAATAACTAAGAATATTTAATATATTTCTGATAAGCCCTAAATGCTACAAAGTTCATAACATAGAGTCTAATAGCAAAAACGTATAATAACAGGAGTTACATTGTTTATGATACATAAAACCTTGTTAAATGTTATATATCATAAGGATAATAATATTTTGACAACATTTTTTAGACAATATTTTAACACCATCTACGTGTCATTCTATGATTGGTCCATGTTGGTGTTTATAATTATTATGATTGATTATGGAGTAATTTTGGACCAATCATAAAATGACACATAGATCGTGTTAAAATGTTGTCAAAGTTTCATTATCCATATCATAAATGCTTTAAAGGTTACTTAAAATAGACAAGCTTTAAACAATAGTATATGTATCATGCCTAAAATTGAAACCAACCCCCCTTCCCATCCCCATCCTCTACAAAAGAATAAAATTGATTTCAAAACTAGAAAGCATTAATATTTCAATGTTTTTGAAGAGCTAAATGATACAATTGATTGTCTAATAGATTGAATAAAGTTACAATTGATTATTTCACCTTTAATTTGAAAATAACTAGTTGTTTTCGAACATTGTAAGTGGAAAATTTTTTCTATAACAACTATAAATTGTTTTTTTTTTTATAAAAGGGTGATCAGAGGCTCTTGTATGAGCAATATAGAAGGATATCAAACATATACAAACACTCTTACAACATTATAAACACATTTTTAAGCTTTGAATTTTGTTTTCTAAGATCTGGTTTTTAAAAACACTCCATAAGTCAAATTTTTGTTATAAGGTGTTGTTGTTGTGACTCAAAACTTGGTTTCATCCCTTAAAGGTTAGGTACGGAAAGTGTTCTTTCATCTAAATTATTCAAAAGATGTGTGTGTTTCATTCCTTATGTATGTCAAGAGAGGTGGTTATATCTTTTTTCTATTTAGCTTTCATCTTTGTAGTATGTGTAGAGATGTTTCAATTCATTGGGCAAATTTTTCTATCCTTAATCTCATTTACGTTGCAAATTAAAAATTATATAAATATGTTACAATAACTATGATATTTGTAACTAGACTTGTTTGATTGTGAAATCAAATTTTGAATTGGTGAGAAGTTTTAAAAAATTAAATTTTCAACTACAAACCAATTCACTCCTTGATTTTATTCTACCAGAACCTTCAATTATAAGCCACAGTAGCTCCTAGTCTTAGGTTTTAACTTCTTCTCTCAACACCATTAACAAAGAGTTCATTTGATATTGTTATACAAAAACCTTTCAAAGAAGATTTATATTTTGTAAATTTGTGTTATATAATTTTAATAAAAGGATATTTATTGAAAAAAAATGAGAATTTCATTTTTCAAAGAAAACATTTGGAGTAGATGGTTGTATAGTAAAAACTTAATTGTTCTACAAAATATTTAAATTAAAGGAATTAAATGTCAAACTTTAGACTTTAGGATGAATGGCTTAAAATTCTATACATAAATATTTGATATATTTTTTTCATATAAAATTTGATTTTCCATTTTGGTGCAATAAATTTATGTTGACTCGTTTTCTTTATTAACTTCTTTCCCTTTTTATTCTAAAGGACTACCTAATTAATGATGATATATGGCTAACAAAGTTGAAAAAACACATGTTACCTAGATGATGGGAACTAAAATAAAAATCCTCCCATAAAAGAGCAACCTATATTAAAAGTTTTGAAATAAGTTTAAACAAACATGAAAGTGCAATTTGTAAGGGTTGAAAAACATGTTATTTCTTTATTTCCTACAAAATATAAGGCACCCAATATTTTATTAGTTTTTTATTGCTTATGTTGCTTTATAATATATTTTATATACGTATTGTCTTTCAAGTACAAAATTATAGATATTTTTAATATAGTTGTATATAATTATAACTAGTTAAAGATAAGACTAATAGTCATCTTTAAGGTAAAGATCATATTAATTAGTACTTATGTTCAATTTATGATGCTTGACTTGAAACTTTATTTACAAAAGAAATGAACATCATATGATTTTTGGTGTATCACTCGATAATTTACTCTTGCTAATGACAACAAAAAAGGTAATGTTTCATTTAGAATTTATTAGTCAACTTACTTTACCAAGAATTATGCATTTATTTGAAGAATCTCGTGTCATGATTCAAATCATATACTATGTAGTGTATAACTGATTATTTCCTCCAACTAATCATTAGAAATATAATTAGGTCAAAATGTTTCTGTTGAAATGGGATGAGGATAACATTTGTGTGAAATTTTTGTGGTCGTCGAACGTTTGCTCCACTCCTCGTTCTTTGTGACCCATCGGTGTAGGGGTGACTTGCATAATACACTCTGACACACAAGTCAGAATCTTTCTTTGTATGTCTGTATTAGAATCCTTTTACGTCTATATTAATTCAATTGTGAATAAAATGAGTTTACCTCGAAAGTAAACCTCTATAGAGTTTATAAGAATCTGACCAATTAATTTACCTCTTAATGATTATTAATGCAAACTTTAACTACTCATTAGTAGTCATTGTAATATTAATTACACTTTAACTTTGTTCAATCGGGACCGAGCGACTGTGAAGCACTTTTATACACTTCAATCATTCGATCCTTTCCATAAATTTCGTCATTGCATCCGATCAGTCGACTATAAATCTATAGTAACAATTTTTATTTAAAATTTATTAGTCACACGTAATTGTGAAATTATTATTGGTGCATTGTATATATAACATATTTTTTCCATACAACTAAGTTTCAATTTGACCATTTTAATGAAATATAAACATCATATATTTGTGTGTGTATGATAATTGTTTTTTCTATCTCTCATTCTTATCAGAATAATCAATATTAAAAATTTCTTTTCAGTTGCTGCTTTGAGAGAAATAAATTCCTAATTTAGTTTTACTTATAAAAATGCAGTCAATGCATTAATCACTGTTGTTTAGACCTTATTGTTCGATAAATGTGTTATATATCTTAATATGATTAAATATTTAATATAATTAAATATATTTTTAGACCCTAAATTTAGTAATAAATAAGTAAAAGGTTAAAAAGTACATTGAGAATGAGTCATGTAAATATCTTCAATTAGTTCATAATGTAGAAAAACATTTTTAACATTTATTTGATGAAGATGTAAATAAAAAAAATAGTCATTTTTATAATATATACAGATGTCTTATCATAATCAATATCATATCATGTTTTTTACTTACAAAAATTCATCATAAATACATTCTGAAAATTAGAGTTTATCTCACCAACGTTAATAATAACAAGAATATTACAATCAATAATTTGAAAATTTTTAAAATAAAGAAACCTCTTCCAATCTATATACAACCATTATTAGATGCCTCGTAATGAAAACATTAAAGAAATAATTAATCAAACTAAGAAAACAATAATGAATTCAATCTAATATGACACCATGTCAAGAAAGGATTTGAATCTATAAATAATAATTACAACATTTACATATCATTACTATTCATAACTACATATATCCTATTTAAGAATATTGTTATATATAAGGTTTAATAGTTATTTTTCTTTTTAAATTCTGTCAAAATCATTCAATACGACCCTTCAATTATTTTTCTTCTTAATATAGTTTTAACTTTTGTTAAAACGAGTAAGTAGTTCTTTCCATTAAATTAGCATTGACATCAAAATGACAAGGTAATAGTGTAAATAACATGTGGCATTATAACATAAATGATATATTATAGCTATCTAATGTTAGACATGATTTATACTTTTTATACAAATTCAACATTAACTTAACAAAAAAGACTATATTAACTTTTTTTAACAAAAATATGACTATAATGAGATAAAAAAAAATTAAAAAAATCGAAAAAAATTATTAAACATGTATATGTATATAATTAAATATTTTTATAAGCATATAAAAATAATTAAGGTGATAAAATATTTAGTAATTAACAATTAATAATATATATATATATATATATAATTTTTTTCTATTACATTTAATTATATAATAACGATATATTGATTATTATAATAAAAAAAGTATTTTAGTAATTTAAATAATGAATTTTAAAAAATTTATGCAATATAAAAAAAGAATAGTTATAAGATATTTGAGATGTGAAAACGAAAACAAGAGAGAGAAGAAGCAGAGTAGTGCAGTGGTAGTAGAAGAAGAGTTGAGGAAATGATGCATGGGATGCCAGCTCAGCTGTCGATGTCGGTTCCTTCTCAATAATCCTCTTTCCTGCCCCATCCCATCATCCACTGGTTAGGGTTCTCACTCGCCAATGCCCTTTCCATCACTCTTAGCAACACCACCTTTTCGATCCACATTCCCCTCTGGTACGCCGTCGTTTTCTTCCTTTTTTTTTTTTTTTTTTTATTTCTTTGAGCATTCCAAATATCTCACTTTCTCTACTTCTTTTTCAACATTTCAACATTGCATAACAGCAATTGCTTCTCCACCAATTTTTCTTTTTTTCTCATTGGACACGTTTAAGGTAAAAACAATCGAATCTGAGGAACTTTTCTTAGCTGTTCCTTACAATCAACGCGTTCTCGTCACTCTGCATGTGCTTTTTGCGTAATCGGAGTTTGTGGGTTATGTTTAGTTCTTTACAATTAAAATCCTGTATCTGGGTATGGTGATTTACTTTTAATTTAACATAGAAAGGACGTGTCTAGTTTGATGACTGCACATGCTTCCAATTTCTTTTCCCATTGTAAGTTCAATGAAAGTGCCAATTTTTCACTTTTGAATCTGATTAAAGTGTTTATGTTCGTTCCCGTTTGGTGGGTAAGTCAAAATGAGTAGCTTGGTGATTATTGATGATCGTGGAAATGAACGATGCAGAAGGTTTAAGGTGAAATGTGTGAATCCATTACATGTCTATCCCCTTGCCTTTTAGAGAATTAAAAATCATTGACGAATTTGATAGATAGCTCTGATATGAGCATTATTGTTTGCTATTGATTAATACAAGAATAGTGTTTGTTCTGGAGAGCAGCGTAAAATTTAGTTCAGATGCATTTGGTGTCTAAGTTTTAGCGGACAAGAACTGCATTGTGTGATTCATTAGCCAACCTCACCCAGTAGTGGGATAAGGATTTTTGTTGGTTGTGGTGGTGTTTAATGTATAATCGGAGTGATTTGATATGTAATGTTCCTTGACTGTTTTCAATATTATTTTGCAGTATATAATTCATCATGCTGTTGTGACAGTTGAAGACAGTGTATTGTGGGGAAGTAGGCTTGGGATTAGTTGTTTGAGAGTATTAAGGAAGTAAGCAAAAGAATGTCAAATAGTAGGAACACACATTGGTGTTATAGTTGCAGGAGGCCAGTTCGGCTGGGACGGCGAGATGTGGTTTGTCCTAGCTGCAACGAGGGATTTGTTCATGAACTTAATGATATGGTGCATGTTAATCCTTTTGATTTGTTTGGAATGGACAACAATGAAGAACGAGATCAAAGGGTTGGACTCATGGAAACTTTCTCTGCCTTTATGAGGCATCAAATGGCAGACAGGGCCAGAAGTCGTGACATCAGGGCACAAACAGATTCAAATCCTGAACACAGTGCAGGGTTTGCTCCTCTGCTGATCTTTGGTGGCCAAATACCTTTCAGATTGTCTGGCCATGGTGGCTTTGAAGCTCTCTTTAACGGGGCTCCTGGAATTGGTCTTACACGAGGTAACACAGGTGATTATTTTGTTGGTCCTGGACTTGAAGAACTTTTTGAACAGCTTTCAGCTAATACCAGGCAAGGTCCAGCACCAGCATCAAGATCTTCAATTGATGCTATGCCTACTATCAAGATCACACAGAGGCATCTTCGATCAGATTCACATTGTCCTGTGTGCAAAGATAAATTTGAGCTGGGGTCTGAAGCAAGACAAATGCCATGCAACCATTTATATCACTCAGATTGCATTGTTCCATGGTTGGTCCAGCATAACTCCTGCCCCGTTTGTCGCCAAGAACTGCCACCACAAGGATTGAGTAGTAATCGAGGCACAAATGGTAGAAGTAGAAGTGGAAGGGTAAGTAGTAGTGGTAGGGAGAGCCAGGGAAGGAGAAATCCGTTTTCCTTTTTGTGGCCTTTTCGTTCTTCTCATTCCAGCAGTAATGGTGAAGCAACCGGAAGCAGCACACAAGCACCAACCATCCCAGAGAATAGCCATCATGCAGGGTATTCTGGGTGGCCATTTGAATGACTAAGTGTGAGTAGAACCATTTCTTTTGTTTATTAATCTGCTCCTTTTGAGTGAAAAATCTTGTGGACTGATGCTGCTTGCTTGGGGGTGAAACGGTTTGAGACTGAGTCTTCCACTCTGGATTTGCTTTCTGAAGTTGTGAACTATTTTGTATAAATGGTTATTTATGCATAATTGTTTGAAGTTAATATTCAAATAACATGTTTTTTTATCAATAGAAAATATTTCATATAATCTGAACAGGTAGCTTTAACAAAAGGTTTGTTTGTAGGCAATGCTTTTGATGGGAATTCTGTTTAAAGTCTAAATGTGCTCATTAAAAAAAATTGACTATATTTTATATTTTTATTAATAATACTTTGGCGGTTATCATAGATATTCACAAGTTATTATTATTATTATTATTATTATTATATATATATATATATATATATATATATATTATGTTACATGTTATTTTGTATAAATGTCTTGTTTGTAGAAAAGTTAAATCATAGAAGAAGATCTCAAGTAAGCCTTGTTTTTCATGTATACTCTCTTTGATTCTAAGATGAAAGGGTTTAAGTTGAACTTTCATAATAACTAGAACATGAAATATTTTTCGAGAGCAGGAGAGTGATTTTCCAAACTCTTTTCGAAAAAAGAAAACTTTATTTGCAGAACAACATTTTGGGGTATTTCAATCTTATGTCCAAGAAGTAAAAGACAATGCAAATCTTGCAGATAAAATTTATTTATTAAAAAAGCAGAAAAATAAACATTAAACGCAAACAAATTCATGCAACATCGTTGTAATTGTATTAAACTCATTCAATACAAATAAAAATAATAAAAGCGATAATTAAGGAATAATTACTATGAAGATTATCATAACTAAATTACTATAATATTAATTATTTAAGTTACTATAATATTAATTAACTTAATAAGAGGTACACGAAGTTCAAATGTCTAAGCAAACTCAAAATTTATTTAATTTTCTTGTGAAAGATACTTTCTGGTAAATTTTAAGATTAGTAAAGTTACTTTTACACTTTTTTGTTTGATTAAAAGTAGGCTTTTACTAGGTGGATTTCCTTGATTTCTTCGTGAATTTTCATAGGGGCGCTTCTTCATATACTCCACCTCCATATATTTCAAAATATCAATTTTACTCTCTTTTCATTTTAAGTTTTGGAATACACTCAGAAACATTTTTAATTATATAATTTAGAATACAAATTTTAAATTATATAATCAAAAATATAAAATAAAAAATATATATTTTAGACTGTTTAAATATGAAATATAATTTTGTATTCCAATTATACAATGTCGATGATGGGAGTTGCAGCCGGAGAGAGGTGGACGATATTGGAAAAAGGAGAGGATGAATATGGTAAGAATATAGTGGCAAAATGGTCTTTTCACTTGACCTATAGAGGTGTAGGGAGAAACTATGAAGAGTAATCTAGAAGTCACTTTTTGAAGGGTAAAAGGGTGATTTTAAAAGTTATGGTGATATAGAAATTATGGTGGTGCAAGAAGTGGACTTTAGCTACAAAGATCGTAGTGGACCATTTGATACCGATCATGTTAATGATAATTTGAAGTAAAGTTGCAGGAGCGGTGCATGAAGAATGATTACTAATAAATACATCGTTGTTCTGAGTTATGTTGATCACGTAATTGAGACTTTATATGGGACAATGCGATAAGAAATGAAATTTATTTAATTAAAATATTTATTATGTGATAAGAAATGAGTTTATATAGAATAAGGTATTGAATATTATTTTTACAAGATTTCAAGTTAATCTCTCATATATAAATGGAGGTTAAATAAATTTGAGTTCACACGTGACGTGAATGGATTTAGGTTATAGTCGAAACACTAGTTAAGATGATGAACAATGAAATATCGTGCGTGTTTATGGATAAGTAATATAGAAAAACTAATAAATTTCATCTATATATTGATGATATGATTATCATACTAAATTATGTGTATTAGTGAAACAATTTTATATGTACAACGTTTTTCATAATAATAACAATCTCAATAGAGTTGATTGAGGTGGAAAATGACAAATACTTTAACATAGACTAAACAATGTTGTGATAAACTTATGAGACTGAGTTGATTATCTAAGATATACAAGAAGTATTGTGAAGACTATAAATGGACACATGTTGTTAAGATATACTTTTGTCATCCAATGCGTCATATATTTAAATAAAAGTGTGACATCAATGAATTTGTCATATGTGAGACTTTTCAATGATCTTTAAATTATGCAATAAGAATTAGTGTTGTTAAATACTAAATTGATTCAGTTTGGTTCACTACAAGTTTATTATTTAGTGAGTCAATCTAATCCGACTTACTTATTACCGAGCTGAAAAAATTTAAATCCAATCCACTATAGGTTGGTGGATTAAATATGTTGATTAAATTTTTTTTCTAATTCAAATCTAAATAAAGAGAAAAAATTTTAAATTAGATTTATAATAAATCAAACATAAAATTTGTGATACTTTTACAAGTTTCAACCCATTTTGACAACACTAGTAAGAATGATTATCAATCACACCTACTTTCAAATGTACTAAAAACTTTCAAATGATAGTTTTGCAGAGTAATTGGTAGTATGTCATCCTTTTATAGGTTAATAATTTAACCATTTACATGTTTCACTTTTGGTTTATATTATGTTCCAAATTTTGATGTGAAGGTATGATTCAAACTCATTTAACTAATTCTTTTGTTATTGAATCATATTTTAATATATCAAAACTTAATCCGTCTATCAATGTGGTTCTTATATTAACTCTAAAATTGATTATTAATTTTTCTCAAAACATAATCATTATTACTATTTTTAAAAACATAAGTATCATTCTTATTATAATAAAATTACTACTTGCGGTACATGTAATCTAAAAGTTAGAAATTGTTTTTTTAGATTAAAGAATCTTAAAGTGGAACATAATTTAAAATTGGCTAATTTGAAAGTATGTTTCACTTTCGAATTATGTAATCAAATTTATATTTTTGAGTTGTATAATTCAAAAATTTTATGATAAGGTTTTGTCTGAAATTATACAAATTTAGAAATGTATTTATCATAATAATCGATTATACAATCTAAAATGCTACAAAACTTTAAAAAAAATAGTATGATATAATCTAGTCATGTTTTTATAAAATAATGTCGATTGTAAATATAAATTAAACAAACTTTATTATGATATGTTCTTTCTTAATTATTCCTTAATAAAACCTCGGACTTATTTTAGTTAAAGATATTTTAATATCAAAAAACTTCTATAACAATCATTTTCAACTAAAATCAAATTATTAACAAATTTCTTTTTATCTTACAATGCCCTAAGTCAATGGTTTGTTTATTTGAGAAAAAGTAGTTAAGAAATCGTCGTGATATATATATACATATATATATGTATATGTATACATATATATGTATATGTATATATATATATATATGTATATATATATATATATATATATATATATATATATAGATACATATACTTATATATATATATATGTATATATATGTATCTATATGTATCTATATGTATATGTATGTGTATGTATGTATATGTATGTATGTATGTATATGTATATGTATGTATGTATATGTATGTGTATGTATGTATGTATATGTATGTGTATGTATGTCTATATATCTGTGTATGTATGTCTATATATGTGTATGTATGTGCATATATGTGTATGTATGTGTATATATGTGTATGTATATGTATATATATATATACTTATATGTATATATATATACGTGTGTGTGTTGTATATATATATATATATATATATATATATATATATATATATAGAACTTGCGACATCCGAAGATGATGAAATATGCCTAAAAAGTGTTTCAGGCCGATTATCAATTCTTTCTATATATATATATATATATATATATATATATATATATATATATGTATGTATATATATATATATATATATATATATATATATGTATGTATATAGATATATATATATATATACATATATATATATATATATATATATATATGTATGTATATATATATATATATATATATATATATACTTATATATATATATATGTATATATGTATATGTATATATGTATATATATATATATATATATACAACTAGCGACATCCGAAGATGATGAAATATGTCTAAAATGTGTTTCAGGCCGATTATCAATTCTTTCTGATGTTATTATGTTTGTAAAAATTTAAAAAAAAATTTAACCTAAAAATATAGTAAAATAAAATAAACAGAGTAATGTTTTTTCACACCAGTAATGATTCTTCACATTGTAAATCGACATGATTTTAACTAAAAGCATATGAATTATTTCGTTATTCAAATGTTAAGCGAAACAAATAAAGGAAACCACCAAACAAGGGAGACCACATAATAGTCAAAGTATCAAAAGATAAACTACTGCTTCTAAAATTTAAAAACGAAAATTAATAACAATCAAAAAGGGAAAAAATATATCATAGTCCTTGAATCAACAACATCATCAATTATTTTCTTATTAAAATAACAATAGTCCAAGATATTTGGATGATGATTATGGAAACGAAAGTTCTGGGTCAAGTTCTTCATTACAACAAAACACCAACAATAGTAAATAAAAGTTTACGGGTGATTCTTTGCTACCTGATAATTTTCTTTTTTCCAAAAGGTTGTCACTAATAAGGATAGATAATTTTTCATTTTTACATCAATTGTTTGAAGCTTTGTTATTTTTCTTTGCCATTTTCTTCTGAACATGTTAATAGAACTTCTCATTCTCAATCACTTTCTTGAAAATGAGGAATTTTTTTCAAAAGAATTTGAGCTAACTGAATTATCCAAAATTTGTAGCTCCTACACATGTTGCACAATGTATGTGACACTTTGTTTATCACTTTTATGTTTTGGATTTTGTTTAACATAATGTGCAGTTGCACTGCTTTCATTAGGAAATGAAACATGATCACTAATAATCTCGGTGGATTTTAGTATATAATGAAAGCTTGCTTCTATTGATCCGGAAGAGAATTATGATATTTTATTCTTAAATTGAGTGAGTATTTTGATTTTTTTGTGTGTTTTTATTTTAAATTAAAAATAAAAATTATTAAAATATTCATGTATTTAAGATATGTCTATTTTTATAAATAATTTTATTTTCTAAAATTTGGTACATTTTGTTAAAATATAGTAATTAAAAAAAATTTAAGTTATATATATATATATATAATTCACTATTTTGGTGTATATATTTTAGTTTCCAATTTAATCCTTAATAAATATTTTTTAAAATTAAAATTATATTCTTATATAAAAGTGATTCACTACTTTTATGTTCATTTATCAATTTTACCTTTAATAAGTATTTTTCAAATTGAAATAATTATTTTAAAATTCTTTCTTTTGAGTGATTTTTTTAAAATTTAAGCCTTTTATTTGATATCTTTTTAACTTAACAAAATTTAAAAATTAAAAATAACTATTTAAAATTAAAAAACCCTATAAAATAAATAAAAAATATTTTTTTTGTAATAATTATTTTATATTTACTTTATAATTATAATTTTATTATTTTAAAAGAATGACGCATGTATTTCACTATATAATTTAATTTAATTTATCAAATTATACCATGATTAAAATATTTTTTCTTTACTTTTATATCTATTTATACTTTAAGAAACAACAAAATATTTAATATTACTTTATATAAATTTATTTTACTTCTATTTTAACGTATATGGAACAAATGATTAATGCTGCTGGGTCCTAAGGCAATTTATTGTCAATACTGCTTACCCACTTCTCTTTCTGAATTTTGAAACAATTATAATTTTTTAAATTAAAAATAAAAATAATTACAGATAAACTCTGGGAAAATATTCCTTTTTCATTGGTTTCCCTCTTTCCCTTCTTCTTTACAAACTGCAAACCCTTATTCATTTTACTTTTACCCATCTACCTTTTATTTTTTTTATTATTAGCTTAAAGCATGCCATTTGTTCTTTTCTTTTCTTTTTTTGAGAAAAATCTTAAATTATTATTTTTTTATTTCAATCTGTATTTTAAATAATTTGATTCAATTAGATACAACATTAAAATAGTATTATGTATGAGTTTATGATTTTTTTAAAATAAAAATTTACCACATATTAAATTAACATGACACACATTTATGACTTTTTTTTAAATAAAAATATTCATATATACATATGATATAAATAATATAAGGTGACCATGTTAAAATCATTTAAAGTTATCATTTTAACCTCAATTTCATCATTATATTTTTATTTAATTTCAATTCAATTTTATTTTTTTTAAAAATTAAACATATTCATCATTTTCAAATGAAAATCAAATTTAAATTATATAAATATTATATAAATACTTTTATTAAAATTAATATTTTTAACAATATTAAATTTATTTCAATTTATATTTTATATTAAATTTTATTTTAAATTATTTTAAAGTTGTTAATAGAAAATGGTTTTAATAGAAAAAAATTCAAAATAATTTCAACTAAGAAATATGGTAAAGTTGTTTATCAATTATATTTCAAAAAAATACAATAAGTTTATCAACCTTCTTTAACTCTTTTAAATAATTATATATTTTTTAAAAGATATAAAGTTTAATAATTTTTATACATGATTAAAACAACAATTTTATAAATTTAAATACAAAAATTTAAAATAATTATAAATAATTTTATAACAATTTAAAACAAATAAATTTAAATTTGAAAATAGTTTTAAAAAGAAATTCAATATAAAATATAAATATAAATAAATTTTATTATGTTAAAAATACTTAATTAAAATATTAATTTTAATAAAATAATTGTTTAATATTTATAAAAATTAATTTCTTTTTTATTATGTAAAAAAAATCATTTAATTTTTAAAAAGGTTAAAACTAAATTAAAACAAAATAAAAATACAAAATACTAAAACAATGATCTATAATTATATGACACGTATCACTGTGAGATTATGCTCGTAGTTACTCATGACTTGAAATAACAAATTTTGATTTCCTTCGAAAAATTTAAAAAAAGTTGAAAAAAAAGACCAGAATCTGGATATTTGACATATTTAAAGTTGTTAATCCATTATTAATGAAAAGACATTATTACATCAAATTTTACAATAGAAACCAAATTAAAACTAATAAAATAATAGAATTGATTTAATATTTTCTTATAAAAATTGGAGAGGAATTGCGTTATATAGCCTTCTTATTATTATTATTATTATTATTATTATTATTATTATCATTATTATTATTATTTAAAATAATAAGAAAGTCATTCCACTCATACTCAACTCAAACTTATTTTCCCACACTTCTCTTCCATTTACTGTTAAATGAGTACACCAAACCCGACCCAAACCGACGATGGGCCCTGACCCACTTCGCTGGCAATGGGAAAGTCCGGAGAGGAAGACCACCCTCTACCGTCCACCGTCGCCGCCGAGGATCCATGGCGGAATGCAGTGGCGGCGGGCTGCGTCTCTGTCGTTCGAATCAAATGCGTTATTGTCTTGCTTTTCTCACTCGCAGTTTTTCTATCCGCACTCTTGTGGTTACCACCATTCGTTCACTTCGCAGATCCCAAGGATCTGCATTTAAATTCTAATTACAAAGGTAAGTTTTTAAATTTTTTATTCGAACAAATTTTGGGTACTCTCTCTCACGCAAGTATCTTTCTTTATTTAGTATTTTGATTTTAATTTTAGGAAAATCTTTAATTAAGAAAAGCAATCCCTGTGGTGATAATTAGTGGATTTGGTTTTATAATTGGTGTTTTTTAGTGAAAAAAAAATAATAATGTGAGCGAAAATGTAGATTTTAACTTAGATAGGTTTTTAATTTTTAATTTTTTACTTGTTAAGAAAACTGTTAGCGAATTAATATTTCGGTATGTGGGGGCGGTTTTTAATTTTTACTATTTATTATATTTTGTGAATAAAAGGGGAGATTTGTTTTGTTGCATCGTGTTTTGAGGTTTTCTTTACTTTGGAAATTATTGTTCGAGACATTTATTATTAATTACAATTTTAATTTTAATTTTAATGATACAGATATTGAAATTATCTTGATGTTGTGAATACAAAAAATTTCCCAGTTTTAGGATCTGACACTATCATATATGCTGTTTTGAATTTTGGTTGAGCTGGAATATTGCAGTGAGAATTTTCTTCTGGGAAACTCTAACTATAAGAATCTTGAAGCTTTTATGCTAGTTATGGAGTGGTTTCTTTATGACTCTATATGTCAATATTATTAGTTGATAGGTTTAATGCTTATGTTAGCATTCGCAAAGAGAGTACTGGGTTTGCATAGCACTTTACCTTTTAGAGCTAGAATGAATGGAGATGTTGTAAGTGATGACTTGAAGAACCATGGGAGGTTAAGATGGATATGAGAAAGTGAGAATATGAGGGTTTGTTTGTGTTTTATTCTTCAAAATTGTTTTTTCTTTCAGAAAAAAAGAAGAAGCCTAGTTTTAGAAGTTATTTTCAAAAGTGGTACCACCTCATTTTTAAAATTTAAAGAGAATCATAACATATTAAGTTTTTAGTACTTTATGCTTCAAACTTATATTTATTCATAACTCTTTCTTGCATTTCCCTATCTTCTTCTTTTACTCTTTACTATCTACAAAAGTAGATTTTCAAATTTGATTTACAAAATTGTTTTAAAAGAACAAAAAGAAACACAAGACCCTGGGTGGTTAAATACTTCAGCACATAAAAAGTAACGGAGGAGGCAGGGACAAAGAAAATTAAATTAACTATAGGAAAATAGCAATTTTGTTGGATGATGCAGTAATGGCAGTTAGCATTAGAATATATGTAGTTCCAATATACTTCCTTTAATAACATACCTTTTAGGCTCGTACTTTTGCATGAAATGTCCACAATTTTTGACACAGTATTCTCTTATCTGCTAATATAAATATATTTTCTTGTTGATAATGAGTTTAATTGTTGGAATATTTAGAGTAAATACGTTGCTTTGTACATAAAAGCATGAAATTAACCGTCTTTTTGTATGTTTTTGTCGTCACGTGTACAGGAATTAATGCAAACTAAATATGGAACGGTTAAATGTTAGAATTCTATTTAAAAAATCCATTACTAGTAATAATGACTCGATGAAAAATAACTGTTAACGGTATATATCATTTTGATTTGTAATCCATACCAATATGATTAGAGAAATGCATGTAACATCAACCGGATAGAATATAATAAAAGGGTTAGTCTTCCACAACGTGGTGAAACAAAGTTTGAGTTCCTATTAGAAGAGTATTCTCATTTAACGTCTGAATGTATCTAAAAAGCATTGTTTCTAAAGATAGCTGTATGAAAAAAAGGGATATATATGCATGTCATTTGACTCTAATTTATTCTTTTGGAAATTCTGTTTCCAAAAAAATAGGAAGGAACAAGTCAGGGGCTGGAAATGTGTCGCCACATGTGCTGTTTGGTTTGAGAAATGAAATATTTTGATTTCGTTCTAGATGTGATACTGTCAAATCGATTTTGTGATCATTATCAGTGGCTCAGAACAAAGTTTTAAATTTTGATCGAGGTTTAAGCATGATTTTAAGTAGTGCTAAAGTAGTGTAGTCGTGAGCGCCCTTACCTGTTGCAGGAATTGCTATAGCAGAGAGGTTTAATGTAGCAGGTTGAATAGCTGTCATGGAAAACTAAGGGTTTGCATGTTTTTTTTACTCTTGGAGTATCCACTACCATAATGAAAGTTTGGATAGGTGAGAGAATCAGTGTACAGCTAGTTCTATTTATGAAGGAAGTCAAGAATCAAGGACCGCTCAAGGTTTTTGGAGGCCTAAAACAAACTTAAGAATAAGATTTTTTTTATTTACTAATAAAACAATTTGTTAAAACATATCATAATTTTATTTAAAATTTATTTTTCAAGCTTTTTTTTTGTGCAAAATAATCTATTAAAAAATTTGGAGCCTTTTTTTCTAGGAGACCTAAATCAAAGGTTTTACCAGTTTGGGCCTAAAGCCAACCATGATCTTTAATATATAAATAAAGGAATCATGTGAAGAAATATGACATACCCAAACTTAGAGGTGTCAAAATGGGTTACAATTCGTAGATTAATCCGACCCACTACGGGTTCAGACCGGGTTGGGTTGGAAAAAAATGCATTTTTTTATGCGGACCAATTTTCAGCCTGTCTCATCCGGGTTGAACCCATGGTGAGCCAGGTTGGCTCACCAATTCACCTAATTTTTTTTTTTATTAATTTATTATCTTATAAAATCCTAAAAAATACCATATGACTTATTATAGGTGGATTGTATTGTACTTTTTTTTTTAATTTTGAATTGTCTTGAGTTTAATATCATTTTGGGAGTGAAATTTATTTATATTTGAATTGCAAAAAGTTTGTAATTTTTTTTATTTTAAAAAAATTGTAATTAAGTGAGCTAGTGATCCAATCCGTTTAACCTACCAACCCATGGTGGGTCGAGCTAGATTCAAATTATTTTGGCTCGCTAATAAATGAGCCGGATTGGGTTGGTTTACTAAGTGGTCAACCCTTGGTGGACCGGGTCGGGTTGGGTCGGATGACTTGTTTTGACAGCACTACCCAAACTTGAGAGGGGTCACCACTTTAAGAGAAACGATGATCTTGGAATGAGGGAGTTTTTACAAGTGTGTTTGGAAACTTGTAATGTGTTATAATATATGATGAAATATTGTTGAGAACATAGGTTCAAGGTGTTGAACCCTGTAAATTCATGCATTTCGTTATTTTTTTATGTGATATTGCAACATGGCTTGATTCCGAAATATGTCTTGGATCACATAAAGAAACTTGGATTTAGACGATGATGATGATGATGAGAGATAATTCCAATATAAAAAACTTGTATTTCACATTTGTTGGTCTTAACTTGTATGTTTTGTTTAAAGATGTTTTCACTGATAATTATAGATGCTAATTTTGATTAATTTGAATTATTTTTTTGAGTTTATACTCAGCACCTCTCATATGGTTTTGTCATTAAATGGATGTTACCGGAAGAAGGTATATATAAATAAATCTTTAGTCTCTGACTCTTAAATAATGTGAAACTTTTGGGTGTACCAAAACGATTAAACACCTCTAAAAATTTGACAATTTATCTCTTCTAGTTTCGTATTGGTCTTGTACGGTGCATTATTTTCCCGTGGATTCTGACATGCTGCTGAATACAGTAATCAGTTCGACTAAGAGTCATGTTTTGGCTATTCAAATCGTGTATGTGATGCAACATTTTATGATGAACCATGAATGTTTATCTTCATTTTTGTGATATATGAAAATATCCTTGTAATTATATATTTGTAAGCTTCTAACTCGTACGTTACCATATATTATTATATAATTTATTTGATAAATAACGTAATGTAGTTACGCATACGAGCATGATTATCTCATCTTTTTATTAAATGACGTTGTTAACTTTTCAGATCATGATATCGTTGCAAGCTTTTATCTGCAGAAGCCAGTTTATGTGGTAAAAGACAATATGTTGCAGCTTTCTGATGACATTTTCGAAGAGATAGGGGTTCTCTCAACCAAAGTAACACCTTCACTGGTTTCCTTATATATATATATATATATATATATATATTTATTTACTTTTTTGGTAAAAGAACTTTATTAATGTTAGTATTATTTGATATAGAAGTCACTCTTATATTTTAAAACTAGGTGGTCATCTTGTCAGTGGATCTCTTACGACTATCAAACATGACAAAAGTCGTGTTTGCAGTTGATCCTGATGGTAAATATTCTGAAATGTATGCAGCTGCCATTAGTTTGATAAGAGCGTCATTTAAATACTTTGTTATACGCCAATCATATCTCCTGCTCACTACATCCTTATTTGGTGTACCCTCCGTTTTTGAGGTGCTGAAATTTAAGGGAGGGATCACTATCATTCCACAACAAAGTATGTTTCCTCTGCAAACAGTGCAAACACTATTCAACTTTACTTTGAATTTCTCCATTTACGAAATACAAACAGATTTTGGTGAGCTGACTAGTCAGCTAAAGGCTGGGCTACATTTGGCTCCTTATGAGGTTTGTCTTTGTTATTTCTGTCCTTACTGCTTTTGTTGTATGGCTCTTGATTGTAATTTTTTACATACTTTCTTAAGTTCTGATGTCATGTCAAATCTGTCAATTATGGGTTCTATGTGATTACCTCTATATGGCACTATGGATTCTGTTGTGTTGTGGGACAACTATCAGTTACAAGTGAACCATGTTTAAGGTTGGACTCTGTAAGCCAAAGGACTAACATATATCGTGAAAAATAAGCTAGCTGTCTTGCGTATAATCTTTAAATCTAGGAATTCCTTTTCCTTTCTCAATATACATTAACTTATTCTTAATACTGGAAGGATTTCGAATATACTGATCTCACCAACCTGACTCTGATTGGGTTTCCTTGTTGGTATGCAGAACTTGTATGTCATCTTATCAAATTCTGAAGGTTCTACAGTAGCTGCTCCTACCACAGTTCAAACGTCTGTCCTACTTGCAGTTGGGGTGACGCCATCAAAGGAGAGGCTAAAGCAACTGGCACAAACCATAATGGGACATCATTCATGGAACCTCGGGTTGAATAATACACAATTTGGTAGGGTTAAGCAGGTTCGGCTATCATCCATCTTGCAACACTCCCTTCATGGCACCAGCAGTGGTGGCTCCGCTCCGTCACCTTCCCCTGCTCCTCTACCTCAGCCTCACCACCATCATCACCACCATCACCATCACCACCATAGTCACCACCATAATGTGCATGATTTTCCTGAAACTTCACCTTCACCAATACCTACAACTGGGGGGGAAGGTGCTGCTTCACCTGAATTTGGTTCTCCGGCCCCTGCAAGAAGTCTGCCTGCCCCAGGTAGACGTTTTAATGCTCAACCTCCAAAATGTCAATCCGGGTATAGAAAGAGATCTAGCCGGAATACTCAAAAACAATTTCATCCAACACCTGCAGTTGCTCCTACTAATGCCCCACGCTATCCTGTTCCGTCACCAAAGGATCGACCCTCAGCACATGGTTTTCGTTTCTCAGTTCCCGCCTTAAGTCCTTTACCAAACATAGCATTTGCGCATATCGAACCCCCTCCTAAGAATGAGCCATCTGCTGAACGTCCCAGCACACACTTTCATGGGCCATCGCCATCTTTATGTGAGTGTTGTTTGGTTATTTGCATGAGCTGACATATTAACTCTAAATTACAAACAACTCCTTTTTACATAATTTTTTGTCTGCGCATGTTTTAATGCTATTTGTCATATCTTGTTATTAAATTTATCGAGTTCACTAAGTTTATAAAGGAATTAGAAATTATTAGCTCAATGAAATTGAGCTTTGAAGGGAAGTAGGAGAGGAGGAAACTGCAGATTGTGAATGGACTTAAACTAACTCCTACTCTGCATGTCCTCAAGAAGTTCTTTCACTGTTTTGCATTGAAATGCACTTTCATGCTCGGGTCATACAATATAGAGTCTACTGCTTTGGTTTTGTCTTCTTTTTTTAATGGAGGTTTCTAGTTCATCAATATTAAATTTAATGTTCCAACATTAGATTATAATCTTGAGCAATGTTAACATGAAATTCTTTGATACATTCTTTCCTATTTGCAAGTTTTATGAGGGTTCCACTGAAATAAGCACAGAATCAGGTTGCTTTAGTGAGACCATATTTGAAATTCATCTTATTAAGAGAGAATTGAAAAAGTGTGTTACTAAGCTCTAGCTCACTTGCTTGTCCTTATAGCTCACTTGCTTGTCGTTAGGTTTGACTATTCCCTTCATGATCCTGAGCTTTTCTAAACTTGTGGATTTACTGTATCTGGGTATTGGCTATACTTGAAAATGAACATAATGATTGTTTGAGTTCTTTAAGAGTATGTGGTAACTGGTAATAAATTACCATGGTTATGAAAATGGACCAGAATAGTTGCTTCCATTAAAAATCCAGTGGACTGCTCATGTTTAGTTCGCAAGTCTAAACTGACCGGAATTAGTCCATATCCTATACAACCATAGAGAACTAATTGTTTTCTGTCTTTTTCTCTTTTTAATATTTTTCAAATATTTTCAGTCAATCAAAGAAATACTTCTGACCAAATAAAGAACCTATGCTAGTTACTAAGGTCCATACACAAGGCTTTTATTATCTTTTATCAAACCATATATTAAATTCCTTCGACAGATTTAAATTTTTATTTGACTTGATTTTTATTATTTTGTGTTAATTTATCATTTAATATTTTACATAAGCTTATAAATATATGCATGGTTATTTTCTGTTTCTCTATGTTTTGATTTGGCTGAATCATTGAACCCTAAAACATTGTATAAGACCATGAAATATTCCTTTGTACTGCTGATATTGTTCCGTTGCAGATTCTGCAGGTTGTGCTGGGACTATTAATGGTATACCATTAATGTTTTCAGTAATTTTATTATTTGTATAAGAAGTTATGAACTTTATTATTCAGCCAGATGAACCAGAGAGTGTTTATAAAGGTGAGCTAAGCAAAGGCTATCTCACACCTGAGTGAATACAAGGTGTTATTAAGAGTGTAAATAGTTGATTAAAAAGATTGAAGAACAAATGTGCCCTTCAAAGAGGGACAAAAAGAAATTCAGACAGCGGATGCTTTTTCAGGTCAAAGTCGTAAAGTGGCAGGCCATGATTACTTGCATAGTTGATGTTCTGTAACTGTAGATGGAAAAAGAAAATGAAAGCAAGAAAAAAAAATGTAACAATTTCCCTTTTGGTCTCATGGCTTTTAAATCCAATTTTGCATGCATTTCTCATGTATGTATTCCATTTCATTTTATTCTTATGCATGGCTTTGCTTATATTTATAAATGTAGTAAAAGTTATCATTGGAGCTTGGGTGTTTTTTCTGGTACTTTATGTTGCTGCTGTTCCTTTTTAACATATTTTACTTTTCACCCTTAGATTCAATTGATAAGATTTTATTAAATCTAATCTTTTGATAAGTTTTAAGTCTAATTTAATTTTACAGAAATGAATTTATAAAGAAAAATTTACCTTATTTAGTATGTTAATTTTAAGTTTAATTCAATTTTATAAAATGAATTTATAAAAAAATTTATATTTGTATATTATAAATCGATATTATTTTTAGTCAGCGTAAGACTCTTAACATCAATGTTTATTGTTGTTTGCACTTTTGTTTTGTGTTCTTGACATCACATTGAGCATCCAAACTCTGATGGTTTATGTATTTATGTTAGAATATTTTTTATGATTTGCAAGTGTTAACTTTATGTACTTCTCCTTTGCATCAGGCTTTTTTTGTTAGACTTGCCTTTAGTCATATTGGATTTGCATTTGACACTTCATTTAAATTTCATCTAGTCTTTTATGTATTTGTATATTAAGTAGACTTCATTTACTCTTCAAACATAATATAGAATTTCTTTATTTTCTCCATATATTTTATTCAATTTAACCTCCACACCTTTCTCTTTGTTAATTATAAAAATAATAATATATTTTGGTTTTAGTATAATAAGAAAGCAAAACTACAATTTTAATATAGAACTTTAATTGAATGTTTTTAACGATTAAAGATGTTGAATATGTGTTTAATATTTAGTAATTAATATTAATGTTAATATACAATTACATTATAAATTTACAATGAACATTAATATAAAAGGTTAATTGAGTTAACTTTTCTTTTAATGAGTACATGTTATAAAAAACTTATTTAAACTAGGGAAAATACATGTACTTATGTGTGTTAACTTTTTTTAATAACAAAAAATAATTAGATTATAATTATAAAATTAAATATAAGTAATTTTACAATTTAATTATAGATAGGTTGTATTTATTTTATAGATGATTTTTATTTATTAAATTTAGAAAAATTGTTAAATTTAAAAAATCAGTTAAATTTAAATAAAATAATAATTTGAAGTGTAAAATTGAAAAAAATAAAACATGAACACCAAAAGAGAAAGTTCCCTTTATATACAGAGATATAGATGTTAATATTAATTTTCTTTGATAAAATCAATAAAAATTACTAAATATAAAAGAGTTATTCAATTATATTATTTATTAAAAGAATTTAAAAATACTATTGTAATTAAAATTGTTGAATCAATAGATACTATATTATTTTTCTCAATATACTAAAAATGAAATATATTAAATTAAACCGAATAAACTATTTGGCTAAAAATATTATTGAAATCAAACTCCATTCCTAAAACATAAACTTTTTTTCTTGGACAACATTTTCTGCTTGTAGCAGCCTGAAAAAGAAAACGAATAGAATGATGATTTATTAGAAATTGACTTAAGTCAACCTACTTCATCGATAACTAAATACAAGGTCAGATTGCCTTGAATGCACCTTCCCATACTGTAGAATAACCTTCTAAATTTCTTAAAACTTTTAGAATATACTATCTAAAGTATTAAAAAATTTATTGATTGAAGATTGTACAAGAAAAATATATATTTCAGAAGGAAAATTCTAAAAGCATTCTCTTTTATTTAAAAAATGAATAATTTATAATTGATTTTTAATGTTCCAAATTATTTATTTAGAAATCTTCCAATTTATCAACATTTGGGAATGTTCCGGTATAAGGTCGACTCACCAATTCCAACAAAATTTCCTCCTATGACCAATCGGTCTTTCCTCTCTACGTCTCTATTTTCCAGTCCAAGTCTCCTTTGGTCGATCGTCCTTTCCTTGATTTGTCTCTCCTTCAATCCAAGTGCCTATGGGAGGGTACCTACCAAATGTTCTCCGATGCTAAAGTCAATAACTGTCCGTTTGGTAATTTGAGTGCTGTAATAAATATGTAATTAATGAACCTGTCAACCTCTTACCTTTGACTTGTATTTATAGTTTTGGTTATGAGTCTTGGATTAGTAAAACCTTAATCAAGGCTCAATCACGACCCAATAACCCTTAACCCATCTTACCTTAATCATATTTGATAACTCGTCTCTGTCTCGTCGTTGCACGGAAACCGTCCGTCCTACCCATTCAGAGTATCCTAGTGCAAAATATATATATATATATATATATATATATATATATATATATATCTTAAAATAGTTTTATTTCTGTGTGATTTTCAACAAATATCAATTAAATTTTAAAATTGATTTTTCAAAATGAAAATTTCTGAATAAATTTTTCAAAAATCCATGTCTTTGGAATAAATTTGCTGACATAATATATATTTTTGAAGTTTCTGATTGAAGCTTTCAACATATATAAAATGTTTAAGAATTTTTCGGAGTTGAAGCGAGTGTGGTACAGTCTCGGTGGGCGGTGGTTGGTGACAGTGATTTTTTTTCTCTTACTATAGTGGCGCAGTTCGTAATTTTGGAAATGTAAATCTAATCTTACAGTGCTTTGCTTCCTTGCACCCTTATTCTTAGTTATTAGTAACTTTACTCCGATATTAACCAAAAAGACTAAAATACCCTTTATTGTATCACCTCAGCCATCATCATTACAGCTGAGAGAAAGGAGAGGAAGAACGCATTGCAAAAAATGAATTCATTCTAGAAAACTCATTCTGTAATATTTCTAAAGATTATTTCAAAATACATTCCACGCATTGGCCAATGTTTATTCTGAAAATCCTACTTAGGTAAGCTTGTTTTGAAATGCATTTCATGCTTCTAAAAAATCCCATTGCAGGAAACTCAATATCTAATAGTTCAAGGATCAATAATTATGAATAAAGCCATCACAGCAACATTAAGAGTGAGATTGAAAACAAAAACATAAAGAGTGAGATGGAAAACAAATAAATGAGATTACAGGATGAAAAGGCCTCATTCTTGACAGCTAAATATTTTAATTTTTTCAGAAGCTGCGATGTTCCACAATTTTTTTTTTTAGAAAAAATCCCCAAACATTAACCACTAGTGAAAGTGCTGTTATGTCCCAATTTTTATAAATAAAACGATAGATGAAATCTGAGAATCTACACCAAATACAGGTATTCCAAGAAAGTGAAGTGAAGGTAGATCTGGACTACACACAGATCCATCAACCATCATAAAATACCATCATACTATAATGAAAAAAGAAAATTATATTTGTAGCGTAACATGACTAGCTATAATGATGAACAAAATGAATGAGCACAGACCATGTTGGAAGGCTCAGAATTTCCTTTCTCACAACCTTGAGGTTCTAGATTTTTCCAATTGTGAAAAATCATATGGTTATGACGTTTCTGCTCATGAATGCCTGCCAAGCCGAGTTCCATTTTCATCACCACCCGTCAGAATGCTTCAAGTATAGCTTCCGTTCAGCCATTTGGTTATAACATTGAAGTGATGCAAATTTTCCAGTATTTGCAGTAAGTCACAGTATTACTGCACAACAGCACAGATGGTTTTGCCAATGCAGTGACATCCTTATCTAACTCCTGGATATTAGAGTAAAATGTATCTGATAAATTTCATCCACTTGGCAAAAAGAATAAAACAAATGAGCTCATTAGTCTGATAAGATGGTTTCTAATCTGCATCACCAAGCCCATCACTTCCATCACCCCTTTTGGAAATGGGAGTAAAATGTGAATTTGGTTTCTTCTTCTGAGAAGCAATTTCAGCATTCTTCCGCAAAACAGCTCCAGGAGATGGATATGGTCGTTGTTGAAAGAGAGGACCCTGAAATTGATCGAGAAAGAACTTATAGATCATGTTCAGTTCAGGAATGTCAGGAAACCGAAACCAGAAATATTATTATGGCAAACATTCTACTTTTCTCAGTTCCTGCATAACAGGCATCACTGCTACCCACTTGCACTTGATACTACCAACTCTAGAGGCTATATTGGCATCAAATAGAAGCACAATATCCACCAACTCTACCCGTAATCTTTCATTACTCAATTTCACCTACTTTTTTATTGTTTACACACACCACGTTTTCACGGATAACTTCATTCAGTTACAAAATTCTTCTGAGAATTAAAGCATCCACATAAATGAGGTTAAAACATTTGTTTGGCTAAAAATGCATTGAAAAAAATAGACATCAAATTTATCAATAAGAAAAGCAATTAAGGAAAAGATAGAAACAAAAGAATTTCTGAAAAATAAAAAGAAGTAATGTACATACTGTTGCTGTTGTGTCAGCTGCTCGTGGCTGCACACCTTTCAGACCCACGACCCTGAAAGTAATCATACATTTACAATTACTAATCATTTAATCGAGCTTTTCTACTATATGTGTGTCTAGCACACACAATACACATACCAGCCACCACGAGGAGCATCAGAATAGGAGCTAGGGTCCATGGGATCCAACTCATCATCCTCTGCATGAGCACGTTTCTTTCCCCCTTTTCTACTTCCTTTGTGAAATGGAGGTTTCGAACTGGTCCTGGAGAAACAAATTCTAATCATTACAATCCTTTATGGCACCAGTAAAGACAAACCGTGAGATAACTCAATGAGATGATAGCAACCCAGCCCACAACTCCCGACCGAACAACAAATTATTGAGCATTGAGCAGTTTGAGGAATATCTAGGGTGGTAGAGGTCACAGGGCAGAGTAGGCTCTTCACGTTTGATGGGTTTCATTTTCTATTATTCTGCATTTACATTCTTGTGTTATCCATTGTCATGAGAGTCCTACCTCCGCAGTAATATTGCTTTTATTTATTAATACTGGTTACTGTCAGTTTCTTTTCAAAAGTTCATTTCGCCCTAATTTTCATCAATCATTTCTTCAGAATGCACCTTCCACTGTTGAACTCTAGGAGGTATTATCACAATATGGAAGAGAACCTAAAAGAAAGTGTATTTGCTGTACAAGCTTTTAATCTAAGCATACTGTAGATTTTTCATGAAAGCATAGTGTAGAAAAAGAGAATCTAAAAGGACAGTGAAAGATGAAATTTAATTATATATTATTATGGAGGTCTGCCTCAAGGGTGCACAGCAACAAAATTGGCTAGATAACATCAACTGAACAACAATGCGTTTTTGTTAAAAAATTAATAGCACTGCAGATCTTCATGCAACTAACCTCTCTTTGTTAGACTTATTGTCTGAAATTTGAGAGGGATGTGCAGCACTGCTTTGCTGATTGTTCAAACTTGAGGACAAATACTGACATTGAGGAAGATTCAGAACCCTGCATTTGTTAATTTTTTGATAATAAAACCAAATGAAATATTAGAGATAAGCCTATGCAGCTAATTTGAAAAGAAAAAGGTAAGCAGATGATGTATATAGTCATACATGAAGAAAAAAATCAATATTAATTTTATGGATTTCATTTTCACTGCAGTGAGTGGGATCTGTTCTGATTTTATTTTTGTAGATTTATTTATTTACTATTATAGCACATTCCAGGGACCTCCTATTACAATTCAACGTATGATACAGATGAAATAGCAAATTACAAGTGAGCAAGACAAGCATCTTTCTGTCACAAATGGTGTTGTAAGGAAAGATCAGAAAGGAATAATGTTTTGCCTTAAAATGAAAAAACAAGTACTTGGTTAAGCCTTTGAACAATTTCATCTACAGCAGTGAAACAAGGTTTGGGTATGTGTAGCCCCATTGCTTGGAATTAGTATATAAAAGCCTAAAGCATGTCACCCACCAAATCTGGTTAACTAATTTTGGTTTTCAGGAAACTTTAATTTTTCCCTCAATTCCCTTTGATTTGGTGTGTCAAAATGAATGATACCCTGTCATTACAGGACTATAATCATCAATAAGCTGAAAATAATGCAGAAACATCCTCATTTTCTCTTGTGATAACAATGTAGTTGAGATACAAAATGAGATAGGTACATTCCTGGAAAGAATGATGATAAAACCGAATTATCAACATCACTTTGTACCATTCCAAACCGAGGATTGCTTGAGGCCAGATAGGAATCTATGAAGTTGGCATATCTAGGAGGTTCCTCCATCTAGATTTTCTCATCAAGATCACTATTGTTAGGTGAAAGTTCAACAGACCCTTTACTTTGGTTTTGACTGTGTGCTTAAATTATAACAAAGTATAAAATATAATTTTATAAGTATCAGGTCTTGTCAAATGAAAGTAATTTATTGGCTTGAGAGACGCAAACATGTAGCTCTTCACCAAACACAGTGGGTCCACCAGGCCTACATCTAGATACTACGTTAAACTGCAACATGGTTTTCAAGAAGCCCTAGATACTATGTTAAAGTATAAGAAATAAAATCAATACAATAAATAGAAGAGAAGTGGTATTCGGTAATGATAATGATATGATATGGTAATAAATAAAAACATTCCTAATATAATCTAGATATTCTTCATTCTAAAAGATTTGTGCCTTGTTTATGTAAATATAGTAATAAGAATTCTCCAACATTAGCATGCTTGGTTGGGATTATTTCTAAAGAAACAATCGCTTAAGAGTAACCATTTTCCAAAAATAAGATGAACCAAACACAAACTAAGACCTCAGTAATCATTAACAGTAGCAACTCTACCTTGTACAGTGATTGCAGTAACCCCATGCTTGAACAAGGCCAACACCCCAACCACCACATCCCATGCACCGTGGTAAATTAGATGATTGGTCATATCCATCACCAACAGAAACTTGGTGAGCTAATTTAGGTCTCTCCCATTGTGATACATGAGTTTTTGTATTGTAATAATACTTATGACCTGAAATACAAAGAAATAATTGATAAGAAAAATTATAAAATTCTCAAAACAATGACAGAAAAGATAAGGAAAATGAATTGTACAAGTACAATCAAGTATATGGACAAACTGGTCCAACAAACAAACCACTCTAAAAGTCACTTTGCAAGTGTTAAAACGTTTATTTCTCTACCAAGAATCTAAAGTATATCTTGAACCTGGTAGCATATATACATGGTCACTATGAAAATTTGTTATGTAGTTTTTTTATCAAATTTCAAATACTTCTGATCAATTACCCAATTTGAGCATTAAAAAACTCCGAGGTTTTACTTTTTGTTTTCTAGCGGCAACAAAAACAACAAAGGCCTTTCCAACTTCAACAACTAACTTGTTAGGAGTCCTACATTGAGTAGAATCAATTATTTGATGGTATTTAAGCCTTGAGGAGGAGAGTACAACCCAAAAGTGCTAGTCCATTGGGTGGGAGTGCCTCAAGGCTTACTACATCAAATAGTTCATTTTACTTAACGTGAGACTCCTAAGATATGTGAGACTCCTAAGATAACTCCAGTGTTGTGATTCTCTCCCTAGTTTCTTATCAAGGTCCTTACCATGGCATTGAAGGAGGTCAGTGGGTCCTATTGAACATTGCTTTCTCCTACTAAATTTACCATGAGGACAAGGTGAATGTATTCCTTTGGGGGTTATTGTTTCGTAAATGTATTGGGTTAAACTAGTTTCTATTACCAAAGGAGGTTATCGTTAGTTACTGAGGGCTGGATAGATTTCAAAAAAAACATTTAACAGATAGGGTTGTAGTCTCCTTAGAATACAATAAATAAAACTCAGAGACCAGATGCAACTACATGATAATTATAGCTGAACCTGTTGTTTCATCCAATGACTCCACCCAATTTTCTGGGAGATGTGAAGATGATGGTGATTGCTCAGTTAAGTATGATTCTTGAGGCTTTTCCCATTGACTCTTCCCTGTACTTTCATTATAATAATAACATGCCCCACTTCCAGGATCTTTTGCCTCAACCTACATGGAAAATTCTAGTAGTAGTAAGGTATTGATAAAATTAAGATATGTTCATTGTCCAAACTTAAAATGCACAATAAGATATCATTAATGATGTACCTCCAAACCTACTCATAAACTTCTACTTTGGAACAAAATTTATTTCATTAGCTGGGTACAGAGTAAAGCCCAACAACTAATATATTGTTTCTTGTTTGTCAAGCCTAAGGTTTCATTCTTCCATAATTCACATGTCAAAACTTTCCGTCAACAAGATTTCATTTACTTCCCTTTGTTTTTGAAAAATGATATACCCAGGATTGTGGTGATGATTAAATATGCAGCAGCTGTGACACCAAAATCTTAATTCTATCTTTTTTTTGTAGAAATTATGATTTGATTTAAGAAGGTCCAGGACTGATTAAGACATTTAAATAGCTAAAGGCATATGCCAAGAAATTTCCCACCGAAATTCAAAAGCAAACTTTATGACAAGTGATAGTGATACACACCCATCCTGGTGGCAACTTTTGATATTCCGTAACTTCATCTGCAGTGGCTTTCTGAAACTCAGTAACGGTTAATATGTAACGTAGTTAAACAGATTGAAAGTAATTACTGTAAAACACTTAAGAGAATGAGAAACTAGAAGTTATAGTTGCAGCAAAATAGTCTTAAAAGATAGAATATCTTGTATTTCAAACCACAGATGAAATTTGTAGCACAAAGTTGTGGATGAAACCTCAGAAATAGATTGTCATCCTCACTTCCACGTAGGAAAATATCAGAAAAAAAACAGGTGAAGGAGGGGAAAGTGAATATGATAAATATAATATAAGATAATATACTTACAAGATCTGCCGTGCATGAATTGTCTCCAAGAATACCCCTAGCTCTCAACCTCTGCTTGAGGTACTCAGGCAATTCTTTAGCTGCAGGTTTCTGTTCTGAACATCTATCAAGTATAGGATCAGACTGACTGATGGCATTGTTACCTACTTCACAGTTCCAGAACCCAGAAAGTTAAGGTACAAGAGTCTACAGCACGAATAAAAAATCTTTGTAATCATATTTACCTGCAGCAGTATTAAGTTTTGGACCATCATAATAGGCACCTCCACCAGGCACACCATATCCATTGCCTATTTCTGTGTTACCTGATACAGAATGCACGTGATACCAACGTAATCAGACAAGCTATTACTACTAAAAAACAAGCACAGATGCAATATAGTTAAAATCGCAAGTAAACTTGCATAATCGTCTTATCCCACGAGTTTAGGGGCGTTAAAAGTTGACACGATGACAGATCAGGAGCGGCACAGGCTGTAGGATCACAAGGCTGCTTGCCGAATCCTGGGATTATGTGCCACATCTATCCTTTCCATTTTTTGCAGCTAGGGTTCTACAACCCATTTGTTGGCTAAAAGAGAAGACTAAACCCCGCCCTATAACAAAGCCCAACTCATATGGCCCTTTTGTTCTAATAGGAAATCAGAAACGGAGGAGACTACTCATGGCACCCATAATGTTGATGCTAACACTGCTGTCAAACAACCATAACTGTCATCACTGACAGCCATCTAAACACTAATATAGCTACTGCCGACACTAGCTTCTCCTTTGTCAGCGTAAAATATTGTCGCCAGTGATGCCCTCACAGTCGTCAACACTTGCTATGTTCTGCTGTGTCTTTATTTCTTTTGTTCTTGCAAGAGTGTTCTATGTTCTGTTTAGAATTTGAAGAAAAAAAAATTGGCATCAGATAGGGGTGATTTGGGTCACACTGCTAGAAGAGGCATAAGAGCAAGGACTGATCCTGCATGGAGTCAGTGTGTTTTAATTGGTGGGAAAGCAAGAACTGTGAAGTGTAAATATTGTGAGAAAGTATTAACAGAAAGAATCTATCGATTGAAGCAACATCTAGCAGGATTTTCAAATGATATTGGACATGTATAGCAGTTCCTAAAGATGCTAAAAAAATATTTTGGATGTTGTTTATCAGGTGCATAAAATTTGATTAAAAAATAAAAATTCAAAGAATTTGAAGGGGGAGTAGTGTCAATAATTCAGAAGATGCTAGAAAAGGACTAAAACAAGATGAAGAGGGTTATGACCCATCATGGATTTTCAAGAAAAGAGGAGTAGGCAGTCAAACTACTATAAATGCCATTTTCAAGAAAAGTAAGAGGGACTATACATATCAAGAAATTGCTTTATCTTTCTACAACAATGTTATGCCAATTAACGTACCAACAAGTGAAGAGTTCTCAACTTTGGATGCTTCGGATGAAAACATATAAGTTGACGTTGGAGAAAATGCTAGTGGTGGTGTTGCTGCTGCAGCAATGGATAATTTGGAGGTTCCTCCGATTGCAAATAATGATGGTCATGGGAGAAGATGACATTAATGAAAACGAAGATCAAGTGGAGAAGGATGCTTATGCTGCTTTTAATATAAATGGTCTCCTTAGATTGTTTGTTTGTATTAAGCATCTATGAGTTCATTAGTTATTTTATGAGTAATTTTATGAATTGTGAACCTATTTTTAGCTGTTTTATGCATTGGACCTAACTACTTAAGACTCATTATGAGTTATTTTCAACGTCTGTATTATTTTTAACGCATGCACATGTCATGTTATGATCCTCAAGTTTCACAACATTGTATGGATGAAATTATTAGTATTAGTGATGTGTTTCAAAGAGCTTATTTGTAGTTTATTTAGGCTTATCTTATGACATAAGTGCTTCAGTAAGTATTTGGAAGACGTCAAGAAAAATTGCTATGATAGCTTCTCTCAATAAGCTCTCTACTCTAGCTTATGAAAACATTTACAACTTGTATGGAAACAATTTAGCCCTGCTTCCTCTCACTTATCGAAACAACTTATAAATAAGTGCATACATGATAAGGAATTATTCGGTAAGCACTCGAGTAAGCTGCTTACTGTCCTTAACACACCCTACATTAGGGTAAACTTGTAAAGTAATGTCTAATTCCAATCAAAGGACCCCCAGGGTTTTCCTGAAGATTTCCTGTGGTTAATCCATTCGAAGTGCTCTAGCTGTCCCATTAGATCTGAATTTATTATTTCATAATTTATACTCCTTCCAGTTGACAGATACTACCCATTTGTTTACCACCCATCCTCTACTCCTACCCGATGCTCCCTTATGTAAAGATCCATTGTGGAATACCTTTACAGAGGTATGAATGCTACTCTAATATATACACACACAATATTATACATAAATAAGACAGTTATTTACTTCTCTTGTCAAAATCCTTTACAACAACTCAAGGTTCTCATATTTGTATGAAGGGGATAGACGCATGATTTATTCTGCATTTTTATAAAGATGTTAGATGTCAATTAAATGAAAGAGCCCACAAAATGGGAAAAGAAATATTATGAGAAAGAAAAGTCCATAAGAGTTGAGCGTCCCGAAGTCCAAATGGAAAAAGAAGATGGAGCAATATACAAGGAAATCAAGTCCTAAATGAAGGTAAAAGTATAAAGTAATATCAGTCCACCAACATCAAGCCACCAATGCCACTTAATCATTGAACTGGAGAAAAAGGAAGCAAAATGGTACAGAAATAAGAATACTCGGTTAAGTAAACTACAGACCTTCTTCCACACGTGCAGCTTTCCCACGTTTCACAGCCATTTCAGCCCTATGCTCTGTGGCCATTTTCAACAGATGCTCCTGTTTTTTTTTTGGATAAAAACAAAAAATAGAAAAGCTCCGTCTAACTCTTCTACTCTTCCAAGAAATAAAACTAATCCCAATCACTTTTTGTCACGCACCTTCAAAGCGTTGGGGTCACGCCGCTCCGAGAATACATCCAAATTGTCCTCGTTAGGTGCAACAGCAGTTCTTCCCTCCCTGGAATGGCACAACACAAACATCTAACTCAATAATCCCACTATCTCAAACCACTAACATTGCAAGACAGCATTCCACATAATTGAACAAAGGAAAACGAAAATCAACACACACCTTTGACTCCTTATGACATTTTGCATCGCAATTTCCTATCAACAAAAACAAATCCAGAACAACCAGAACAGTCAAATGAAAACTAACCAAATAAAAAAAATAATAAAAAAAAGAAAAAAAACACGAGAGCAAGAACTTAAAACACAGTCCACAAGATCAATAAAACGACAACTGCACCCACATTTCTCCACGATCTCAAAAAATCACAAATGAACCCAAAATACCAATATAAAACCTTGCACAAGAGATAGCAACATACTTGTTCGCGCAGTACTGCATCCTGAGCAGCAATATCAATGTCGCGCGACCTATTGAACTGTGCTCCATAGTAGTTCGAAGCGATGTTATTTGAAACTGTCACCGTGGCATCATCCACTCTAGTGTTCACAGTAAGATTAGAATTGGAAGGGTTAATTTCATGTTGAAGGTTGTTGGGGGCGTTGGGAGGAAAAGGGTATTGAGGTGAAGGAGCGGCATGGGCATAGTTTGGCCAGGAAGGAACACCTGGAGGAAGTGGTTCATCTTGGGAATTTTCCATTCCTTCTGAATTTGCTCTGCTTAACACACCACAAAATTGGTGAAATCACAACATTGATTTCGTAAGGAGCATGAACGAGG
Source organism: Vigna reflexopilosa (assembly GCA_027742785.1). Taxonomy (NCBI): domain Eukaryota; kingdom Viridiplantae; phylum Streptophyta; class Magnoliopsida; order Fabales; family Fabaceae; genus Vigna; species Vigna reflexopilosa. The sequence goes on from CM050917.1 coordinate 4,737,130, forward strand.
GTTCATGAAAAACAGAATCAGTTTGCGTAGAATGAAAGCGTGAAAGTTGAATTGGGTATATATGAAACAAAGAAGAATTGAAGGGTTCTTGTGTTCGTTCATATGGTGGATGAACCCTTACAAAATAATTGAAATAAAATAAAATAATTTATGAGTTTGGAAGGCATTAAAAACCTTCTCACTTGAATTGCATCGGTGTGGTTTATCCAATTCCATGTTTAATATTTTTAAGAATTTGTAAATATTTGAGTAGATTGAAAAAGATACTGATTTTCCCATTTTACGATTTCTTTTAATTTTTAAATTTAAAATTGTCCGTCTTTTGAATTTTAAAATATATGAATTTGTCAAAATAAAGGTTAACATTGTACATTAATTGTATTTTTTTTAATTTGAAATTGTTTATCATTTGAACTTTAAACTATGCCGATTTGTTAATTAAAAATTAGCGTCGCTCTTGAATTTAAATATTAATCAATTTACTAATTAAAATTTCACTTTTTAAAGTGAAAAAGAAAGTAAAAAAGTGATTCATAGTACGTCTAAATAGTCTACTTAAAAACAATGAATTATGATATGAAGTTACAATCAAAACAAATATAAGTATGTATGAAATATTAATAATTATGTATAGTATCTTGTAATAAAAAATTTGCTTACTTCATGCATAAAATGTGGTTTAACTATCATTTAGCAAAAGATTTTTAGAAAAAAATTGGCTTAATTAAATTTCAAGTTTCTAATCAACTTAAAACAATTTAATAAAATTTCTAATAAGTTTTTATGGTTTATTAAGTATTCAATAAATTTATATTTTTGAATTGTAACATGTATTAATTTGTTGGTTAAAAATTAATATTGTTCTTGAATTTAAATATTAATCAATTTAGTAAATAAAATTATTTTAAAAATTAAGTTACAAGTCTCTAATTATTTTAAAAATTATTCAGTAATTATGTGCACTATGGACATGTAATTATGCATGAGCAAAGAAATTGTAACCATCCAAATCTAAGCTTTATTTAGATCTAGATTACAATGGATAAAATCAATTCATTCAAAGTTCATTAATCTCCACTAATGTTTTGATATTAACACATGACTAAGCCATGTTTAAAGTTTTAGTTTTATTTTTATATGATAATTTTTTTAGTAATTATTTTATTTTTATTTAAACTATAATTCAAATTATTCGTATCCGAATAACTTGATAATTTAAACGGTGGAATATGAATTTTAAACATCAAATTCAGACTATGCTGAATTAATCATGTTAGGCCTGAATCCTACTCAACCTGTTGTTGTTTTGAGCTAATGTTTGATTGTTGTTTAGGCCTAAAGCTTTAGCAAAGTATGAGTTTAAATATTGCAAAAACAAACGAATGTGTAAGATATGTAAAAGAAAATAAAAAAAAAAATAAAATATATATATATATATATATATATATATATATATTCTTATTTAGTATCTATTATAAACTCATGATCAAATTATGTATAGTTGTTTATGAAAGAAAAAAACAGATTTTTGTTACATATAAATAATTTTGTTTCAGTACCGATTCAAATTGTTTTCTTTCAAAATCTTTGATTAAAATATTTTAATTATTTTAATTAGTTCTAATTGATGTAATGAAATTAAATTGAAGCCTAAAAAATAATATTTTAAATTATAAATTTCAATAACAATTTCAAAATATATGTATACTTCATTCGTTTATAATTTGTTTATAATTTAAGTTGACTTTTTCTTTTTCTATTGAAAAGGAATTTGAGACATAACAATTAAAATAATTCTATTATTCAAATTGTTTATTTATATATCCAAAATAATAATTATTGCAATACAATTTTTTATTTATTACTTTTTTTTTACTTAAAACTTATTCTGTTTTTATGTACCAAGATAAAAATATTTAATTAAATCTCCCAACAAACTATAAAATTATTATAGTAAGAATCAAAAAATTAAGTATTAAGAATTATATAGTGTTTAAATAAGGAGACCATGTTATTTTCATATTAAAATAACTAAAAATATAAATAGAAATTTTATTAAGGAGTCTCATTATTTAAAATACATATCATTTTTCTAAAACTCTGTTCTTTGAATCTCTTTTACTTTTTTTCTGCGAGTTCTAACTATTAAGTTTTCTCTTTAAAGATTAGGAAGTGTCTAGGTGATCACGGCATCAAGATGTTCATTTCCATCTGAACAGTTTTCTCAAAAGAGTAACTTAATTTCTACTCTTAGTTGTACGTTTCTTACATACATGTGAGCAATCTTCTGTGGCATGTGTCTTCCTAGCTTTCTAGTAGGTTCTTTGTTGATCAGTAGTTCTAACTATGTAGCCTGATATAATTTCGTGGTATGTAGGTGCATATAGAGTTCTCTAAGTTGAGGGAGTGGTTTTTTGTCTCTTAAACCTGCTTGATTTTCCAACACGTAAGGGAAGTTAATTACCGCTTTTTCATATTGATAATGTTTAGATCAATTGTGTTGCATGTTTGATTTGGTATGAAATTAAGGAATTAATATATGAAATTTTTGAATTTGAGCTTGCTGAAGTTCTTTTTCTTGTAGCCTGATTTCATGAAATTGCAGTGAATATATGTTGTCTAATATTGGAAGAGTCTTACTATGAGTGCTTATTAAATATTGTGTGTTTGATCACTTGAGTTGATGTATTGGAGATTATAATTGGTTGGATTTTTGTTGTTCAGTCTTGATGTAGTGAGAGATGAGAGTTTTGGTTGGTTTTGATCTAAAAATAAGGGATTTCAGAGGAGAATTTCTATATGACTTAGTTCGAGAAAGAACTTGAGGTTTAGAGTTTTTTTGTGTCAATTAAGACCAATTTAGCCTTTTAGTTCAATAAAATCTTATTTGAATTGACTGAAATATAAGGTATGAGTTTTTGGGTTATAGGTTTGATGTTATTAACCTTGTCCCTTACCAAATAAGCAAATTGGTATTCAATGTGAGTTATAAGCATGTTTTTGAATAATTCTAGTGTCAAGAATACTAATTTGGTCATTTGGATAGGTTTTGAGGGCATATAGATCAAGTTTAGAAGTTACTGTCATCTTGTATAGCGTTGAGCAGCCCTATGTGACATTGAGCGCAACAAAACCCGAGAGTCATTAGGCTCCAGGATGTTGAGCGCTACCATCGGCATTAACCGCCACAAATTCAATGAGCTCTTTAACTTTTGGGCGTTGAGTGGTGGACTAGGGCGTTGAGTGCCACTTCTTTATTGTAGGTTTGGGCTTTTATTTTTGCTTAATTCGTTGGGTGAGTGACTTGCTCACTAGGCAACAATTTAGTACAAGGCATCTGTTTTGGGTTTTCCCTTTAAGCTTTCTACACTTTAAAAAGTTGTTTTTGGTTTAGATTAATTTTCATAGATTAATTAAATAAAGGTGGATATAATATATGTTGATGATTAATGAATATGGAGTGTATGATGTTATTTCAAGTATGATTAATGAATTCTAATTGTTGGTATAATATCAATGTTTGGCGTAATTCAGTGGACCTCTTGGTAAGACTCCATGGCGACGTTCAGTAGTGTGATGTATTGATGTAGGGACTCAATCTTGGAAGTTATTTTGATGCTTTAATAATTATTCTATCTCAAGTAGTGAAAGGAGATCCTAGTCTATGGTTTTGATTCTTTTGACATAGGTGGTAGACAAACTATCATTATCTATAGCTTAGGTGGGCAAGTAGTAACACCACTACAAATGAAAAACTTGTCACATTAATACATATATCCAGATGATCAAGTCTAAAGTGTGTATGCTTAATATTAGTTTGATTTTCTTGTGTTCAATTATTGTATTATTAATTTAAAAATGTATGTTTATCTCTTTGGTAAAATTAGTTTACTCTTCTATTTTATTTATATGTTTGTGTTTTCTTTTACAATTATCACCTGATTAATATGAATATTGGAGTAATAAGACAAATTCTTTGGTATTTGAAGCTTTTGAATTAAAACCGTTAGTTTAGACAATTTTAGTTTTAGAAACTTTATACATAAAATATGATATCATGGTTAATTTTGAGTGACTTTAAATTGTTCTTGTTATTAAATATGTAATGCTCCATTAAAGTGTTAAAACTATTAAAATCACATGTTACTGTTTCATTTAAATTTTAATTCTTTATTTTGATTGATTTAGTTATCACATTATTGGATACAATTACATAACAAAACGCATTTAATTAAAAAGTAATAAAGTATTATCATTTAATTTAACAAAAAATAAAATACTTATATTAAATTGTAATTATATATGTGTAAACTTAAATTCATATAATAAATAATTTTATTTATTTTTAAAACTCCCAATATAAATGTACTAGTTTTTATACAAGAGTTAGCTTAAATTCATATAATAAATATATTTTATTTAGTTTTAAAACTCCAAGATAAAATTACAGTTTTTTACAAGAGGTAGCGTAACAAGGATACAAACAGAATGGAAATCAAGTATCACAATATTTTAGATTGGAGTTGTGGTCAAAGCTTCCTTGAAGCAATCAAAAGCCTTCTTACATGCATCAAATTCAAAATCAACATCTTTTTGGAGCAGTTTGAACAAGGGAAGTGCTTTCTTGTTGAAATCTCTGATAGAAACATGCATGCCCAAGAAAAGATGTTTAAAGAGTTCTTACAAGTCTCCACCTCTCAAGAGGCTACTACTAGCTATAGCAAGTATCCAACAATAATTAGATAATTCTGACCATAACAAGGCCTTAAGTAGGACAATTGAACTTTGTTAGGCTCACTAAAATGATGGAACTAAATGGCTATAACAGATTCTGGAATTTCATTCCCAAACCACCAAAGAGTGCAGAAAATTAATCATAATTGAACTACCACTTTTGTGAATGTGTGATTAGAATAACAAAACAAGGCTGAAAATGACTCCAAAATGTGTTAAGAAAGTGAACTCATCACTGATATAAGTCTAACCATGATTGAATCTCAAATTTAACTTTCAAAGCACCTAATAGATTATCAATTTAAACTACAATGAAGTAGTTTGTTCTGTTTTTAAAATTTACCTTAGTTTTTACCTTTCTTTTACTATTTTAGCTGCTAGTTTTAGGTCTTAGGTAATCATAGTTTGAGTTTTAGGTACTTTTTCCAGTTTGAGTTGTTTATTACCTACATTTGACTATTTTAAACTTGTTAGGATATCAATATTACATTTTCTTAGGCTACTTTAGTAGAATTTCCAATTTCTCACCTTTTTAGTAAACTTTTTAAGGTTTTAAGTAGTTAAATTAAGTTTGTTATACATTTACAATTATAAGTTTATTTCTACATTTCTCTAGTGAATTTAAACTTCAATGAAGTAATTTGTGATGTTTTTCGAATTTAGGTTAGTTTTTACCTATCTTTTACTAGTTTAGTTGTTAATTTTATGTAGTCACATTTTGAGTTTGAAGTACTTGTTCCAATTTGAGTTGTTTCTTATCTACATTTGACTATTTTAAACTAGTTAGGATATCATCTTTACATATTCTTAGGCTACTTTAGAATAATTTCAAATTTTTTTACCTTTTTAGTATAGTTTTTAAGGTTTTAAGTACTCAAAATTTTAAGTTTGTTATACATTTTCAGTTTTAAGTTTATTTCTACATTTTTTTAGTGAATTTAAACTTCAATGAAGTGGTTTGTGATGTTTTTAGAATTTAGGTTAGTTTTCACCTTTCTTTTACTACTTTAGTTGCTAGTTTTAGGACTTAGGTAGTCATATCTTGAGTTTTAGGTACTTGTTCAAATTTGAGTTATTTCTTAACTACATTTGACTATTTTAAACTTGTTAGGATATCATCTTTGCATATTCTTAGCCTAATTTAGTAGAATTTTCAATTCCTCACCTTTTTAGTAGTCTTTTTAAGGTTTTAAGTAGTCTAATTTTGAGTTTTTTATACATTTACAGTTTTAAGTTTATTTCTACATTTCTTTAGTGACATTAAACTTCAATGAAGTAATTTGTGATGTTTTTCGAATTTTGGTTAGTTTTTACCTTTCTATTACTAGTTTAGTTGCTAGTTTTAGGTCTTAGGTACTCACATTTTGAGTTTTAGGTACTTGTTCCAATTTGAGTTGTTTCTTATCTACATTTGACTATTTTAAACTTGTTAGGATATCATCTTTACATATTCTTAGGTTACTTTAGAACAATTTCAAAAAAATTTACCTTTTTAGTATAGTTTTTAAGGTTTTAAGTACTCAAATTTTTAAGTTTGTTATACATTTTCAGTTTTAAGTTTATTTCTACATTTTTTTAGTGAATTTAAACTTCAATGAAGTGGTTTGTGATGTTTTTAGAATTTAGGTTAGTTTTTACCTTTCTTTTACTAGTTTAGTTGCTAGTTTTAGGTCTTAGGTAGTCATATCTTGAGTTTTAGGTACTTGTTCAAATTTGAGTTATTTCTTAACTACATTTGACTATTTTAAACTTGTTAGGATATCATCTTTGCATATTCTTAGCCTAATTTAGTAGAATTTTCAATTCATCACCTTTTTAAGGTTTTAAGTAGTCTAATTTTGAGTTTTTTTATACATTTACAGTTTTAAGTTTATTTCTACATTTCTTTAGTGACATTAAACTTCAATGAAGTAATTTGTGATGTTTTTCGAATTTCGGTTAGTTTTTACCTTTCTTCTACTAGTTTAGTTGCTAGTTTTAGGTCTTAGGTAGTCACATTTTGAGTTTTAGGTACTTGTTCCACTTTGAGTTGTTTCTTATCTACATTTGACTATTTTAAACTTGTTAGGATATCATCTTTACATATTCTTAGGCTACTTTAGAACAATTTCAAAATTTTTTACCTTTTTAGTATATTTTTTAAGGTTTTAAGTACTCAAATTTTTAAGTTTGTTATACATTTTCAGTTTTAAGTTTATTTCTACATTTTTTTAGTGAATTTAAACTTCAATGAAGTGGTTTGTGATGTTTTTAGAATTTAGGTTAGTTTTTACCTTTCTTTTACTACTTTAGTTGCTAGTTTTAGGTCTTAGGTAGTCATATCTTGGGTTTTAGGTACTTGTTCAAATTTGAGTTATTTCTTAACCACATTTGACTATTTTAAACTTCTTAGGATATCATCTTTGCATATTTTTAGCCTAATTTAGTAGAATTTTCAATTCCTCACCTTTTTAGTAGACTTTTTAAGGTTTTAAGTAGTCTAATTTTGAGTTTTTTATACATTTACAATTTTAAGTTTATTTCTACATTTCTTTAGTGACATTAAACTTCAATGAAGTAATTTGTGATGTTTTTCGAATTTCGGTTAGTTTTTACCTTTCTTTTACTAGTTTAGTTGCTAGTTTTAGATCTTAGGTAGTCACATTTTGAGTTTTAGGTACTTGTTCCAATTTGAGTTGTTTCTTAACTACATTTGACTATTTTAAACCTGTTAGGATATCATATTTACTTATTCTTAGCCTACTTTAGTAGAATTTACAATTTCTCATTTTTAGTAGGCTTTTTAAGGTTTTAAGTACTCAAATTTTGAGTTTCTTATACATTTACAATTTTAAGTTTATTTCTACATTTCTTTAGTGAATTTAAACTCCAATGAAGTTATTTGTGAGGTTTTTCAAATTTAGGTTAGTTTTTAGCTTTCTTTTACTAGTTTAGTTACTAGATTTAGGTCTTACGTAGTCATATTTTGAGTTTTAGGTACTTGTTCCAATTTGAGTTATTTCTTAGCTGCATTTCACTATTTTAAACTTGTTAAGATATCCTTTTTGCATTAGTTGTCATCTTACAATAGACAAACCTTCTTTAATTGGGATATTGAACACAAACATAACCTTTCGAGAAAATAATAATGCAACAAGAAGAGATAAAGATGAAGATAATATCTACCAATCTACTAAACAATACCTTCAAAATAAAGTTTCACGACTTATGTTTATTGGGTTATCTAATTTCTGGTTTACTTTGTTATCTCTCAATGTGGGTGTGTCTTTGTTTTTTTCAAAAAGGGTTTTTTAGATGAACAATTTAACCAGCTGCAGCAACTTCTACATGAAAGTAACCCAGATTTTGTGCTTGTAGTGGTCACTCTTTATTTTGATGACGCAGAGAGGGTTCTTAACGTCCACACCTAACCTTTGTGGGGTTAAACCAACATATTCATTCCATTAACACTTAACAAATCAAATTCAGATGGTACCTCCATTTTGAAACTTTAACCCCTTCACCTTTTACCTTCTTACCATGTTCGTGTATATAATAATAATAATTCAACCTACACTACCTACACTAACTTTAACACTCCAAAACCAACCAAATTTACAACAATTGAAACATAAATTGTGATCCTTTAATCCTGTAATACTTTGCATTACAGCAAAACAATTATAACATGTTTATAAACCCAAAGTTAACAACCTTTCTAGCCTTTAAATAAAACTATTAGTAATTATAGAATAGCATTCCATTCACACACATATTGCTTATATTCTTTCATTTATTACCCGTTTCATAGCCACAATTGTAGTAACATGGCAATAATACATGGCTTTTCTTCATCAAGACATAGCACAACTGAATAAGTAGAAGGAAAGGAGGAAAAGAGAATGCTTCACTTTAGTCTTCATCTAATTAGGTTGGGTAATTAGCTTCAATAATTGTTCTACAAGGACTAATTTAAGATTAATTTGAGTTGTTATACATTTGATGTTAGAAATTTAAAATTAATTTTACAAAGATTTAAGTAAAATCCATAAGTGTGGCGAGATCATGCATACAAAACAGAAGCATAACTTCTTTTACAAGCAGAAGTTCTTTTACCTCACCTTTAAGATGTGTTTATGGACTTGTAGCATAAACACTTGGTGACATTGCAGCCAATTTTAATTGGGACGATCATTGCATTGCATTTCATTTAGCAATATGGAGTGATTACTTTGTGTGAAAGACAAAAGGATGAAGTGTGTGTATGGAGTTTAACATTTACCTTTTAGGTCACATAAACTAGTCTGCACTTGTTTAAATAACAAATATAAGCTACTGGTAATATTTATTTATTGGTTTTAGAATATTTCAACAGGGAAATTGATGTTTGTTCTGGTGTATTGCCTTATGTTCACCTCTAATGTTTGTACGCTTTGGCTGAAATGTACCTTTTCCTATTGAATTATACATGAACCATCTCAAAATGGACTTCAACATATACTCCTCAAAATGGGGGCCTAACTGCACCAAGTTGATGCAGTTGGATTTGGATTTATATTAAGATTACAAAATGTTGAGATTAATCACTTGATTGTCACTACTCTAGTTGAATGGTGAAGGACTGAAATTCACACTTTTCACTTGCCACTCGGGGAAACCATCGTAACCCTACAAGATATGGCATTGTAGTTGGGTCTTATAATTGAAGGGGAGGTAATCACTGGCATCAATAGTGGCATACTACTGAATGAATGTTTCGAACTATTAGGGGATTTCCCCCCGAGACATTCGTAAGAGAAAATTGAATAAAATTGTCTTGGTTTAACAACAAATTTCATCAATTGTCGAATGATGCGACTGATATTGTCATAGCTCAATAGCCACAAGCATATATATTAACTTTAATTGAGAGTATTTTAATGTTGGATACTTCTGATAGTATGGTGCATTAATGGACCTGTTACTTCTAAGGAACTTGTCAAATGCTTCCAACTATAGTTAGGGTTCTGCGGTTTTGTCATGCTTGTATCATGCACTAAACCATGGTTAAAGGTTTGACTAGGACAACATAGGAGGATGCATGCTTTTATTACAGTTTTGGGCTTGGGAGAGAATAACATGCATTTCTCCTGAACTTAATTTATTGATCGATAAAGGTATTGCTGCAGGTGTAGATTTCCCCTTGGTTAGAAGGTGGTGTCATATGATGATATCCATATTTCACGACACCACCACTGTGACTGAATTTTGTCAAAAGTTTGAAAACTTTCAACCGAGACAGGTAGGCAAATTACTTCATTGTGTTAAATGTACTTAGTTTGAATACATTTTAAATTTTATTCAAATGGTTCAAAAAAAATTTACAATTCTGTTGGACCCTATACATGTTGTAGGAGATTCATTAACTGATTATAATTTATGTTTCTCCTGTTAGTCGGGCAACAGTTTCATTATATGTTTTTCAGCGGTTGAATATAAACAAACAGATCGAGTAATGAGCCAATTTGAGTTTCAACAAAAAAATCCATCAGACCCAATTAATCTCGATGATGCTCATAAAGAGGACATGAGAGGAAGAACAGATGGAAACTGAGAAGAATACCATCAACGATGGATCATAATGGGGAATGAACGACACAATTGTATTATTAATGGGATACAATTTCAAGGAAACGGTCATCTGCGCGACAACACATTGTGCATCATATGGTATATAAGTCATATTATTCGTTATCTTGCACTCTTTGGAGAATCTTTAGATGATGAGGTACATTGCTTTAATTTATTTCCACTCCATTAGTGATTTCATTATAACAATTTTAATTGTTTTTAGTACGACACGTTGCACCAACCTCATCAACCTCAAACACATTCATAGCATCCCCCATCATCTTTCCTTGACCCTCATAGGTCTTCATTTGAACACTTGTAGTATCCACACCATCAGTTTCCATATGGGCACTTGGAACAAAACTTCCCACCGCAATCATCCTATCGGCAAGTTCCAAGATCTTATGCACATTTTCCACCAACATCAATCTTCAATGCAGATCCTTCAACATTAGTGTCGGTCCTTCAAACATGTTTGCAAAACATTTAGTGGCGGTCCTTCAAACATGTTTGCACATCTACCATGACTCCATCGTTTGCATACCAAGGAGGTCCTTCATCACACAATTTTTATCGACCGATGAGGCCTTATCAGCCATCAGAAGGTCAAAGTTAGTCTGTTGAAACAAAAGAAACTGATAAATACATCCAACCCCCCCCCCCACAACAACAACACAATCAATCACAACGACAAAGAAATCAACCTACTTGTGGCACCAACAGACATATATGAATTATATATCATTATAACACAATGTTTTATAAGTATGAGTTTCGTAGTTGTTCTTGTAATATATATATATATATATATATATATATATATATATATATATATATATATATATAAAATAACTAATGTGTGTACATTATTAATTATATTTTGTCTCATGCATTATTCCATTATAAAAACCCCTACCCACTAACTTCATTACCTCAAACATTTGCCTTATCCTTTTTGAACTTCATTCTCAACTCCTTTGCTCAAGTCCTTGTGTCAAGTTGCTTTCCCAAATCCTTTCTCAAGGCCTTCTACAACACAACATGGCTAACTTTCATGGTGACATGATTACCATAACCGACATAGAGAATCTGTACAATTCATTCCCGACAACTTTATGTCAAGATGGCGAAATCAAAATTGGTGAACGTGGTGTCAAATTTATCTATCTGAGACCAAAAATGTTTTGCGTTCCATACAACTGCACACTCAACGTCCTTAAAGAAAAAGATTACGTGGTGTACATGTTGGCAAAAGCATATGTGGCTCACCCAAACTCCTCCATCATCAATAAGATCATTGTGAATTATGTGTACAGTTTCTTCCCAAAGAACTTCAGACAAGGTCAGAATTCCATGGCAATCCCACTCAACATACTTCTCAAGGTTGGAATGACATATAAAATTTGATACATCTCTTCCACCCATCCCTAAGCACAATAAATATAAACTTCCCTTTAATTTGGATGTTACCAAAACATGTTACTTACAAATACCCATAATAAAAAAAAAACCATTTGCATATCCATCAATTAACTCTTCAAATATTCTAATGTCTAGTCAATTTGAACACCATAACACTAATATTCACAAAGAATATTTATAATGGATATGATAAAAAGCCAATTAATTTAATTGAATCCTACTCAATCATCTTTTGTTACTAAACTATATTGTCTTTAGAGGATAAAAAAAAAGATAATAAAACCAAATATATAAAGCAACTAAATAAAGAATTGCAGGCACATATTTATTTTTTCAATCTAGTAATTACAAAAGAAAATAATTTTGTTTATGCGTGCGTATGTATATGCATATGTTTGTATGTCTGTGTGTTCATAAGTTTGTTTGTTCTTGTGTATGCGTTTGTGCATGCATACGTCTATCCGTGTGTGCATGCTTGTGTGTGTGTTTTCTAAAATTAGGAAAAAAAGAAAATAATGTCGTGTATATTTAGGTTAGTGAAAAAATAGAAAATAATGATGACTTATTACAATGTGTGCAGTATATATGTCATAAAAAAAGATGATGAAAGAACATTTTTGTGATAAAAGTGAAAGTTATTATGACTGACCTATCATACTAATTACCTTTTATGCTAGTTTATAATTTTAAAATAGAACAAAAAAAGAGTTCAATTATTGATGATAAAATATTATATTACAAGTAAGTAATAGGGTATCAAGATCTGACCTGTGTGCCTATAAAAACTAATGCAAAGAAACACAAATTGAACATATCTAACTCCACCTGCAGAGAAGAAGAAAAAGAAAAAAGTGTGTGAAGAGTGCAAATGTCTTTAGTAGAAGGAGAAGATGGATGAAAGAGCACGGAGGAAACTGGTGTAACGACAAAGATAGAGATGAACGTTAAGCTGAAAGAGCGAAAGGTATCATGGGCAAAACTAAGGCACATAGATTCTCTGAATTTAGAGGCTGAAAGAGTTTTTATGGTTGCAGACAACCCTCACAAGGTATAAATCCTATACACACATCTCAGTTCATAATTTATGAATACATGTAATTATGTATTTACTATATTTGAACAGATGGGGTGGAGAATTACTCTCAACTTAGCCTTTCAAAGCATAGGAGTTGTATATGATGATATTGGGACATCACCCCTTTACGTATATGCTAACACCTTCACTGATGGAATCAAGCATAACGATGATATTCTGGGTGTCTTGTCCTTTATCATCTACACCATCTTCCTCATACCTATGATCAAATACGTCTCCATCGTACTATGTATTGATGACTTGGCACGTTGTCCTTGGTTGATCGGTTGTTTAGAGGATCAACACGTGGCAGGATTAGTAAGTAAGAGGGTATCAATAACTGACTTGTGTGTTTATAAAAACTAATGCAAAGGAACACAAATTGAACATTTCTAAATCCAACTACAGAGAAGAAGAAAAGGAAGAAAGCGTGTGGGGAGTGAAGATGGTTGGAGCAGAAGGAGAAGCTGATGGAAGAAAGAGCACGGAGGAAGAGTTTCTATGGATTCTCTAAATTTAGAGGTTGGAAGAGTTTCTATGGATGCACACAAGGTAATCTTATACACATATCTCAGTTCATAATTTATGAATACATGTACTCATTTATTTACTATTTGAACAGATGGGGTGGAGATTAACTCTTAGCTTAGCATTTCAAAGCCTAGGAATTGTATATGGTGATATTGGGACATCACCCTTTTACATATATTCTGGAACCTTCACCAATTGAATCAAGCATAACGATTATATTCTGGGTGTCTTGTCCCTTATCATCTACACCATCCTCCTCATACCTATGATCAAATACGTCTTCATCATATTGTGGGCTAACGAGAATGGCAACGGTAGCAATCTTTTTATAAACATATATTAAGTTTAAGTCAGAATTGATACAAAATCTAAAGACGTTCATTTAAGGCGAGAGTTACAACACGGTGGAGGTGGAGGGAAGTGGAAATGATATTGAAGAAGCAATGGTGGTTGGAAGCAGTGATAAGAGGGAAGCACATTGTTCCTCCTGTAGAATAATCCTCATTCAACCAACATCAGCCTTAGTAAATACAAAAGAAAAGAATTCAGTTTGTGCGTGCATACGTGTGCGTACATCTGTGTATGCATATATTCGTATGTTTGTTTGTTCATAAGTTTGTTTATTTGTGTATGTGAGTATGTTCATGCATACGTCTGTCCGTGTGTGCATGCTTGTGTCTGTGTTTTTTTTAATTAGGAAAAAATAGGAAATAATGACGAGTATATTTAGATTAGTGAAAAAAAAAGGAAATAATGATGACTAATTATGACAGGAGTAGTGTATATGTCATAAAACATTATGCAATAATATTTTTGTAATAAAAGTGAAAGTTATTTGGACGGACCTATCATACTAATTACCTATTATGTCAGTTTATAAATTAAAAATGGAACAAAAAAATATGAATTTATTATGAGAGATGTAATGTGCTTGTCTTATGAGAGTCTATGGCATGTGGCATTGTTCTTCTTTGGATTCGGTTTCATTGATTTAGTTTATTTAACATCTCAACTGACCAAGTTTACAAGGGAGGGTATTTTCCAATTGTATCAGTTATGTTCTTGACATCGATTATCGGAATATGACACTATGTGCATAAAGAAAGATACATATTTGAGTTAATAAATAAGATATCAATTGCATATCTGAATGAAGTGGTGAACAACCCAGATGTAAGGTGAGTGCCAGGAATTGGACTTTTGTATTCTAAGCTGGTGCATGAGATTCCTCCCATATTCCCGCACCTTATAGCTTACATTAAATGTGTGCATTCAATTCTAGTGTTTGTGTCTATTAAAGCAATTCCAGTTAGTAGTATTGCATCGGAGGAGAGGTTCTTCTTTTGGCAGGAAGAGCCAAGAGAGTACAAAGTTTTTCGTTGTGTTATGAGGCATGGTTACAATGACGTTCTTGAAGATCCTACAAATTTTGAGTCAGAATTGATACAAAATTTAAAGGCATTCATTCAAGCGGAGAACTACCATATGGTGGAGGTGAAGGGAAGTCGAAATGCAATAGAACAAGCAACAGTGGTTGAAAGCAGTGATAAGAGGGAAACATATTGTTCCTTCAGTAGAATAATCCCCAATCAACCAACACCAACCTCATTCGACTCCATTCGATCATTGGGGGAGTGGCACAAAATCAAATGTTAACTTCCTTGCCCCATCCATCCATGGAGTTGAAGAAGAACTCAAATTCATAGAAAAAGCATTAGAGAAAGACGTGGTGTACATGCTGGCAAAAGTAGAGGTTGTGGCTCACCCAGACTATCCATAATCAATAAGATCATTGTGAATTATGTGTACAGTGTCTTCCAAAAGAATTTCAGACAAGGTCAGAGTTCCATGGCAATCCCACGCAACAGACTTCTCAAGATTGGAATGACATACGAAATATGACACATCTCTTCCACCCATCCCTAAGCACAATAAATATTCACTTCCCTTTAATTTTGACGTTACTAAAACATGTTTTACAATTACTTATAATCAACAAAAGAATCATTTGCATGTCCACCCTTTAACTCTTTAAATATTTTAATGTCTAGTTAATTTGAACTCCATAACACTAATATTCATAATCGATATGATAAAAAGCCATGTAATGTAATTGCATTCTACTCAGCCATTTGTTACTAAACTATATTGTCTTGAGAGAATAAAAAGAAAAGATAAGGAAACCAAATATATATAAATAAATATTAGTAACTAAATCGAGAACTACAAGCACATATTTATTTTTTAAACTTAGTAATTACAAAAGAAAATAATTTTGTTTTTGTTCGTGTGTGCGTAAATGTGCGTGCATCCGTGTATGCATACATCCGAATGTCTGTGTCTTTATGAGTATATTTGTTCGTATGTGCATGCATACGTCTGTCCGTGTCTACATGCTTTAACATCTCAACTGACCAAGTTAGGAGAAGAAGGGTATTTTCCAATTATATCATCAATGTTCTTGACATTGACTATGGGAAACTGACACCATGTGCACAAAGAAAGGTATAAGGAAAAGCAAATATATATATATATATATATATATATATATATATATATATATATATATCAGCAACTAAATAAATAATTATGGGCACATATTTGTTTTTTCAATCTAGTAATTACAAAAAAAAAAAAAATTTTGTTGTGTGTTTGTACGTGTGCGTACATCCATGTATGCATATGTCTGTATGTCTGTGCGACAATGGAGCTGAAAAGGAACTCAAATTCATAGAAAAAGCATTAGAGAAAAGCGTGGTGTACATGTTGGCAGAAGTAGAGGTTGTGGCTCACCTAGACTCTTCCATCATCAATAAAATCATTGTGAATTATGTGTACAGTTTCTTCCGAAATAATTTCAGACAATGTCAGATTTCCATGGTAATCCCACGCAACAGACTTCTCAAGATTGGAATGACATACGAAATATGACACATCTCTTCCACCGATCCCTAAGCACAATAAATATTCACTTCCCTTTAACTTTTTAAATATTCTAATGTCTAGTTAATTTGAACTCCATGACACTAATATTCACAAAGAATGTTCATAATGCATATGATAAAAAGTCATGTAATGTAATTGCATCCTACTCAACCATTTGTTGCTAAACTATATTGTCTTGAGATAATAAAAAGAAAAGATAAGGAAACCAAATATATATATATATATATATATAAATATCACATACTAAATCAAGAACTACAAGCACATATTTTGTTTTTCAACTTAGTCAAAAGAAAATAATTTTGTTTGTGTGTGCATACATGTGCGTACATCCGTGTATGCATATGTCTGAATGTTTGTGTGTTCATGAGTCTGTTTGTTCGTGTGTGTGCGTTTCTGCATGCATACGTTTGTCCGTGTCTACATGTTTTGTGTGTGTGTTTTTTTTTCTTTTTTTAAATTAGGAAATAATATGAAATAATGACATGTATATTTAGATTAACGAAAAAAAAAGAAAATAATGATGACTTATTATTATGGATGTAGTGTATGTCATAAAAATTGATATAACAACATTTTTGTAATAAAAGTGAAAGTTATTAGGACGGACCTATCATACTAAATACCTATAATGTCAGTTTATCATTTTAAAATGTAACAAAAAAATTCTGAATTTATTATGAGAGATGTAATGCTCTTGTCTTGTAAGAGTTTATGGCGTGTGACATTGTTCTTCTTTGAATTCGGTTTAATTGAATTAGTTTATTTAATATCCCAACTGACCAAGTTGAGAGGAGAAGGGTATTTTCCAATTATATCAGCTATGTTCTTGACGTTGATTATGGGAAGTTGGCATTATGTGCACAAAGAAAGATATAAAGTAAACCAAATATATATAAATAAATATCAGCAACTAAATAAAGAATTACGGGCACATTTATTTTTTCAATCTAGTAATTACAAAAGAAAATATTTTTTGTTCGTGCGTGCGTACGTGTGCATATATCCTTGTATGCATATGTTCGTATGACTATGCGTTCATGAATATGTTTGTTCTTGTGTATGCGTTTGTGCATGCATACGTCTATCCGTGTGTGCATGCATACATCTATCCGTGTGTGCATGCATACGTCTATCCATGTGTGCATGCTTGTGTGTTTGTTTTCTAAAATTAGGAAAAAATAGGAAATAATGTCGTGTATATTTAGGATAGTGAAAAAATATAAAATAATAATAACTTATTACAACGGGTGTAGTGTATATATCATAAAAAAAGATGATATAATAACATTTTTGTAATAAAAGTGAAAGTTATTATGATTGACCTATCATACTAATTACCTTTTATGTCAGTTTATAATTTTAAAATGGAACACAGAAAGAGTGCAATTATTGATGATAAAATATCATATTACGAGTAAGTAAGAGGGTATCAAGATCTGACTTGTATGCCCACAAAAACTAATGCAAAGAAACACTAATTGAACATGTCTAACTCCATCTGCAAAGAAGAAGAAAAAGAAGAAAGTGTTTGGAGAGTGAAAATGTCTAGAGCAGAAGCAGAGGATGGAAGAAAGAGCACAGACGAGATTGATGTAACAACAGAGGTAGAGAACAACCTTAAGCTGAAAGAACGCAAGGTATCATGAGAAAAACTAAGGCGAACAAATTCTCTGAATTTAGAGGCTGAAAGATTTTCTATGGATGCACACAACCCTCACAAGGTTTAAATCTTATACATATATCTCAGTTCATAATTTATGAATACATGTACTCATTTATGTATATTTGAACAGATGGATGGAGGTTTACTCTCAGCTTGGCATTTCAAAGCATAGGAGTTGTATATGGTGATATTGAGACATCACCCCTTTACATATATGTCAGCACCTTCACTAATGGAATCAAGCATAACGATGATATTCTGGGTGTCTTGTCCCTTATCATCTACATCATCTTCCTAATACCAATGATCAAATATGTATTCATCATACTGTGTAGTGATAAAGGTAGTGATGACTTGGTGTGTTGTCCTTGGCTGTTCGGTTGTGTAGAGGATTGTTGGTTTTTAACGTATAAGAGACAAAAGAATAAAAGGGAAACTGATATATTTTATTGAGCATAAGCAAGAAATATTTATAATACATAATTTGTAACTTACTTTTAAAAAATATATGCTAAACTAATTAATTTAAATAATGCCTAAAATTCTCCTAAGAAATAGAATATGAATATTTTTATTTAACAACTTTGACTCTTTCAACCAAATGCTGTTTGAGTCACAAAATTCCAATACTCCTCCTTGACTCAAAGTCAGCATACTCTAAGTTTTTTCATCCTTGACCGTATCATCTAAAGTTTCTCCACTTTTGGAATTCTTGATCACTTCTTGTTTCTTTATCTTTTCAAGAACTGCGTCTAACTCTGAGTTGTCAGTGTCTTTCACCTTTTCAGTATTGTCTTGTTGCTTCGCATTTTCAGCTTTTGCTTCGGGAAGAGTTGTCTTACGATGCTTTTCTTCCTCTAATTTTCCTGGTTTAATTTGACTTTCACCAACTTTAACACACACTAGCTTTGCTTTCTTGCCATTTAGAGATGGGGTTCTTTTATGTTCTCCAACATTTTTATGTACAAACTGCAGCTTGTTTGTTGCTCTCCAAGATTTGTCTTTTGGAAAAGGCAACCTCATTTGTTTTCCATATTTCAAAGTTGCACATACGGATGTTTTGCCTTCCAATTCAGGCAGCCCTTGTACCTGCATTTTATCTTCACCCTTGTGCACAACAAATTGCTCTTCATCAATCAAATTCAAAGCAAAACTCTTGCCTTTCATTTGAACTCTGAATAATTCTTTATTATCTGAATCTTTAATCATGCAACTTTTATCTTCAAATAAAACTTTATAGCCTTTCTCTAGAAGTTGGCCAACACTCAACAAGTTTTGGTCAATTTTAGGAACATATAAAACATCAGTAATTAATTTCAAACTTGTGCAACCTTTGATCGCGATGGTTCCTTTACCCTTCACTGCTATTTTTTTCCCGTTTCCAATCCTGACATTTGTGTTGTAGGTTGCATCAAGATCTTTGAATAATTCTTGATTGTAAGTCATGTGGTTCGTGCAACCACTATCAATTAGCCAACTTTCTGTTGATCTTGTAGTGGCAAAACAAGAAACAACAAAAAGTTCATCTTCTTCTCCGTCTTCAACCGCAGCTTGTACATTCTCTTGCTTTTCTGATGACTTGCATATTTTCTCCACATGCCCTAATTGTCCACATTTATGGCATTTCACATCTGGCCTCCACCAACACTTTGTATGTGGATGATTATTTTTCTTACAAAAAGGACATGATGGAAAAACATGAAAGAATTTGTTATTATTTTTGTGAATGAAACTTCCTGACCTTTTTTTCAGCAATTTAGCTGCTAAAGCCCCTTCAATATGACCTTCTTCTCTCATGAGTCTTCTTTGTTCTCGAGCTTCAAGTGCAGTCAAAAGTTCTGCCAAGGTAATAGTAGAAAGATCTTTTGAGTTCTCCAACGAAGTCAATGTGGCTTTATATCTTTCTGGAATTGTTACAAGTATTTTTTGAACAATTCGAGAATCAGGAATCTCAGTGCCTAGAAGACGTATTTTGTTTGCAATGCCGAGAAGTTTGTCCGCATAATCTTTGATTGTCTCTGAATCTTTCATCCTCTGCATCTCAAGTTCTCGAACCAGATTCAGAGCTTGCATTCCTTTGACTCTCTCATTGCCTTCATACTCTTCCTTCAAAAACTTCCAGATTTCATGTGCCGTTTTCAACGTCATTATTCTGTTGAAAATGACTGGAGATACAGCTGTGAACAAAATTGATTTGGCTTTGGACTTTCGAAGCCTGCTTTCTTTGTGATTTTTCATTTGAGCAATCGTAGGATTATCTGGCAAGGGAGCCACTTCGTAGTCTTGTTCTACCGCTTCCCATACATCGTTAGCATCTAAATATGCTTCCATTTTGACAGCCCACATTTGATAGTTTTGTCCATCAAATACAGGTATAGAAACTGTAGTAAACGAGGTTTGAGATTCCATTTTAGGTATGGTGGCTATTTTGTGGTTGTAGGTGTTTATGGGTTATATCACAGATCCCGTAAGATCCTTTTTGCTCTGATACCAATTGTTGGTTTTTAACGTATAAGAGACAAAAGAATAAAAGGGAAACTGATATATTTTATTGAGCATAAGCAAGAAATATTTATAATACATAATTTGTAATTGACTTTTAAAAAATATATGCTAAACTAATTAATTTAAATAATGCCTAAAATTCTCCTAAGAAATAGAATATGAATATTTTTATTTAACAACTTTGACTCTTTCAACCAAATGTTGTTTGAGTCACAAAATTCCAATAAGGATCAACACGTGACTAGGGGTGGGCAAACTGCATTATATGTACTGTACTATAAACCAATTATAGGTAACTGTAAAATAGTTCAAATAAATTGAATTAAACTAAAAAATAGTTCAAAGAAACTGAACTGAACTATTTTTTAGTTCAGTTAACTGCAATATAGTTTAGTAAACTGTTTTTTAATTCATAGTTCAGTTAGCTATTTATTGTGCAGTTCAAAGTTCAATAAATACACATGCTTCTGGATAAACAATTCAGAATTAAAGCTAAAGCCTAAAGCCTAGAGGATACATAGCAAGATGAAAACATTTCTTTATCTTCCCCCAGGAACTTTAAGGCGTCGGCCATACAAAGGCAATCCCTATTAGATAGATCCTAAACAAGTAATAACAGCATGTAAAAACCGAAACCTAGATAAAAACAACATGTAAAAACTGAAACTCAGATAAAAACAACATGTAATAACAAGTAACAGAATTATTGATTCCTTCAAATACTACTGTGATGGTTCTCTCAATTTACTTTTAGCTGCATCTACAATTTCCTAACCTTATTCGACAAGTTATGGGTATTTTCATAATGATTCAAATACCATATTTGGAATGTCCTTGTCTGACCCTTGGATATATAAGAAAAGAAAAATTTTGCTGCAATCAGAGGTTCAAGCACTACATCTTCCTTAAATTATCCCTCACACTACATCTTCCTTATTATTATTATTATCAGTTCAAAATTCGTACATTGCATATAAGAAAATTCTGTACCAAGAATGTTACGATAATATTCCATCAGATCTCAGATCAAACAAAATGACATCAAATGAGACAATACCTGTTGAGTAGCTACAAAAATGCAGATAAATTTAGAATTTCAAAGACTGTATATAATGTGTGGGAATCTTCATATAACATTTCATTCATGAAATCCACAAGCAACGAGCGTTTTGCGGCGACAGACATTTTGTTGCGAGAGTGAGAGAACAGTGAAGGGGAATTTGAAGGTTTATAGTTAACTAGTTAACTACACTGAAAGGGTGTAAAGTTCAGTTTCTTTTAACTGAAGTATAAAATAGTTTAATTAGTTTGTAGTTAAAATAAGTTCAATTTTTTTAAGTACAATATAGTATGGTTAACTGTAGTTTTAGTACATTTTATTGAACTATGCCCAACCCTACACGTGGCAAGATCAATAATAAGAGGGTATCAATAACTGACTTGTGTGCCTATAAAAACTAATGTAATGGAACGCAAATTGAACATTTCTAACTCCAACTGTAGATAAGAAGAAAAGGAAGAAGGTGTGTGGGGAGTGAAAATGGCTGAAGCAAAAGGAGAAGCTGATGGAAGAAAGAGCACGAAGGAAACAACTGTAACAATAGAGACAAAACTAAGGCGCATAAATTCTCTAAATTTAGAGGCTGGAAGAGTTTCTATGGATGCACACAAGCTAATCTTATACACATATCTCAGTTCATAATTTATGAATACATGTAGTCATTTATTTACTATATGAACAGATGGGGTGGAGAATTACTCTTAGCTTAGCATTTCAAAGACTAGGAATTGTATATGATGATATGGGACATCACCCCTTTACGTATATGCTAGCACCTTCACCAATTGAATCAAGCATAACGATGATATTCAGGGTGTCTTGTCCCTTATCATCTACACCATCCTCCTCATACCTATGATCAAATACGTCTTCATCGTATTGTGGGCTAACGATAATGGCAACGGTAGCAATCTTTTTATAAACATATATCAAGTTTAAGTTAAAATTGATACAAAATCTAAAGATATTCATTTAAGGGGAGAACTACCATACGGTGGAGGTCGAGGGAAGTGGAAATGATATCGAACAAGCAACAATTGTTGAAAGTAGTGATAAGAGGGAAGCACATTGTTATTCTTGTAGAATAATCCTCATTCAACCAGCATCAACCTTAGTAATTACAAAAGAAAATAATTCAGTTTGTGTGTGCGTACGTGTGCGTACATCTGTGTATGCATATGTTCGTATGTTTTTTCATTCATAAGTTTGTTTGTTTGTGTGTGAGTTTGTGCATGCATATGTCTGTCCGTGTGTGCATGCTTGTGTCTGTGTTTTTTTTTTTAAATTAGGAAAAAACAAGAAATAATGATGTGTATATTTAGATTAGTGAAAAAAAAAAGAAAATAATGATGATTGATTATGACGGATGGGGTGTATATGTCATAAAACATAATGTAATAACATTTTTGTAATAAAAGTGAAAGTTATTTGGATGGGCCTATCATACTAATTACCGTCAGTAAATAATTTTAAAATAGAACAAAAAAATCTCAATTTATTATGAGGGATGTCTTTTGAGAGTCTATGGTGTGAGGCATTATTCTTCTTTGGATTCGGTTTCATTGAATTAGTTTATTTAACATCTCAATAGACCAAGTTCACAGGGGAGGGTATTTTCCAATTATATCAGCTATGTTCTTGATGTCGATTATTGGAATCTAGAATTATTTGTACAAAGAAATATACATATTTGAGTTAAAAAATAAGGTATCAAGGGAATATCTGAATGAAGTGGCGAACAACCTAGATGTAAGGCGAATGCCAAGAATTGAACTTTTGTATTCTAAACTAGTGCAACGCATTCCTCCCATATTCTTGCACCTTATAGCTAGAATTCTATCTTTGCATTCAACTCTTGTGTTTGTGTCTATTAAAGCAATATTAATGAGTAGTATTGCATCGGAGGAGAGATTCTTGTTTCGGCAGGTGAAGCCAAGAGGAACATAGTTTTTCGTTGTGTTGTGAGGCATGGTTACAATGACGTTTTTGAAGATCATGTATAATTTGAGTCATAATTCATGCAAAATCTAAAGGCATTCATTCAAGAGGAGAACTGTCATATGGTGGAAGTGGAGGAAAGTGGAAATGCAATCGAACAAGCAGAAGAGGTTGAAAGCAGTGATAAGAGGGAAGCACATTGTTCCTCGAGTAGAATAATCCCTAATCAACCAACATTAGCATCATTTGACTTCATTCGATCATTGGGGGGAGTGACACCAAGTCAAATGCTAACTTCCTTGCCCCACCCATCCATGAAGCTGAGGAGGAACTCAAATTCATAGAAAAAGCATTAGAGAAAGGCGTGGTGTACATGCTGGCAGAAGTAAAGGTTGTGGCTCACCCAGACTCCTCCATCATCAATAAGATCATTGTGAATTATGTGTACAGTTTCTTCCGAAAGAATTTCAGACAATGTTAGAGTTTCATGGCAATCCCACGCAATAAACTTCTCAAGATTGGAATGACATACGAAATATGACACATCTCTTCCACTTATCCCTAAGCACAATAAATATTCAATTCCCTTTAATTTTGACGTTATTAAAGCATGTTATTTTACAGTTACCTATAATCAACAAAAGAATCCTTTGCATGTCCACCCTCTAACTCTTCAAATATTCTAATGTCTAGTTAATTTGAACTCCATAACACTAATATTCACAAAGAATATTCATAAGGATATGATAGAAAGCCATGTAATGTAATTGAATCATACTCGATCATTTGTTACTAAACTATACTGTCTTGAGAGAATAAAAAGAAAAAATAAGGAAACCAAATATATAAAAATAATTACGGGCACATTTTTAATCTAGTAATTAAAAAAAAAAATTGTTTTGCGTTTGTGCATGCATACGTCTATCCGTGTATGCATGGTTGTGTGTGTTTTCTAAAATTAGGAAAAAATAAGAAATAATGTCGTGTATATTTAGGTTTGTGAAAAAATAGAAAATAATGATGACTTATTACAATGGGTGTAGTGTATATATCATAAAAAGAGTGATGTAATAACATTTTTGTAATTAAAGTGAAAGTTATTAGGATGGGCTTATCATACTAATTACCTATGTCAGTTTACAATTTTAAAATGGAACAAAAATAATTTGAATTTATTATGATGGAAATTGTGTGCTTATCTTATAACTAAATCTTGATTACTATTTATCATTTTTTTACTATTTATTATATTTATATTATTCTAAGTATTATTTCAATGGAAACATATGCTCACGACTCATGTTGATCCTATAAATATAATTAGTATCACTCAAGGAATACATACTTCATAATCACTTAAACTCTTATAAATCCTAACTCTCTAAGACCGTGTTCACTTGAGTGGATTTGAGAGAGAGTAATTGAGTGGATTTGAGAGGATTTGAAGGTAATTTGTTTTTGTTTATTTGAGTGAATTTGGAAATAAATAAGAATGAATTTGAAAGTAAAGTTTATGAGAATTAGTTTAGGATTTAATTTATGTGACAGATTAAAAAAATTTATTTCCAAATTTACTCTCACTTACCTCCAAATCTATTAAAATAAACAAAAAAAATTATCTTCAAATTCTCTCAAATCTTCTCAATTACTCTCTCTCAAATCTACTCAAGTGAACAAGATCTAAATGACTTGAGCGTTTGAGAGTTTTTGTAAGTGGATTTTCACCCTCCCAACAACAAGGAGGCCCCTTCCATAACTTAGAATCTCTCCACATGTCCAAAGGTCTACGCTCAAGGGTAAAAACATTAGCACCCATTCACAATGGTCCCAGAAAAACGCTTCCCTGGCCTCACCTCCGTATGGTCACTACCAGAAAGTTGGCACAACTCTCCTAAGAGAGGAAGATCAACCAGGTGGCCACCCTCCACCATCAAGTGCAGATGCTCATACAACAATAAGATGAGCAACTTAGGAAACACGAAACTGAGCTTCAAGCCATATGTATTCAACAACAGACTGACCTAGAGGAGCTCCAATAGCGAATGACCGACCTCGAGAATAAAAGGTCATCCAACTGTTCTCCCCCCAACCCGTAAGATGAGAATCACATGAACTCTCGCACCGGACACAACATGGCTTGATGGGATTTGCATAGGAGTCGGGATTGCTACCCTCCTTGTCATGTTCGAAGAGATCGGAGGAGGTCGGCCAACCCTAGAGAGGATGAAACGCGAGGACGCTTTCGCCACTCTAGTCACGGTGAACACGGAGTTCAAAGACACCGAAGTAGATGAACCTGGTGCCACAACGACCGCTCCCTGCAACCCAGACAAGAGCCTGACGTACACATGCACCACAACCGGGACGCAAAATTCGTGGAATCTCAGGATTCGACGGGGTATCCCGCAGAAGGGTAGCCCGACCAGAGCATCGAGTTACCCAGGAGCATTCAACGAACTATCAACTTAAGGCCAACCATGTCAGGAGATTCCATCCCTTCACACCTGAGGTAGCCTGTGCCCGGATCCCTAGGAGAGTCGTCAACATCTGGAAATATAACGAAACAACTAATTCGACCATACACCTAATGACTTACAAAAATCAGGTTAATCTTTACACTTTGGATGAACGACTTTTTGCAGGTTGTTCTTAATGACCTTAGATGGACTAACTTTAGAATTGTACTACACGCTAACACCATGCTCTGTTGATTTCTTCGACACATTAAGCACATTGTGCTCCAGCCCGTTGACTACAATGTTGCCCCTACCACTTCCACAACCTTGAAGTATCTAGAGGAGGGTGAAAATGAGACACTCCGAAAATTCATGGACAGATTCCCCAAAGCAATGTCCATCATTTCAGATCTCAACCCAACTGTGATTATGCACTTGCTGATGTGTGGACTGCAGCCTAGAACCTTCCTAGATTCCCTCCACACAAAGAACCAAAGCAACCTAGATGAGCTCAGATTGTCCAAATACATGCCCATCAAGGAGAACAAGCTAAAGAGATCCAAACAACACAACAACCCGATCTGTAGGAGAAAAAAAGGCAACAACATTAACTACCCTATAACCCAATACAAGTATTACACTCCCCAAAATGCAAGTATGGACATCACATTGTGAGAGGCAAGCAACTTAGATCTTATTCAGCTCCTCGTGCCTCGACTACCCTCTTATGAATACGAACTCACCAAAATGTGTGCTTACCACCAGGCAATAGAACATAATACCGAGGACTGTCGACACTTGAAGGAACTCATCTAAGATTTGATTCGATCTGGGGCCTTAGCCTTATTTATACTACAAAGAAGGAAACCATTGAGGATGAGGACATGGCAGCTACCCTGACCGGGGTCGAAGCTGAGGAAGATGCAACCCCAACAGCCAAGGTCTAGGAGAGCCCGAGCAGGCTAACACAATCGTACACTTTCCAAGTCCCAAACCTTCCCGAGACCAGCAAACCCCCAGTGCACAACCAACCTTATGTAGCCAGATCGTCTAACCTAACCCGATCTATATTAACAAGAGCATCCACATAATCATCAGAGGATTCGTGTGGAAAGGGAGTTCTTGCGGTGCATAGAAAAGATACCAAAAAATTATCAACTTGATAATCCAATTTCCATCGCAAAGCTTGCCATCCATAACCTTAGGATTTCTTCCTGAATGACCTAAATCAAAGGATTCAATGTACTCCATTTCGTTAAATGGTGTTAATATCGTTTAAAAGTTACCATATATCATTGTCTGGGCTTTCTTTTTCTTAGTTTTTTTTTTCTTCTGATTCCACCTTCAACCACAACCTATCTTCTCCGTCAAAAGGTTTAATTTTGAAAGAACCTACTTATCGCGTGTTTAGATCAAAATACAAAGTTTTATTGCATAGTTGATAAATGAGAATAATTTGGATAAAATAAGAGAAAAATTGAAAGGGGTTTTAAAAAGAATAAGGAAGGGTGAAGTAAAAAGGAAAGAAATAGAAACAAGAATAGATGAGAAAGGTTAAAGTTAGAGGATAAAAAAATCATACAAGAGAGAGAAAGGAGAAAAAAGTGTTTACATAGACTTTTAATACCTCTCTATATAATCACATAAGTTTAAGAAAACCTAAAAACCCTAAAATAAAACCCAAATACCAAAACACAATATAACACAAGACAAAAATTACAAATACAGACTTTGGCATAGTGAAACTCACTTACTCTAACATTATGTAAAATTAAAATAAATTACAATTTATTTAATTTTCTAAATTATTTTTTAATTATGCTCATGACTTCGTTATCACAATATTTTAGCTTTCAGAAGAATCACAATCCATCAACAATACAACTAAACAATCCCAAAAGAGAGCAATGGTTCAAATAGTCCTTCAATATTTATGACCTAATCCTCGTCCTCGTCGCTTCCATAATTTTGACACAAAGATTGTAGTCCAGTATTTGTTTTAATATCTTTTTTCTCCTGTTCTGGTTCTGTAGGACTTTTAACATCTGATTTCTTGATGACAGAAATTCTCACCAAAGAATTAAGTTTTCCACCATTGCGTTCGTTTTCTACAAATAACCAAAACATATTAAACAAAAGAAAAAATATTAAACGTAACCAATTAAACATGACTAGAAATAAAACGATGCAGGTGTGAATGGTGCATAGCCATTCCATTTTCTGCAAATCATACTAGTGTTACGAACCTGGCTCTATAAATATTAGACGAAGATCAGAATTGTGCAAAGCTTAAGGTTTTCTTTTTGATAGGGTAAAGGATAGAGGGAAATAACTTCCCATTGGTTATTGTGTTAGGGTAGTTATGTTCAGTTTATTATAAATATGATTTATCTTTACATTTCTATGATGCAGAACATATTTTACAGAGTAAATGAATATTATGATATCTCCTTACAGATAGGAAGGAGGGGATGCTTGTATAACATCAATGTAATGCTGTGCAGATGACGGGTAAAGTGGATTGGGTTCATTGACTGATACTACCAATTGTGCAGATGATGGGTAATGTGGCTTGGGTTATTTGACTGATACTAGAAAGTGAAGGTGACATAATAAATGTAAGAGGTAAATCCAGATCAATTGATATGATACACAACTGAACATGGTCCTTCAAATTGATCTGCATTCATGTCAATTCTCTTTTAATAGTAATGACTTCACTGAGCGATAACATTTCAATGCATTGGTGAATTTCGATGCATCTATTTAGTTGATAAACACGTGAAAAGTACATACCTTGTTTGCCATAATCATCCAAAGTAGCTTTTGTCAGAGAGTCGGTTGGTTTGCTTGGATGATCTTCAGACATCTTTTGCTTCTGCACACATATACAACACACACACACACACACTCAAACAGTTCTTTTTGGACAAGATTTGATGCTTTAGATGAATAAAAGATCACATACGGAAATAGATGATAAATTTGTAAATTTAGAAAAAATTCACCAATAAATTTCTCAGAAAATTTTATGAACTTCACACGTAAAATATCTCTCTCATATTTCAAGTCTAAAAAGTCCACACTCAAAAGGAAAATAAAAATAGAAAACTTCCTTTGATTTTTTTTTTTCTAAGCAATAATTTATTTTAAGAGAGACAAATATTAAATGGTAAAAGGAAAAAAAAAATAAAGATCAAGAAACATGCAACAAAGCCTGCCAATATCCATCTGTAAATCTAAGAAACCCCATAACCTTAAGATAAAAAAGACCAACAGCAGAACACCACAAAGAAGCTAGAAATATGTAATTCCAAATTCTAGATTATCATATTTTTTTCCCACATAGACACAAGGGAGTGTTTCACAGGTATTTTAACTGCAACTCCATTTTCTGACTGCCTCCAAAAAAAACAAGAAATAAATGTATTCAAATAAATGTATTCAAGCAGCCATTATGATCCTGTAGACACTTCTACAATTTTTTGTTTCTTTCCTTATAAAAAAAGGGCTTCTTTTTTCCAACAACATTTACCATTCCCCGGGTCATTTGTGCCCCTACTATTAAAATCGAAAGGTTGACAGAACCTAAAAAGAAATTTTCATTGATCCTGCCTGCCATACAAAATCAAACTCAGAACAGCTGGTTTAAAGAAATTGAACTGAGAAATGACTCAGAACAGTAATTACTGAAAACCAGGGATATCATAGTTCAAGAGCAATATGAGGTTGAAGGTTAAGCATTGAATTTCAATAGTTAAGAACAGAGTGTGATGAAAACATAATTGAGTTGGTGTATAATGATGATGATAATTTATTTTGCCAACAAGACAACAAAAAAAATACATTACTGTAAGCACACACATACCTTCATATTATAACTTGTTTCGCCATGTCCATGTGAATGCGGATCTAATTGCTCTTCGGCTTCAATATCTTCATCACGAATTCTTTTGACATAACCTCCTGAATTCTGGTAAATATAGTATACAGCAAAATCCAGGATTAAAAACACAGGAGATAAAAGTAACTAGAAGGAGGAGAACTAAAACTGCAGGATAGTAATACTTACATGGAAGACAACCGATTTTAACATTGCTTCATCTTCTTCTTCTAGCCTCTTCTCCTGAAATCAGTATAAATGAATTTGAATTATTGAGAAAGATGATAATTAAAGAATGCTTAAAAATTACGTATCATTTTTATGTCATAGACAAATATTAGAATAAGAAATAATGGACAATCAACGTTTAGACGGGTTATCTTGCAATAGTATAAGTTCAGAGTAAGGCATCATGGGATCATTGGAGTTGCAACAAAGGTTGTCGCAAGAGAATAACAAGAATATACCGAACAGCAAACCCAAAAATTGGTTTTGTGAGCATCAAACCAGAAAGATGACCCAAGTCATGACAAACTCCAAATATACTTCCATTCTTTTGTCACTTTATATAAGTATTTTTTGTTAGATTTTATATCTGACTTTAGAAAAATAGTTAGGCATTAATATTTTTTTAAAAAAAAATTATACATTCTTATTAAGAAGTGAAAAAGAAAATAATAGATACTAAAATGCTGAGTATTTCAACTAGTAATATACAATAACAGTTATTTTTTTTATAGTCAAGGATGGCTAAAAAAATGGACAATAGAGAGAACTACGGTGAGAGTAATCATTTTATAATCAACTCACGGTCTCTGGCCTAAATTTTCTACTTTTACCAATACTTTATTATATCAAGGAATGACTACCAATAAATTACATTTCAAACCAATAATAATTAATCTTTGCTTCAAAAAGAAAAAAATTCTCAAATAATTACATGACAAGTTTTCTCATACCTTATCAGCTGCTGTACGCTGCAGAGCCTCCAACATTTCATCAACAGAAACAGTTGCATGCCTAGACTGAAATGAAAGAGTCATGTTAGCAACTACTTCCCACAAACAGAGCTTATGTCCACGCACAAATGTAATTATTAATTAAAAAATGGTGTGAAATGTCATTCCTTTACAGAAAAATGAAGCATATTCCATAATTATAATGCTCGCATCCCTATTGAATCATTTATGAGCAAGCTTCAAATTTAACTTATCATTATATATATATTCAGTCACAACAGTGATTACCTTCATTGACTTCATCTCATCCAATGCAGCTAGGATGTCCATCTCCCTTTTAGAATCCAAGGTTCTATTTTCCAATGATTTCATAGCATCTCCCATCTCTTCAGCATCCCTCTTCTGCTTCATTTTATCAGCTTCTTCATCTTCTGCACGCCAAGGTTCAAAATTTCTGGTTGCACCGGATTCAACAATATAATCTGAATTTTGCGGATCAGTCTTCATGGTAACTTCAGCTGAACATTTGGTGCATTTGAAATAGAATCTGAATATTTGAATTCCAAGATACGTCTGCGCAAAAATTCAAAGTCAACGTCATTGATCAAATCACACATGAAGCAAGAAGCAAATTTGAAGCCTACCAATATATTAAACAGCAACACACAATCAATCATAAGGTTGAAGGAATCCAATACAAAATCCAAAAGATAATCAATCATAAGATTGAAGGAATCCAAAAGATAAACACCAGCGGAATGTACATAGAATTACACGAGAAAAAACAAAAATAAAGATTGAAAAGTTAGTGAACTTTTAAATAACCACACCTCGCCAATGACATCTTCTTTTCTGGAATTGAACTTGGTGCCTTTGTAGATGTAATTGCCACAAGTATTACATCGAATGCTCATGGGAAGCATCATGCGAACCTTAATCTGCTGGTTCTTAGGCCTTCTGGCTCTGGGAAGCTTGGAAGGATCAAAGTCCGGAGGGTAATACTTGTTTAAAACCTTCCTCTCTCCCATCTTTCTAAAAAAATGGTAGGAAAACCAGGTGATGAGACGCTACCCAAGAACGACGGCGAGGCACGGAGATGGCAGCCGAGGTGAAGCACGGCTTCGGAGATGCCAGGGCGAGGTGGAGCACGGCGAAGCCGGCGATGCGACGCTAGGCACGGCGAAAATACGGTGGTAAAGAAGAAACACGAAAGAAAATAGAGATACGCGATTAGATTTAGGTCTTCGAGTTTGGGGGTTTTAATTTAGGTTTTTTGAGGTTTTGAATAGTTTATTCATTAATGATAATTACTCTAATAATATTTTAATAATACTATTATTATAATCAATTCTTAATCTTAATTCGTCCACTTTTGTTCCATTGTACTAATACAAACAATATATATCAATATGGGAGTATATTGTATTGTATTAATTAATAACATGCCATAATATCATTAATTATTAATTCAATAATTGAATTAATAATTAAAATTAATATCACCAAATGTTATTGTATATCAATTAAAGATATTTAACAAATGGATAATAGTTTAAAACTTGTTTTCTTGCCAATTTATATTATACTATCAGTTATTTATAAATCAAGGGAGCGAAAATTAAATTTGCAAAAAGATATGCTATTTTTTTAATTGTTTTCATCTTCACAATTGTATGTCTAGTTATTATTACGTTTTAATGTCATTTTATAATGCCAAAATATAGAAAATAATACTCATTTACCCCTCAACATACATATTTAATTTTATCCATTTAAATATTAATGTTAATAAAACTTAGATATAGAATAATAATACTGCTTAAATAAACTCTTTATTAAGATTATATGTTTGCTCATTAACTCTCGTGCTACTTTTGAAATTTCCATTAGACAAACAAATTACGTGAGAGATAATAACAATATACAGATTCAAAACCATAATTTATTTATTTATTTAAGATAAGACTCTTGTAACTCGTGTTTAAATTATTAAATTTTAAATATTATTGTTAATAAACCTTAAATATATAATATTGCTAAATAAACTCTTCTATTGAGATTATATGTTTGATTATAAACTCTCAATTAAAATTCTCACAAGATGATATATTTCAAAAATTCTACAATAATAATGAAATATAAACAAACTATATATAAGAGATAATGATACCACCACTCGTTAAAAATAATAAAACTCATTATTTATAAATTTTTATATATACTTAATAAAAATTATAAAACTCGTTATTTATAAATTTTTATACTCAGATTCTTATCCATCTATTAATATACTATGTTTTTTAATCTGATAGAAAATCACATTTTATTTTGTTATAAAAACACTGTTTTATAGTTCATTAAATAAATATAAAAATATTTCTAAAAAAGGATAAAAACTATTTCTTCTTGAATTTTACCAAAACATTTCAATTTAATACTTTTATATTTGAAATTTCAAAATGAAAGATTCGCCTGCAAATGCCCTTGTCCCAAAATTAATTTATATTTTTAAGAATTACATCTCTTAAGATATTATATGCTCAATGTACTGCAAATATTTTTATTTTATTAAAAAGATAAAACTTATATTAAAACTATAAGTACAAAGAAATATCCACTTATTACAATTTGAAATACTGTTATATAAGGAAATAGATCTCATTATGATTATTTTTAATATCACATTTTAATCAGATAATTATATTTTAATAAAATAAGTAATTAAATAACCTCTTTTATTGGGACATAATTATATAATTTTGTTAATTAAATATGATTATAACATACAATTTTTAATATGATTTTTATATATTGTTTTAAAATATACAAATAATTTAGACAGTATCATCTACAACATTAATAAATAAAATCTCCTTTTTTATCTGTATAAATTCTTATTAGTTTGCTTTTTAAAATAACCTTTTTAAACCAAATAACTATTTATAATAAAAAATTACCTATAAGATATAAAAAATGTTTACAATAAAATTTTAGAAATTATTTATATCTATTTTTATAATTAATATTTTTATAATTTTATATTAGATATATACACATTTTGTTATTGATTTTATTCTTATTAATATAAGTCCTTTTATTATTGTATTCTTTGAATTTCGTAGTTATTTTCTAAAATTTAATTAACTATCTACAGTAATAATAAAATTATTAAAATATATTTTATATTTATTCTCTTAATAACAAAGATAAAAACAAAAATTTAACTTCTTTGTTATCGTAAAAAAAAATGTTGATATATATGTTTTCCCTTGGTTGGCTGAAATAAAAAATGTCTTCAATGTGTTTCTTTTTTGTCAATAATATTTCAGTTTTTTTTTTCTACTTATAGAGTGTATGTTAGTTTTCTTTGTTTTTTTATAAAACTCTTAGTTGATAGTAGAATTCTATCTTTATTGTTGAATCAGACAAATTATTTTGTGTATAGAGTGATCATTTGAGTGAGACCATGAAAAAGGATAGAATTGTGATAGTTCATCAGTTAAGGTAAGGAAGCTAACTATTTAAGTTGCTTTGTGTAGTGATATTGATTACAGAAAATAAAAGTTTTTAGATAGAAAAACATTTGAAATTATATATGAGAATTTATGTACCGTGTTAAAATTGTGTAGAAAAATTGTTGATTTTGAGGGACTGTAGAGAATTAAAAGTTTAAATTGTTAATTTATATATGTTTTGTTGAATAATTTGTTAGAGGTTGTGTTTAGTGTAAAATAAAGATAGAGATGGTACTGAGAGATTTGGGATTTGGTGTGGAGTTTTGATATAGAAAGATTTGTTGAATATTTGAACGAGGACTACTTATGTGAATTAGACAAATAGTATTATAGAGTAGAGGAAAATTTTAAATTGTTGTGGTTTTTTAATTTCAATTTGATTA
Source organism: Vigna reflexopilosa (assembly GCA_027742785.1). Lineage (NCBI taxonomy): Eukaryota > Viridiplantae > Streptophyta > Magnoliopsida > Fabales > Fabaceae > Vigna > Vigna reflexopilosa. The sequence goes on from CM050917.1 coordinate 4,771,792, forward strand.
AACTGATAAAATTGAAGATAGTATTGTTGTAAAATTGATAGTACTTGATGTTGGAGGATGATTGTGTTTGTGCTTATATAATTAATATATGAAAATTAATTACTATTAGGCGACATTTAGTTATTATTGGACACTGACAAGATAGTGAGCTCCTAAGTTCGTGATATTAGGCGGTGATTATTTAACGTGGATAGTATTCTGACAAATTTATTTTCTTCTAAGAAGTAGTATATATTATACTAATTAGTTATCTTTGCATATCGCAAATTATAATTAGGATAATGATACTTAGACAACATTTTTTTGACAACATTTGAACATCATTCTGTGATTGGTTCAAAATTACTGTTATGATTATTATTATTGATTGTGGAGTAATTTTGGACCAATCACAGAATGACACGTAGATGATATTCAAATATTGTCAAAAAAATGTTGTCTAAGTATCATTATCCTTATAATTATGATTGTTTAGGCATGTTTGATAATGCAAAATAAATTATGCAAACTTATTGTGATATAGTTGTCAAATTAGTTATTTTCAAAAAGAAATACTAAATATAGGATAAGTCAAGTGTATTTAAGTGGATTTGTTATGTGAGACAATTTTGACTATACTAATATTTAACTAGTTCACATATAGAAAGATAAGTAGGTGATAAGAGTCGAAAGATATTTCACTTGACATATGATATGATATAAAAGATTATCATACTTAGAGAGAAAACTACTCAAGTTAACCTCTTATGATTTGATGAATAGTATTAGTTTATTCATAATCCATATTTTAAAAGAAATAAGAGGTGGTAAATATAACAAGTGTGTAAACGAGTCTATTTAATACACTAATCTTTCAAAAGTAATGTCTGTATATACGTTGTACTTCTGTTGTTGTTTGAACCATTTATTTAGGTTGAGATTTTAATGAGATAGTTTGATATAATAGTGGAAATTGATGTTGATGATGATTTTTTTATGAATGTGAACTTTTTTATGCTTACGGATTAGTTTTTACTTAAAATATTTATGTAACTAAATAACTTGTGTAACATCAAAGACTATTAAAAATAATTTTTTTAAACATAATATCATTGTCAAATTTCAATTTCAACAAATCTTTACAATTAGTACAAAAAAACATATCATAATTTCAATTAATTACAAAATAAAACTTTCGCTTATTTAAAACAAAACCTCCAAGTTTCCCAACTTTCCTAATCAATTCGCCTTCCATATAAAACCATTTTCACAAATAAAAACCATAACTACAACATCATCATCTAAGGATGAACTACCAAGAAAAAATACCAAATCACCAATATATGATCAAACATCACCTATGCATAATAAGACTATTAACAAAAGAGATTTTTTACACTTTTTTTTTAATTTTATTCGTTTAATATATATTTTTAAAATTTAATTAAACATTTATTTTATTTTAATTTTAGCTTTTTTAATAGCTATTATTTTAAATTCAAATAATAAAACTATTTTCTAATTTTATTCTTTTAATAATTAATTTTTTAATTTAAATAATTATTCATGGTAAAAAATCAACTAATTATTTTTTATAAAATGATTTTCTAGTTTACATACACCTTTTATTTTAAAGTTTTAAAAGTTTTACTATAATAAAAATAACATGTGTTTCCACGAGGATTTTATAATCTGTTTGAAAAATTGTTTTCATATTTTAATTTTCAGAAATGAAAGAAAGTGTTTTGAAATAATAAGCTGTTTTTATTCGGGCTGCGCTACCTCAGGTCTCAAGAAATTCCGCGATATGGGGTCACGCAGAGAAGAAAGAAAGAGAAAAGTTAAAATGAAAAAAAAAAAATATAGTGTGTGGCAAATTGTCCTATAAAAATAAAATTTTCTAAACAACCAAAACCTCGTTTGGTTTTTTCCTCCTTCTCAAAACTCTGAAACCCATAGCCCTCTTTCTCATCCCTTCAGCACCACACTCTCTCCCACGCTGGTTTTGAACTCAAAATCTCTGCGAACTTGCTCTTGCAATCGCCTTTGATAATTTCTGTACGAACCTTCTTGACAATCTCTGAATGTCCTTCTACAGTTTTTCTTACAACTCTAGATGTTTATGTCTGTGTGTTTATGCCTGGATTATTAGGTTTGTGCGGTTTGGATTTTTTTTAATCCTCGCTTTTGACATGTTTTAAACTCTATAATTGATCATCGACTATGACACACTTTACTTAGTTGAATATGCGCCTGCTTTTGTCATATCTTAATCAAAATGTGTCTATTGCTGTGGTCCGAAACTCTACTCTAGGTGTGTTTAGTGCTGTCAAATTTGTGGTGATAATAATACGTTTCTTTATTGTTTTTGGTGTTTGATAAACATTTTATTTTCTGTCGCTTTGTTAGCTCCTTATGATCAGTGTGTCTGTGTTTGGATTACTTCAGACCTTCGATTGTCTCAGTTTGTTGTCACCATATTATGCGGCTTGGTGAAAAGGGATTGTCCATGCACGGAAGAAAGGGGAATTGACGTGCTTATAGTGGGCAGGGTTTTGTGTGCATTGATATTTGTTGAGATATTTGTAGGAACTTTCAAATTTTATTCCCATTGGTTTTAATTCTCTATATTGGCTGTATCTTAGAGAACGGTGAAGAATGAGATAGGAATCAAGCAATTTGCATATTTTTGCTTTAAAATTAAAAAAAATATTTCTCATGTGATTACATGCTGTTTTTAACACGTGAATTTATTGTCAAATTTATTTTCTGGAACGTTTTAATTCTAGAGGACTTGAACTGGTTGTCAATATCTACGCCCTTTTCATTGCATATTGCAAATTAGATGGCTTTACTTTGTCTGCTATTGTAACAAAAAGGTGGTAAAACAGGATGTTTCGCTTTAATAAAGTCTACCCAAAGGCATTAGCATTAGAAGGTTGAGTTGTTATCAGATCACATCTATTTGTTACCTTTGGCTTGGCAGCTTATGCATGCACGTTGTGGGTCCATTTCAGTGAAGTGTCAATTTGCAGATTAACATTTACTGAGTGTTGATTTTAGAGCTTAGCAATTTTCTGAAAGGCTGTATTATTCTCAATTTGCATTTCTTAATTATAATGGTGATTTTAGAGGGTGTCTTTGGTAGATCTATATAGAGTTGATGTGCTGTGTCTATACGTATTGTGTTAGCCATCGTTCATATTATTTTTGGTGATTTCTTTTCTCTTCCATTTGTGTCTCTCCTTTCTTACTAATTTATTTGTTATGAATAGTTAATACAAGCACTCAGATATAGAATAAATATTCAATTCTTAACCTATTCGTAACTAATAATAAAAACCTGTAGTACCGATAGAAAACGTACAAGTAGCTACTGGTGCTGATATGAACAGTAAGAGAAAAAAGAAAAAGAATAATTGATATTGACTAAGAAGAAGAAAATAGATAGTGGCTGAAAAAGAAAGAGCTAAACAAAGAAAGGAAAATATATGTGAAAGTGGAAGGAGAAAGACCAACAACGGAGCACACACAAAAAAAAAAAAACGGAGCACAAAAATGAAGAAAGAAATCTGTAATAGTGAACTGAGCAGGTCATCGAAAATAGAGTGGGTCACTGAAGAAAAATAAGAGATAGCTTGGAGAGTGGTTGTGTGCAGGAGAGAAGAATGAAGGGGTCAATACAAGGTGGGTATAATGCAGTTACCTAAATCTGGTATAGTGCACTATTTGTCACTATTGATAGCCGAGTGAGATACCTTCTTCAAAACTTGGCAATTACTCATTCGTTGTGGATTTACCCTTTTTTAAGTGTGTATTGACCAAAATATGGTTTGCTAATAATGCTAACAAAGGTTCATATATAGTGCATGTAGGTATTATTATTGTAAAACAATCATATTTTATGCCAATAACTTCAATGACTGATTTTGATTTCTATCTCTTGCCATACCCAATTTTTACGGGAAGAAGGAACATTCTTGCCACTATGTTATACAATATTATCTTGATTAAGGAAGGTGAGGGAGCGACATATCTTTCATCAAGTATGAGTTGCATCTTGTTGTGAATATATTTTCTTCTTTTAGAGTTAAAGTCTAGTTTCATTTCTGTTTTTGGGGAAATGCCATGTGATTCATGGGCATCCTCTTACAGGCATTGACACGTGATATGTTTACCATGCTTTAATGATGTTGCTCTTATGGTCTTAACAAGATTTGCTTAGAATTCAGAGCAATTTCTTGATAATGATCAAGACAATGCCAGTTGTTTACATGTTTCTGTATTTTTTCTATCATGTGGTTAAAGTTTTTTTAATGAATAGATTCTATATTGTGAATTACTTTTTAAATAATTTCCTTTTTTTTCTGTCAGGACTGCACTGATAATTTTACTTGGACAAGTGCTATTGTAGCTGGATTTGATGGCGAATTCTGCTGTGATCCTTTTATACAGAGCTATCTTTGTATTTTAGAGTATACTTGTAATTGAAACAGTTTCAGATTTGAAAACATTATCTTGTACACCTGTAAACATTTAATATTTTATTGTTACCATATCAAATTTTATCAACTCTGGTGTTGTGTGGTGCTTGTATTGAACTGATTCTTGCTTTAGTTTCTTTTTGTGTGTTTCCACCACCTCTAAATATATGCTTGAATTCACATGAAATCTTGTAGATATATATTGGTTATACGTGGGAAAAAGTAGAAGAACTGACTTCTTCATCTGAATTGTTGGATACACTTCGTACATAGTGAAGAATGGAGACTTTAGCCCAGCTGGAAGCAATGTGCGAGAGGCTTTATAACTCGCAGGATTCTGTTGAAAGAGCACAAGCGGAAAGCACACTGAAATGCTTTTCCTTGAACAGTGACTACATTTCACAGTGCCAATATGTTCTGGATAATGCATCCTCTCCGTATGCATTGATGTTGGCAAGTTCGAGCTTGTTGAAGCAAGTGACTGAGCAAAGCCTTCCTTTACAGCTCCGGATTGATATTCGTAATAATCTTGCTTGCAGATGATTCTGACTAGGAGTATTTTAGGGGCTGTGAATGTTTGGCTTGGGTCCGCGGGAAAAAAATACATTATTTCTCTATTTCCTAAACAGAATTTACTGAGCGATGTTTCAGCATCATTAATTACATTCTAAGATACTTGTTGACTTAATATTGCATGCATCGAAGTCTCTTTGCCAAAATTGGCATCAACTTATTTTGTGGATAATCTGACTTTTCTCTTATTTCTTTTTCCTGTTGTTTTTGGGGAATTTGGGTTCAGTATTTTTGATTGCCTTGCTGTCAATTTTCCCTCACTGTGGTTGCTCTATTTCCTATTCTCTTTTAACCCAAATTGATTAGATTGCTATTTTTTTTGAAGGAAACTACCTCATAAATTATCTGGCAAGCAAAGGAGCAGAACTGGAGCCCTTTGTTCTTGGATCCTTGATCCAACTCTTTTGTCGCATTACAAAGTTTGGTTGGCTTGATGATGACAAATTCAGGGAAGTTGTTAAGGAGGCAATGAACTTCTTGAGTCAGGTGACACGATGAATGTTAAAATTTGATATGGAAGTCCATATATTTCCCTTGTGTTTTGTTTTGGCATCCAGTAAAGTGCATCAAGCATAAAATGTGCGGCTTTGATATGCTATTTCTTTACTGTGCTATTAAGCATTTTGTGACTTTTGATTTTAGATTCTATCCCTCATAAATTAAAGGTCATTATAAAGTAGTTGTAGGGTGTATGCTTTTTTACCATGCTTAGGTTTCTTGTATTATTCATTGAAAGTGCTTGTTGTCCTTGAGCTTTTTTGGAAGTTGAAATTGCTAGAGTTTTATGTCTTTTCCCTTGGACTTTGCAGAACTTCTTTGCAAAATGGTAGAAATTATGTATAGGAATTTTGGATTATTTGGAAATCTATGGCAGCAGCCAGCACCAAAAGCCAAGGCTTCAAATTTTGTTTGGTCTTGAATATTTAATGGGGTTAGTGCTAGTGACATGATATGGATTATGTAAACGTTACAATAAAACGCACTTTCTGGAATTTTTTTTTTTGCAGACTTATCTTTTGGTCTGTGGTGATCTTTGGTCATGGGGTTTCAAAAAATAACCAGCTGCATGTATTGAGTGATGAAGTTTGCGAGTCCATTCAAACACATGTTTGTATATGTCTTTATTGCTTTTTAAGACTATATATTGATTTTCTCTCCACCATCTACTAGATGAAAACTTGAACTATAGGAAAATCACATTGTTACAAAATAAATACACAATACAACTATTGTTGCTTGCTTTTGCTTTCCCTTACTCTCCTTGAAGAACTTGTTTTTGGTGCACTCATTGGAAATAAACATTTTTCTAAGATTTGTTTTCTTTTGATGAAGCCTTTGTAATGATGGAAATGATGTATTTTTAATACTTATAGCAAAGGGGAAGTTAGTTGATATAGTTAACATATTGATTAGTTAGGTAGGGAGTTAATGATTTAGAGAATATGATAGACAGTGGTGAGTTTATGATGGAAATGATTTAACGGTTAGGCTGGACGGGAAAGGAACTGAATAAATAGTTCCTAGTGTATGTTAGGAGGCAGTTTTTGATCATTGAATGTATGGACAGGGTTTTGTAGGTCCTGTGAGGGAGGTTATGCTCCCAACCATCCTTGTATAGAGAATTCTATTACTGTGAATAATAGAAAAGCCCATTCTTTCATTACTGTTTTCTACATTCTGAGTGTGTTCTTGTTAGGATTCTGACTAAGAAATCTAACAGAATATGAGAATGTAAGGGGAAAGAGGAAGGATGTTGATTTTGTATATTGAGCATTAGCTCTTTGTGAAAGAACCAATCCTTTGGGAAGGGTAAACTTTAGAAGAGTGGTTCTCTTATTTCTTTGCTCTTTTCATCCTATTCAATAAAAATCATTATTTTATTTTTCTTTCTAATTCTTGGTTCCTAGCAGTACCAAATTGAATTCCCACACGCCTTAGCAAACTCAAGGTATGAAAATGGCTATAAGTGAAGCCAAGAAGAAAGATTGCCCGTCTAATTGTCTTCTTTTTTTACAAAATGAAGCTTCCTACTTAAATATATGTAGTTGGTTGAACTTGTAGTCCAATGAAGATTTGGTGTTTTATCTTCTAATATCTTACCTGCTAAAACATAATTGTGTTCATTATCTGTTATACTTTATTTATTTTTTGGCTTCAAGTTATACGTTACATAAACCAAGTCATTCGTCTTTTTCTGATGCAAACAGTTTCTTCCATTTGTATGAACCTACAAATAAATGATTTTTTAAAAATTACACACCAAATAAATAAAATTAAAAACCACAAATAACTTGATAAACCTGAATTACCATTTGAAATGAGCTCCAATCATGCTCACACCCCTAAGAACTGCATGTTAAGCTTAAAATTCAAATAGCACACCTCTTTAACTCTGAAGCTCCATCCCCAAAATACCTCCCACCATTCTCTTGGAAGCCAAAAAATAGCAAACCTCTTTATATATGAAACCATTGCAGGTTTTACATCTAAATCCACTAATTGAATGACTACCATAAGAAGGGCAACAAGTTTGAGGCAATTGGTTACATTCTTCCAAAACCAACTATCTAATACCACATTCTCAACTTTTCTTCCCTCAATTGAAGTTCTAAACTTGCTTTTTTTTTCCACTCTTCAGAGCCAAGTAAGCTCGTCAAGGATGTTTTTAGCTCACGAAGACATGCTAGAGTCAAATAAGCTGTGGCATATTGGAGGCTCTTTATGTAACTTGTTATATTGGTTTGGTTTGGTCACCCCATGTACTTTTTGTTTTTGTTTTCTTTTAATAAATTTATCCATGTGAAGCCATCATGCCTAGCATGATTTTATATAGAAAAAAATAAGCCATGGCAGATCTGGTCACATTAAGCCTTACAAGTCTCTTTCTTTGGTGAACATCTTCATGTTGAACTGTCAAACATAATTGTGCAACCTCTTGATCTGTTAGACATAATTGTGCAACTTGTGCCCTTTGATAAAATGTCCGTCCACTTCAATATGTTTAGTTTTATCATGTTGGATAGGGTTGTGCGGTATGTTGATTGTTGATTAATTGTTATAATATAACCTTATAGGTTCATCCTCCTTTATCTTTAAGGCTTCCAGTATAATCTTCAACCATAACAGTTCATATATTCCTTGAGTCAGTGCTAAAAATTCTACTTCGACACTAGATCTACCTACCACTGTTTATCTTTTACTATTCCAAGTTACTAGGTTTCCACGATGGAAGGTGCAATAACTAGTAGTTGACCTTCTATCCATAATTGAGCATGCAGAATCTACATTTGTATATGCCACAAGACTGACATTCTTGTTTCTTTCAACAAAATTCCTCTTCCTATTGTCCCTTTTAAATATTTGACAATTCCAGGAGCAATTTGTAAATGTGCTTTCTTATGTTGATGCATAAATTAACTGACTAGACTCATAAAAAACCATATATGGTCTAACATGAGATAGATAAGTAAGTCTCACCAAAAGTTTGTCCACAACAATATCATCCATTGCACTTCTCAACTTTTTATTTGGATCAACAAGTGTATTTTCTAGTTTGTAGGTTGATTACTTGTTTCGCGTAGCATGTCAGTAATGTGCTACTTCAATTCCTAGAAAATATTTCAACTTTTGTTGCTCCTTTTCATCATTTCGAGTAACAATGATATCATCCACATAGACTAATAAAATGAGTGAAAAATGGTAGGAACAAAATAATAAAAAAGAATGACCGGGTGGGTGGGCAAAACAACACACTCTCACGACATGGAGAAAAGAGACAAGACTTCAATGGGAAGATCATGGTGCTAGAGAAGAGTTATGCAATGGTTGTGGGGACGTTGTGTGGAGGAGATGCCACAACATTTGATGTGCAAAGGAGACATGACTCTACAATGCTAAAAACATGCAATGTAGACAAGACACAATAGATGCAAAGTGGAGAGGTGGTGGTTGGAGATATTGCGTGAAATGAAGGTACATTTGTTAGAGATTTTCTATTCGGAGAACATGTGACCCAACCTATTGTTCTTTACGATATGGGTTTTCATATTGTGAACTAACGACTTTTCTTGTTTTTGTGCCCAACCATGGATTCAGTGACTCAAACTTGAATTCACGAGTCTACCATGAGTGAATTGAGTCTGCTATGAGTGTACCAAAAAACAAGTTTAGAGAGGAGTCAACTTGTGAACAGTAAACAAATTTGTTGGCTCGTATGTGTTTGCGAGTTCATATGTGGGTTTGGTAACCATGGTTGCAACCACCATATCCTCTTTGAGAGAATGAAGCACATAGAGATCAATTGCCATTTTGTTAGGAAGTAGTTTGATAGGTTTGGTATAGTATATAAGAGAAGAAATAAATAAGGGAATGTGTTAGGATATAGGGTGGTAGGGTATAATGGGTAATGGGTTTAGGATAGAAGGTGGAGGAATTGTATAAATAGTATTTTGTTATGTTGTCAGAGGGAGTTTTTGAGTATTCTTTTGTAAAGTATGGACCATTGGCCAGAAGAGGGGGATTAGGCCTCCGTTAGAGCTAAAAGGGGGATTAGGCCTCCGTTAGCGCTATCAGTGTTCATTGTTCTCAATATCAATACAGAAACCCATTCTTTTGGCAGTTTGAGTTCTTGTTTGTGTGAGAGGGGGTTGTCTAAGTTAGGTTTCCAACCCAGGAACCTAACAAATTGGTTCGACCTGCCGGATCTATTTCGGAGGGAAGAGGAGCGAGCGAGGGGGAGCTGTAGTGAAGAAGAATGGAGGGACGAATGGCGGCGATGGAGTCGTCAATGGAAGAATTGAAGGCGGAGTTGCGAGCGATGACTCTCGCGTTCCAACGAGCTTCAGGACGTCGCACCAGGAACCAGCCTAGTAGCTCCGAAGGAAGTCGTGATTCTGTCAAGGCTGGATGCAAATGACGACCATCGGAAAATTCGAAGGAGGAATCGAAAGAAGACAGAGGAGAAGTTCGACGCAGTTGGAGGAAGCGCGTTGAACTACCTACATTTGAAGGTGCGGATCCCATTGGCTGGACACAGGCAGAGGAATACTTCGATCTCCAGAGTGTGACGGAGAAGGAAAAGATGAAGCTCGTCTCTAGATGCATGGAGGGAGGTTTGGCGAGATATTGGTTCCGCTTCTGGCGGAAGAAAACCAAGCATCCGACTTCGAAGATGTTCACTGACGCTTTGACGTTCTGACGCGGAGATTTGACGGCCTAAATTGGGGCACCGTTTGTGAGGAGCTGGCAGCGGAGCGACTGGAGGGGAGCGTCGTCGAGGACATCTAGGGGTTTGAAATTTTGGTGCTGCAAGCATCTGGAAAACCAGATCACTCCTCATTTTCTGTCTTTGTCAATCTTGGAGCTAGCATTATAACTGGTGGTGGAGGTGCGGGGAAAGAAGGTACGATATGGGGAAGATGTAACTCAAGCTCGGGGACAGTTGCGCCGATGGAGACGTATCAGGGATCGTCCGAGGGATCTGTCAACGCCGGCGGAGGGTAGGAAGACGAAGAAGGAGGAAGTGAACGCGAACATACCGAGGGGCAAAATAACTGGCGGAAACGGGTAGAGCTACCCGTCTTCGAGGGGATCGATCTGCTTAACTGGATCAATCGCGTAGATAATTTTTTTGAGTTTCAAGGGGTATCAGAGGAGGAAAAGGTGCGCCTAGCCGACATCAGGGTGGAGGGGAGCGTTGGCTACTGGTTTAGAGCCTGGAAGGAGAAAGCCAAGAATCGTTCATGGGATGGTTTGAAGGAAGCCCTGGTGATAAGGTTTGGAACCATTGTTGAGCGTTTGGCGACATTGAAACAGATGGGGACGGTGGAAGAGTATGTACAAGACTTCAAGAAATTTTCGGGTCAAACGAAGAGGGTGCCGGACGAGTCGCTGTTAGGATATTTTCTGGCGGGATTGCAAGAGGACATCCGGAATCAAGTCCGACCGCATGACCCGCAGGACTTGATGGTGGCGATGCGGATTGCAAGAGACATTGAAGAATTCCAGGGACACGAAAAGGTAGGGAACGGGAGCGGGATAGAAGACGAGTCGTCTTGGGGAGTGTTGTCGAGCGGTCCGAGGCCAAGCGCTATAGCCCAGGCCGATAGCGAGCAGCCGAGCGATCCGAGGCCATAGAAGACCAGTCGTCTTGGGGATGAACAAGCAAAGTGACACAGTTCGAGGCCAATCGTTATAACCCAAGCCGATCGAGTGTTGCTGAGCGATCCGAGGCCAATAGTTATAACCCGGAATATGCCTTACTCAAAATTCCTGAAACGGAGAGAGGAGGGAAGGTGTTTCAGGTGTGGGGGACCGTTCGGTCCAGGCCACTATTGCCCAAAAAGGAGTCTACGGATGGTTAGGTTGGCGGAGGATGAAGAGGAGGAGATTGAAGGAGCTGAGACAGAATTAGACCCGAAGCAGACGAAGTTGTCCGCTTTCTCTGCTGGAGGCCCTATTAAGCCAAAAACGATGAAGCTGCACGGTCTGATAGGGGACCGAACGGTATTGTCCATTAAAGGACGAACGGTAGCAAAACGAAGAGTAGAAGTAACTCTAGATTGGGGGAAATTAACTATGGTGTTCAGGCAAGGAGGGAAGAAGGTATTCATCAAGGGGGATCCAACACTAGCTAGAAGGTGGGTGGAGCCAGAAGCTTTGCTAAAAATGAAGGAAGTAGAACCGTGGACCTTGGTGTGGGATTTGGGGGTGATAGGAAGGAGAGAGGAAGAATGGAAATCATTGGAGGAGGATTTGCCACCATCCAAGCCTCCTGACTTGAATTGGAGGGCATAGCAGTGGGTTTCCTTCATATGGTAACACGATGATGAAGAGGAGCCATGAGATCAAGCCTCCCAATTCCAACCTTGAGGACAAGGTTGTTCTGTAGTGGGGTGTAATGTTAGGATATAGGGTGGTAGGGTATAATGGGTAATGGGTTTAGGATACAAGGTGGAGGAATTGTATAAATAGTGCTTTGTTATGTTGTCAGAGGGAGTTTTTGAGTATTCTTTTGTAAAGTCTGGACCATTGGCCAAAAGAGGGGGATTAGGCCTCCATTAGCGCACACTATCAGTGTTTTCAATATCAATACAGAAACCCATTCTTTTGGTAGTTTGAGTTCTTGTTTGTGTGAGAGGGGGTTGTCTAAGTTAGGTTTCCAACCCAAGAACCTAACAGTATGTGCTTGTTGAAAATGACTATTATAAACAGTCCAGGGTTAGTTGTGGGTGGGGAGTTTTTTGAAATGGAAAGTTTAGGAGAATTGTGGAGAGTGAGGTTGTACTGAACAATTTCAGTGTGGGAAACACTTTGTAACATTCGATACCATTTCTATACCTACTACATTGGTAGGTACAGAATTGGAAATAAGCAATAAAGATTTACAAGACAAAGTCTTGTCTCCAGCTATATTCGTAGTTCTATCATAGTTGTTGTCCAAAGAACTTACTATGGGATTTATCAGCTGGAAGACATTCTTGCTAAGTCTTTGAGAGGGCATAGAATTTAGTTTATATGTTCAAAGTGTGGTGCATACCATTTTTATGATCCAAGTTGAGGGAGAGTGTTGAAATTGTGTTTATTATTTTATCTCACGGCTTTCATAAAGTTGCTACCAGCCTAACCATGAATTTATGATGTCGAGATTTTCCATTGTAGAAATTGATTCAGGAAAATCTATTCAAAACATGTTAATTCTTGCTTGGTTAATAATCTGCTTCTAGGTCATCATTTCCCGTTTCTTCATTTTTGTTGTTCGTTTCTTTTTGGAGTTTGTGGTGAATGTTTCTAGGTTTTAGTGAACTTGGGATATAATTCAACAACTGCTACATATAGCTACTTGGTGATTATGCCAGCTTATACTTGTTTTTATTTTGTGATTGATACGTACATCATGTATCCTTTAAGTATATATTTTGTTTGTATGTCTTATTTGTCTTGTCTTTGATATGTGTTCTTATTACAAAATTAAGGTCCTGTAATTTGTTGAGTCTTAATAGTGGAGTTTAATGTTCTAATCGTCAAGGAAAATTTTTAGGGTGATTGTCTTGTATCCCAAACTAGTACGACCCATAAGAATATTTATAATAAGTTTATATTGTTATTCTTGAACAAATATTTTTAATTTTATTGGGAGTATTAACATATCGTAAATTAGATGTAGGATAGGATAACAAAGAAGATTTTGGTTGACAGAGTCAAGTTCTATTAACCACCGCAATCCACCAAGCTGACTAGTTTCTCTTTTACTGGCATGTGGTGTTTGAGGTTTTGATTGTGTACTTGCTATTTTTACTATATTTATTACTTATTAAATATATCTTCTCTTGTACTACAAATCTGATTGTTTTGAGTTTTAATCTGACCAATTGATACTTTTAGCAGGCACAACATCATTATGCTATAGGTTTGAGGATATTGTATCAGTTAGTTTCTGAGATAAATCAGGTCAGAATCAATGCTTTATATCTCAACAGGAAGTAATAGCTTGCTTATTAAAAGCTGTGCACTTGTTGTATCTGTGTTATTCTTCAGCCCTCAAAGCATTTGTTTCACACTTCTTAGGACTGCACTTTTATTTTGTTGTGTTTTTTTATTTGTTATTGTTGATTTGTTTTTGTATGCTTTGCCTGAAGTCAATGATGGTTTTGTCTTTAAGTTATAAGTTTTCTGGTATTAGTTTTCTGTATCTTCACAATTGAGTAAATTTTGAGATTTGAGCATCTATTATATGAGTATTAGGAACTATTTGTTTGCATTGTGTCTGCTTTGTTTAGCTGCTGCTATCTGGGAGACTGATTGATATGGGATGTCAAAACTGTGAGTTGTCAATATTAGCATCATATTGTGTTGTTATATGGTTTGGTACTGTGACATGGTCTTCTTTTAACTCATATCCACCATTTTAGCATTGCAAGGGTTAATGGGTAGACAATAGACTTGATGCCTCTGAAGAGTAATGACATATCGGCGCAGAACAACATTACCGCATAAAAACTGAGCTTAGATACTGCAGAAAAACTGAACTTAGATATGCAGAATTTTAATATTTTTATTTCATCGTTTTATTTGCTCGGATGTGTTTACTTCTTGTTGGTGTTTGATTCATAGCTTGTGCAACAAAATATTCCATAAATTTTGTACTGTGGCTGTGCATATTCTCTTGCAAGACAGCATTATTTATTTTGATATCTCCGTATCCAATTAAGTATTATATTTGCTTAGAACTTTTTTGCTGATATTGTTGTTGTTACTTTTATTTATTTTATTATGTATTTTCAGCACAATCCTGGATTACCTGCTGCTCGGCAGCGGAGGATAGCTAGCTCTTTCAGGGATCACTCACTTTTTCAGATATTCTCGATATCATTAACTTCTCTCTTCCAGTTAAAATCTGATGGTATATCATATATTTGTTATGAACATGATTGTATATATTTTTTCATTTTCAAAGTTTTAAACTGATGCCGTGCTTTGAATTTAGTAATCTTGCTTTGTTTTTGTAAAAAATTCAGTTGGGAACAAGTTGCAGGAACTTTCTCTTATGCTTTCTCTCAGTTGTTTATCATTTGATTTTATGGGGACATCATATGACGAAAGTTCAGATGAAGTTGGTACTGTTCAGGTATAATATGTGTACATAGATACTTGTTTGGTTTTGTCTGGTCTGCAGTTCTTGATCTTGAATTGGCACTGGTTGTGCAGGTTCCATCTGCATGGAAGCCTGCCCTAGAGGATTCCTCAACACTGCAAATATTTTTTGATTATTATGCATTGAATCAAGTTTTTTCAAAAGAGGTTCGTTTATGTTAGTTTATTCCATTTGACAGTGGAGCCGGTACTTTAAACTTTTATGATAAACTTTTTATTTACTGTTGCATTTTGTTTGATTTTTCAAGGGTTTAACCCTCATTGTTTTTAAGTTGGGATTTTGTTTTGTGCATAGAAAGAATATTATTTGAGATGTTAGGACCTCTCTGTGTTGCGTACATTTTCTGGATAAAGCGTAATTTGTTTGAATTCCGGATGCAGTATTAGAGAGTAAATCTGATGAAATTCTTTATTTCTTATTATGATTAGGAATAGTATTTATATTGTTACAGGAAGTTCGAATCAGTTGCCATTTGCAGCTGATGTGACTCCAGCCAGCTGGCTCCTGACTGTCGATTATATATATATATATATATATATATATATGTATGTATGTATGTATATATATATATATATATGTATGTATGTATATATATATAAATATATATACATACATATATATATATATGTATGTATATGTATATGTATGTATGTAATTGGACCATCCCAATACTACAGGACACAGGCCCAATGGTACAGATATACTTCTAGGATTCTACAAGTACAGTATATCTCTAATAGAATTAAATTGAGTATTTGTGGCCAACGGGGGAATGTATTCTGGTTCATGTCAGCTGCATAAATATTTATTTTTTCACTGATCTTTGTGGTCATATATAATTGTGAACTTCTGGATTCGAGTTATTTTAAATCCTATTGGCATGGACCAGCTCTCCAAAGAGCCTTAACATTTATGTGTATGTCTATGATTGGTTTTATACTTTTATATACTCATCTCCCCTTGTTATGCAAGGGTTCTTTGGGATCAAAGTATGAAGTATCAACAATGGCAAACCTACCCCTACATTCTGCTTATATTTAAGTATGAAAAATGGTTCAGGAATCTATGATACATTCCCTTGCGAGTCTAAGACAAGCAAGGCTGGTTTTTCCTTTTTTTTTTGCTGTTTTGTTGCTGCTTGATCCTTTTTTTTTTTGAGATAAATGTTAAATAGGTGCACCGATAACGTATCTGGTGGATGCCAATTGATAGGACTCCTGATAAGGATCATAAGGTAGGAAGTGAACATGGACCTGATACACAACAAGGAACAATTATAGAGGGAACAAGGAACAGTTAGGCCCAAAATATGGAATGTTTGTTTCAGAAGAAAGAAAGTGGGGTTAGGAAAAGAAAGAGTGAGAATTTAGTTAGGATGGGGAATGACGTGTCAAGAATTTGG
This sequence comes from Vigna reflexopilosa, assembly GCA_027742785.1. NCBI lineage: Eukaryota > Viridiplantae > Streptophyta > Magnoliopsida > Fabales > Fabaceae > Vigna > Vigna reflexopilosa. The sequence continues at coordinate 4,787,882 of CM050917.1, forward strand.
GGATGGAGAAATTCTGTTATAGGAGAGAGAAGGGAGAGTGTGAAGGGGTACGGAGTAGGAAGTTGTGAGTCGGTTAGGAGGAGAGTGATCCTCTGGAGGAGTCTAGTGCTATGGGGTTGTTTTGTTGCTGTAGAGTTATCAGCTCAATAACATTTTACTGCATAATATTCTAAATAATAAAGACTTGGATATTCAATTATTTCTTGGTTTTTATCAACAATAAAATAAAATTTCCTAATCTTGTTATACTATTTCCACCCTACTTTTACTATATGCATCATTAGACTTTATTTTCTGCTTGATTTGACTTTACCCATGTATATTATTTTTTTTTCTTTTTGAATGTGATAAACTTGTCTTTCACAACAAGTATGTAATTTATGGTAAAGTACATTTTTTCTCCATATGCCTTTTCCTTTATCCCCTCATTCAAGTAATGTAATCTATCGTCCTTAGCTTCATTAAGATGCTTTTGCTTTAGGTTTCTTGTTGATAGAGTTGATTTTATCTTCCCAAAATGCTTTTGCTTCTAATTGTGACAAACTTAAATTGTTATTGCTTTCAATACTAGGTCATGGTTTGTTCACCTCGTAACATATAACTGTATGAAATAGGAAGAAGATTAGGAGAAATCTCCCTTATGTGTCTTTGCATACACATAGGGTAATGTATTTATAATAATAAGAATGTGGGCTAAGCCCAAATACAAATGACCGAAAAAAGGAATATCAACAGTAGCAGGTGGAGGTACTGACCGAGAAGATAAATGAGAAAAGTAAAACGAAGATTCATCAAAAGTGACATCAGCCGAGATGAAATGACGATTGAGGGAAGGGGAAAAACACTTATAGCCCTTTTGTGACCGTGGAAATTCTAAAAAGACACATTTGTGAGATCGAGGAGATAACTTATCAAGACCAGAACTAAAATCATGAACAAAACATGTAGACCCAAAAACTCTAAGAGGTAATGGATGTAAAGGTTCTTGAGGAAATAAGATAGAATGAGGGATTTTGTTATCTAGGACAGAAGACGACATGCGGTTTATGAGATAACATGCAGTGAGAACTGCATCACCCCAAAAACGCGAGGGTACTTGACCATGGATTAGAAGTGTACGAGTTGTTTCAATAAGGTGTCTATTCTTGCGCTCAGCCACCCCATTTTGTTGAGGGGTATAGGCACATGAGGTTTGGTGAAGAATGCCATGAGAAGCCATAAAATGTTTAAATGGTTGAGAAAGGTATTCATGGGCATTATCACTGCGTAAAGTGCGAATAGAGACCGGAGTTTTTATTTCATTGAAAAAAGTTTGGAAAATAGAAAACAACTCAGAAGATTCTTCATTAGAAACAATCAAGTACACCTGGAATAGTCATCAATAAAGGTAACAAAATACTGAAACCCTAAAGTTGACTTAACACGACTAGGTCCCCAAATATCAGAATGAACCAATGAAAAGGGGGATGACGCTCGTTGTGAAATACTACGAGGATAGGAACTACGAGTATGTTTACCTAACTGACAAGACTCACACGACAAACTTGATAATTTTGACAAACTAGGAACAAGTTGCTGCAGTTTGGCAAGACTGGGATGACCTAATTGAGCATGAAGAAGGGATGGTGACTCCATGATTACGCCAACATGTGGAGAAGGGCGGAGATGATATAGGCCATGAGACTCACATCCTGTGCCAATCATGTGTTTCGAACTCCGGTCCTACAACCAAACAGAGTCTTTTGTAAATGAAATAACACAATTAAGGGAACGAGTTAGACGACTTACGGACAATAAGTTAAAAGGAGACCCAGGGACATAAAGTACATGATCAATGGATATGGACGGAAAAATATGAACAGTACCAATACCATGAGATGAGACTCTAGACCCATCAGGCATTGTTACCGAGGGTAAATTATCCGGATATGACAAGGAAGAAAACAAGGACTTGTTACCAGTGATATGATCGGTGGCGCCTGAGTCAAGGACCCAAGGTCCGAGAGAGTGAGTCAGACCAACAAAAGGAGTACCTGTGAGTGTAACAAAAGCAGATGTAGTGGAACTAGAGTGCTGACGGTCCTCATACCATCTGAGAAATTCCTAAAAGAGTGCAGGGGGTTGTCTATGCTATTTGATGAAGTAGGATGGTCTGCAGACGGTGATCGGGGAGGTGGATCAGAATTAGCCATTGCTATAGGTCGAGGAGGAGGTCCATGAAGCACATAACATGTATCAATTTCGTGGCCTAGTTTTCTACAGTGGTCACATTTTGGACGTCCTTTACCTGGCTGGCGAGACAGACTCCGATCATCACGTTGGACAGCCATGGAGAGGGAGAAACCCTAAAACTTCAATGTGCTCCGATTGATGCCACGACCACAGATCCAGAAAGAGGACGAGGAGGCGATCACGGCGGTGCTGGTCGGCGGCATAAAGCTCCGGCGACGCGCCTGTGGCAGCGGCGGCGAGTGGGTCACACTCAAAAACTCAGATCTACTTGAATATAGGCTAAACGGGTCGTCACCGACCCTAGGAATGGACTCAGGAGTCTCCGACGACCCTTTTTGTGGTGGCGGCGACGAGTGGGTCTCGCCGGAGGTGGGCGCATGGGCTACACGCGCAACTTTCTGCCCTATGAACGACCCTAACCGGCGACGGCGGTGGTCGAACAGCGACGGCTGCGGCGGTCGGATGGTGGCGGTAGGTACCAGAGAATGTGGAATTGGCTTGAACAAAACCTAAGCTCTAGATACCATATGAAATAGGAAGAAGATTAGGAGAAATCTCCCTTATGTGTCTTTGCATACACATAGGGTAAGGTATTTATAATAATAAGAATGTGGGCTAAGTCCAAATATAAATGAATATGTAAAAATAACATAATAAGCATAGGGACTATGTTTCCTTAATTAACGTAAACACACAACTAATATCTAACAAACTGGAATATGCTTAATTTGAGGTCTTGTTTATTGTTAAAATCTTGTTGACTTATCCTACTATTTGTATTTTATTGTTCAAGTTTACTGACAATTTGAGGCATTGTGTAATTTTATTCGTAAAATTCAATTTATCCTAATATATATATTTTGATACTAGTGATAGATAAATTGATTACCATATTTTAAATGAATATACTATTTGGTTGTTGTCCTTTTATTTTATATCTATGACATAAAAGCATGTGAGCTTCTCTAAGGTTTTTTGCATTTGATCCTTTGTTCCTAAAGTTCTATTATAATGGAAAAATTAGGCATGCAAAGAAATTACTGATTCATTTTTTCTATTCCTCAACTTCCATTTTTTGATCTATGTAGGTGTGTAACCTCACTTCTTTATATTGGTGATTTCCCATATTTGTTGTTATTAATTGTAGGCTTTGGAATGCCTGTTGCGTCTTGCTTCTATTAGACGATCATTATTTCCCAATGATACTGCTCGAATGAAGTTCCTGTCACACTTGATGCGAGGCACCAAAGAAATTCTGCAAACTGGAATAGGTAAATTTGATTTGCAGTTATTTGGCTTTGCCTTGATGCTAACAGTGTATTTTAATGATTTTGGAACATTGGTTCCGTAATTTTTATCTAAAAGTTGGTGCTAGTTTTTGGTTATAAGTTATTGAATTAAATCTGATACTTTCCTCAAACAATGCTAGTCAATAGAAAATGGTCGTGTGGAGCTGTCACCCTTGAAAAATCCATTTGAATATAGCAGTGGACCACTTTTCTGCCTTTTCTTTTCGTTGTACCTTATGATGCACAAATCTGATACACATTGTATACAGTATGATGTGAATAAGATATAGTGATACAGTCTACAAATAACAGGATATGATATGTGCAAAATGTATAATTAAAAATGTATAAAAATTTATAAAACATAAGAAATATGTTACTGGTATTATGGAAATCCAAATTAAAATATAATTTCTAAGATATTGCCAAAATAAAAAAATTATTAATCATTGTCATTATAAATTACTTTCATTATTTACACATAAGAATAACACTATCAATCTTATTACCACTTGAATAATGAAAAGGAGAAAATAAATATTCTATTAATTACAATCATTATAATTACATTTAAACTCCTCTATTTTGTACAATCACATTCTCTTAAAAAAGGAAAGAAAATTTGCCAGAATGAATGTGTAGATGCTGGGGATTATTGCTTAGTTATTATGGTGATATAATTATTCTCTGTTTTTATATTCACATACGTAATGGTGATATAAGTGCTTTAAAAGCTTGGATACTTCACGAACCCGTAATGCTTAGAAACTTTGTTATCATTGTTTAATTTCTTATATTATGTTTTATTTAGTTTTTATCAGTGTCATGGATAACGGACTATGCTGTCCAGCAAAAAATCTGCCTTGTAAATGGATGGAGTTGTGCATATGGCAGATGTGTATTCACATATACAATTAATTATTTACAGGAAAAAAATAAGCTATACATGAAGCAGAATCAGCCAAACATCCCTTGGTAAATCTGTAATTAGGCAATGCCAATTAAAAATGCAATATGCTACACAGGAAGTAGAATAAGCAATTAATCTTGATCCAAATCAAGTGTTATATCATGGAGACCTAAAATATATCTGATTTGCGTGAAATAAATATATGAATATAGCATAAATGTCATGTTGCCAGAGATTTTTTGCTCATTTTCTGTCAAAGCTAATAAAGAAAAAATGTCTAGTGTGTCTTGGGATAAACCTAACTTTCAATGGAGATGCTGAACAAGAAATTCCACAAAGAAAAAGCAGCATATCATAGAAAAAAATGTGGAATTCTGAGTGAGCATTACATAATCATATAAGAGGAATTGTGTCACATATAGCCTACAAACTTACTGCATACCTTTAATAATAAATTTTTAATACATTGAAATATAAAAATACCTGACTTGGACATTGCTAATTTTTGTACTTCTTTCCTATCTATTGATTTAGACTAAAGCTATATTTAAATTCAATATGTTTAAATATTAGAGCTGAATGATGTTGTGTGATCCTTTGTCTATAAATTTTGTTTAGATATTTGTTTAAGAATTTCTTTGTATAACACGTCTTTCTTATCACGACAATTATCATAAATATTAGAGCTGAAAGTGTGATCCATGTAGCTAAGGATTTTGTCTATAAATTTTATTTAGACCTCTGTTGATGAATTTCTTTGTGTAACAGGTCTTTCTGATCATGATAATTATCATGGCTTTTGTCGACTTCTTGGACGCTTTAAACTCAATTATCAGGTGTGCAATGCTGTTTTTGTCTTTTTTCATGATCCACATACATGCCCATTCAATCTCTGATGGGACTTTTTTCCCTAGAATCACCACCTCATGATATTTGTGGGACGACTTGTGAATGTAGCTTTAGTTTTGTTTGTACAATTCTTCTTGAGTGTTCATGTGTGTTTTCTGTACTGTCTTCCTTAAAAATGTCTATCCAATTTAATGTGTCTTGTTGGATCCTGCTGAACAGTAGAATTTCATTGGTCCATCACAATCAATCTTCAAATTATTTCAACCAAAGCAATTGACAAATAACTTGTGCTATTGCTTGAAATTTAACTACTATGCTAGATTGAGTTACAACGTTTTTCTGTTTTACTTCTCTAAGTTAGCAAGTTTCTCCAAGTATAATATCCAGATTATTGTTGGCATATGAAAATACCTTTCTTGTAGTGGGCCACGTGAATTCTAGAAGAATATTTCAACCTGAGTTTTATCTCAAACTACTTTTCTAAATGTTGACTAACGAGTTGTTGTTCCTTCCAATCATCCCAGTAACATTGATGTCCAGGTACACTAAGAATACAGTTACTCCCCTTGAAGTTTTGTGTTTAATATATATATTTCCTGCTCAGGATCCCCATGCAAGAAATGATTTTTCTCATCAAACCATTGTCCAGTTTTTCTTTGATGAACTGTCTATCTATCTCTATATGCTTTATCCTATCATACTGAATTGGATTGTGAGTAATACTAATAACTGACTTATATCATGATAAAGATTCATAGTTCTTCACAATTTGCTTTTAGATCATTCAAAATAATTTTCAACCATAACAATTCACATACCCCTGTGTTGTCACTCAGAATTCAACTTTTGCACCAGACCTTTTTTTTTCTTCTCCAAGTTACTAAGTTTCCATCCAAGAACATGCACAAGTGAATCTCCAATCAGTAACAAATAGTCTGCAACAATGTGCATCTCCTTTTTTAATTTTTATCCTTCTTAAACAACAATCCCCTTCATGCACTTGCCTTCAAATATTGAAGGATTCTGTTCAAAGCTTTTAAGTGTTGCTTTCTTGGATTGTGCACAACAATCCCACTTGCTTTCAAATATTGAGGGATTCTGTTCGAAGCTTTTAAGTGTTGCTTTTTTGTTTCTTTTGTATCTTCTCTTCCGATTTTAGAGGTTTTCTTATTATTTTCCTTTTCACTTTTCCATTGTTTCTCTATTTTCTTTCTTTCTTGATAAAGATTAATTGGTATTGAGGAACTATTCCAACCTGGTTTTCGGTGACTGCTCACATCCTAGTCTCTTGTTTGATTTTGTTCACTTGAATTTGCATAATTAAGTTTTCCTGAACTCCTTGGATTGATCTTGTACTAGTATTTCTTGATTAATAAATGACGTTCCCACTTTGATTTATGCTGCAGTTATCTGAACTTGTGAATGCTGAAGGCTATAGTGAATGGATACACTTAGTAGCAGAGTTTACGCTAAAATCTTTGCATTCTTGGAAGGTATTCTATGATTATTTAATTAGTTCCTTGAAGTAGCTGGATTATACATTTTGTTCATAAAATGTTAGGAACTGTGTCAAATATGTTGGAAACAATTTCTGTTCGAATTAGATTAATGGCTGGGATATTTAAATGGAGAAATTCATTTTTGGTGGATTGTAATGAGCCAACAAAGTTACATTTTCTTACTATTTCTCTTGAAATTAATTCAATATGAATTATTGTCAAGATGTTTCCAAGTGCTTACACACTCTAGCAACTAAATTAAAATATTTTAGTTTTCAACTTAGTGTTGGAGTGGGTTCTATCATGCTATTCTTTCTCACTTGCAGTTAAGCCTTTGGCACCTTCTGTTGTTGCTGTTCAGACTTCAATCTAAATTGTCTTGTTGTGAGGCAAATCCTTTAAATTTTGGAGGCCACATGAGTGTCATGTGTTCTGCTCCCATCACTATCAATTTTGTTGTATCATAGTTTGGTTTCGAGATTTGGGATATGAGGATTGTGAACGGGGAAAGAGTTTGATTTTCTGCTCTATTTGCTTTGCTATGAGTTGAAAGAAGAATAATTTGTATACTAATTGTTATTGTTATGTGCAATGATAGGAATCATTCCTCATCATATCTTACTATAGCTAGCACTACTACTAGAAAAGGGGAAAATTATCCGTATTATTTCTCTGCATGAAACAACCTTAGCCCTAAACAGTGATGAGGAGAGAGGGAAAAAATCCTAGCCATGAGGGGACAGCTGGGCGCAACATTGATATGAAATTAAAATTGAAGGAACCACTGAGGAGTTTGAATTTACAAAACAAAAAGAAAAGAGTAGAATGGTTTGTAATGAAAGGAGAGGAAAACCCATGAGTAAGGGATACTTGATGAATTGTACTATTTTGAGCCATGGTAGTTGAATCGAGATACAAACTATGTATCAAAGAGCTTAAATTTTGAATTGTGAATTATTTTATGTCATGAATCGTAAGATTCATAAAAATTATTCATAAACTTAAAAAATGTAAAATATACCTGAATATATAAGATATATAAATATGCAAAGATACAATTAATAACAAAACAATCTCATACTCAAATAGAGTGGTTGTATCTGTGTATTCACTACACATTTTCAGCAAAACAACCTTAAAAAAAACATTGTTGTGCATAAGATTCCTATAATAATGCACCCTTTTGGTTGGGGGAATGTAAATGCAACTAACGAACTAAAGCCGAATAAAAGTGAAAAACAGATGTTACGGCCCAACTTTGCTTGATGCACAATAGCTTTGTTCACTAAAGACAAATAAAATCACTCACAAAAAACTGAAAACATGGCGGTGTGGTTGTCCATGGAAGTAGCAACGGTGGCAACCTCTTCTCTAAGATAGCGAAAGTGAACTCTGGAAAAAAGCGATCCTGTACTCTACAGACTCGGATTGCTTTAGTGGAAATTTTCTCTTCCTCAAAATGACGACAATGATTCTTTCTCCTTGTTCATTGGCTCCAATGAATGAGAGTCGAGAGTCGAGAAACCAAAAAGAAATTAGAGTTTTTACAAACCAATTTCCGTGACCTGACCTAGAAACCCAAATCCATGGAAGTTGTGGTTCAAGCCATGATTCACGATCCAAATTGCGATTCATGTGATCGAAGAATGAATCATGCGATTCCAAGACGATAGAGGAGCAAAAACAATTGTTCATGCGATTCGTATTGTCGTCGATGAGAATAGTATCATTTCATTCATATTGCATCGTGAATCATATGATATTACTACCTGTTTTGAGCAAAATCGAAAGTAGGAGTAGTGTTGCATGTGCTGCTAGGACCAGGAAGCTTTTGTTTGGTAGTGGTCATTGTTCTGGTTTCTGGTTAACCTCGTCCCCAGGCACATGGAAGACCACCCTAGTGTTTTCATAACAGGAATTGATGGTGTATTTGAGCTGGCTTGTTATGATGTCTTGCTGCAGTTCGAAAGCTAAAGGTTTCAGTCATCCAGCTGACATATTGGTTTGGGGAGAACTGTTTCCTATTGGGTCATAGTACTGCTAAGGCTACTACTAAATTAGGATAAAATCGTTTGCATCATTTCAGTGGACAAATGAACCTAAAAGACATTTCATTCATTTGACTCCAGACTTTACCCTAAGATTCTGGAATCTAGCTATAGGTAGCCCTTTAGTGATGATATGTACCACTTGTGGCCCTGAAGTTATGTGTAACAAGAAGGCTGTCATCCAACTTCTCTTAGATGAAGGGTAAGTTGATTTCTGCTTTTTGTTGTATCATGCTAGATTGGGATATGGGAATGGTGATTGCCAATTGTTGTAAAAAAAAATCATTTTTGGATGTTTGATTCAGGGTTACATTACTCAGATCAACATAGATATTGGAGTTTGGTTGGAAAACTCGTCTATTTGGCATTTACTAGGCACGACGTTTCTTTTGTAGTTGGAATAGTTGTTAACTCGTACAGGGTCTTCATATTGATCACTGGATGCAGTGGTTTGTATTCTTAGGTAGGATTCCTACATTTTTTTTTGCCTTAGTAGCATTCTTTCTTCTTTTGTTATGTTATTTTAATCTGCAAAAAATTCACTATAAATGATTGGATATTATTAAATATGGAAAGAAACTTCTATTGATACATATATGTTTCTTTTCAGTGGGCTGGAAGCAGTGTTTACTATCTTCTAAATTTGTGGTCTAGATCTGTGGCATCTGTGCGTTATCTCAAGGGTGACAAACCTAATCTGTTAGATGAATATGTGCCTAAAGTTATAGAAGGGTTTGTATCATCAAGGTTTGATTCATTGCAGGTCAGTTTCTTTAAATTCCATATCGATATGCATAATACGTTGTTTTAAGAAATCTGACTTGATCTTTGTAATTAGGGAAATATGTACAGCTGATACTTAGGGATATTCTCCATTTTTAGCCCTTATTGAGTTTCCTTATATTGTACTTTGAATGTTATAAAGGGTTTGCATGTGTGATTAAACACAATTCATGAGGACAGGAAAACTTTATTGTATCAGAGAACTAGGTTTTCCTTTTCCCTCTTTTCCCTATTTTTTTTCTGCTGTACACTGTTCATGCAGCATTGTTCACATGGCACTATACGTGTGCATTGTTCATGCAAACTACTGCAATCCAATATTCACCACCACCGAGCAAAAACCAACGGAGTCTCCATCTCCTGACTGCCTAAGATCGATGCATGCACTACCTTTCTCTGCCTCGTTTGTCTCACTAGATCCCTGAAGAGTTTTTGTATTGACATCAATAGTAACAAGCTTGACTGATATGATGATATTCTTGAGGGGAGTGTAAAAGTTATGATTTAATCTTTCTACATGGGAAAGATGTGAAGCGGATAGTTAGGGATATTCTCCATTACTGGCCATTATTAGGTTCCCTTTATTATACTATGAATGATTATAAATACTTATTAGGCTTTTATTAGATTTGTATTAGGCTTTTCTGTACTGTAATGTTGTCATACAGCTTCTTTTCTGTTTTTCGGTAGTTAATGTTTTTGGCAAGTTATGGCAGTTCCTTTGCATTGGTAATTGTCATTAACTGCTGATTTCTCTTTTCAGAGTCTATTTAAAGGACTCAGACCTTTCTGTAACGGATGACAACTAATAATATGTTAGAATTATCCGGTTACATATTCTTTTCTTTCCTTGCTTTTCTCAAAACCTATATGGTATCTAGAACAGGTTACTGATCCCTGATGTACATTTCTACTTCCAATCCTACTTCTCACCCATCCCCTAACCCCTTTTCGCATTCTTTTGCTGAAAAACTTGATGACTCCAATTATCTCCTTTGGGAGCAGAAAATTGAACCTGTCACTAAATCCCACACATTCCATTGGTTTGTGGTCAATCCTGTTATTCCCCCTAGATTTCTCAGCCTATGAAGAATGGGAAGTTCTGATAGACGTCTTTGGTAAAGTAGTCTATCAACCCTCTCTTACTTCTCAAGAACACACACAAAAATAACTGAATATCTTTGTATTATTGAAAGAACGAAATAATTTAATGTACAAGATTAACTCTCAGGGAAGCCTAATCTTTCCCCACTGGACAAACACTCCAGTTAAACTCCAATGTACAGAATAGCTACCCCCTCCTATACAACTAACTTCTATTTATAATATCCAATTCCCTCCAAAACTAACTACTAACTGATATGACACAGCTTCCCGCCCCTTATTTCTCCTTATCATTCCCTCTTCTCTTTTTCCTTCTTTCATATACTTTTAATCTTCTATCAAGTTCAAGATCAACTCTTACTGTCTTGGCTTCAGTCTAACCCATCCAAGAGTATTTTGTCTTGGGTACTTGGTGCAGTTCATTCCTATCAAGTTTGGGACCAGATCCATATCCACTTTTCACTCAAATGATGGCTAGTGCCTGACAGTTGCACAGTGATCATCGCCCCCAAATCCTTGAAAGCAAAAATTCTTGGGTCATATTAAGTATATTGTGGATGAATTTATTGGCATTGGTTGTCTAGTTACACCTGGCAAACATTTTGATGCCATCCTTGAAGGTTTTCCCCTTGATTTTGCTTCTGTCATCTTTGTCATTGAAAGCAAGTTTGAGACTCCTCCCATCATTGAAGTTGAGGTCGTCAGCCTTCGGGGTTTGAATTTGTGGATAAAACTCTGGTAAAGCCATCTATGGTCTTAAATAGGCTCTGGAACAATGGTTTCATTCGCTTCAAACCACCCTTTTGAAGCTTGGCTTTTCTCCTATGAAAGTCGATCCTTCTCTCTGTATATTATCATGCCTCATAATGTTTACATATGCAATCCTTGAAGGCTTGCTCCTTGATTATGCTGCTGTTGTCTCTGTTATTGAAAGCAAGTTTGAGACTCCTCCCATCATTGAGGTTGAGGCCCTCAGCCTTCGGGGTTTGAATTTGTATATAAAACTCTGGTTTGTATACTCAAAGCCATCTATGGTCTTAAACAGGCTTCACAACAATGGTTTGACACACTTCAAACCACCCTTTTGAAGCTTGGCTTTTCTCCTACGAAAGTCAATCCTCTCTTTGTTTATCATCATGCCTCATACTGTTTACATATTGGTTTATGTTGATGACATCATCATTAAAGACTACTCTATTCCTCTTATTCACTCCATTAATCAGCTTGCATTCTAACCTCTCTTTGAAACAGCTGGGCATTGAAATTAATTATCTTTCAGACCAGTCTTTGGTACTGGCTCAACGCAAGTATCTCAGATCTTTTGCTTAAAACCAAATGACTGATGCTCATCCTGTCCCTTCTCCTATGGTTTCTTCATGCAAATTATCCAAATTTGGGACCCCACTCTTTATTGCTCTGTGGTAGGCGCCTTGCAGTATGCAACTCTCACTCACCCTGATGTTAGCTATGCTGTCAAGTTTCTCAATTCATGGCTCAACCCCTGGACTCTCACTGAACTTCTGTTAATCGGATTCTATAGTATCTTAAAGGCACTGTTTTGATAGAAACCAACTGGTATAGATATTATTGCTGTATTACAGTCACGAGAACTGGTGAAATAATTACCAGTTTACTCAGAACACATATATTGAAATTGAACAACAATTAGGACAGAACACATCTTCCAAGTTATTGAGAGCTTGGTCTCTCCCTTTCCTGATTTTCCTCTCCAGTCCCCTCCTTTTTTCCCTCCCTTTCTCTATTTTTCTGCTGTCTTGATAACTGCCTACAGGCGGTTATGCTTGCCCCTAATAAAAACATTGAAAACTACCTAACTGATTAAGAAATTGTCAACAACTATTACAATAACTATCCTATTTACTATAGACCCAACAAAATATTTATTTCTGGTTTCTCCTCTTATAGTGCTGACTTATTAGAGGCTCTCACCCCCCCACCCAAAGAGTTACGTTAAAGTGAAAAGAAGGAAACTGGTGGATAATGGTCTCCACTAATTCCTAGGTAGTTTCAAATTCTGGCAGATCTGTCAACTGAATTAGCACCTCTGCCGTCCCATTGGGAGAATTGCGCACTGCTTTCACCGCAGCTGAGGTGACCTGCAAATCTAGTTCTTCAGACAACATTGGAGGTAGAGGTTGAGGCCTTCCAGAGGGAAAAATTCTAGTTCTGCCTCAGCTATCTTCCTCGGTCCCAATCTCATTTCCTGGTGGTCTTGCAAGCAGCATTTTATAGCCTGCTCCAACACCGACACTGGATATCATACCTTAGCCCGCGCTTCTGCTGAACTTTTGTTGATTCAGGCCCTTTTAAAAGAACTATCTCTTCCTTCATCCACTCTTGTTATGATGTGTGGCAGTTAGAGTGCAATTGCCGTTGCTCATAATCCAATTTTTCACTCCTGCACTAAACACATGGAAATAGATGTCTTCTTTGTACGGGACCAAGTGTTGTCTACGCAACTTGCAGTTTATCTCATTCCCAGTATTGATCAATGGACTGATGCTCTTACCATGTCCCTTTCTCCAACTCACTTTCATCTTCTGCACTGCAAACTCAATGTTCAGGATTCTGCTAATCCCTCACCTTGAGTTTGAAGGGGGATATTAGACTTCTATTACATTTATATTAGGCTTGTATCACTATAAGTTCTGTACTGTACTGTTGTCATATAGTTTCTTTTCTTTTTTTCGGTGGTTACTATTTTTGGCAAGTTATGGCAGTTCCTTTGCATTGATGACTCTCATTAACGTCGGTTTTCTCTTTCCAGAGTCTATTTAAAGGACTTAGACCTTTTTGTAAAGGATGACATCTTCTAATAATACATTAGAATTATCCTGTTACATTGTCTTTTCTTTCCTTGCTTTTCTCAAAACCTAATAATACTAGATTTACATGTGATTAAACAACAATTCATAACAAAAGAGAAACTCTTTAGTTCTAAAGGAAAATATTTATTCTACATTTTAACTTCTAATCATCCATTTTTTTCAGTCTGAACTTTCAGATGAACTTGGTGAAAATCCTCTAGACAACGTAGAAGTGCTTCAAGATCAGCTTGAATTTTTTCCTTTCCTGTGTAGATTTCAGGTTCTTGCTTTTTCATACTTCTAAATTTATACGAATAGATACTTGTTATATTGGAGTGATTGCTTTTAATTGTTATTAATTATCTACACTTTTAGCATCTGTATTGATTCATTGAATTTCAGTATGAAAGTTGCAGTTCTTATCTGATGAAGATAGTGGAGCCTATCATGAAAAACTATATGGTACTTTTAGTGGTTCTTCATCAAGGGATTTAACTTTGTTTATTTTAATATATTTTTATTTGGTTTTATACATTTTGTGTAGAAGGAAGCAAATATCCAAAGCCAAGTTGATAGTTTTGAATTGTCTGTAACCGAATCCAAACTTGCATGGTTCACACACATAGTTGCTGCAATTCTCAGAACAAAGCAGATTTCTGGTTCTAGGTAATTGCTTTAACCAGTGAAGGAAAATAAAAGCTTATGCACAGTAAACTTTTAAGTTGTCTTTTATTTCTATACAGCAGTGGAGAATCACATGAGATACTTGATGCGGAGATCTCGGCTTGTGTTCTGCAGTTGATTAATATTTCTGATAGTGGGTTTCACAGCAAGGTATGTCCTTTTGTATCAATTTGAGGGTAACATTGTTATATCTTTTTCTAAAATGTGTGCATGGTCTGCTATTGATAAGGTTTTCTTTTTTTGGTTGTGTTTTTGATTATTTATGAACTTTGACATCATCTTTGCATATATTGGCTGGTTCTGGTTTGTCATTTAAGATTTTGCCCGTTCTGCTTGCAACATGATCTTTCAAGGATACTTTGGTGGGATTATTCAATATAAAATTATTTTCTCTTTACACTAATTATTTCTCACATCAAACCACAAATGAGAATTTGATTCTTTTTCACTATGTATACCATTCATTTAGATGCTATTATCGTACTTTTGGTCACGAAGGTCAAATCTTAATAAAGTTATAGAGACAGAAACACCCCGGTTTTGAACCATTTGATTCAACTCATCCTTCTACAAATATGCATTTAGATGACAACGGAGACTCACCTCAAAGATGAATCTAGCTCATTTTTTATGTGGATGATTTTGTCATTAAGGCAATGTTTATTAAAACAATAAAAAATGTATTTCATTACTAAAGGAAAATTACAGAAAGAGAGAGTGAATCTCTTTACGAAGCTCATATATGTATGGGTAAGAGGAGTACATCAATGGAAAACCAGTTGTAGCAAGCAACTGTACAAACATAAAACAGAGGAAATAACCTCACTGGCAATGTTTGCCTAACTCAACACCCCTCTCTGTAGCTCTATACTACCTTGGTGGACTCCGGTACTTCCTGAAGCAACTGTATAGGAGATCTCCTTAGTACATCATGGTGATTTATAATCTTCAGCCTGAGGGGGAAGTGTTCAGAAACAGGTATAAATACTATATATTTAATGTATAACCAATTTAATAGGATTTGATATCTGATATAGAGGTAATGGATTATCCTCTAATCATGTGTAATCAATACAATCACCATGTAAACCAGCTGCAGAGTGTTGTTTAGAAACAAGGTTTTAGCATAATTGTGTTTCTGTTCTCTCTTTTAACAAGTGCTATTGCAATCCTTTTTTGATGATACTTTCTAAATTTTTCTGAGCTTGTCTTCTGCCTTTATAGTTAGAAAGATATAGTAAATGTTAAGGGTAGATCTATTTGGTGAAATCTGTCAATCTGATGCATTCAATATTTTTGTTTAATATTTTTTCCCTTGATGAATTACTTACTAAGGTTGTTTAGGTTAAGAATATGACTTATACAACAGTTACCTGCTTCTTAGTCGTGGACATTAAATAGCCATCCTTGTTGAATGCACTACGAATATGAATTTGTGTGTTGATGCTATCATAAGGATGTAGTTGTATTTTATTTTAAATAGCCATCCTTGTTGAATGCACTAACGACTAATTAATTCAGAGGTATGAAGATGTGAGCAAGCAAAGACTTGATCGTGCTATACTAACTTTCTTTCAACATTTTAGAAAGTGTTATATTGGTGACCAGATTGTTTCTTCATCCAAGGTAGAAAATTGGAAGTTATTTTCCTTTGAATATTTAAATATTATTAAGATTATGTCTGTAATTTTCTCGACTGTAATTGGAGCAGTTATATACCCGGCTATCTGAACTTCTTGGACTCCATGATCATCTACTACTACTAAATGTTATTGTGGGAAAGATGATTACTAACCTTAAATGCTACACAACGGTAATGATGAAATTTTAGACATAATATTTTGCCTTACTGTTATTATTGAGCTCATAGAATGAGAGTTTCTATGTGCAGTGCAAAGAGGTTATTGATCATACCTTGAATCTCTTTCTGGAAATGACATCTGGGTTAGTTTGGTTTCCATCTCAAATAATTGAAGTCTTCATTATTTACAAATTTCTATTTTGATTGCTGTAATAAGGATTTTGTTTTTGCAGTTACATGTCAGGAAAGCTGCTACTTAAACTGGATAGTGTTAAACAAATGATTTCAAACAAGAATGTGAGTTGCCTCTTAACCAATAAGGATGACATGCACTTTTGACCTCCTTGTTGCCCTATGCACTTTTTTTCTCTACTAATTACATTATAAAATAGAGATAACATCTTTGGATATCCACACACAAATACCTATTCTTATTTAACTGTGGAAACTAAGTGTGAAATATAATGAAAAAGTGGAATTCACTACTAAGAGATCATCTTACATGCTACTGAAGAGAGTATGTGGGAGATGGTGATTTAACTGCATAATCTGCAAGCTAACCATTTGTTAGAATTATTGGTTAGTGTGTGTGAGTTGTGTGTTAGCTGTGTGTATGAGCTTAATGTTAGAATAATTACTAAGTCTACCTATGTTAGTGTAGTCAGTAGGACTAAAGTAGAGAGTAGTGTGTTGGGTTATCTATAATCATTGTACCTAGTAGTCTAGGACAGTCCCTTGACCTTCCATCTCCCTATTGTATCAACTCTATCAATATAAATAATAGAACATGAGAAGGGTCCATTAAGCCCTCAAGAATATATTTTATCAGTCTTAATCTCAACATGGTCTCAGAGCAGGTTCTTTGATCCTCTATCGGCGGTCTCCTAAAAGTTTAGTCTTTTAGTGGACAGTCCTGCAATTGTCCCAGCCAAGTTCAGTTTTAGACTAATGTCTTTCTTAGCCACAAGATCAGGCTTCTAGTGCTTGGCTTAGCCTTTCTCCAACATCACCTCTGATAATAGCTAAAGAAGTTGTTCTTCCATACTTTGGCCCAGTAAAATTAGAATGGCTCAGTTAAATTAGAATGGTTCCTTCTCTAATCCCCAAACATTGGCATTCTTCCATTCATTTGTACCCTGAATCAAAGAGGCCTAAAGTCTCCAAGGAACCCTAGAAAGCCAACTGCCTCCACTGAACCAGCTGTCGTCAGCCGCGACCCAATCGATCTCCGCTATCGCCGGGCACCGTCCGCCGCCGGCAACCATCGTCCGCCGCCGACCACCGTCGCAGTTCCTCGAGCGACGACCAACCCCGTCGGAGTCACGACCAGACTCCGCTCAACGCGCCTCCACGCGCCGCCTTTCTCCAGCTAAGCTCGGACACGTGTTCTTCACGCGCCGCCCTATCGGTGTCGGAATCACACCGTGCCGTTGTCGGTCGTCTCGCCGGACCTCCCTCTCTCTGTTCAGACCCTTTGTAGCAGTCATTGTTGCAATCTTTGTTTGTCTCCACATTATCTTCCGCTTCCGCTATCTTCTTCTCTACAAAAGAACCTCTTCCACTGTCCACCATTCTCCACCAGTGCGATGCTGGTCTTCTTCATCATCTTCTCCATTCTGAAAGGTGTCTCCCTGTCGCACCTTTCCGAAGCACTTGGAGTGTATCCAGTGGGCGTTTGATTAGAAGGTGTTGTAATTAGAGAAGATATCTTTAGAATCTTCCTAATTAGAGAAAATAAATATACAATCTTTTATTTATTTTGTTTTCCTAGTTTCTCTATTTCCCTTTTTAGGAGAATTAAATTGTTACAAATAGAGGATATGAGAATGTATTTTCAATCAATTCTAAATAATAAATTTTAGTATTATTTTCTACTTGGTATCAAGAGCTTCCGATCTTGGAACTCCTTCCGCTGCACAGTCGCACCGCCGCCACTGTCCGACCACCGCCGCTGCCGCCGTCGCCGCTGTCCAACCACCGCCGCTGCCGCCGTCGCCGGTTGGGGTCGTTGATAGCGCAGAAAGGTGTGCCCAACTCCGACGACCACAACGCCGGAAGTCGCTCCGTGAAAGGAGCCACCACGTGCCTCCACCGTCGCCGACGCGTGTAGCCTACGTGCCCACCTCCGGCGAGACCCACTCGCCGGCGCCGCCACAGACAGGGTCGCCGGAGCACCCTGAGTCTATTCCTAGGGTCGGTGACGACTCGTTTGGACTGTATTTAAGCAGATCTGAGTTTTAAGTTTTGCTCTCTTTTTTTCCGGCGAGACCCACTCGCCGTAGCCGCCATAGAAGAGTCGCCGGAGACTCCTGAGTCTGTTCTTAGGGTTTGTGTCGACTCGTTTGACCTTTTCTTGAATAGATTTGGTTTTTTAAGTTCTGCTCTTTTTTGTCTCGGTGTGACCCATACACCGTTATTGTCTTGGAGACTCCTCGTTGCGTTCTACGGGATGTTTGAAGTAAAAATTATTCCTTTGAAAGCAATGGATGAATCAATGAGTAAGTCCTCTGGATCATGCACTTTGTCCATAAAAGGTAAGATTTGCCTCAATACTGTTGATCATGTGTCTCAAGGTATTTGGATCCTTGATTCAGGTGCAACTGATCATATGACACCTTTTAATGTGTCCTTTGACTCATATGGTAAAAGAAATAAAGAGCAACTTATTACAGTTGCGAATGGTCAGGATATACCTATATGCGGGGAATATAATTTTGGACTCATCCATTGTATTGAAGGATGTTTTACATGTTCCTCAATTAGCTAACAATCTTATCTCTGTGCAAAAACTCACAAAGGATTTAAATTGCTCAGTAACATTTTTTCCAACTTATTGTGTTTTTCAGGACCTTGCCATGGGGAAGACAATTTTAACTGCTAAAGAGCAGAGTGGGTTGTATTTTTTAGAATTTGATGACCAAAGCAACACGAAAATCATGACTCAACAAGCAACATCTGAGACGTGGGCAAAATCCCAAATATGGTTACATCATCAAAGGCTTGGGCATCCTTCATTCAGTCTTATCAAGTCCTTATTTCCCCACTTGTTTACCAAAGAATCTATTGAGTCTTTTAATTGTGATATTTGTCAATTTTCAAAACACCATCGTGCATCTTATCTTATTAGTCATAAAAAGAGTATTTCTCCATTTGATTTAATTCATTATGATGTTTGGGGTCCTGTCATAGATTCTATTTCTGGAGCCAGATGGTGTTACTTTTATTGACGATTGTACCCGTGTCACATGGACATACCTTAAGAAAAATAAATCCGAAGTTTTTCAAATTTTTGTTAATTTTTTCCATCTTGTTCAAAATCAATTTGAAAAAAATATCAAAAAAATTAGGTCTGATAATGGTACTGAATATGTGAATCATGAATTTCTTAATTTTTTGTCTCATAATGGTATTGTTCATGAACTAACCTGTGTTAATACCCCTCAACAAAACGGGGTTGCAGAAAGAAAGAATCGTCATCTTCTTGAAGTAACTAGAGCACTTCTTTTTCAAATTTATGTTCCAAAAAATTACTGGGGAGAAGCTGTGTTAACTGCCACATATCTCATCAACAGGTTACCCACTCGTATCTTAAATGGCATTAGTCCTATAGAGTCTCTATTGTCTTTTGTTCCTTCTTCTTCCCTACTACCGAATCTACCTAGTCGAGTCTTTGGATGTGTTGTTTTTGTTCACTCTCATCATCCTAACCGTGGTAAATTAGATCCCAGAGCTCTTAAATGTGTCTTTATTGGGTATCCTTCTAATAAAAAAGGGTACAAATGTTATCATCTCAGAGTCGGCGCGTCTTTGTCACCATGGATGTCACCTTTCATGAAACACAATCCTTTTATGTCAGTCCACCACTTCAGGGGGAGAAAGCACTTGAAGTGGATGAACTCTCCTTCTTGTCATTACCATGTTTGTCTTTGCAGGATGCCCAAGACCTGAGCAATGAAGCTATCATAGTCCACAGTGAGGAAGAAGACAGATTTTTTGGCAAAAAATATGAAAGAAGAGAACAACCCACTTCGACTCTCGAGCAAGAAAAATTGTCTAATCCGGAGGTGAGGATCCTTGAAGATATCAATGATGAGGAGGTAAGTATTACTGAGGATTTACCCATTGCATTGAGAAAGGGAAGAAGATCATGTGCTAAATATCCTATCTCTCTGATAAGCACAAAAGTTTTATTGCTGCCATTGATGCCACAGAAATTCCTACCTCAATTCAAGAGGCCATGAAACATGAACATTGGAATCAAGCCATGAAAGAAGAGATGAATGCATTAGAAAGAAATTCAACTTGGGAGATTATTGATAAGCCAAGAAACAAGAAGGCAGTAGGGTGTAGATGGATATTCACAGTGAAACATAAGACAGATGGGACAATAGAAAGATATAAAGCTAGATTGGTGGTAAACGGATATACCCAAACATATGGGATTGACTATGAGGAGACATTTGCCCCAGTGGCAAAGATGAATACAGTTCGAGTTATTCTCGCTTTGGCTGCCCATTTTGGATGGGACTTACACCAGTTGGATGTGAAGAATGCCTTTCTTCATGGAAATCTAGATGAGGAAGTGTACATGGAGATTCCCCCAGGTTTTGAAGTGAAAAATGAAAGAAACAAGGTATGCCTCCTGAAGAAAGCATTGTATTGTCTTAAGCAATCCCCTAGAGCATGGTTTGGAAGATTTACAAAAGCAATGGTTTCCTTAGGATACACACAAAGCCAAGGAGATCATACTCTATTCATAAAACACTTTTCTACAGGTAAACTCACTCTATTACTTGTCTATGTGGATGATATGATTATTGCAGGAGATGATGAAACAGAAAAATTGGCATTAAAAGATAAATTGGCAGCTCAATTTGAAATGAAAGACCTAGGAAAACTCAAATATTTTCTTGGAATAGAGTTTGCCTACTCCAAGAAAGGAATTTTCATCTCCCAAAGGAAATATGTACTTGATCTCCTCAAATCAACAACAAAGCTGGGATGTAGAACCTCAACTGTTCTTATAGAACAAAATCACAGAATTGGAAGTGAAGAAAGTGCTCTTGTAGAGAAAGCCCAATATCAGAGATTGGTAGGAAAATTGATTTATCTATCACACACAAGACCTGACATTGCTTATGCAGTTAGTGTTGTGAGTCAATTTATGCATGATCCAAGAGAGAGACACATGCAAGCAGTTGACAAAATTCTCCAATACTTGAAGTCAAGTCCAGGAAAGGGGCTATTATTCAAAAGGGAAGACACATTGACTATGAAGATATATACTGATGCTGACTATGCAGGTTCTATTACTGACAGAAAATCTACTTCTGGGTATTGTGTGTTTCTTGGAGATAGTCTGGTAACATGGAGAAGCAAAAAGCAAGATAGAGTTTCTCGTTCTAGTGCAGAAGCTGAATTTCGAGCTCTTGCTCAAGGAATGTGTGATGGATTCTGGATGAAAATCATTTTGGATGATCTTAAAGTCAAAGTGGAGAACCCGGTGCAACTACACTGTGACAATAAGTCTGCCATGAGCATAGCCCATAATCCAGTACAACATGATAGAACCAAACACATTGAGATTGACAGACATTTCATCAAAGATAATCTTGACAGAGGCTTTGTGATTACAACTCATGTTCCTACAGAACTTCAAATAGCAGATATTTTTACAAAAGGGCTTCCTCCGGGTAGATTTCAAGATCTTATAGGCAAGTTGGGAATGATTGATATTCATTTACCAACTTGAGGGGGAGTGTTGTAATTAGAGAAGATATCTTTAGGATCTTCCTAATTAGAGAAAATAGATATACAATCTTTTATTTTATTTGGTTTCCTAGTTTTTCTATTTCCCTTTTTAGGAGAATTAGATTGTTACAAATAGAGGATATGAGAATGTATTTTCAATCAATTCTATATAATAAATTTTAGTATTATTTTCTACTGAAGGATATGCTTCTTGCTCTTCTCTCATCTCAGCTTCTACTTCCAATACCGTTCTTCTCAGTGATGATACAAGTCTACTTTGGGAAAGTCACCACCAAACCTGTCTCCATCATCATTCTGTTCAGAATCTTGAGGACCATAAACGTCCACTCTCGCCACTACGTCAGTTCTTTCTATAATCATTAGTCACTTTCTTCTTGGGCTCAAGTTT
Source organism: Vigna reflexopilosa (assembly GCA_027742785.1). Lineage (NCBI taxonomy): Eukaryota > Viridiplantae > Streptophyta > Magnoliopsida > Fabales > Fabaceae > Vigna > Vigna reflexopilosa. The sequence goes on from CM050917.1 coordinate 4,810,069, forward strand.
AGCCTGTACTTCTTATGATACAGTAGTAAGTATCACCATCTTAGAGTAGTCCAGCAGAGAACTTTGGACCTCGAACATGTCTTTGGTATTTGGTGTTTTTTGGTTTCTGCCATGTAAAGGCTCTCTTCACCACCAAAGCTTTCTTATAACAACTCACCTGAAATGTGGAGTTGTTCTTTGAGACCACCCGTTGATTTGAATCTTTTGAAGTTATGGGTTTCAGATTTATCCAAACCCTCGTACGAATCGGTTCTCACCAGTTCTTCCACCTTCACGTTTATGTCGTTCAGTTGTGAGAGGGAGAAAGTTTAAGGGTAGTGAAGTCCCTGAACGTTTGTTGATGTTTAGGGGGAGTATGTTTCCAAGCCACTGCAAGTCAAGTATGGCAGTTCAAGCTACATAAGTATGGTAGTCCCTGTAGATTTGTAGCTTTCAGCAACTACAGGCCCCATCACCCATCAGTCTCAGAGATGGCAGTCCCTGTAGTTTTGTCGCATTTAGCCACTCAAGCCTCATCCTTACTTGATTTGGGATTTTGTCCTTGCAGATTGTCATTGTCCACCACTGCTCTCCGTCATTCAGGTTCATCCTTCTCTGGTTTCTATCCTGGGTTGTCCACCAGCATTGTCATTGTTGTTCACATCTGTCCAGTGTCCTTTGCCGCTGTCCGCGGTTGTCTTGACACTATCTGTAGCTGTCAACTGCAGTTTGAAGCTCTGTTCCGTGGTTTCCCGCTGTCCGCTGCTGTCCACCGCTGCTCTCCATCATCCACTTTTGAAGTTTCATAAGTTGTTGTTAGTGGTTCATTGACATGTGATAACACACTGCCTCACACTCTTGAAGGAAAATCATCTGTTTCAAAATCGAGTTTATCTATTCCAAGCTTGGTTCATACAATTTGTATGCTCCAGCTTGAGCGGGAGTGTTAGAATTATTGGTTAGTGTGTGTGAGTTGTGTGTTAGCTGTGTGTATGAGCTTATTGTTAGAATAATTACTAAGTCTACCTATGTTAGTGTAGTCAGTAGGACTAAAGTAGGGAGTAGTGTGTTGGGTTATCTATAATCATTGTACCTAGCAGTCTAGGACAGTCCCTTGACCTTCCATCTCCCTATTATATCAACTTTTTATCAATATAAATAGTAGAACATGAGAAGGGTCCATTAAGCCCTCAAGAATATATTTTATCAGTCTTAATCTCAACACCATTTAATATAGTAGAAAATAGAACTGATTTTATTATTCTGAATGATGAAAAATACATTCTCATATCCTTTATCTGTAACAATCTAATTCTTCTAAAAAGGGAAATAAGGAAACTAAGGAAACAAAATAAAATAGAAGATTATACATCTATTTTCTCTAATTAGAAAAATTCTAAAGATATGATCTCTAATTACAACAAATATTTATACTAGAAGGCTAAGAAAATGTTCCCTTGTAGTTTGACTAGACCATTATAGTTTTGAGACACATTTTTACTAAATTTCAACTTAGAACACGCCTTTTATGTGTGTGTGTAATTGAGTATGAAAAGTTGAGATGGTAAAGTGTTTTATTATTGTGCAATTAGCTTGAAAGTATGTATTTTTTCCTAGTTTTTTCAAGCTATTTTATGTTGAAATTAGCTTGAAAGTATGTAATTTTGACTAGCTTTTTTATCTAGTGTTTCTACAATTTGAACTGCATAGTTTGTTGGAGCTGGATATCAAATCTGTCATTTTTTTTTGTAATTCAAGAGAAAAACGGGCCAGCCAAGAGTAATTGACTTGATATTTTAGTTTCTGTATATATGCTTGTACGTATCGTATCAGCTGATTTCTAAGGGCAATTTTTTTTCTCTTTTTTTTTTTTTTTTTCCAGAGGGACCTATTCCCTTTCATTGAAAATTGGGAATGTTTCCGTAGCAGAACAACTCTGTACTATACTATTGGCATGTTGATATTCTTGGAAGATAACCCAGTCAAATTTAAATCTACAATGGAACCTTTCTCACAGGTTGGTAGCTTTAAATTGCCGCTGACCCATAATGGTAACAATTATTCTGACATAAGATCTTAAGAATTGGTCTTGCACAGTAGTTGTAGCAAACATTTACCTGTAAAGTATATTTATCTTTAGTGGCCTTGTAAGTATAAGTAGCTATTGAGTGCATACTAACTCAAGCAATTCACCAAATCTTCCTTTCTGTTGTGGTTATATTTATCTTTAGTTATCTGTCTGATTTGATTTTCCAAGCATTAGAAAAGTTGCAAAGGTTAATTTTGTTGAATATAAATTTCCTTACGTTTGTCAATTCTTCTTTTCAGTTTTCATTAACTTGAGCCAACTGGTTAAATTAATTCTTTTGGAAAGATATTAATTTGATTTCAATTGTTATTGCTAAATATATTTGTATTTTGTATTATTATGTGTCTTGTGAAGTTGATTTTATTTTATTTTTTTCTGCTGTAGCAATTTAGGTTGGTGCAGCAGTCTGCACTCGTGCAATTACAATGTACCTTTCCTACTTTTATTACACAGACTAACGTATAAGCTGAGTGGGAAATGTTGTAAATAATTCAGTTAGTGCTGTATGTTAGTTTGGTAGTTAGTTGGCTGTTTTTTAACTGATTATAATATATCCCTTGTCCTTTTTCTCTTTTCTTCTCTGTTCTTATGAGTGTGTTTACTTTGTTCTAACAAGTGCTATCTGGAGCTATTTTTATTGGGGACTGAATGTGTGATGTCCACTAGCTTGTGAGGTATTCTTACGTGTGAGAAACCCTTCCTGTGTGGGTTTTATATCTGTTTTGCATATCTTTTTGGAGTGGAATTGAGCAAGGTTCAGAGGGTGAATCATGGTAGGTTCTAATGGGTTTTCATTGACTAACTTGCCAATTCTTGGTGGTAGCAAGAACTTTGATCAATGGAGTGTCAAATGGGTGTCATCTTTGGTTTGCAAGAAGTGATGAAAGTTGTAAAGAATGGTCTTCTAGAACTGGAGGAAGGTGCTACAAAGGTGCGCAGGGAAGTTCACAGGGAATATAAGAAGAAAGATTGGAAAGCTTTCTTCTTGATCCATCAGTGTCTGGATTCTGACAATTTTGAGAAGATATCTTTGGCTAATTCAGCCAAGACTGCCTAGGACATTTTGAACAAGTCATATGGAGGTGCTGGTAAAGTCAAGAAAATGAAGCTTCAATCATTTAGAAGACAAGATGAGTTGCTATACGTGGCTTATGAAGAATCAATTGGGGATTGCTACAATAGAATTCAAGTGGTACTCAACTCAATGAAAGCTTGTGATGAGATGTTTTCAGGTCAGCAACTGATTGAGAAATTTTTAAGAACTTTTGACTCCCCAATTTGACACCTGAGAAATCAAGGGATCTTGAAAAGAGGAGGGTGGAGGAGCTGCAAAAAAGGCTTTTTGAGAGGAGTGTTGGCAGAGCTGCAGTTCACACTTTGCGAGCACATAAATTTGAAAGAAATGATGGTTGGGGTGGCAAAAAACAAGGGAAACTGGACAAACAAAGCGCAAGATTTTGGTGAAGGTTCTAGCAGGCTGTCAAATTATAATTTTAGTGGTGACAATCGTGGAAAATTTGTGAAGGAGGTGATCAAAAGAGAGGAGGGCAGAGAAAATTTTATAAGAAAGGTATACACTGCTATGCTTGTAAAAAATGGGGTCATTTAGCTGATGAAGTCTTAGAGAAACTGAACAGAGAAAAGAGAGAGAATTGAATATGAACTGAATGTTTTTATTATTGTAACTAGCTTAGAATCATAGCTACAGTGTCTTTATAGATAAGTTGTACAATATAAGTAAACCTACATATGAACAATGCAAATGTAAACTATACAAGTCAACTATAGTCAACTATAGAATGTATACTAACAACTCCCCTCAAGCTCAACGAGAAGATTTTTCAGAATAGAAACTCTTCACACTGATTTGCCACGAAGAAAAAACAAAGTGAACTGAAGACAAGGACTTGGTTAAAACATTTGCCCGCTGATCAAGAGCTGGAATATGAGAAATGCATGACTGTTTGGCCATAGTCTTTTTTCTTACAAAGAAAACATCAATCTCCATGTGCTTTGTGTGATTATAAAAGAACAGGATTATGGGCAATGGAAACAACACGTTGATTGTCAGAAAGAAGAGTTGGAGTGCTAAAAGAAACTTGAAGTTCTGTAAGCAATTTGGATATCCAAGACAAGTCAGCTTTTGCTAAACTCTTATATTCATTTTCAATCCTTAAATGAGAAATAGCTTGTTGCTTTCAAGACCACCGTGATATTAAGTTGGAAGCAAGAAAAATTGCTGCACCTGGGGTAGATCTTCCATCATCAACATCAGAAGTCCGGTCAGCATCACACAAAGCCTTGAAAGAAACTGGACTATGTAGCAGTGCTGGCTGAGAATGCAAACCATTTAAAAATGTTTCTTTCAGATCCTGTAATATACGTTTGACCACAGCTCAGTGAGAATAAAGTGGGTTGGCCATGAACTGAAAAAATTCGTTGACAGTGAAACTAATTTCTAGCCTAATTAGAGTAGCATATTGCAATACACTAACTACTGATCTGTACAAAGTAGCATTTGAGAAAAGATCAGCACCGTGTTTAGATAATTTGCAATTTCAAACCATAGGAGAAGAAATAGGAGAAGAAATGGAATGAGCTTCTTCAATACGAGCTTTATGAAGTAAATCTCGTATATATTTTGTCTGAGGAGGAGCGTTAAGTAATTATATGTATTTTATATTATTATGTGCCTTGTAACGGGACCCTCCTTTTCTTTTTCCTAATTTAGCTGTTAGAGCAAGTGCATCAGTTTGCACTCTTGCTTTCTCAATGTATGTTTTGACTTTTGATGCACACAACACTTGTTATAGCGAGTGAAAAACTCAAACTTTTCCCTAAAATCTTCAGATTTATGTGTCATAATTTTTAATATTCATTTTGTCCTGTAAAAGACCATGTTGACATTTGTGGACAATTGGTTAGTCCTTTTAACCATAGTTTATTATCTAATTAAGAAGGTCATGTGTTCTAATTTGAGATAATATCTTTTGAATCTTCCTAATTGGAAGAAATAGATACGTGATCTTTTATTTTATTTTATTTTTTCCTAGTTTTCCTAGTTTTCCTATTTCTCTTTTTAGGAGAACTAGATTATTACAAATAGAGGGTATGAGAATGTATTTTTTTATGATTGAGAATAATAATAAGTCTTATTTACAACTTGGTGTCAGAGCTCCTGATCTTAGGGGCTAGATTCGCTGCAACAAGTCGCACCGCCGCCGTTGTCCGACCATCGCCATTGCCGCCGTCGCCGGTTGGGGTCTTTGATAGGGCAGAAAGGTGCGCCCAACACCGGCGATCACAATGCCGGAAGTAGCTCCGTGAGAGGAGCCGCCACGCGCCGCCACCGTCGCTGGCGCGTGTAGCCCACACGCCGACCTCCGACGAGACCCACTCGCCGCTGCCGCCACAGGTTGCCGGAGCCCCCTGAGTCTATTCCTAGGGTTGGTGACGACTCGTTTGAGCTGTATTTGAGTAGATCTGAGTTTTAAGTTTTGCTCCTTTTTTCTTGGTGTGACCCACTCGCCGTCGCCGCCACAAAAGAGTCGCTGGAGCCTCCTGAGTCTGTTCCTAGGGTTGGTGACGACTCGTTTGACCTTTATTTGAGTTGATCTGAGTTTGAAGTTTTTGCTCTTTTTTCTTGGGTACGGGATGTCTGAAGAAAAAAGTATTCCTTTAGGGGTACTTAATGACCTACCAAATATAGGAAGTACCTCTTTGTTGGATGGTCAGAATTACTTACAATGGAGCCAATTTATTCTAAGGATTCTCAAGGGTCGTTCAAAACTTGATCACATAGATGGAGGAGGACCAGGACCAGACGACACTCATTTTTCAATTTGGGACAAGGAAGATTCATTAATTATGACTTGGATGTCGCAATCCATGATTCCTGAGATAAGGAAAAATTATATGTTTCATTCTTCTGCAAAAGAAATATGGGATGATTTACAGAGTACTTTTCCTTTAAAAAAGGATTTTGCTACTTACTATGACATCAAGAACAGGATATTTAATACAAAACAAGGTTCCCTTTCCATATTAGAATATCACAAGATCCTGAATGGTTTTTGATTGGAGCTCGATCAGATCCAAAGAATAAAGGTGTGTGTAAAACAGATGTTGCCGCTCTTGCTGAATTCATTGAAGGGGAAAAAATCTTTAAATCTTTCCAGGGCCTGAATCACAAGTATTTTTTATGGTAAGGGGAGAAGAAACTTGGAGAACTGTCATGCTTCATGGAGGGATCTCCAACACAGGCTCTGCCATGACAATTGGAAAGGGAGTCCACAAGGGAACAAATGCTGGGGGAAAAACGTTTGAAAGAGGTACTCATGGGGACTATTGTTCATACTGTAAAAGATCTGGACATACCAAGGAAACATGCTTCAAACTCCATGGAAGAAAGAATGTTCTCGAGTGCATGGGAAACAACAAAGGGCCTACTCAAAGATGGATAAATCATACTACCTCAGAATGGGAAGCCACCAATCAATCTAGTCCTCCTAGTCTAATCCACCACCACCACTAGATCTTGGTATGAAAGCTTATAAGGAGAAACTCGAGCGCTTGGAAGCAATGATTGAATTAATGAGTAAGCCCTCTAGATCATGTACTCTGTCCATAAAAGGTAAGATTTGTCTCAATACTTTTGGTCATGTGTCTCAAGGTATTTGGATCCTTGATTCGGGTGCAACTGATCATATGACACCTTTTAATGGGTATTTCAACTCATATAGAAAAAGCAATAAAGAACAACTTTTTACCGTTGCAAATGGTTAGAGTATACCTGTATGCGGCTTTGGAAATATATTTTTGGACTCATCTATTATATTGAAGGATGTTTTACATGTTCCTCAATTAGCCAATAGTCTTATCTCTGTAATATTTTTTCCAACTTATTGTGTTTTTCAGGATCTTGTCACAGGGAAGACGATTTTAACTGCTAAGAAGCAAAGTGGGTTGTATTTTTTAGAGTTTGATGACCAAAGCAACACACAAATCATGAGTCAACAAGTCACATCTGAGACGTGGGTAAAATCTCAAATATGGTTACATCATCAAAGGCTTGGGCATTCGTCATTTAGTCTTATCAAGTCCTTGTTTCCCATTTGTTTACCAAGGAGTCTGTTGAGTCTTTTAATTGTGATATTTGTCAATTGTCAAAACACCATCGTGCATCTTATCCTATTAGTAATAAAAATAGTATTTTCCCATTTGATTTAATTCACTCTGATGTTTGGGGTCCTGTCATAGATTCTATTTTCGGAGCCAAATGGTTCGTTACTTTTATTGACGATTGTACCCGTGTCACGTGGACATACCTTATGAAAAATAAATCCGAAGTTTTTCAATTTTTTTGTTAATTTCTTCCGTCTTGTCCAAACTCAATTTGGAAAAAAATATCAAAAGAATTAGGTCTGATAATGGTACTGAATATGTGAATCATGAATTTCTCAATTTTTTTTCTTATAATGGTATTGTTCACGAACTAACTTGTGTTAACACCCCTCAACAAAATGGGGTTGCTGAAAGAAAGAATCGTCATCTTCTTGAGGTAGCTAGAGCTCTTCTTTTTCAAATGTCTGTTCCAAAAAATTACTGGGGAGAAGCTGTGTTAACTGGCACATATCTCCTCAACAGGTTACCCACTCGTATCTTCAATGGCATTAGTCCTATAGAGTCTCTATTCTCTTTTGTTCCTTCTTCTTTCCTAATAACGAGTCTACCTAGTCGAGTCTTTGGATGTGTTGTTTTTGTTCACTCTCATCCTCCTAACCGTGATAAATTAGATACCAGAGCTCTTAAATGTGTCTTTATTGGGTATCCTTCTAATAAAAAATGGTACAAATGTTATCATCCTCAGAGTCGTTGCGTCTTTATCACCATGGATGTCACCTTTCATGAAACAAAATCCTTTTATGTTAGGCCACTACTTCAGGGAGAGAAAGCACTTGAAGTGGATGAACTCTCCTTCTTGTCATTACCATGTTTGTCTTTGCAAGATGCCCAAGACCTAAGCAATGAAGCTACCATAGTCCACAGTGAGGAAGAAGAGGAAGACAAATTTTTTGGCTAAAAATATGAAAGAGAACAACCCACTTCGACTCTCGAGCAAGAAAAATTGTCTGATCCGGAGGTGAGGATCCCTGAAGATATCAATGAGGAGGAGGTAAGTATTACTGAGGATTTACCCATTGCATTGAGAAAGCGAAGAAGATCATGTGCTAAATATCCTATTTCTCAGTATGTTTGCACTAAATATCTCTTTGATAAGCACACAAGTTTTATTGCTGCCACTGATGCCACAGAAATTCCTACCTCAATCCAGGAGGCCATGAAACTTGAACATTGGAATCAAGCCATTAAAGAAGAGATGAATGCATTAGAAAGAAATTCAACTTGGGTGTAGATGGATATTCACAGTGGAACATAAGGCAGATGAGACAATAGAAAGATATAGAGCTAGATTGGTGGCAAAAGGATATACCCAAACATATGGGATTGATTATGAGGAGACGTGGCAAAGATTAATACAGTTCTAGTTATTCTTGTTTTGGCTGCCCATTTTGGATGAGACTTACACCAGCTGGATGTGAAGAATGACTTTCTTCATGGAAATGTAGATGAGGAAGTGTAGATGAAAATTCCCCCAGGTTTTGAAGTGAAAAATGAAAGAAACAAGGTATGCCTCCTGAAGAAAGCATTGTATGGTCTTAAGCAATCCCCTAGAGCATGGTTTGGAAGATTTACAAAAGCCATGATTTCCTTGGGATACAGACAAAGCCAAGGAGATCATACTCTATTCATAAAACACTCTTCTACAGTTAAACTCACTTTATTGTTTGTCTATGTGGATGATATGATTATTGCAGGAGATGATGAAACAAAAAAGTTGGCATTAAAAGAAAAATTGGCAGCTTAATTTGAAATGAAAGACCTAGGAAAACTCAAATATTTTCTTGGAATAGAGGTTGCCTACTCCAAGAACGGAATTTTCATCTCCCAAAGGAAATATGTACTTGATCTCCTCAAATCAACAACAAAGCTGGGATGTAGAACCTCAACTGTTCTTATAGAACAAAATCACAGAATTGGAAGTAAAGAAAGTGCTCTTGTAGAGAAGGCCCAATATCAGAGATTGGTGGTAAAATTGATTTATCTATCACACACAAGACCAAACATTGCTTATGTAGTTAGTGTAGTGAGCCAATTTATGCATGGTCCAATAGAGAGACACATGCAAGCAGTTGACAAAATTCTCTAATACTTGAAGTCAAGTCCAGGAAATGGGCTATTATTCAAAAGGGAAGACACATTGACTATGAAGATATATATTGATGCTGACTATGCAGGCTCTATTACTTACAATCTACTTCTGGGTATTGTGTATTTCTTGGAGATAGTCTGGTAACATGGAGAAGCAAAAAGCAAGATAAGTATCCCGTTCTAGTGCAGAAGCTGAATTTCGAGCCCTTGCTCAAGGAATGTGTGAAGGACTCTGGATGAAAATCATTTTGGATGATCTTAAAGTCAAAGTGGAGCACCCGGTGCAACTACACTGTGACAATAAGTCTGCTACGAGCATAGCCCATAATCCAGACATTTCATCAAAGATAATCTTGACAGAGGCTTTTTGATTACAACTCATGTTCCTACAGAACTTCAAATAGTAGATATTTTTACAAAAGGGCTGCCTCTGGGTAGATTTCAAGATCTTGTAGGCAAGTTGGGAATGATTGATATTTATTTACCAACTTGAGGGGGAGTGTTCTAATTTGAGATAATATCTTTAGAATCTTCCTAATTAGAGGAAATATATACATAATCTTTTATTTTATTTTATTTTTTTCTAGTTTTCCTAGTTTCTCTATTTCCCTTTTTAGGAGAACTAGATTATTACAAATAGAGGGTATGAGAATATATTTTTTTATGATTGAGAATAATAATAAGTCTTATTTTGAACTTCATGTCTTCATGAGATTCTTTTGTGAAAGTGATGCTTGTTGGACCTCAATTAAATTGAGCCTAACAAGTTATGCAGTGTACAATAAAATATTGTTAATTTATTAGTAATTATCGATATGTTGTACTGATTATTGTACATTTTAATTGATTCTTTATTTTTGTTTTAAATTTTAAGGTTTTGGCTAGATTGGAATCAACTCCTGATGCTTTGTTCCAATCAGATGCTGTAAAATTTGCATTCATTGGATTGATGCGGGACCTTCGAGGAATAGCAATGGCTACTAATAGGTTGGTAATTACAACGTCGAAGCTTTGTTACGTTTACAAATGCATTGCTATTTGTTAACAATGTTAATATATGTTGATTGTTCTCAATTGCTTGTTAACAGCCGCAGAACTTATGGGTTCCTTTTTGATTGGCTTTATCCTGCCCACATGCCTCTTCTTTTGAAAGGCATTACACATTATGCTGATATTCCAGAGGTCTGCTTCATTTTTTTCTTTTAATATGTAAAAATAACATAATAAGCATAGGGACTATGTTTCCTAATTAACATAAATACACAGCTAATATCTAACATCCTGTTATCCATTATTCATGGGTATCTATTACTTATGGGTACCAGCGAACTCAAATCTTTTTTCCATCCCTAATAGCTATACTATTGTTAGGGCAGTTGTTGTTATGTGTCTCGATGCAAGATTGGTAACTGTAAAAGAATCCAGTGGTGACCATTAATCCTTATATCCCAAGTCCACAGGGATGAGGCTTGTTTATAGTTTTAGTTTTATCTGGCACAAATATGTGAATGCCGGAGGAAATTTCTTAATTGAAAACGTAAATACATTTTTCTGTAAAATTTGACAATCCTAGAACAATTTAAAGTATTTGAGGCTTGGGAATCATTGAATTTCTGCCCCGTAGTTAAAGAACTAACAAATCCTATTTCATGAGTTAACTTCTGAAGAGAGCACCCAACTAGCTGGTTCTGAAGGGAACAAGTCAACTATTGTGACAGTAACCTCGTCCCCTCTTAATGAAACAAATGTTTTGTTAATTATACCCCTAAGAATAAGGTTTAGATATATTTAATTTCTAATGAATTTAACTTGTACATATTCCTATCAATTTTACATACATGATGCAGGTAACAACTCCATTATTGAAGCTCGTGGCTGAACTAGTACTGAACAAGTCCCAGCGATTGAATTTTGAGTATTCTTCGCCTAACGGAATACTACTTTTTCGAGAAGTTAGTAAATTGATTGTTGCTTATGGATCAAGAATTTTGCCTCTTCCTAACAAAGCGGACATGTACACTTCCAAATACAAGGGGATGTCACTTTGTTTGATAATTCTTACACGAGGTATGCAAATATTGTGAGATATTGAAATAGCTGACTGTCTATCATATTTTCTGTTGGCAAGTAGGATGTAGTGGAAGGGACTGGTCTATTGGGAGCATGGAGTAATTTAGGTTTAGATCTAGGTAACATTTTTCTGTAGATTAAACACCACATGTTGAAAACTGTCACTGCCACCATCTTCCAACGTGCTTTACTCGACTATCCTGTTATATTCTAAATGAAATACTTTTTCAAGATTCTCTCGGTTAAATGATTTTTTACTTACCCCTTTTAGTAATTTTGTTACACTTTTTGTGCTGTTTTGTATTGGCAGTATCAAAATTTATTTGTGAGTAAGTCTGAATTGTTAAAGGTGATAGAAGTGAAACATAAATGCTCTGGCTGTTAATTTTTATTTTTATTTTAGAGGTTGTTTTCACACTAATTACTTCCTTAATGCTGGCATTTATTTATCATATCATGTATTAACTGTTTTCTCTTTTTTGATTTTTAAAGCAAAAGAAGATTGATTGAACATATTATGTAATAGTATTATAATATATTTACCTTTCCAATGAGTTTATTTTTATTTTTATTTTTCTGGCAGCAATATCTGGGAGCTTTGTGAACTTTGGTATTTTTGAACTTTATGGTGATAGAGCGCTTGTTGATGCTCTTAATATCATTGTTAAGATGATATTATCAATTCCTTTAGCTGATATATTTGCATATCGGAAGGTATTACCCTACATTTACTCTATGTTCTTTGATATGTTGGTTAACAATAGAAGTGCTTTCCTCTGGTTTATCCAACTTGTATGTTGTAATTATAATATGTATGTAAAGTTTATTAGGCATATATTGTTGGTAAACTTACATCTAATATTTCCATTTGTCTACATTAGAGTTTAATTTTAAATTAGTTTGGTAATGATTGTGCAAGCAAATTTGGATTACTAATTGGTTTGCTTGTTTTCTTAAACTGATATCAATTAATTTGTATACAAGTATTTGATCAACCTTTTTAATGTATATTTTATTTGGTTTATGCTTCTTTTTCCTCTCTAACAGAGGTTGGCCAGCCCTGATGTTTACAGTTTTGTTTCTGGAATATAGCTGAAAGAACTAAAAATTAATGACAACTGGGTTTGACTTAAAAACGATAGTCGTTGATAGAGTTCTTTCTGATGTTATGTCTTGATCACCGGTCTTCACAAGCTTTTCTTCTGGTCTATTTTCCAGGTCGCAGCTGCATACTTTGCATTCTTGGATTCTCTCTTCAGTTGTCATTTGTCATTTGTTTTAAGTTTGGATAAAACTACGTTTATGCTTGTTGTTGGATCTCTTGAGTCAGGGCTTAAAGATTTGAGTGACAAAATATCTTCACAGGTTTGTAAAAGCTCGACACACTTCGAGTTGTGATAATTAAATTATTATTTTTTTTTGTCTCAGCAGAGAAGGATATTTTATAATGCTAGTTACACCAGAGAAAAGTGTTACATACATATGACCAAAAAAGTAAATAAACAATGATATACGGTTATAGTGTATTCATATGCATTGTATAGATATACTTTCACCAGACTCCCACATAAAACATCTCCACCGACTATATTCATCAATAAGTACATCTAACTACACCATTCCTGCAAGTTCATTTTTTTATCCTGTTTTACATTCAAAAAAGTTACCGAAGCTAAATAATATGGACGTTGATTCCCCAATATAATTCATGTTATTTACTGGTATTAAATATAAGTTTGGTTTATAATCTAAATAAAATTTGTATATGCACTTGAATTGAGAACTAGGGACAATTTCTTATTAGATGGTATTTTAGTAGTTACTAACTCTAATGTGTCCTATGCGTTTGTAGTGCACTTGAATTGAGAACTAGGGACAATTTCTTATTAGATGGTATTTTTCTAGTTACTAACTCTAATGTGTCCTTTGCATTTGTAGTGCGCCTATGCTATTGACAACTTGGCTACATTTTATTTCACCCATGTCATTGTTGGAGAGTTGACTTCCTCACCTTCTGCTCTTAATGTATCTGGACTCATTTCTGACTGTGCTGAACTTTTCTCTAGAGTATGTTTATAATTAGCTTACTTAAGGTTTATTTTTCTTTTCACTACAGCTTGAACCAATGTGCTTACTCTATTGGTATTTTCTCTGATTTAAGTATGTCTTAACTTTTTAATTGTCTTTAAAATTTCCTTAGATATTGAGAACTCTATTTGAAGTTGTTATATTTGAGGACCGTGGCAATCAGTGGACTCTTAGCCGTGCAATCCTGAGCATTATGCTAATCAGCGAAGAGGTGATTATTTGGCATCTGATTGCTATTATAATTCACTTGATTGATTTTTATTCACACTGTTTCAGATGATATAAATTTGAATGCTTGTTGATGCTAATCAGAACACGTATGTACTGTTTTTGGCCGTGATTGTTTCAAAAACTAGGTGCTTAAATAGATAGTCAAGTATTTGGCCTGTTATTTTGACATTGGTTGTAAGATACTCAATTTTCTTGAATGTTTGGACAGAACATGACAATTCATGCATTTTATAGCAGGTATTCTGTTTTAATCTGGAAATGTAGGATTCCAAATGATTTCCACATTGTTGGCCGCTCCATGTTGAATATAAATATCAGTTCATAATATGAGTATTTTATTTGTTGCCTATTAGTTCAATGAGTTTCCGAGAATTGAAACTTGATTTTATTACTAGAAGGGATGAATGATTTCAACACACTTGTAGCTACATATACCACAAAAGGAAACTATTAAGAAGTGGACTCTAAATCTAATTCAACTCCACAGAATCGGCTTATAAGGTGAGGTTTGCACCCCACTTATATATTATAAATTGGTCTTATCTCTAGTCGATGTGGGACTTCCAACACACCTCCTTCATGCCAAGGTATAGACATCTCGAGCGTGATAGTAGAATTAATGGATGGTCCGATAGTGGCCCGACAATGGGTAGAACAAAATGCTCACATAGATCTCGCTAGGATAGGCTCCAACCGTGGCTCTGATACCATGTTAAGAAGTGGATTTTAAGTTTAACTCAATCCCACAAAACCGGCTTAGAAGGTGAGGTTTGCACCCCACTTATATATTATAAATTGACCTTATATCTAGTCGATGTGGTACTTCCAACAAAAACTAACTCCTAACAACTAACTGTCATTAACAGTTAAGTTAGGAGAACAGCTACAAACTGAAAACATAAAAATACAATGAAATAGAGAAAACTACATGGAAGTAACTCTTAAATATACCCTCCACCACTCGGAGTTGTTCACACAAAGTGAAAGCTTGAAAGAAAGAGTCGGGGTGCGAAAATTGTACAGATCTGTTGCATGGACTTGAATGACTTAAAGTTGCTTGCTGTGCAATTTTTCTTGAACAAAGAAAAGAAGATATCTAATATGTGACTGGAGCTAGAATGAAGGATTGGTTTATTGGGATATATAAGCAACATTAATCTAAGCAAGAACTTTATTGAATTTCATAAGATGTGCCTTGCCGATTGATGTTTCTTAACAATGTCAACAATGAGAGTTTCAAAATTTCTACTGATAAGAGATTGTGGATTCATAATCTTTGGGAAGTTCTTTAAGAATTACATCAAGAAGCCTTGAATGCAAAGTAGATATTTAGAAACAAAATGATTCTCAAAGAAAGTGCTGGAAAGCTATGTTCAAAGTTTACGGGCCTTTGTGTTGTGCAAATAAAAGTAGACATGACTCTTGTACCAAAGTTGCTATAAGAAAATTTGCAACCGATTACATGTGTAAGGATATCTTGTGCAATTGAATATCAATATCAAGAAAGTAGTAGTTGATCTTGTTTCCCCATTGTGAGGTAAGAATAAAAATTATGATCTACATCGCGATCAGCAATGGGAAGTTATTTCAATACAATTTGTGGATTGACAAGATAATGATGCAACTTATTTCCCTTGATTACTAGTCCTACTAGTTCACAGGATATAATATTTGAATCAAGCTTCTAGGAATTTCTTGTGAGAATGTAACAATTGTAGAATTGGAAGTCGTGGAACAATCTCAAAGGTCATACAGAGCTCATGATACCATAGAAGGGAAAGATGATTACAACACACTGAGTATTGTGATCTAGGGATATATAACTGAGAAGGGAAACTAACACCTAACAAGATTCAAACTAACTGACCCTGACTAGAAGTAAATTTATATGTTCTAATACTGAACAACAAAGTAGCACATACACTTGCACCAGCAAAAATTATTTTGGCAATTTTTTAATAAGGATTTTCATGGTATTGGAAGAATTACCACTAGAAAGCATTAAGAAATTTTACGATTAGGTTGATGCTGAGAACGGTGATACTTCCTTTGTTTTTATTACATGTATGACACTAGCAGACATCTAACTCATGCATCTAATGTGGATCATTCTTCTTATATATCTATCCACCATACTGACATGATAATTTTTGTAATATTTTTATTAGGTTGATGTTGATATAGGTAAGTTTTGTAATTTCTTCATTATAAACAAGCATATTGACATGATAATTTTTTTTTTTACAGATGTTCACAAATGTGAAGGCTCAAATCTTGGCTTCCTATGTAAGTCCAAACTGTGGCACGTCTTATTATGCAATCTAGCAATGTATCAGTCTTCAAAAAGAGAATGACTTTTATTATTTTCATTCATGTTTATTACATTCTCCTTACCTCTATTTGTAACAATCTAATCTTTTAGAAAAGAGAAATAAGGAAATAATATACTGAAAAAATAAACTAGAGGATCCTACAAATATATTCTCTAATTAGGAAGATTTTCCTCTAGAATATTTACCTTATTTATCATCATTATATTGTGTCTAGGGTTATCCTATTTATCATGTACTTTTGTATCAAAACTTTCTTATACATAGAATGAGTGAGAGGGATCTTTCAAGCCCTTAAGATTTATTTTACAGTTTCAATCTCAAGTTGGTATTAAAGCAGGTTGTCTGAGTCTCTTCCTACTTTGTCTTTGTTGCCCTAAAAAAAATTCTTTTCTGCAATAAGCAATCCTATTCTTTTAGTCTCATCGTTTATAGTGATCGTTTTTGCTATTTTCAACTATTCGTCGTCACTCTCCGCCATCGCCATCGGCCGCTGCTGTTCACCGTCACAGTTTCGTCTGTTGACCAGTGGATCTGGATCGTCTCCTCGAGCGATGGCCTGCGCTACCCACCCTGGTGGTCGCAGCCTCATTCTCCTCCACATGCGCCGTCACACACGGCTTCTCTCCGATAAGCTTTTGGCGCATGTTTATCACACGCCACCTTCTCGGTGTCGGGATCACACTACGATGCTGTCGTTTGTCTCGCCAGAGCCTCCTGAGTGTGTTTCTCCTCTGATTGTTTTGAAACCCTAAGTCGTTCAGATCTCCTCTGTTTCAACATTGTCTGACTCGCTGAATTATGCTGAGTCCATATACGTCCTTGGTTCCTAATTTCGAAGTTATTTGAACCACAGGCTGATTCTTCATCCCTCTCTCTATGCTGACCCACTCTGACACATTCTGATTCGCTCCCAGAACGGATCTCAATATTTATCAAGAAACTGAACCAGAGTACTGGTGGCCCATGGACTCTTGCGAGGGATGAGTTGGTAAATGACTCTGGAAAGCCATTTTTTTTTGCTCTCAACAGTGGTCCAGTGATATTCAGCAGACCGCTCTTGACACCATTGTATCACTTCTTTCTTCAATCGTTGTTGGTCACTTGCTTCTTGGGCTCGAGTCTAGTTTGTTTAGCCCGTACTTCTTGTGATACAGTGCTAAGTATCACCATTTGGGAGTAGTCCAACACAGAACCTTTGGACCTCCAACCTGTCTTTGGCATTTTAATGTCATCATAAGTCCCAATCTTTGTTCCTTGAATTTTTCATCCTTAAAGTGCTCAACACAATCCAACCATGGTTTCTGGTGGTGTTTTGGCTTCTACCAGCACCACGTTCTTTCTTCTCTTTTCTTATGTGCCACAATTATTAATAGAAAAAAAATATAAAAAAAAAGTGCCTTTGATTATTTTTGTTTGATTTGTTCTAGCTCTTTGTTGATGGTAACTAGCCCGCTCTAATGACCTTAGTCTCCTTGAATGATGTGTGTTTAGCTGTGTATGTTGTAGCAGTTGTGATGCTTCTGTTAGGTGTCATTTATTTACAAGTCTCTAAGGACAGTCTGTGGTTAACACCAAGTAATTTCAACACCAAAGTCTTGGGTTGAAGGTTGCTTGAGGAGTCTATTTCTGGCAAGATTCAAAATCTTAGTCAACAATTTCACCAGCCCTTTGTCAGATATGTTTTTGGGTGCTCTGTTGAATAAAGGAGACCATTATGATCTTCCACCTTCACGATTTGTCATCGGCGCGTCGTCATTTCTGCCGTTCGCCATGAGGGGAGTATGTTTGTAGCCACTGCAGGCCCCATCAATAGTGATGAAAATCCCTGTAGTTTTGTTGTTTTCAACTACTACAAGCCCTATCCTTACTTGATGGCCCATCAGTAGTGATGACAATCCCTGCAGTTTTGTCGCTTTTAGCCACTACATGCCCCATCCTTACTTGATGGCAATCCAGTCCCTACAGTTTGTTGTTGTCTACCATTGTTGGCCGTCATCCACTCTTGATGGAAATCTCCTTTGTCAAAGTCATCCTATTGAAGTTTCATGGTGCTAGTTGAAGTTTCGCTGTTGTCCATCAATGCCCAATCCATAAACTGTTGTGAGTTGTTCGTTGACTTGTGTTTGCACTTTTGCTATCCATTGACCATTGTCATTTGGTTGCCACACACTCTTGAAGACGGATCATATATCTCAAGAGGAGTCTCTTTGGCTAGTGAGTCCAATTTGGTTTATAGACATTCTCTCTCGATGGTCTGAAGCATATGTGCATCTTGTACTTTTGTATCAAAACTTTATCATCATTATATTGTGTCTAGGGTTACCCTATCTATCATGTACTTTTGTATCAAAACTTTCTTATATATAGAATGAGAGTGAGAGGGATCTTTCAAGCCCTCAAGAATTATTTTACAGTTTTAATCTCATGTACAACATTCCCCATCAGGTTGGTAAATGAATCTCAATTATTCTCAACTTGCCTACAAGATCTTGAAATCTACCCTGAAGGAGCTCTTTTGTAAAATTATCTACTATTTGAAGTTCTGTAGGAACATGAGTTGTAATCACAAAGTTTATGTCTAGATTATCTTTAATGAATTGTTTGTCACCTTCTTGTATGTGTCTCTCTCTTGGATCATGCATAAATTGGCTCACTACACTAACTGCATAAGGAATGCCTGGTCTTGTGTGTGATAGATAAATCAATTTTCCTACCAATCTTTGATATTGGGCCTTCTCTACAGGAGTACATTCTTTACTTCCAATTTTGTGATTTTGTTCTATAGGAACTGTTGAGGTTCTACATCTCAGCTTTTCTATTTTTTGAGGAGATCAAGTACATTTTTCCTTTGGGAGATGAAAATTTCATTCTTGAAGTTTGAAACCCTCTATTCCAAGAAAGTATTTGAGTTTTCCTATGTCTTTATCACATGATTTTCTTTTCTTTCTCGATGCAATTGGCAAAATCCTCAGTAATACTTACCTCCTCACTGTTATCTTCAGGGATTCTCACCTCCAGATTAGATAATTTTTCATGCTCGAGAGTCGAAGTGGTTTGTTTTCTTTTTTCATATTTTTTGCCAGAAAATTTGTCTTCTTCCTTTTCTTCCTCACTATGGACTATGGTAGCTTCATTGCTCAGATCATAGGCATCCTACAAAACCAAACATGGTAATGTCAAGAAGGAGAGTTCATCCACTTCAAGTGCTTTCTCCGTTGAAGTGGTGGACTGACATAAAAGGATTGTGTTTCATGAAAGATGACATCCATGGTGATAAAGACGTGACAACTTTGATGACGATAACATTTGTATCTTTTTTTATTAGAAGGATACCCAATAAAGACACATTTAAGAGCTCTCGAATCTAATTTACTATAGTTAGGATGATGAGAGTGAACAAAAACAATAGAGACTCTACTAGGTAGACTCGTTATTAGGGGGGAAGAAGGAACAAAAGACGATAAAGACTCTATAGGACTAATGTCATTTAAGATACAGGTGGGTAACTTGTTGATGAGATATGTGGCAGTTAACACAACTTTTCCCCAATAATTTTTTGGAACAAACATTTGAAAAAGAGGAGTTCTAGTTACGTCAAGAAGATGACAATTTTTTCTTTCTACAACCCCGTTTTGTTGAGGGGTGTTTACACATGTTAGTTCTTGAAGAATACCATTATGAGACAAAAAAATTGAGAAATTCATGATTCACATATTTATTACCATTATCAGACCTGATTCTTTTGATATTTTTCCAAATTGATTTTGGACAAGACAGAAAAAATTAACAAAGATTTAGAAAACTTCTGATTTATTTTTCATAAGGTATGTCTACGTGATGCGGAAATAAATTCTACGATAGGTCT
Source organism: Vigna reflexopilosa (assembly GCA_027742785.1). Lineage (NCBI taxonomy): Eukaryota > Viridiplantae > Streptophyta > Magnoliopsida > Fabales > Fabaceae > Vigna > Vigna reflexopilosa. The sequence continues at coordinate 4,829,996 of CM050917.1, forward strand.
CCAAATGTTAGATTGAATTAAATCAAATGGAGGATGGTGTTTTTACAATTGACAAATATCACAATTAAAAGACTTAACAAACTCCTTAGTAAAACAAAAGGGGAAATAAGGACTTGATAGGATTGAAGGAAGGATGCCAAAGCCTTTTATAATGTAACTATATTTGGGAATTTGCCCACGTCTCAGATGTAGCTTGTTGACTTGTGATTTTTGTTTTGCTTTGGTCGTCAGACTCCAACTGATACAACCCACTCTGCTCCTTAGCAGTTAAAATCGTCTTCCCCTGGCAAGATCCTGAAAAACACAATAAGTTGAGAAAAATGTTACTGAATAATTTAAATCCTTTGAGTGTTTGTACATAGATAAGACTATTGGCTAGTTGTGGAACATGTAAAACATCCTTTAATACAAATACAATAGATGAGTCTAAAATTATATTCCCAGAGTTGCATATAGGTATATCCTGACCATTTGCAACTATAATAAGTTGTTCTCTATTTCTTTTACCATATGAGTCGAAGGACACATGCAAAAGAGTCATATGATCAGTTGCTCCTAAATCAAGAATCCAAATACCTTGAGACACATGACCAACAATATTGAGACAAATCTTACCTTTCATGGACATAGTACATGATTCAGAGAGCTTACTCATTAATTCAACCATTGCTTTCAAGCACTTGAGTTCTGAGGTAGTATGATTTTCCCGTCTTTGAGCAGACCCTTTGTTGTTTCCCATGCACTAGAGAACATCACTTTTTCCATGAAGTTTGAAGCACGTTTCCTTGGTATGTCCAGATCTTTTACATAATGAATACATAATGAACAGTAGTCTCCACTATTACCTTTTTCAAAATACTTCCCCCCATCAAGCATGACAACTGTCCGAGTTCCTTCCCCTCTAACCATAAAAAATACTCTTGATAGGGAATGGATCGTACTCATGATTCAGACCGTGGAGAAATTTAAAGATTCTTCCTCTTTCCACTGCTTCAACATGTGCGACAATATCTGTTTTGCACATCTTTATTGTTTGGTACTGATCTAATTCAATCCAAAGTCCATTCAGAATTCCATGATATTCTGATACAGAAAGGGAGCCCTGTTTTGTATTAAATATTCCTTTTTTATGAAAAAATACTATATAAATCATCCTATATCTCTTTGGCAGAAGAATGAAACATTTAATTTCGACTTAACTTAGGAATCATGGAATGCCACATCCAAGTCATAATTAGTGAATCATCTTGGCCCTCCTCCATCTATGTGATCTAGTCTTGAACGTCCCTTGAGAATCCTTCGAATATACGAGCTCCATTGTAAGAAATTTTGACCATCCAACCAATGGGCACCCACCACATTTGGAAGATCATTAGGACCCAAAGGAATAAATTTTACTTCAGACATCACTAGGAACGCAATCAGGTGTCTCCGGTGACCCTATTTGAGACGACGACGACGTGTGGGCTACACCGGAAAAAAGGAGCAGAACTTAAAACTCAGATCTATTCAAATCTGGGTCAAACGAGATGTCATCGACCTCTGGAACGGTCTTAGGAGACACTGACGATTCTTTTTGTGACGGCTGCGACGAGTGGGTTTTGCCGGAGCTAGGCTCGTGGGTTACACTTGCCAGCGGTGGTGGCACGTGACGGCTTCTTTCCTGGAACGATTTCCAGCGTTGTGTTCACTGGAGTTGGGCGCACCTTTTTGTCTTATCAATGACCCAAATCGGCTATGGTGGCAGCTGCAATGGCTGGACAGCAGCGTTGGTGGCTACTATTGTGTTGGTGGCTACTTCTTTTCTACTTTACCTCTAAATCGAATATTCAACTCACTCTCCAACACATTTTTTCCTACTACAATTCCTACGCCAGATACTTCTCTGCTTGCCTCAACACTCAAAGCCACATGCAACCAAGTTCCCTCACATCCTTTGATTTTTTTATCTTCAAACATTGTTAGTTGGATGTTGCTCCACTCGTCCTGGTTTAAACAAGAAATTGTTTTTAGTTCAATATTTTTGTTTGCTAGTTTTGCTGGTATTTTGATCACTAAACTCTTGCTCCTATAATCCAATTATGGCTTTTTGGTTTTCAAAATCTTAGTTACATAAATTAATAGTTGTTCTGTGTGAGGAGAACAAATAAAGCTCCATGCTTGGGAATGGTATAAGGCTCCAGATATAACGAATTGCCCAATGTTTATCCAGTGGCCTTACTGTCTAGATCTCTGCATATCCAAAGCGCTGCATGGTCACAGATAGTAGGAACAAAGGCACCAGAGTTATAAAGGACTAGCAGTATAAAATTTATTCTTTTTAGCATGTACGACTATAGTGTTGTTTGTAAAATTTCTTAAAATCATTTTTAATTATATTTTTCCAGGTGTGGGTAAACCCATATTACCTGCAGTTTTCCAGGGCGGGTTCGGTCTGTTAAAATTGAAGCTCGGTTAAGATGAGGGCTATAAAGTCAGACTTATTGAATATAGGTTTACGTGTGTGTAAGCTTAAATAAGTGGGTTCAACCACATATCCAGCTCTACTTGTAAATTACATACCATTTCAGTAGTTCAACAACACAGTTAAGTAAATTAGTAAAATAACTATCTACAATACTAAAATGGTAGTCTAGTAATGCATGATTAGAGTACAAGTTTAAACTACACCGAATAAATAAGTTCCACTCATTTCAGCAATTGAATATGAAATTGAATGTGTAAGCAAAAGCAATTAAACGTGTAAGATTAGCCAAAGTTAGGCTGTTAACCAGCCTTGTACAGTCTACACAGATAGCATTTTTTACGTATTCTATTCGCAATAGAAGTTGCAATAATCTCATGCCTTAAAATATTAATTTTTCTTGAATCGTTTTGCAGCCACCAGACCAACACCAGAGGCTTTCTTTGTGTTTTGACAAGCTTATGACAGATGTGACGCTCAGCTTGGATGGAAAAAACAGGGATAAATTCTCTCAGAACCTGACCAAGTTCAAGACTGAGTTTTGTGCTAAATAGCATTTCTTTGGCAGAGGGTTAGCCCAGAAACCATATCGTATCTGCTTTTATTCTCTTTTATTTTTTAGGGTCCTTTTACATCGCTACCATGATTCGTTTTTGTTCTTTCTGGAGGGGAATGAGATTATTTTTTTTTGGGGGGTTGGGGGATTTGTTTGATGAAAGGTTTCGTCACATATTGGCATACCCTAGTTGAACTGGTATTTTGAAAGGGATAGAATATAGCAATTCCTAGTTGCACTTGAATATTGAGATAAACTGGGGCCAAGATGCCCTGGATGAAACCATTTATCTTTCCCCTTTTAAATTAGCTGAAATATTGGTAAATTGAAAGGGTATTTGTAAATTGTAGGTACTTAAATCAGTTCTAGTGCTTGCAATATATGATATAATTTGTTAATACTTAATGACTGGCTCCTTTTTTATTTCTTCCTTTTATATATAGTTTCGAAGAATCATTAATATTTTCTTCACCTATACCCTATTGAATAATTGTTATAATTTTAGTATAAATAGTGAAATATTGAATTAGAGTATTTAGTCTAAATAGAATAATGTTTTATATATTCTAAATAGTTTATGTATTTTAACATCAATGAATATGAAAGAGAGGTAGTTCACTTTAGATTACTAACATTAATTATATTATGAAATTTGAAACTAATTTCAAGAGTAATTTGAAATGTTCTGTATAACCTTATGTCATTATCTACTTGCACTTATAATTGTATGCTAAGTGTTTATTTTTATAGCAATTCTCATTTTAAATTCATTTAGTTCCAATGTTTTTTCACAAGGATTTAGGGAAAAAAATGGTTTGCAATGTTTCAAAATCTACTAACTTAACCAATTTATCACTAATGTCTTGTTTTAAATATGTAAATGTTCTCAAAATATAATTACTATACCTTGATCGGTAATTTGGCATTAGTTGGCATATCTTTATGAGTTTTGTGACAAATATGATGTCACGTGATAAGGTTATCCAATGTTAAGAACGTCCTGTTGCACCCTCATAATTTTTAAACTGATTATTTTACTATTTATAAAATTGACTTTTTTCAGAATTAAATTTCTAGAACGAGATTTCTAAAAGAAAAATTCTTAAACATCTGATATGTTTTGGAATGATTTTTTTAGAACAAGTTTTTCTAAATAAGGTTTATAAAACAAGAAATTTTCCGCAACATGTAAATATGGGTGTAATTAGTACTAGACAATTTCTTCCTGCACTATCATCTATTGTTAGAACGTCAAACGTAAATTTGTAACAATTAATTACAAGTTTGTTATTAGTCATTTTTTATGTCTAATTTTTTGTGATTGGATATGTGATAGGTCAATTTTGTGATAGTGTAAAGAAGATTTACAATAAAGAACACAATTTAACATTTTCTAGGATAAATGATTTAGTATTATATGTATTGTTAAGATGTTTGAGTGCAACATTTTTGCGTATGTAATGTAAAATATTTTATTGATGGATCAATAGTTGTTATGTTAAGTTCAATGAATCCTTTTATATCATTCTTCAAGATGATTGTTGAATTTGTTATAAAATTCATTTTCTTTCTATTTTAATTCGTTAAACCAATTTTTAATTGGTTTATTGTACCAATTCTGTGTTCCGTGTTTTCAAAAGGTTTTTATATATAAATAAATGATTTCAGAAATCGGAGAGAGACTTCTTCACAAATTACAAGTTGTTTACATTAATCATAAAGTTTTTCCTAGAGCTCTCTCGTGTTAAAACAATTTTAGTCAAAGGTTAAGATAGAAACATCTCTTTAATCCTTTCCTGGGTGAACATTAGCTTGCACAGAAATTGGTTCAAGTTTTCAATTTTTCTACATTCACAATCTAAGTTATTGTTGTAATTTGAGATAATATCTTTATAATCTTCCTAATTAGAGGAAATAGATACGTAATATTTTATTTTATTTTATTTTTTTCTAATTTTCCTAGTTTCTCTATTTTCTATTTTAGGAGATCTAGATTATTACAAATAGAGGATATGAGAATGTATTTTTCATCATTCGAGAATAATAATAAGTCTTATTTTCAACTTGGTGTCAGAGCTCCTGATCTTAGGGCTAGATTTCGCTGCAACAAGTCGCATCGCCGCCGCTGTCCGATCGCCGCCGCTGTTTGACCACCGTCGCTGCCGCCGTCGCCGATTGAGGTCGTTGACAGGGCAGAAAGGTGCGCCCAACACTGGCGATCATAACGCCGGCAGTCGCTCCGTGAGAGGAGCCTCCACGCGCCGCCACCGTCGCCGGCGCGTGTAGACCACGCGCCTACCTCTGGCGAGACCCACTCGCCGGTGCCGCCACAGACAGGGTCGCCGGAGCCCCCTAAGTCCATTCCTAGGGTCAGTGACGACTCGTTTGGACTGTATTTGAGCAGATCTGAGTTTTAAGTTTTGCTCCTTTTTCTCGGTGAGACCCACTCGCCGTCGCCGCCACAAAGGAGTCGCTGGAGCCTCCTAAGTCTGTTCCTAGGGTTGGTGACGACCCATTTGGCCTTTATTTGAGTAGATCTGATTTTGAAGTTTTTGCTCTTCTTCTTCCTGGGTACGGGATGTCTGAAGAAAAAAGTATTCCTTTGAGGTACCCAATGACCTACCAAATATAGGAAATACCTCTTGGTTGGATGGTCAGAATTACTTACAATGGAGCCAATTTATTCTAAGGATTCTCAAGGGTCGTTCAAAACTTGATCACATACATGGAGAAGGACCAACACCAGATGACAAACATTTTTCAATTTGGGACAAGGAAGATTCATTAATTATGACTTGGATGTGGCAATCCATGATTCCTGAGATAAGGAAAAATTATATGTTTCATTCTTCTGCAAAAGAAATATGGGATGATTTGCAAAACGTTTATTCTTTAAAAAAGGATCTTGCTGCTTACTATGACATCAAGAACAGGATACTCAATACAAAACAAGGCTCTCTTTCCATAACAGAATATCATGGAATCCTGAATGGTCTTTGGATGAACTAGATCAGATCCAAACAATAAAGATGTGTAAAACAGATGTTGTCGCTCTTGCTGAATTCATTGAAGGGGAAAAAATCTTTAAATTTCTCCAGGGCCTAAATCATGAGTACGACCCAATCCGGGTTCAAATTTTTGGAAGAGAAAATGGGTAAATCATACTACCTCAGAACGGGAAGCTACCAATCAATCTAGTCCTTCCCAGTCTAATCCACCACGACCACCAGATCTTGATATGAAAGCTTATAAGGAGAAACTCGAGCTCTTGGAAGCAATGATTGAATCAATGAGTAAGCCCTCTGGATCATGTACTCTGTCCATAAAAGGTAAGATTTGTCTCAATACTATTGGTCATGTGTCTCAAGGTATTTGGATCCTTGATTCGGGTGCAACTAATCATATGACACCTTTTAGTGGGCATTTAGACTCATATGGGAAAAGCAATAAAGAACAACTTATTATAGTTGCAAATGGTCAGGGTATACCTGTATGCGGCTCTGGGAATATATTTTTGGACTCATATATTATATTGAAGGATGTTTTAAATGTTCCTCAATTGGCTAATAATCTTATCTCTGTGCAAAAACTCACAAAGGATTTAAATTGTTCAGTAATATTTTTTCCAACTTATTGTGTTTTTCAGGACCTTACCACGGGGAAGACGATTTTAACTGCTAAGGAGAAAAATGGGTTGTATTTTTTAGAGTTTGATTACCAAAGCAACACACAAATCATGAGTCAACAAGCTACATCTGAGACGTGGGCAAAATCTCAAATATGGTTACATCATCAAAGGCTTGGGCATCCATCATTTAGTCTTATCAAGTCCTTGTTTCCCCATTTGTTTACCAAGGAGTCTGTTGAGTATTTTAATTGTGATATTTGTCAATTGTCAAAACACCATCGTGCATCTTATCCTATTAGTAATAAAAAGAGTATTTCTCCATTTGATTTAATTCACTCTGATGTTTGGGGTCCTGTCATAAATTCTATTTCCGGAGCCAAATGGTTCATTACCTTTATTGACGATTGTACCCGTGTCACGTGGACATACCTTATGAAAATTAAATCCGAAGTTTTTCAAATATTTGTTAATTTCTTCCGTCTTGTCCAAACTCAATTTGGAAAAAATATCAAAAGAATTAGGTCTAATAATGGTACTGAATATGTGAATCATGAATTTCTCAATTTTTTCTCTTATAATGGTATTGTTCACGAACTAACCTATGTTAACACCCCTCAACAAAATGGGGTTGCTGAAAGAAAGAATCGTCATCTTCTTGAGGTAGCTAAAGCTCTTCTTTTTCAAATGTCTATTCCAAAAAATTACTGGGGAGAAGCTGTGTTAACTGCCACATATCTCATCAACAGGTTACCCACTCGTATCTTGAATGACATTAGTCCTATAGAGTCTCTATTGTCTTTTGTTCCTTCTTCTTCCCTAATAACGAGTCTACCTAGTCGAGTCTTTGGATGTGTTGTTTTTGTTCACTCTCACCCTCCTAACCGTGGTAAATTAGATCCCAGAGCTCTTAAATGTGTCTTTATGGGGTATCCTTCTAATAAAAAAGGGTACAAATGTTATCATCCTCAGAGTCGTCGTGTCTTTATCACCATGGATGTCACCTTTCATGAAACAAAATCCTTTTATGTCCGTCCACTACTTCAGGGGGAGAAAGCACTTGAAGTGGATGAACTCTCCTTTTTGTCATTACCATGTTTGTCTTTGAAGGATGCCCAAGACCTAAGCAATGAAGCTACCATAGTCCACAGTGAGGAAGAAGAGGAAGACAGATTTTTTGGCAAAAAATATAAAAGAAGATAACAACCCACTTCGACTCTTGAGCAAGAAAAATTGTCTCATCCGGAGGTGAGGATCCCTGAAGATATCAATGAAGAGGAGGTAATTATTACTGAGGATTTACCCATTGCATTGATAAAGGGAAGAAGATCATGTGCTAAATATCCTATTTCTCAGTATGTTTGCACTAACAATCTCTTTGATAAGCACAAAAGTTTTATTGCTGCCATTGATGCCACAGAAATTCCTACCTCAGTCCAGGAGGCCATGAAACTTGAACATTGGAATCAAGCCATGAAAGAAGAGATGCATGCATTAGAAAGAAATTTAACTTGAGAGATTGTTGATAAGCCAAGAGACAAGAAGGCAGTAGGGTCACTAACAATCTCTTTGATAAGCACAAAAGTTTTATTGCTGCCATTGATGCCACAGAAATTCCTACCTCAATCCAGGAGGCCATGAAACTTGAACATTGGAATCAAGCCATGAAAGAAGAGATGCATGCATTAGAAAGAAATTTAACTTGGGAGATTGTTGATAAGCCAAGAGACAAGAAGGCAGTAGGGTGTAGATGGATATTCACAGTAAAACATAAGGCAGATGGGACAATAGAAAGATATAAAGCTAGATTGGTGGCAAAAGGATATACCCAAACATATGGGATTGATTATGAGGAGAAATTTGCCCCAGTGGCAAAGATGAATACAGTTCGAGTTATTCTCGCTTTGGCTGCCCATTTTGGATGGGACTTACACCAGATGGATGTGAAGAATGCCTTTCTTCATGGAGATCTGGATGAGGAAGTGTACATGGAGATTCCCCCAGGTTTTGAAGTGAAAAATGAAAGAAACAAGGTATGCCTCCTAAAGAAAGCATTGTATGGTCTTAAGCAATCCCCTAGAGCATGGTTTGGAAGATTTACCAAAGCAATGGTTTCCTTGGGATACAGACAAAGCCAAGGAGATCATACTCTATTCATAAAGCACTCTTCTACAGGTAAACTCATTCTATTGCTTGTCTATGTGGATGATATGATTATTGCAGGAGATGATGAAACAGAAAAATTGGCATTAAAAGAAAAATTGGCAGCTCAATTTGAAATGAAAGACCTAGGAAAACTCAAATATTTTCTTGGAATAGAGGTGGCCTACTCCAAGAATGGAATTTTCATCTCCCAAAGGAAATATGTACTTTATCTCCTCAAAGAAACAGGAAAGTTGGGATGTAGAACCTCAACTGTTCCTATAGAACAAAATCACAGAATTGGAAGTGAAGAAAGTGCTCCTGTAGAGAAGACCCAATATCAGAAATTGGTGGAAAAATTGATTTATCTATCAAACACAAGACCAGACATTGCTTATGCAGTTAATGTAGTGAGTCAATTTATGTATGATTCTAGAGAGAGAAACATGCAAGCAGTTGATAAAATTCTCCAATACTTGAAGTCAAGTCCAGGAAATGGGCTATTATTTAAAAGGGAAGACACATTGACTATGAAGATATATACTGATTCTGATTATGCAGGTTCTATTACTGACAGAAAATCTACTTCTGGGTATTGTGTATTTCTTGGAGAAAGTCTGGTAACATGGAGAAGCAAAAAACAAGATAGAGTGTCTCGTTCTAGTGCCGAAGCTGAATTTCGAGCCCTTGCTCAAGGAATGTGTGAAGGACTCTGGATGAAAATCATTTTTGGATGATCTTAAAGTCAAAGTGGAGCATCCGGTGCAACTACACTGTGACAATAAGTCTGCTATGAGCATGCCCATAATCCAGTGCAACATGACAGAACCAAACACATTGAAATTGACAGATATTTCATCAAAGATAATCTTGACAGAGGCTTTGTGATTACAACTCATGTTCCTACAGAACTTCAAATAGCAGATATTTTTACAAAAGGGCTTCCTCCGGGTAGATTTCAAGATCTTGTAGGCAAGTTGGGAATGATTGATATTCATTTACCAACTTGAGGAGGAGTGTTGTAATTTGAGATAATATCTTTAGAATCTTCCTAATTAGAGGAAATAGATACATAATATTTTATTTTATTTTATTTTTTCCTAGTTTCCTTATTTCCCTTTTTTAGGAGATCTAGATTATTACAAATAGAGGATATGGAAATGTATTTTTCATCATTCAAGAATAATAATAAGTCTTATTTTCAACTATTATCTTAATCCAAATTTTTGTTTTTAGTTGTTGTGTTCAAAGTTTTCTTGATAAGGGGCTATCAAGATAAGTTTCTGGAAGAATTCCACCATGGTGTAAGAATCTTGTAGGCTTCAAAGTCTTGTTCTACTTTTTCTTGTTTTTTCTTATATATTTGTGTAAAAACTTGATTACAGTATCTTGGTTAATGTGATTAAGCAATTAGATGTAGCATTTTTGAAAAAGTGAACTAACATAATTTTTTTTGTGTAATTCTTCTTTTTTACCTAGTCTCTCTTTTGAGTGTGTTCACTAAATTAAAGATAAATTAGCTTAGCATCTTAAAATTTGTTTCAATAAGCTTTAATTTGTTTCAATAAACTCTAAAGACTTTCAAGACGGTTCTTGGATGTTCATCCAGAAAAACTACACAGCTTTATTAACAATGAAACAAGCACATAAATCTAAATTATTAAACTAGCCCTGGTCTTTTTAGAGGACCAGACTCTTCCTAGCCTTCTCTTTACAAAACTTCCTAAAAAACTGCTAAAAACAACTGTTTACATAGACTTTATAAAAGTCTGAGACAATAAAACCTACCCACAGACAATTATAATTGTTTGTCCCTTTTATATCTCCTAATAAACTAAATCATACAGTTTTTCTTCTGTTGTAAACATTCCCTTTGTACCTATATATCAATACCTCCTCCATAAAGTTTCACCTTGTCCTCAAGGTGAAAAGCAGGGAACTCTGTATTGATGGCTGTTGCAGATTCCAAACTTTTTTGAATGGATGAGAGGTGTTTTCAACTGTACGAACTACCTTCTTTTTTCCTTATTTTGTAAATTGTATCAAACTTATCAACACCCCCTTCATGAAAATGCACCTTATTCTCAAGGTGAAAGTCTGGAACTTCTTTATGAATGCAGGCAACATATTTCCCTAACTCCTGAATTTCCTCGCCCGAAATAAGCAGCACATGGAGCTGTTTATCTTTACAAGTATGATTAGGCCCAAACTTTTCATCACACTGAAGCATAAGCCCTTTTTTATCTTATGTTGCAATTCTTCTTGGGACAATTTTCTAAATGGTGCCCCTCCTTGTTGAGTCCTAGTAGGATAACTATTGATGGTGCTCACATAACCACTGTTCTCTCCACTTCCTCTCTTGGAGTTGGTAAAACTCATTGAAATTCCACCTTCCTTGGAGTAACTGCGAGTAGGTGGCAATTGTCTGTAGGTGTTACTTTGAAGTTGCACAGTAAGAGAGTCACCCTTTTTGGTGACTCTAACCTTTTCCTCCACTATTTGAGCCTTATCATTAACTCAGCAAGGCTCTTGGGCTCATACAACTTAACCTCTGCCCTTATTTCGTCCTTCAATCCATGCAGAAAAATGTCACTCAAATAATCCTGTCTTATACCTTTCAACAATCCTGCATATTGCTTAAATTGTTCAATATACTCTCCCACCTGTCTAATTTGTTTAAGCTTAATCAAGACTTTAAAAGGATTTTAAAGCATTATTGGTTGGAACCGTTGAACAACTGCCTCTTTGAAAGGCCCTCATGTGGGATTAGGATAGCAAGTCTCCCACCATTGGAACCAATCCAGGGCTTTTCCCCTAAAGCCACCATTATAACCCTCATCTTCTCCTCCTCATTGACTTCTTTCAACAGGAAATATCTCTCCAACCGGTTAGTCCAGCCATAAGCATCTTCTCCTACAAAAACAGGAATATCTAGCCTCCTCCATTTTCCCCCAATCACTCCTGAACGTCCACTTTCATTCCTTGCTTCATTACTGCCTTCCTTAGCAACAGAAGAACTATCCATTGTTTGTTTATTAGAGGATGTGAAACGTTCCACCAACTCTGTCAACCTTGTAATCATTTCCTCCAACCCGTGGAACCTTCTATGATTTTCATGTTCATGTTCTTGCACTAAGCGCTCCAAACCATCCAATCTTTCCTCCATTCTCGTATTGACCATGTTGCACAACCACCACAGCACCAGGAAAGTGGCTTTGAATACCAATGATAGACCCATATTTATTTTAAACTGTAAAGACTTCCAAGACAAGCTCTTGGATGTTCACCCAAAAAACTAGATAGCTTTATTAACAATGAAACAAGCACAAAAATCTAAATTGTTACACTAGCCTTGGTCTTTTGAGAGGACCAGACTCTCCCTAGCCATCCCTTTACAAAACTTCCTAAAAAACTGCTAAAAACAACTGCTTACATAGACTTTATAAAAGTCTAAGACAACAAAACCTACCCACAGACAGTTATAATTGTCTGTCCTTTTTATATCTCCTAATAAACTAAATCATATAGTTTTTCTTCTACTGTAAACCTTCCCTTTGTACCTATCATTATTTGATTTAAAAAAGTTGTTTTTCTTTAAAAATGATAATTGAAGTTTTGTTTCTAATTTCAATTCCTCCTCTCTCCCCCATCCCTCTTGAACTCAGTTTGATTTCAAAACACTAAATACAATGATTACATAAATATCACATGTTTGAAAAACATGACATGAGACACATTTTCAATATACTTACTATTTAATAGACAAGACAATTTAGTCATTTTTATCTTCTGTTCTTTGTTTTTTTATGGTGTGATTCACTTTAAATTCCTTCATTGTTCGGGAGCTTATGTGTTAACATTTTGATCAAAATGGGTGATTGATTGCATCTTGATTTATTCGTGGCTGAATACCTTAGTTATTGTTAGAAGAAGCTAAGGAAAAAGTTTATTGATTTTCTAGGTAGAACTTGGTGATTTTGTTTAGTTATTTGATGAGTTGTGTAGGGTATGGGATGTTTTTTATTTTTGTTTTGCTTTCTTGGGTGGAAGAGTTGGTCGAATGGTGTGACAATGGAAGATTGAATTCTACTTTGTTTAAGGATACTCTTCGAGGACTATTTTCTTTATGTTCTTCAAGGAAGAGAAGATGAAACCAAAACAAGGTGCAATAATGGGTTAAAATGAACATGAGATGATGTGTTATGCCTTCTGTCTATAAATAATATTTGACGTTTTATTTATTGAGCTGGTGTGCTCCGGCTTCCTTGCTTTAAAGTCTTGCGTGCTTACTTTATTAGGGATGGTCGTTTGACACCGAATGGCTTCAGACCTTATGACTTTGACCGATTCATACACTAGCTTCCCAAGTTTAATCATTATCGAAGACTATGAGAAGGGATTTGTGTTGGAAGTCCCACATCGACTAGAGATAAGGCCAATTTATAATATATAAGTGAGGTGCAAACCTCACCTTACAAGCCGGTTTTGTGGGGTTGAGTTAGGCCTTAAAAACCCACTTCTAACATGGTATCAAATCCTGGTTAGAACCTATCCTAGCGAGTTCTAAGTGGGCATTTCTTTTTCCACCCGTTGTCGGGCCGCTATTGGACCACCCAATTTCTACTATCACGCACGAGATGTCTATACCTCGACGTGAATGGGATGTGTTGGAAGTCCCACATCGACTAGAGATAAGGCCAATTTATAATATATAAGTGAGGTGCAAACCTCACCTTACAAGCCAGTTTTGTAGGGTTGAGTTAGGCCTTAAAAACCACTTCTAACAATTTGTTCTAGAGGGTGTTGTTTAAGAGTCCACTACTGTGTGGCTGATTGACTTGTTTGAAAAAATGATTGTTCGTAGCTAGGGGTTAGGATGCCTAGAAATGTGTGTTGTTAGTTCTTACACCGAATGCAAAACATCAGATTTTTCCAATCATGGGATTGGATTAGATCTGACGACATAGGCGATGCAACTATTTGCTTTTCATTTCTATAAATAGTGTTAGGATTAGGCTGTCATTTTCATATATTTTTCTTTTATAGTTCTACCTACACCAATAAATTTTTCTTTAATATCCATAGGCAAAGGTTCTATGGTTATTAAACATTTCCCCCACCTAACTTCATCCAAGTGCATGGGAGACCATTCAGGCCTTCCGGGTCTTGTGCATTAGGCTTGAGTTCGACGCCTACCTTGTTTCTTCATCACTTGGCACTCATTTGAATGAGAAGAATGGATAGTTGTCTTGATGAGTGAATAAAAAATATGGTTCTTCCATTTGTTCACTGCTTCTCATAAAGGTTTTAAAACGAGTTTTTCCAAGATTGCCATATAGAAGAAAGGTCAAAAGTACTTTTTAAATGTTGATGATTGGCCAAAGTTTCTCCTCTACGGAACTTATTTCCCTAAGCAGTTAATCTCTCGATACTCGACTTTAATAACACCTGAGAAGCAATTAACGCTGACAGTCCTCGACCAACTTCCTCGTTGACTCCCGACCCAGGGACTCGTTAAGTGTTATAGGTCTTGTAACCTTTCCCACGACATGTTCGATAAGCATTTTTCCTTCATTCGATTTGTTTTTGACTCGATTTTTAACTTAGCTAAATTTTTGTTTTTGTTACAAACATCATTCCCTGCATCAATCCAAAAAATAAGGGTTTTTATGGAAAAATGTTGGAAAAACATCCCATGGAGGAGAACTGGATGTAGCTTTAACAAATGAACCAGTATAAAAATTACTTGTGTGTTATAGTTCTTTCTGTAAACAATTGGCTCTTGATGAAGACAATCATTCTAGGCGCTCAAGTTAGCATCAAGTTTTCAGGTAGCTTTTACATCGTCAACATGTTACTGCTTAAACATCTATTGGAAAATACTGAGTTAGTTCTATAAACGATCTTCACGGAATTGCATTTATAGTTTAAGTACAATTAACTCATGAGTGTTACGTACATCATGTTTAGTCCTCTAACTGCGAAAAAGGTTATGAAAACACTATTCGACCCCTCTTCTGGTGTTTTCTCATAACTTCAGTTGATGATTCCCCCCAAAATATCCACTTGAAATTATATTGATAATGCCCCTCAGCGGGTGGTTTCTGCTCCTATTTCTAATCTTACCCAAACTCCGTTGGCGGGGATGCTCTCTCTATCGATCAGATTTTGGGGCAAACCTTCCCAAAATTATGGGTGGGTTATGCCTATGCGGTGGACTTCTCTCAGACCAATTTACATTAATAAATTTTTTCAAGTGTCGTACCTAGATCAACTCTGTTATCTTGTCTCTCAAGGTGACACACTCCTCAGTAGTGTGGCCTAAGTTATAATGGTATAAGCAGTGCTTATTATCATCCACATTTGGGGGAGTGGTTTTCTTCTTAGGAGGAGGTAACAAGTCTACGTTGAGGGCTTCCTCTAGTATTTTCACCCAAAAAACATTCATTGGGGTATACTGGTGAAAGCATAGTCCCTTGATCGATTCTTTAGACCCAGAATCACTACTTTTGTGTAGTGATTTCTTATTCATTCCTTACTTTTCCCTTGTGGCCTCCGATTGTACTTGCTTATGAAAATTTCTCAACTCCTCCATCTAGATCAACTTGGTCGCTCATTGGCGTAACTCATCCAAGTTTTCTACCGATTGCATGCACAAGTTGTCAGCAAATGGTGTAGGTCGCAACAAGTAATCATGTGGTACATAGCCACCTCAGGACTCAAGATTCAAATTTGTAAAGAAACTTTCCTAAGCTAGTCTGTGAATGTCTGGAGGGACTAACCTTTCTACTTCCTAATGTTGATCAAGGTAATTGAAGTCAAATGATGTGACCAAATGCTAGCAAACTAAGCTCTAAATCTTGATCGGATTGTGGTGAAGCAATCGATAAAGTTGGTTGATAGGCGTTTGAACCAAGCTAAATTCACCCTTTTTAGTGATGTGGGTAAGACCTTACTCCATATGGCATCATTTTTTGTGTACAGTGCCATCTGAGTCATGAACATGCACACATGTTTGTCTAGATCAATGGACCCTTCATAATTTTCAAACACTAGCATCCTTCAATTGTTAAACAAAGGGGTCTTCATGATGTATGTGTCGAAGAAATGAATTCTCGATGTGTCAATTGTGATTGGGGCAGATAGGTTAAGATGGTTACTTCCGTTGATGCTGCTTTCTTGAATTGTTTATCTTCATTCATTACGCAATTGCTTGGTCAGTTCAGGCTAGGTGGAAGTGAAAGGTATTGACTCCCATATTCCTTTTTCCCGCTTGATTAGTGTGTTCTCCTACTATCTGTTTTGTCAGTTTCTAAGGTTGTCAGTTTGCCCAAATCACTAGGATGGTACCTACACAAGGCACTCTGATGCTTAAGTCAAAAGATGTCTGAATGCAAGAATATTAAATACAAATGTTCCTATTTTTTTTAATTTTTTAAATATTTTTAAAAATAATTTTTATTTTTGTTGGAAAAAGAATGGGTTAGTTTCAACGCCAAGAGGGGGGGGGGGTGAATTGGTGAGGTTTAAAAATCAGAGTCTTTTTCAAATCTTTTTCGCAAAGTATAAAACTTTCAAAAGTTTCTTGAATCTGAATGAAAAAGATAAATCAAGTGCAGCGGAAAATAATTGACTATGCAGAAAGTAAAGTCGACTTGAAAATAAAGAGTTCAGGGATAGAGAAATTCAAACACAATTTTTATACTCGTTCGGCCAAACTGTCTACATCCAGTGTCCTTCCTGTACCCAGAAGCAAATGCACAATAATGGTCAAGGTTTTTACAACAAGGTTTCTAATGAGACCTCCACATCAAAATATAAAACACCTCTATAATCCTCTAACCAAAATATTGGCATACAACACTCAAAGAAAGCAACAAGATATCCCCTCTCCTGCAGTCTTTGTCAACTTTGAACAATCCTCAAAGTTAACGCAGCACGTCCTCTTCCTGTAATCACAACAGAGCAGCCACAATCTTCACAAGATTGAGAGAAGTAGATGATCAATTTTCCAGCACACCTCAATGTGCAGTATGATCAAGCTTTTCTTTCAGCATAACCTTGCTCGTCAAGCAACTATCCAAGAGAGATCTCCACGGTCTTCTTGATGAGTTCTCGAAGTGTTTTCATAGAGATCAAAATCTGAAACAATAGAATGAAATTGTTAGAATAGCCAAAGTCTCTGTGTAAAACGGAATCACGTCTATTTATAGTTTTCTGTAAAACAGACGCTCTTGTAGTCGACTTCACTACTAATATAGTCGACTGTAACCAGACAGTTATGACAGTTAAAACAATTAGTAGTAGTCAGACCAACCAAATTGATTACACATTTAATTCAGTTGACTTGTACACATTTAATGCTTGAACATAGAATCAAAATATTGTCGTTATAGTTCACAAGCATTAACAGAAATTCAAAACATAACTAACTAAGTCGAGTTGCCTGTGCATATAGTCGACTAAGTTACTTCAATGCAGTTTTGAAAATCTTTTCATTGCAAAATTACACATAGCACTATTTTTGAAAATCTGTGCAAAGTCACGAGTTTTAATCGACTTACTTCATAATGAATTCGACTTAAAACTTGCAGTTTTGCCACACAATATAAGTTCAACCAAGTAATGTGGTTTTCTTTTCTCAAACATATGTAATGCAATCACAGATGATATCTCATCTAGAAAAGCATTTAATATGCACACATATACAACAATTAACGCAGACATGTTCTTCAAGAATCCATACACAATAAAGTTTTGAACATGTAACACATATCAATACATGTGTTACTAATAATGTGTTGTCATCATAAAAAACCAGAAACACTGTGAGATTAAGGTTTAGCTAAACTAGTGTTTCCCTTATCAACAATTTTTTTTTAATTTTTTTTAAATAAAAAAAATTGTCACGTGTCAAGCTAACACTATGCCATATGGTAATGATAGTGTGACGTGACACTAACAGAGCCACTTGTCAATGTCAGATCACTTGTCACTGTCAGTTCACGTGTCATTGCAATTGTTTCAATTTGGTCCCTATATTTTTATTTTGTCCCAATTTGGTCCTTGTATTTTTATTTTGCCTCAATTTAATCCTAATTTTTTAAAATAATATCAATTTTAATTAAAATATTTGTATATATTTATATACAAATTAAATTTTGTTTGAATTTGAAAAGAGACAAAATTGTTTAATTTTTAAAAAATTAGGACTAAATGGAAACAAAATAAAAAAACAAGGATCAAATTGAAACAAAATAAAAATATAGGGACCAAATTTAGACAGAGGCAATGACACATGACCTGACAATGACACGTGGTATTGGTGTGCCACGTCACACTGTCATTTCCATGTGGCACAATGTCATCTTGACATGTGACAAATTTTTTTATTTAAAGAAAATAAAAAAAATAAAATAAAAATAATTAAGAAAATATTTAAAAAATTCAAGAAAAACACAAGTTGACATGTGGCATCTCTTTAACGGTATTAGTACAAAACTAATGACAAAGACCTAATATAGCTTTAATTTTTCAAAAATGGGGACCGAGTTGAGACAAAAAAAAAAGTGAGGATCATATTTGAGAAAAGTTACCGAAAACAGGGACTATCTGAATGATTAAACCTAATTGCAATACTTGATATAACCAACTACCTTACTTGGTTCTTCTACTTAAAATACTTGTAATAGGTTTTTACTTACCACCAGCCTAATCACAACCCAATCATACCTTAATGCGATTATTGAACTTATTTGCGTTAACCTATTTTTAGATTGGTTAAATCGTATCAGTCGTACAATTGGTCAGTAACCTTGATAGTCGATCAACCTTCCTGTCCATAAATATGTCATACAATATTTGATGTTTCGTCTATTGAATTGGTGTGCTCTAACTTCCTTCATTTCAAGTCTTGTGCACATATCCAACTCAATGTGACCGCAACACCTAACAGCTTGAGACCTTTGTAACACCCCAATTCAGGGTGTCACAAGTTATTACAAAAATCGAACACTGCAAACATATTTTTTCAAAATCTCAATATTTTAAACGTGCAAAATAACTCAAATCGTAATAATTCCAAAAGCAATGTCCAAATTACATCATTCAAAAGAAATTAAAATAACCAAAGAAATTAAAATAAACAAAGAAATAAAAATAACTCCAAATTACATTGTTTAAAAAGTCTAAACAATAGAACTTTTAAAGAAAACTCAAATCTCTACTCGTCATCTTGTGAATCTATCATGCTTCTAAAACATCTGCAACATCATATGCTCATATATAATTCATTATGTGATCATTGTCGAAAATGCCAAATAACAAACACAAACACAAACAAATATGGGTAAGCTACCTTTAAAACAAACCATAACAATATAATATATGAATATCACATAAACACAACTTAATATTATATAACAATATAATATATGAATATCACATAACCTTTGCTGGGTCCACCGAGATTTCCTGAGCAGAAATCACATGCCTAAAGAATTGAACCTCTTCCTACCAGAACTCGCACTTAAACAACTTACCATATAACTTATGCCCCCTCAAGATCTCCAACGTAATTCTCAAATGTGCATCATGCTCCTCCCGATCCTTGGAGTAGATTAGAATGTCGTAAATGAACACGACAACAAACCTATCCAGCAAGACCGGAAAATACGATTTATGTAGTCCATAAAGATTGTTGGAGCAATCATCACACTGAAAATTGTACTCATTGTGTTCGTAGCGTGACCTGAAAGTTGTCTTATGCACGTCCTTCAGCTTGACTAGGATATGATGATAGCCAAACCTTAAGTCAATCTTGGAGAACACACCGGCACCCCTCAACTAATCCAGCAAATCGCCAATCCTTGGTAAAGGGTACTCATTTCTTATAGTAACCTTATTTAGTTGTCGGTAGTCAACACATAACATCGAGCTCTCACCCTTCTTCTTTACTAGCAACACTAGAGCTCCCCATGACGATGCACTCGGACGAAGAAACTTCTTCTCCATCAGATCTTCTATTGTTGTCTGACAATAGATATCACTTATTTAAACAAGTGGTATCTATTGTCAAACACCAATAGATAGCGTTTTTTTAAAAGCGATATCTATGTTATCTACTAATAGATAACGCTTTTATAGATAACACTTAAAAAACGCTATCTATGATAAAAAAAAGTGTTATCTATGCATTTTTTTGTAGTAGTGAATCCATCACTTATACATGCTTCAACATCAATCAAGAGTCAAATCTACCCCCCAATTGCAGCATCTAACTCACTTTCCTTGCTAAACAACACGTCTTGCAAGCCAACCAGTTTGTTTTCCAACTCTAAAATGACTTGCGGATAATCGATTATCACTCAAGATAATCGATTATTCCCGAAACCAAACCACACAAGAGAGATTCAAAAGACTTATGCAATCCATACATAATCTTTAAACTTCGTAAAAACAAGATTATCACCTCAACCACACCTCCAAGCATCCTAGATACATGGAAAACACCTAGATACTTACATCATACAAAAAAGGAATCATTCAACACCCATCACTATGCAAATTTAACCCAACATCACCAAATATACTACATATAACCAATGCACAACCCTTTACAATATACATATGCATATGACAATCCCTCAACCTGCATATTTCTCATAGATTCAAACATCACATATAAACTTACTTAACCCAACATCATATTTTCCCTCAACCTGGATAATCTTTATCATACACTCACAGATTCACCCAATCCCAAACCCTAATTCATGTCTCATAATACACAAGTAAAACCTGCTCTTTCATTATCCAAAACCACTATCATACCCATGTAAATATCATAACCCTTAACATAACCCTATCATCATAAAGAAACCCCATAACATTCATGGTATACACCATACCATAGTGTAGGAAATCACATTCTCATGCCTATCACGTACCCTTTAAGGAAAATAAGAACATACCCACATTCATCATATAATAAAGACTTAGGTAAGCTTCCACATGTTAGGACTTCCTCTACACACAAGATTAAGCCAACACCAAGCCTTTCACACTTCTGGTACCTAGCTAGGAGTCCCTTTTTGTCCTTCCACTTTTACTATAACAACTTTTTAAACTAAACACCGATGTGGATTTCAGTTTCTCTTTTTCTCACTTACTCATCTTTTCAAAAATTTTGTTTCTATTATCTCAATTGCATTCTTTCCCTTCATACACTCCTATTTCTAATTTCTACACCTCAATTAATAACATAAAAAGACTTTTTTGCCCTTATGTAAAAATATAAGTAAAACCCAAGTTTCTCCTTAAAACTTCTCCCCCTAGAATTTAAACTCACATTCATTCAATCCTAGACAACATATCTTCTAAAAGCCAACACATCACACTATGTCAACACCCAACTTCGTCCGGGAAAGTAAATAATTAAAATTAAAGAATAAGAGAATAATAATTAATGGTGGGTAAAGAAAAAAAAAGGAAAAAAAAATAACAAAATAATCTTTCTTAATGCTGGACACATCACTTTAGAAAATATTTTTGAAATATTAGTTTAATATGGTAATAATTTGAATCAGCCTTATACCAATAATTATATTTTATTTGATTTGTTTTTCTTGTAACCAAGACCATTTCTTTCCTTATTTTGTTCATTGTCAATTAATTCACAATTAAGGCAAGATTATCATAATATTACAATGTGTGTATATAAATACGCACCCTGTGAAAGAAAAAAGGACGGGGAAAAAATAGAGAAAAATACCTAGAGATAATAGAGATTGAAAGAGATAGTATAAAGAAAAATAGGTTCTTACATATAAGGGTTCTGTCAACAACAACCACTGAGGAAGCATTAGGGGAATTCCTTAAGCTAAAAAGGTATGTTACCTCTACTCTCTTATTTTTTTCTCTTTTTATTATACTTTGAAGTTTTTATCCAAAGATATTATCTTTTATTACGCACATATAATGTTTTCTTAAAATCATAAATTTTTGAATATAAGTACACGTCATCCATAACCAGTTTCTTTTCTTTTTTCCCCACCATTTTTTTTAAAACAAAAAAAAATATGAAATATTCAAAACCAAAAAATGTCTTTTTTGTTAAAACAAACCTTTTTTTTACCAGAACTATGTGATCCCTGATATTTTCCATTATAAATGGATGTACGTAAGAGGAAGGTCAATCCTTGTAAGTTTCACTTTTCAAAAATATAAATCAATCCATAATAATTTTTAAACAAACTCACAAACATTTTTCTAGATAAAGAACTACATAATCCTTGATTTTTCATTTTAAATGGATATACGTAGGAGCAAGGTTAATCCTTGTCGGGTTCATGAAACAAAAAATATTTTGTTGTTTCCTAATAATTTCTTTTATTTTATTTTATTTTTATTTTTTGGGTAAAATTAAATATTTTGGAAAACTACGTTAATTTTATACATTTAATTAAAAGTACTGCCTTTGAACAGGCGCGGTAGAGTGCTAAAACCTTCCTTACGCATAACCGATTCTCGAACTTAAAATTTAATTTTCGTAGATCAAGTCTTATTTTATGGTTTTCCATAGTTTTTCTGTAATAAATTATGGTGACGATTTCCAAATTTTTTTCTTAAACCCGTTTGTTTTCGATTTACCGTCCCATTGCGATCTCAATTGCGACACACTGGTAATCACACACATCACAAATTCAACAATCATATAATAACATGTGTTACACTTATTAAGACAAAATCAATAAATAACATAAAATTCATGTTCTAAATTCTACATTTTTCTCTCGAATCTTACATATTATTTAACTGGTCGTCCAATCAGTCCATTCTATACATTTATCAAAAGACCATATCCACATGTATGCCATGCCAAACCTTTTTTCTTTTCCACAAACATTCTTTCCCTTTAACCACATAACATGATTCATATTAAGAAAATAATCACATAGTGTTTTTTCTCTTAAAATTGCTTATATCACTGAATGGGCTTCCAATTTTTCCTACACGACCTTCAAATATGTGAATGATTTGGATCATTGTTTGAATTGATACACTTTTACGTAATAATCGTTCTATTCTTCACTTAATAAGTTTGTCAAATCTTTTTATAAAATTGAATTAATGATCCAAAACATATTATTCCACAATTTTATACATCATAGATAACATCAAAGTTATGTGTTATTATAATCGACCCGTCCACAAAATTAAACTTTTTCGTCAATCGTGTCATCCATAATAATTTTTATGTTTAAGAACTTAATTTTTAGGTTTAAGAACTTACAGCATTATTGAAGATACATAAATCAATTTAAATTTAAATGACCGACTAAAGCTACTTATAAAACCAATTAATGAAATTTATTATTGATTTCCTAATATATATTATTTATTGCCGCTATTAACTTGAATGACAATTAAGAGTGTGAATTAATGAATTGATTTTAAGCAGACTTATTGTAAGCTAAAAAGTGATAATATAAAATAGTTATTTCATGATTAGTGTTCTATTAATTTAATCTTTGACAGATAGGAGGATAATTGGGCGTAAGTGTGAAGTATAAAATATTAATTAATACTTATTAATTAATATACATTATATACAGAGAAGAGAATAAAAAAAATGTAGAAGAAAAAAGTGTGAAAGATTATTAATTTATTAATTATTTTGGTCCCTCACGTGCATGGCAAGCTTCGCATTACCACGGAAGATTATATAAGGAATAGCCTCAAAGACTCACTCTTACACTCCTCAACGCTTTCTCATCGCTGATCAAACTTTAAACCCTAGGATTTGAAGGTATCTCACGCCCGTTTCGATTCTCTCGATTTTTCTTATCCCACTTCTTTCTCTCCGCAACGTTTCCTATTCGCGTTTGCTTTGCTTGATCGTCTTATTGCGCTGCTCCAATTTTATTTTGCCGATTTTAGGGTTGATTTTGCTTTTTTATTTTGTTTCTTTTTTGCTGTTTGACAGCGGGACTTACTTTTTGTTTTTGTATTTGTTTTTCTTTTCCCTTTTACTCGTTTGTGTGCTTAGAGATATGTTCTGTGTTGCTGTGCACTCAGCAATCCGTCTGCAAACCATTAATGGTTTAAATCCTGGGTTTCACTTGTTCTTGTTGTTGTTATTTTTAATTTGGTGAAATCTATAGGTTGGTTGTGATTTAAGTCTTAGTGTTCTGTACTCTTCATATTTTGGCTGATAATTGACTTCATGTTTTTCTGTTGCAAAGTCTTTCGCTGTCTAGTCAAATCAGTTTGATCAAATCAAAGTGAAATCATATTTTGGTTTCTGTGATATTTCCCACGAGCGTAGATGCGATTACCTTGAATTGGCTATTATGCTAATGCTATTATGGGGGGACCTTTTTTTTGTGATAATTTATATCAGTTAATGTTTCTGTTTTATCCATTGAATAAGGTTGTTTATATGTTGCTCCCTCCTTTCGAAAAGAATTGCCACTTTTGATGTTTGTCTTATTTCAAATTGTCTGATATTTTAGAACATCAAAGCAATCAAACATGAAATTTAAAAATAAAAAAAATTGATAGTGGTCTCTTGGTTAAGGTGTACCACTCCTGCAAATAGTTTCTCTGCTTGTGAGGTTCCCCAGACCCAACTCCTCATGCTATAGGCGTCCCATTTTTGTTTTCTTCTTATTGTTGTGCCTTGGCATTTTCACTATTTCGAAGTATAAAAACGTTAATGGAGTAAAATGTTTGCCATCGTAGTTATGTTTTTTGACAACTTAAGGTAGTTATGTTTCCTGACAACTTACATTTTACCTGTCAAACTTTTATCTATTATTTTGCATTGTGTTTGATTCGAAATGAACTTTTTATCTTTTGCTAAATCCTTTTTTGATATAGTCTACATGATTTGAAAAAATAAAAAACTGCAACGAAATATTTTATTTATTGGCTGTTTGTATTACCTTCATAAGTTGTAAATTGAATTAGTTTTTATTCTCGGTCCTCATGGTTTATTTCATTCTGTTTTTTAAACTGAGAAGGTAATATTAAATGCATTCATGTTTATATTGGTTCACAAATTGCCCCACAAGGTAAAAGAAGCCTGAAATTTATCTTAAATGTAGGTGCACTGTACACTTGTGATGGCTTCGAAACGCATTACTAAGGAGTTGAAGGATTTGCAGAAGGACCCTCCTGTTTCCTGCAGTGCTGGTTTGTTTGCCTGAGACTGTCTCTATGTTTACTTTCCCCTTTCTTCACCCTTGTGTGTCTTATTGTTTAATCCTGTTGTTTAATAATTCAGAATGATCTGTGCCTATATTAATATTTCTATTTCTGGAGCTTTTTTCATGAGTAGAAATGCTTTTCTTGTTTTCTCTTTTGACTCTAATATATTGTGTTTTCTTCTATCTTATTTATCATTTTGTTACGTAACCCGTGGCTTTTAAAATTGCTTATAGCTCTGTACTGATTTGAAGTGTTTTCTTATATACACTATTTACTTCTCATCTTAGTCTATTATCTTCTAATTTATGTTATTTTATAACATAAATTGTCACTATAAAACAGGCCTTATAGTTGTCAAAACTGATTTAAAGTGGTTAATTCATTAGGAAAAAGCAGTTATGGTGCTACCATACCTCAATGATGTGGTGTTTTTTTGTGCATGCGGCCATTTGCTAGCTGCCAAATTCTTTTATGATGCCATCCACCATTTCTGCCACATGTGGACCTCTTTTATTTTTATTCATTTTAGGGCTATTTCATTGTCGGGCTTCAATTCTTCATTTCATTTTGTTCTTCCTCTTGCTGGCAACTTGAATAATAGCGCCCAGAGCTCTGGCAAATGTTTTCGTGTGACCACCTCTTTCTTTTTCTCTGCATGTTTTTTCTGTTGACTTCTTTTTTGTTTGTCTATTACTGTTCTGAGTGCTTGATCTTTCTTTGTCAATTTCGATTTTCTTTTTCTTATTCTCTGTTATTTCTTCATTTCTCTTTTCTGTTTCAGTGTTTCTGCAACATTGACATCTTGTTCTTCTTGTGATTATTCTGTTCTGTTATTTTCTTCATTTTTCTGTTTCTGTTATTTTTTAACACAATTTGTTCTCTGTTTTATTTTTCTTTGTTTTCAGAATTTCAGTCCATCTTTCCTTGTTTTCTAACTTTCTCGATTAAATCTATAATGTTGTTTCCAGTCGTTCTCCCTTCTAGGTCAATGTCAAGCAAAAATAAAAGTCAAGCATACTCTGTTTTCTAATTTTTTATACTCTTTAGTTTAGTTATATCATATGTGTGTGTTTGTGTTGTCTGTCTGTCATGACTTCTGCCCCAGGCCACCATGCCATTTGTTTTGTGTATGTGGCAGCGTTTTGGCTTGCTGTCATCCACCATTGATAACATTGATCATATCTGGACAAGGAAATTGATATTTGTTTTAAGTGAACAAAGGATACAAGGATGGAGAGTTTAATGGTATGAATGTGGATTCAAATTTAATCTAGAGAAAAAGAAAATTATTCCAACCTATCTTTCTTGCACAATCACTCCTATTTTATAAATATAAAAACCATACACTTTAACCTTGAACCTTTATTTTTTAAATAGAAATGAATATAAATCCCCTTTTACAGATTTTGACTAATTTCACAAAATTCCTCCTATTTCTTAAACACTATGCATTTTTCCTTTTATTTTATGTTAATTACATTTAATTATCTCTATAGCGAAAGATTGAAATTATTAATCGCAAGGATTGATTCAGAATATTATTATAAGAAATGCAGTAGCTTAATCATACAATAATAAAAAACTTAATCATTTGAATTGTTAGTAATAAAAATAATAATAGTAATAAAATGAAAAAAAAGTTATACTATTTATTATTGAACTCTCGAAATTTAAAATTTGGTTTATTTTATCTTTTTACAATTCTTGACTGAGTTAATGTTAAATTTTTTATCACAAAAATTAAAATAAGCCTTTTTCTTTTCTAGATAAAATGATAATTTTTTTATTAGTTGATTTTTAAGTTACTCTTGTTGTTTAGAAATTTTATTATTTAAGAATTTAATAATTTCACTTTTTTTACAATAATAGAGGGATTTAGTTGTAATGTTATGAAGTAGAAGATTCTCTTTGTAATGTTTAACAAATAGAATGATTTTGTATGCAAGTTATTAAGAGCATACTATAGTGATGATGAGTAGTGGAGCAGAGCAGTCACTGGCTGCTATTTAACCATTGTAGTGCTGCTGTTTAGTGTTTGCGATCACTGTGGCAGATTGGATTTGCGGCGTGTCATGTATATATAGTATGGTTTCTGTGTACATCCCAGGCTTCTCTGCTGAGATTCTAGGCCAGGACCTTCTCAACCCAATCCTTATTCATTTTTAATTTTTTTCCCCTTTTCTTTTTCATTTGTTTTGTATTGTTCGTGTTTATTTTTTGTGTGTGCAAAGATTGCTATGTTTTTTTTTCCTCTGTTCATTCTTCTACGTTCAAATTTGGCACTCTGTTAATATTTTTTGTTAATTACAATTATTTCATGAATTGAGTTTTTTTTTTCTGTATATTTGTATACAATTATTATTAATTCAGCAGCATGATGTATGTGTGTATACAAAACACTATTTGAGTTTGAGAACTATAATGAGACGGGGTCTATAATATGGATTTTTTTGTCGATTTTATGAAGAAACATTTTGGGTAAAGATGCATGTTTATAGAATAAGGCCGCAAATGCCTAGCGTTAGAGAAGGGAGCTATTACAGAATGAATAAGCTATATGCAGATTTGAATTGATTATGATGTTTTGTTCACAGCTTCATGTAGCCAAATACCACCTTGTTTCTATGTATAAAATATAAAATAACATAAATAACGTTATATGTAGTTATTTACCTGTATCAAATGCACCTAAAGTTATCTTATTTCTGTGGGAAGGATATCACGAATCATGTATATTCCATTCTTTATTAGGCCCTGTTGGTGATGACATGTTTCATTGGCAAGCCACTATCATGGGTCCAGCAGACAGCCCTTATGCTGGAGGTGTATTCATGGTCACCATTCACTTCCCACCGGATTATCCATTTAAGCCACCAAAGGTAACTAACTAGGTCTAAATTTCTTATTTGATACCACATAAGTATTCAAGAGATTAATCGCCTTAGTTTCTTATGTGATACTGAAACTTTAATGTGGACTTTAGGATGAAATTGTCACTTTTCTTCATTGAAATTGAATTGGTTTGTTGTACGGTTTAGTTGTCTTTCTGCTAAATATTCTTGTGTAGTTGGCATCGCATGTCGTGGAGTTCAACCATTTTATGTTTTCATAATAATATTCAGACACGATTTCTGATTTGTAATGTTTCCATGAAAACCATAGCCATCCTGTCGTTGGCATGTACTCAACCATATAATTTAAATCTGACGGTGAAGGTGCTGAAATGTACCCCTTTCAATTATCAGTTTGTGTGATATTACTTTTTTTGTAATGTGTTTTCTTTTAACCCTTTCTCTAGTTTCACGTATTTACAATGTTGGTTTTGTAGGTTTCGTTCCGAACAAAGGTATTTCACCCTAACATAAACAGCAATGGAAGTATCTGTTTGGACATTCTGAAAGAGCAGTGGAGTCCTGCCCTTACAGTTTCCAAGGTATGAATGAAACAGAAGAAGAGTGTTATGAGGAATGAAAGTGAATATTAATTGATTATTGATGAAATAATGTGTTGCAGGTGCTATTGTCAATATGCTCCCTGCTGACAGATCCGAACCCAGATGATCCTTTGGTGCCTGATATTGCTCACATGTACAAGACAGACAGAGCAAAGTACGAGAGCACTGCACGTTCATGGACTCAGAAATACGCCATGAGTTAGAAGAACAACAACACCCACATATGCTTATGCTTATGCTTCTGGGGCACCCCTTTTGTGCAAAATATGTTTCCTCATCGGTACATATAATACATATATAGTGCCTTCTCCTTTCATTTTATAATAATAATTAAAACCCCGGAAACACTTTTTACCTATTAATATTGCCTCTTTATATTTTTCATAACAAACCTTCCTAATTTAATATTTTCAAACTATTTTTCAAAAACATTTTTTCAATTATTTATTCTGGGAATATCCTTCCTTTGTCAGAAACCTCAAGAAAAAACAAACAGAAAAGATTGTACAATCACTCTACAATTGCTACGTGGTTTACTTTAACAATTTTTTATTTTCTTTTGCTTTTAACGTTTTGAATGAATTTTGATGAAACCAAAGTCCTGCACGTGATTTCTGTTCTCTTCAGTCCTTTTCTCGTTCTCTCGTGCGGCGCTACTCTGTTTTATATTCACATCCTTCAAATTTTTTAATGGAAAATGGAAAAATAATTATTGTGATAAGTTGTCCAGTCTATTATTATGCATTCATATTAAAGATTCAAGTGTTTTCTTAGTTTCATGATATAATTTTCCATTTCCAACTGAAAAATGAAAACTACAATCTTTTAAGCCATTGCCACATTCGTCACCATTTTTCCAAACCCAATGGTGGCAAGAGGAGTACTACCAGAAATTCAGTCTTAATAAACTACATTTAGATTCTTATTAAATATAAATAAATAAATAAATATAGCAATGTGTAAAATAATTTCATTTAACATATAACAACATCCTTTAACCCACAAAGATAGGCTTGGGTCATGCACGTGATTTTTGTTTCCGAAATTGAATCCCATTTGGTTTTGTTGGGAGGTTTTCCTTTGGGAAACCTTGAAAATATCAGCTTTATTTCCATTTTATTTTTATCTCTGAAATAATTTTTCATCTTTCAGTTTTGAAGTGGTTGGTGATATTTCCTGTTGTGATCAAATTGGATAGTTAATTTGAAGTTCTAATTATTTCCCTTCATAAATGTTGATTTTTTTAATTATATTTAAAAGGTATATCCAAGAAATTATGTCTTCATACATGAACATCAACAAACGATGATAGTGAGCTCAAATAGTTTGCCAATTAAACTACATTTTCATGCTTAGTTGTTCGTTTTCTCCAATGTGTTTTAGTTTCAATTTTTCCACCTTAACATCTTAATCTATAATATCCACACTTTTAATTAGGACTGGACAAAAATAACTAATATATATTGTACTATAATTAACTGTATTATATTATACTAAAAAAACTTATCAACTTTTATTAAACATTCAGTATACTATTTTATGATTCGGTTTTTAAAAATTGAAGTTATAACCATTTCGGTTTAGTTAACTGTGTATCTACTTTTTTCTCTCCCCGTTCAACTGTTTTGTCTTGTCAAGAAAACGTTATTGAAAATTAATTTTTTAAGACAAAATTTTTTTATCACAAATTTTTATATTTTTTTATCAATAAACATATATTAACTTTTAAATAATATTATTTTAAGTAATAAAAGTAAAATATTTTTTTTAAATTTAATTTTATTAAATGATTAGTAATAGAAATCATAAAAGAAAAAAACACTATAAAAAAATAATACTTTAAATATATTATATTTTTTAACATATTATTAAATATGTAAAATATGTTAAAAAAACTTTTAATGATATTAAAATGTGTGTAAGCGCACACATCAAAATAACTATTTATTTTAAAAATCAACTTATTTTAAAATAAATATCAATATTATTATTTTTAAATGATAGTATTTTACATACTAAAATAAAATATACTTTTTAACGTTAAATTTTATTAATGACTATATAATGAAATATCATAAAAAATATTAATATAGCAAAAATAATTAGTATTATAGAAATATCAAATAACAAAAAAATTAACAAATAATTAACAAATGTTTATTAAGAGTAACTTTTCTAGTATAATTTTTTATTATATTATAATAATTAATAAATATTAGTTTAATTTTTACATAATAAAATATAAATAATAAATAATGATTAATAAAACAATTTTATGATGCAACAAAATAAATATAAATAAAAAATTATTTTAAAATAAAATAAGTAGATAAAAAGATAAAATAAATTATATACACATATAAAATAAAAAATATAAATAAAAAATTTAAAAAATAAATATAAAAGTAAAACAATATTCATGACAAAATAAATATAAATAAAAAATAAAAAATAAAATAAAATAAAATAAATAAAAAATTTCCATACACATTTAATAATAAAATAAATATAAATAAAATAGAAAATAATAATATCAAATAATTTGAAAAATTAATTTGTAAGACACTTATGAATAAAATAAAATAAATATTAAAATGAATTTCAATTAAAAAGAACATGTTAACTTATACTATTCAATTTAAAAACTAGTACAATTCAGTTTTAAATTAGTATAGTTAGTAATTCAGTTTATATTGTAGTTTAGTACAATTTAGTATAGTTCAGTTCAATGCAGTTTGATAAAACAAAAAACAGTTCAGTTTGTCTGAACTGTTTTACAGTTCAGTTTAGATAAATTAGTTTTTAGTTCAGTAGAAATTTTAGTAGTAAAGTACAATTCAGTTCTATTTGTCTATTCCTACTTTTAATATTGATTCTGAAATTTTGAAAATTTTGTTTTTCAACACGTATTTAAAGATTTAAACACACAATTTTCAAATTTTAATAACAAATAAGTATCTCACAATTAAATCACTCAATATTAATTATTTTTTAAATCACAAAATTTCACTACATAACAATTCTTATTATTCAGAGGTACCATACCAATTCAAAAGTAAAAAATTAGAGCATATTATATCATATTAATAATCACATAAAAGTAATGTTAAATTCATTTAACATATAACTTTCACAAATTATCAATATAATATATGATTCAGTTAATAAATATATTTAAATAGTATAGATATTGAACAAAATTGCAAAATACTTACAATTTAAATCAATAAACATATTATTTTAAATTTAATTTAATATATTATTAATGTTTACAAAATCTATTTCTTATCATAATATAATCTATTTTAATGAGATTTATAGTGTTGAACATATTGTTTTATCCTAATATTTAATTCCACGTTAAAAATATATATTTATTTAGACATAAGAAAGTAAATTGAAATATCTCTATCCACTAAAATAAAATTAACTTATAATATATAAATAAATATAGAATAAAAATTATGTGAAATTATATTGAGTTTAAAAATTCATTTCTTAAATAATATATTGTTCCATAATTTATATAAATAACTTAAGTTTACGATTAACTTGTTTATTTAAGTAGTTATTTAGCTTAGCCGTGTCTCCTCAAAACCAATTTCTAACAGATGGAAAAACTAAGATCACAATTGAACTTCTTGAGAGTTCTATTTTGTTTGCAAAAAAAAAAAAAAAAGACTTTTTATTTCTGTTACTTAGCTACTGTTCTTATTCACACTAAGAATTACAGATAAAATTTTGGTGAGAGGCAGAGAGGGGACCAATCTGTCTGAGTTTTTCTCGTGATCTCATATGCCGCTAAAGCATCACACAGCTGTGCACTGACCATACTATCCAATAAAACCAAAACTGAAGAAAGCTTCCAAAATAGCTCATTTTAGAGCACTCATCATCTCAATCCTGTGAATTTGCTTTTTCTGTTGCCTGTAAAGTCTTTTAAGAGATAAAGGTAAAAATCCATATATAAATTGACCTCTTCTTCACTTCATCAACCCACCACAACATGGACTTCAGACTCTTTATTCTTGCTCTTCTTCTTCTGCTGCTACAACAGGTACACTCAATTTCTGTACATTTTCAGTTCTGCTGGGATTTTTTAGGACAATATTATAGGAAGATTTTTTTTTTTTAAATTTCATATTTATTTACTAGAGATAAGATAGAATTACCATAAATACAAACCCACATGTTTCATGGATTTTTCTTATATGTTACTAAATTTTATCAGTTTCAATTCATATTTATTAGTTTAGATGATTAAAATCTGACAAAGAAGTTGTGCTTTGGTGTGAAATATCTCATTCCAGGCTTTTGCAGAAGCTTCATCCAACAGCACTGGAGTGGCCAGTTTTCTTGAAAATGTGAGTTATCCAGAATTTTCTGCTTTCATGCATGGCATTGTTGATGTTATTATACCAGTCTGTCATTTCTTTGATTTCTTAATTCATGCATGTGTGGCTACCTAAATGAGTTTATACATCACATTAGCTGTTTTTCTTCATTTTGTAAATTATTTACTAAGAAAAGTAAATATTGTAAACAAAAACAAGAACACTGTGTTTTGGTTACAGACAAATGGAGGAAGTAAGAACGTGGATCTGAAGAACAAAGATTTCCAGTTGCAGAAAATCAGTAAGTAGTACATCTTTAAACAGGGTCTTTATGATTGAGGAAAATAATACAGTTTTAATTCAAACCCAGTAATAAATTTATGAGTCTTTTTGTTATTATAATTTGAGTAAATTGATATATGTAATGATTTGATTTTGTGGAAGTAGATTGCAAGTATGAATGTTCTAGAAGATGCAGCAAAGCATCAAAAAGAAAGAGATGCAAAAGAGCATGTAAATCATGTTGTCACAGATGTCACTGCGTGCCACCTGGTACCTATGGCAACAAAGATCTTTGTCCTTGTTATGCAAGCCTCAAAACTCACGGAAATAAGCCTAAGTGCCCTTGATATTATTATTATTTCCATTCGTATCCTTTGTGTTGAGAGTGAACTTTGTAATAAATAACTTTTTTGTTGTATAACAAAGAGAGACTGTGTATCTGAACTAGAGAGTGTTTTGTATTAAATGATTAATTAGCTGATATCCAATGCGAAAGGAATGTTAACTTTAAAAGCCAAGTTTAAATAGAGCTTAAAATGCTGCTTTGAACAATTTTGAAACTCATACAATTAGATGTTCAAAAAAGTTTTCTTAAAACGTTTTGACAAAAAGTCTAAGAGAAACAATGTGCAAGTAATAGAAAAATAAAATGAATATTTTAACATTTATTTTGGTTCAACTCGTCTTTATTTTTAATTTCGAAAGTAATAAGGTAGTTTGTATTTCGTGAGTAAGTTATAGGTTATTATATCGTGGAATAAACGGAAGTTTTATTATTGAATCAATCAACTAAAACTTGAAAAATAACAAGGTTACAATGAACCTAAAATTGCAGTAATGTTTCTGTAGTGTTTCTACCACTGTACTTATGAAAAGAAATTTAGAATTAAGCAGAGAAGAGAAGAATGAGTCAGAGAAAGGGAGAGTATTCTAGAAGAGATAGTTACCAGATGTATTTTCATGCCTTTTCCAATACGAAATCCTTCCATTTATTGTTAACTTTCTTCTTACATGTACCACCCCTCTCTTGTGTCTTTTCTGGATCAATTGATACGTGCCTGATTTTATATTCGTTACATTACCCTTTCCATTAACAAGAACCTTGTCCTCAAGGTTAAAAGAAGGATAAGAGCTTGTTATATCAGCAATGGACTCCCAAGTAGCATTTGCAAG
Organism: Vigna reflexopilosa; assembly: GCA_027742785.1. Classification (NCBI taxonomy): domain Eukaryota; kingdom Viridiplantae; phylum Streptophyta; class Magnoliopsida; order Fabales; family Fabaceae; genus Vigna; species Vigna reflexopilosa. The sequence continues at coordinate 4,864,238 of CM050917.1, forward strand.
ATCAATGTCTTCCCATTGAACCAATATTTGAGGACTTAAACCATGATCCTGTTGGATCATGCGAGATGCCAAAACTGCAGCAGGTTGTAAAATGGGCCCCAATTCAGTGGAGGTTAAAGGAAATGGCAAGTATTGAGGAACAGTCTGACCACAATATTTTTTCAACAAAGAAACATGAAAGACCAGATGTATACATGCCGAGTCTAGAAGTTTAAGTTTGTATGCCATTGGACCTATTTTCTGGACAACTTCAAAGGGACCAAAATAACGTAACCCAAGCTTAGAATGTTTACACAATGCTACCGAATGTTGCCTGTAGGGCTGCAATTTAACCAATGTAAAATCACCAACTTGCAATTGGACATCACGCCTATTTTTATCCGCTTGCTGCTTCATATAATTTTGGGATTTTAACAAATGTTGTCGTAACTGAGTGAGCAATTGATTTCGGGCTTTAAGAATTTCCTGCAGTGAAAGAGGATCTGATGGTTGCAACTCATAACGAATAATAGATGGTGGAAGGCAGCCAAAAACTGCTTGAAAAGGTGTCATGCCCAAACTGTGGTGGAAGGAAGTATTGTACCATAGTTGAGCCCATGGTAGAAATGAAACCCATTTTTTTGGATTATCATAAATAAAGCAGCGCAGATACATCTCAATAGTCCTGTTAAGGTTCTCGGTTTGGCCATCGGATTGTGGGTGATAGGAAGAACTCATAGATAAAGTAGTACCTTGAGCTTTGAACAATTGCTTCCAAAAGGCACCCATGAATACTCTATCATTATCCGATGTAATAATGAAGCAATATTAGGTAGCATGATGCGATTTTTAAGAAAAAGTAAGCCCTCATGAATAATATAAATGGTGGATGGCAACTTTCCTAGCAAACAATCCTGATAAAGTTGAAGCCAATTAGCATCCTGTCGGGTGAATTCAATTAACCTTTGGGACCAATTGGCAACAGGTTCAGAAAAAGCCATCAATAAGCTTCTTGAAAGAGCATCTGCGAAAACATTCTCCTTACCTGGAATGTACTGGATGGTAAAGTCATACCCCAAAAATTTAGGGAGCCATTGTTGTTGTTCAAGTGTGAGTAAAGACTGCTCTAACAACTCCTTTAAACTTTTCTGATTTGTCTTGATAATGAACTTATGGCCAAGAAGATAATGTTTGAATTTAGCAAGCGTTGTAGTAATAGCATAGAATTCTCTAGTATAAGCATACTGTTGTTGCATCCTAGGAGAGAGCTTCTTTGAAAAATAAGCAATAGGATGCTTGTCTTGACTAAGGACAACCCATATACCACTACCTGACGCATCAGTCTCAAGCACAAAAGGAATTTTAAAGTTTGGCATAGCAAGAACCGGAGCCGAAGTCATGGCAGACTTCAAGTTATTAAAAGCGGTAGAAGTTGTAGAGGTCCACCAGAAGGCATCCTTTTTAAGAAGATCAGTTAACGGTGCTGCAATTTGAGCATAAGACTTCACAAATCGTCTGTAGTAGCCAGTAAGGCCAAGGAAGGCTCGTAACTATTTGACATTACTAGGTTGTGGCCATTTTTGAACAGCTTCTAATTTAGAATTTTCCATGGCAACTCCATGTCCCGAAATTGTGTGGCCTAAATAGTCAATCTTTTGAACACCAAAAGAGCACTTAGAAAACTTAGCATATAATTGGTGTTGTTGCAGAATGCATAGAACCTTTTTTAAGTGCGTGAGATGATCATGCCATGTAGCACTATAAATCAATATATCATCAAAGAAAACTAAGACAAACTTTCTTAAGAAACCAGCAAAGATGTCATTCATGAGGCTCTGAAACGTCGTTGGGGCATTGGTTAAGCCAAATGGCATGACCAACCACTCATAATGTGTGAAATGCCGTTTTAAATCGGTCCTCAGGATTGAGTAAAATCTGGTGGTAGCCAGATCTTAAATCCAATTTGGAAAAGAAGGAAGCTCCATGTAGCTCATTAAGTAATTCATCCACAATCGGAATTGGAAAAGTATCTTTAATCGTAATTGCATTCAAAGCCCTGTAATCAGTACAGACTCTCCATGAACCATCTTTTTTTTTTACTAAAATGATTGGGGAAGAAAAAGGGCTCTTACTAGGACGAATAAGACCGTCCTCCAATAGTCCTCTCACCAAATATTCAATTTCCTCCTTTTGGCTGTGTGGGTATCTGTAAGGTTTAACTTTCATTGGTAACGACCCCTCAATTAAAGGAATGGAATGGTCATGAGATCGAGAAGGAGGAAGTCAAAAACCACGTGATACTTATTTAACAGAGCCACTAACTCGGGATCCATAAAATCAAGAAGGTCAAAAGTATTACCAGACTGAGGGGAATCATTGATTAACTGCATATTGTACACCTCTGCAATAGAGTTGGTGTTAATCATTCTTCGAATGTGATTAAGTTGGGCACATTCAGGTGAAACAAGAGGCTCTCCTCGTAAGGTAGTAAAGTGACCATTCCATATAAACTTCAACTGTAAACCATCATAATCAGTTATATGAGGTCCAATGGTCTTCAACCAACTAGCGCCTAAGATTAAATCAGCACCCGAAATTGGTAATAAGAATACTGGAAAATGAAATATGTTCCCTTGAGCTTGTACTTTAAGATCTCTAATAACCCCTTCTGCAATCATATAATTCCCATTACCAACCATTACCTTAAAGAAAGGCGCAGGCTCCACTGGTAATTTCAGAAATTTAGCAATTTGAGGTTGTAAGAAATTGTTGGAACTGCCCCCCATCAATAAGGACTGAAACTGGCAGTGTGTTGATATAAGCCATGAAATGTATGGTGCCAACTCCCATTCCTCCTTTCAAAGCATTTAAAGATAAATGATGATTGTCCACCTTGACACCCTCAATTTCTGTAACGGTTGAGATTCACATGACACGAATTCCTCAACTTCATCAACATCTAATTGCAACAACAGGAATTGGCGATTCAGACATTTATGATTAAAAGTAAATTTATCATCACAAAAATAGCATAATCCTTTGTCTCTCCTTAATTGCATTTTAGCAGGACTGATTTTCTTAACCCCTGATTGTCTAAGTGGAGGTCCGGGAGGTGTAGGTAACAAAGGAGGTAAGGATGTCTGGGACAGAGACTTGGTTTGCCCTGTGGTGTTCGACCCAACTGTAGAGATACGAGAGTACCTTGTAGTATACGTGGTGTTACTGGTTTTAGGCACTGGAATATATCTTTCTTTGAACAATTTAGCAAGAGCTACAACTCGCAACAATGTAGGAGGAGACAAGGCAAGCACGTCACTTTTAATTTCTACATGTAACTCGCTGAGAAAGCAATTGAGCAAGGCTTCATCAGTGAGACCCACAGAACGATTGGCCAATGACATAAACTTCATGTAATAATCAGACACCGAACCACCTTGTTGCAATTTGAATAATTCGGCCATAGGGCAATCAAAGGAAGAAGTCCCAAATTGAGATTCTAACGCTCGCGTAAGAGCTGACCACGTATTCACTACGGCCATTTTATGCAGCATCTGAAACCAGGGGACAACCTCCTTATCAAAATGCATTGCGGCAATATCCACCCTCAAATCTTCAAGAGTGTTGTGGTAATTAAAAAAATTTTCCGCCTTAAAAATCCACTCTAGCATAGGAGTGGTACCATCAAAATGGGGAAATCCCAACGAGATATCCCTAATGGGAAGTGCCACGTTCATCGAATTAACAGGGGAGGAAGTTTTGGTCGATGTACTTCCATGAAGGTGAGAATCTTTCTGCAGAAGCAAAGTTAAGGAAGCTTGAATCTGTTCCATGCAAAGATTTTGCTCCTGATAGCGACGCTCCATTGTTTCACCAATACGACGAATTTCCTCGGCGTGAGCGTTCACCATTGTTTGCAAGTCACGCAATCTGGTATTCTCAGCCATGGAAAGCACCAATGGTTTTATTATTGAATCAATCAACTAAAACTTGAAAAATAACAAGGTTACAATGAACCCAAAATTGCAGTCAGCGTTTCCACCACTGTTCCTATGAAAAGAAATTTAGAATTAAGCAGAGGAGAGAAGAATGAGTCAGAGAAAGGAAGAATATTCTAGAAGAGATGGGTACCAGATGTATTTTCATGCCTTTCCCAATATGAAATCCTTCCATTTATTGTTAACTTTCTTCTTACGTGTACCACGCCTCTCTTGTGCCTTTTCTGGATCAATTGACACGTGTCCTGATTTTATATTCGTTACATATTGTTTTAGTGTTTATTTTGCTTAGAGTTCGATACGTTTAAGATTTGGTTTTTCCAATTTTTATTTTCATTTTTTATTATTGTAAACGGTCCAAGGCTTGAGTCACAATTATTTAAAGCCATCATGAATCAATGAAATTACACCGTAGTTTTCAGAGAAATATTTTTAACGTGTGAGCTGCAGATATTTTTTAACAAAGATCTGAGTATCGAGAGAAAGAGAGAGAAAGAGGAGAAAGTCAAACATCGTGCCACCGTGTCGTGAGGGAAAAAAATGAGTGCTTGAATGTTTTGTGAGAGATGACAAAGGTTGTCCATGGTATGAGTATGTCATAACTGACGAAAAAAATCAATTATAATAATTTGTGTCTATAGATAAAGGCGCTGTTGAGATCCCAAGACATTTGAGATATGGTGGAAGACGGGTATGTTGAACCCGATTAAGACCAAAATTATACGGTGACATAGATGACAATGTTGAAGAAATCACATGCAAGAGATGGGTCAACATTGTATTTTTTCTACAATGTAGTAGATGAGTCGGGATTCGAAAAAATAGTGAATGTCGCATCAGCAAAGGAAGCCTGAGAGATATTGGAGGTTGCATATAAAGGTGACAACCGCATTAAACAAGTCCGAATATAAGCTCTCATATGCAAGTTTGAAATATATATATATATATATATATATATAAATCTTCCTTTTATAGTAAAAATTACAATAACTTTTTAATCCTACAATATCTCAATTGTATTAATTACAATGGTTGTTAATGTCTATTAAATAAAAAAAAATAGGTTTAATTGTTTATTTTGTTCTTAGTTTTGTTCGATTGTGTCAAGTTGATCCCTGATTTTAAAAAAGTGTCTAATTAGTCCTTATTTAATAAATCTTGCATAAACATCATTCCTTCCGTTGAAAAAAAAAATGGATTAATGATATGACACTATCAATTAGTAACGTGTCATTTTTAAGTTGTCTTCATGGTGACCTGGTAAATAATTAGAGATTGAGGTGGATTTACAGATTGAGTTTTAGGATTTGAGAAAAAATTGAGCGTTGTTGTGTTCGCCTGGAAGGGAGAGACCCTCCAGGAGTACTGGTGGTGCATTGAGCGCGCCCTTAACTGGGGCCCCAGTGACGGTCCTGACCTCATCATCCACTAGGGTGTCAAGGTCGAGGAGCTCTAGGAGAAAATCGGCGCGCTCCCTGACCTCGCTTCCACTAACAACGCTGAGTTCCAAATCGTGCTTACCATCATCAGAGATGGGTTGAAGATCGACCCCACCAAGTACCACAAGATAAAGGAGCGTATTGTTAAGGTTTTTGAGGAGACTACCACTGATGTGAAGAGGTTGTATCAGATGCAAGCTAGTGGGACTCTTCTGTCCCCTACTATTAATGTTAATGACTCTATCACCAAGAGCAAGGTATTGTTTTTTTTTTCTGTTTTTTTTTCAAATTTGTTACTTTTCTAGTGTTTAGACATTGAGCTCGATTCAAATCTGTATGTTTTAATAGATTTGTGGCATTGGTGAAGTGGATTTTTGAATCCGTTACAAATGTTGAGCTCGATTCAGATCTATTGATTTTAGTGGGATTTGTGGCATTGGTGAAAATGGATTTATTTAATCTATTTACTGATTGATTAATGTTCTGAAAGATATTTGAATTAGTATCAAGGAATTGATTTGAAATTAGGTAACTTATTTGAAACAGACAGATGGATACTGATGGTCTGATGAGGGCTACTGATGTTACAATTGCAGGGAAGGTGGCTGTCGTGGCTGGATATGGTGATGTTGGCAAGGGTTGTGCTGTTGCGTTGAAGGAGGCTGGTGCTCGTGTCATTGTGACTTAACATGTCTTCACGCATACAACTTAAAAATAACATGTTACCAATATTATTTATCATATCATCGATCCATTAACTTCGTCTGCTTTTTTTTTTAACGAAAAAACGACATTAACACAAAATTTATTAAGAAAGAACCAAGTTAACACTTTTTTAAAACAAGAAATCTAACACAATCCAACAAAACTGGAGACAAAACAGGCTATTTAGCCAAAAAAATATTTCCTAATAACTCAACAAAATGTGTACTATTAAGGATTAAAATGTTAATCAAGACAAAAAGACAATGATCACTTCAACTTTACTATGAGACAAGCACATACATTTAATGAATTAATTAATGGAATTTTTAACGTAGCTAACATCATAATTTACAACAAAAACTAATCAACCACCAATCATTTCTTCTTTGCAAGAATTTCTTCCTAAAAATTTTGGGGATGCAAGTAACTTTTAATTTACTGTGGTGGATTGCATAGTCAGCTCTAGTCGTCAGCATGTTTCATCCGCATTATAAACAGGTACCTGCCAAAGTTTAGTGTTCTTTTTCGGGTCATCGGTGAGGCTAAGATCTGTCTCATCCTCCTTGAACGTCCTAATGAACGTTTTAGCACCCATCATTATAAGCCTCTCGATCATGAATAATTGATAATTGTTCTCAATTAACGGGTCCAATATATGGCTATAGTTTGATGAATACGCCAGTCTATACCTGCAATTGAGTCCAAAAGAGTATAAAGTTTGTACATGATAATTATTGCAATTTGGTTTCAATCAATCTGGACATCAACCTAAAAACAACTCAACTTTCCTGTAGAAAATAAATGACAAACTTAAGTAATTGTTTCTATGACTATTGAATAACCAGGGTCAGCCTCGTATAGCATTAAACATAAATATTTTAAGAATTAAATATATTTTTCATTCACAAACTATTTTTGAAAATTGTTTCATCACTAAATTAAATGAATACATATTTCATCCTTTAAAATCACGTAAAATATCCTCCCAACAAACACTACTTGGAGATTATATTATAGTTTAATGAAAATTTCAGTTTGTCACATGATAAACATCTAACGTTCCATTCACTGAAAATGATGTTTTGCTTAAACTTTCATAAAAATGTAGAGACAACATAGATATATATTTAGTTTAGAAACAAAACACAATTTGTAAAAATAATTTGGAAATAAAAAAACATATTTAACATATTGTAATTGTTGTTAATCTATCATGTACGATTTCTGAAGCAAAGGAAATTACTGCATAGGAATCCTCTCCCCGTTTACCCCACAGTGTGATCATGAGAATGGTTACCTGGCAGAAAGTGGTGAAAAAAACCCTGGAGTCCTTTCATTTGAAGCAATGAACAAGGTTCTTCCAGGTGGGACCCACTTCGCTATCCTACAAATAATAAACTCTGGCCGGGTGTCTCTATCAAGGTGAGGATGAAGGCTCCTCGCTACACCAAATCTATCTTTTCTGGTCTTTATTTTATCCCCACGACGAACGTGGATGGCATCATAATCACCAAGTAAGGCTTTGATCTGTGAACAAAAGTCAGATAAAAAATTAAAATGTGTAACAAAGAGATACTGTTTTATTCCAATGTCACAGATTTAACAATAAACCATGCATTACAAGTTTTGTAATTTAATAGGATAGTCGAAGCAAATTGTCATCCCTTGGTGCATAAATAGTATGTTAACTATATTGTGCTTCCAAATGAAATTTTCTACGATCAATTAAGTAATTTGTTGAAACAATCAAGCAACCAGAAGATCTATGATTATGCCTAGTCACGTTAGTTATACATCATTTAGAAGTTACACATAACAAGGGGTTAGTTTCTATGTAGTTTGTTGAAAGTCACACATTGACTAGAAATAAAAAAAATTATATTATATAAGTGGATGCAAACCTCACCAAGCCAGTTTTACTTAAAGTCCACTTTTTAACATGATATCAGAGCCATAATTTAGAACTTATCCTAGCAAAAAATTTTGTTTGTTGGGCATATTGTTCTATCCACTATTGAACCGCTATTGGACCACCTATTAATGTCTTATCTCACGTTCAATATGTATATACCTCAATATGAAGGAAGTATCGGAAGTCCTACATCGACTAGAAATAAAGTCATTTTATAGTATATAAATGGGTACAAATCTCATATTACAAACCAGTTTTATAAGATTGTGTTAGACTTAAAGTTCACTCTTTAACGTAGTTAAGTCCAATTATTGCTGACATGAAACAAGCTAGCTCAAAAAAGGAATACATGCTCAAGGTTAGGCTCAAGAAATCCTCTAGAGTGCAAGTATGCAACCTTCATTTAGTCTACTAAACATGAATGCATGAGAGCCTAGCCCAGCATTTCCCCTTGAAATAACTCGTTTAGGCTCTCATTGATACAATATATCCCAATCCAACATGGAATACCAAAAAATATCAAAGTTCTAGCACTTGCATCTCCAAACAAATTATTAAAACCTTTGATGATTAAGGAACTTTAAAAGACTACATAGTAGATGGACCTTTTCTGCTGCTTCTCTAAGTTTCCCAGCAGCCATTGATGGTAGAAATGAATATGGCAACAATATGGAACTGCGATTGTTTCGATCCTTGCACTCCATGAACCTGGGAAGTTATTAGCACCTCAAAAAATGGACAAAACTTAAAGAAAAATATCTTTCCAAGGTATATATAACAATTAATTTTATGAGCAATCATCTACATAGTAGCATCATTATGGCAGTTATTCCAAGTAAAGAATCATAAACCAACTTGGTTGTGATGTCATACAGTTAAAACTTGTCAACTACATTGGGCACATTTTAAACTCATGTACATCAGTTTTAATAGCTCAAAAGTTCTTAACTTCCTATCAACAAAAGTTCTGCACTCCTACAAGTTTAAATTGAATTCCTTTAACAGAAAAACATACACTAACTACATAGACACTTAACTTTTCAATGCGAACTCAAGGTGAAGACACATTAATGGAGATGAGAAATTTCATAAAGGTCACAGTTACATAAAACGTGAAAATAAGGACTATCATGATCATACTTGCAACTTGAGAGGCATAACAAATTGAATACAGAAAAATTTGGATTAGAGGCCGAGGAACTGGTGTCAAAGAATTTGACAATGACGTAATCATAGTCAAATTTGGATTAGAGGCCGAGGAACTGCAGGTGGCAGTGGCAAGAGTGGGAGTTCATTAGCCACATTATGTTTCCAACCACCGCCATTAACTATGAAGACCACAAAAGCTATAATTATATTCTATAGGGACTAAACTAATACAAAATCTTTTTTGAGGATGATTTTATTAACCTATGTTAGAATGAAATCAGTTGTTACAGATTTCTAGAAAATTAAGCATTACATAATCTAAGAAATTAGGATGATTGATTCCTAATTATTAGGTGTATTTATTATGATTGATTCTGTATTATGCTATAAATACATTCTATGTGATCTGCATTAGACACAATACATTCAGAACATATACAATTCTATGACCTCCTTACTTTATAGGAATTGAAAGTATTAGATATATTGTGTTTTATGTTAATTAAGGAAACATTTTTATGTGGCCTTAATCCACATTCTCATTATTATAAATATATTACCGTATGTGTATTTTATACACAAGGGAGATTAATCCTATATTTAGTTTTACTATATTCAATAGAAAGCATAATTTACCCTAAAATAAATTAACCATAATTCTCCTTTTAGAACCTACCAAGAAAGAGGACTTGCAGTTCTGTTTATGAGCAACATATCAGAGTAATGGCTATTTTCTTTAAGATCGAAACGGCTAACTCCTTCCACATGTTCAACACCTCTGGTTCCCAACTTCATGCTTGTCGATAGAACCCTATACCACTCTTTTGAATTGTCAAAAATCACAGGAACAGTACCTGACATAAGTTCTGTGTCATATAAAGAGTCCAATGCACAAGAACTTGCATCCCACCTAGCACATTAAACAAAAAAATAAATAAATAAGACCAGTTAATTCAGACAGCGTAGCAATGGAAAGGCATAACGTAGCAATGGAAAGGTATAACAGACACATATACTAGCAATAATGCTGCAACTCACAGTTCTTCAGAGCTACCATTAGCGGAATGGTGAAGAATGCCTTTCTTGTTATGTATGGGATTGATACACATCCTTGATGGCAACACAAAAGTTCTGCAATCACCACATAACAACTTAACTCATTTTTTGCAATTCAGACCTTTCAGTTGTATTAATTATAATTGAGGCTTTATGTTATTGTCCCAAACAATACACTCTCTCTTCTTGGCCAAAATTCACTTAAATCACATAGTTACATACCTTAAATAAAGACATTCTTAATGAATTACTGCATCCGTTAGATTTGTTTCAGCAAATGTTATGACACGTGGTAGAAATCCAAGAAGAGAAAACAAAGAAATAAGCAAAATGAAATTAAATTGAAAACTGAAAAAAACCATCAACTTGGCTTAAATACTATTGTTGAGAAGGAACAAAGTCGTAACTAAGGTCTTGTTTGAATAAATTTCTCTGTAAGATAGTATAGAAGTGTTGAAAGTCCCACATCGACTAGAGATAAAATCAATTTATAATATATAAGTACGTGCAAACCTCACCTTACAAGCCGGTTTTGTGGGGTTGAGTTAGAGCCTAAGGTTATTTTGAGGAAAAAGTTTCCGGTGCCTCTGCCACTACATCCGCCGCTGCCATCGGTGGTGCCATCTACTACTACCGTCGGCAGTGGCACCATCTACTGCCACTGCTAGCGCCGTCGTCTACCGCTGCCACTATCAGAGTTCAAGTTTCCACCGACCATCCCATGGTATTAGAGTTATGGTTAGAGCCTATCATAACGATATTTGTTGTTTGTTGGGCATATTGTTCCACCCACTATCGGGCCGTTATCGGACCACCCATTAATGTCTAGTCTCACGCTCAAGATGTATATATCTCGATGTGAGGGAGGTGTGTTAGAAGTCCCACATCGACTAGAAATAAGGCCAATTTATAATATATATATATATATATAAGTGGGTGCAAACCTCACTTTACAAACCGGTTTTGTGAGGTTGAATTAGGCTTCAAGTCCACTTCTTAATAAGAAGAATAAATTAAAAGGTAAAATGAATTGAATTTCTTACTAACAACTCTCACTTCTTACATAGTGATTTAACACTCTCACTTTTAATAAAAGGAACTTTTACAGGAGTTCTCTCACATAACTTTTCTAAAAGTTAAGGTGCATAAGTTGTTTTTAAATTAAGAGATAAGCTCAATTAATTGTAACCCTTTTGGTGTATAAGTGCTTATAGAGCATTTTATCCATAAAAGACCTAAATTTTAAGGGTAAAACGCCATTCAAGTCCTTGAAACGCTATGCATTGTCACCTTAGTCCTTGAAAATTTTCACCTTAGTCCTTGAAAATAAGAAATTCAAAAGAAAAAAAAAACAAAATAAAAACAAAAACTTGAAAGAGTGATGGAATTCTGATATCTTACTACAAAGAATATGGGATTTCTCCCATCCTCAATACAATGTTTAACCTGCACAACTTTGAGCGTCTAGCACCTCCCAATACTCAAAGGCATAAATTCTTTCACAGTGGACAAGATGTCATCCCTCTCACTCCCTCTTAGTTTTTATATACAGCTACTGGTCTGATAGCATAAGCCCACGTTCAACGGACCTACTTAGTTGCGGACCCATCAAAATAACACGTTGTATTTCTTAAAATAATTTAACTAGCTACTAACGGTGATTATCTAACAAAACCTAATCTGTCAATCACTTTAATTAAAAAATAAACAGTCATGTGACTAAAACAATAATATTAACGTATGTTTAGCTACTAAAGTCACACTAGGAGCGTTTGGTAGACGGGAAGTTTCCCAGGAATTTGAGATTGGGAAACTATGTTTCCATATTTGGTTTGGGGTTTAACAATCCCAGGAAACAATATTTTCCGGAAGTGGATTTTGGCCAAGTTTATCATGAAAACATTCTCATGGGACTAACGCCACCTCAAAAATAATAACATTTGTTTATGAACGCATTTCATATTCTATGAACTTATTTTCAACTTCTTTAGTTCAGGGATTAATATGAAATTTTTCACACTCTGAGGATCCAAATTCTAATCGATAAACGGTAATTAACCAAAATTTAAAGTAACAAACTAACTAACTGCATGTGATTGGAAAGGATTGCAATATAACAGATTGAAATGGGAAATGAGGTAATTTGCGAGATTGAAAAGTACCTGCCGAGAAAAATGGCTTCTTCGAGGGCGCACCGGAGGCTGGATTCTTGGTGACCCAAACCCTCGCACGATCCGCAGTGTTTACCCGGGCAGTCGATGCGATTGCCCCAATAGAGATACTTTTCGAAGTGCTGTTGGCGTCGTTGAAAGAGGCTGGGTTTTGTGCCGGCGGTGGAAAGCAGAGAGGAGAAGAGGAAGAGAAGCGCGATTGCTGTCACTGCTGCCACGAGAAGCAGAATTGGGGATCTCGTGGATTTAGGTTTTGGCTTTGGGGCTCTATGGAACGCCATTGATATGTTCACCGAGGAACGACGGAGAAGAGGGTTGAATACAGTGTTCAGTACGTTGTCATTGCCATTGCTGATGAGTTCAGTGATGGAGTGAGATCAGAGACTCTTGCCATTTTTATTAGGAAGGTAGTTCTTAGATTTTATATATTTTTTATTTATTTAAAATTTAATTTATACCTCTTGTCAGATTTTATTTTCTTTTACATCAAATAATACAGTTATTATTAAATCCAAAATAAAAATCTATGTTTTTTGTAATAAATAATAAAATTATCGCTATACATTCTTAAAGTATAAATTGAAATTTAATATTTATATTAATTCTATTTAGAATGGGGAATAAATTCGTATTGACTATGAATACCTATATAGGTAATATTTGATTTATTTTAAACTGAACACTGAAATTATATGGATAGGCTCCTATTTGCCTGGTCCTTCTCCTTATATTCTCGTTTCAATATTCATGTTTATTCTCTTATTTTATCTATTTTAATTACTAAAATACCTTGTAATTTAGTAATCTATTTTATCTATTATATAATCTATAAATATTAAAGTTAAAATTTGTTTTTTGAATAAATTAATAAAAAGATATGATATATATATATATATATATATATATAATAGAAGAAATAAAAGAAAGATTAAAAACAAAATTCAAGACATAGTTATGTGATTGAAAAAATTCAAAAATACTTTCATTAACAATTGTTATCAAACATTTTACTTAGACATAATACCTTATTTTACATAATTACTAAATGTTAATTTTCTGATATCCCACATATATTAAAAAAATAAGTTAAACAAAATGGAATCATGTATAATATTAAAATATTTCACTTTTATAAAGTTTTTTATCTTTTCTCTAAGAATTTTAATTTCAGAGTCATCTCTTTGACAATCAAAAGATACTTAGGAAATCATGGCGGAGTAATCTACACTTCTATCCGATCAGTTCTTTCTTTAGAGAAATTAAGTTTCTACCTTTGTTTCTATTCATTCTCGATCTGTGATTTTGTTCAAGAATCCTTCTTGCATATAATAAATATGTTTCTCCTTTGGTTCTTGGTTAATATGAGGTCTTAAAGACCCAATTAGTTTTCAATTCGATTTTTCGTAGGTTCTTTTAAAAATTTCTTGCGTTTCAAGTAACATGTGAGACATTTTAGAGTTGGACGGTTCCTTGTGAGGTAAGGGAAGCTAGACCCTTGCTTTTATTTGTGGTTATATGATAAATTTAGTATCTCCATGAATAATAAATAATTTTTGAGAAATTGTTATAATTGTGTGTACACTTTTTATGTTTAATTGATGATTTTAATAATATGATGTTGGTATATTCGGAATGGAATGATTGTGATACTTAATATTGTCATGATTGTGTGTGATGAAGTTGCTTTGGTGTTGGAAAACTGAATTCAAAGTATTGTAGTGATTAGTGGTCAAAATATTAGAGTCTAAGCTTAAAAATATGGGGGTTTTGATAAGTGACTTTGAAAGATAGGTGTGGGAGAAAGAAAGCGACTGTTTTAAAATTGTCATAGGGTCATTTGAGACTCGTTATAAGTGTTGTTTGATTGAAATCTGATATTGGACAAATAGGTGGTTCATTGTTGAGATTTTTGGAGTATTTTAGTATAAAAATGGGATTTGAGTAGTGAGATTTTAAGGTAACGGGTATAAACTATTTTGAAGAATTGGAAGTCTGTTATGAGACCATTTTGGACTTGTTTAGAGGTTGAAATCAAGAAAATTTGTCATGGAAGTGATAAATGCTTAATAGGTTGAGTTCCTTAGTACATTTTGGAGGTTTCGAGTATTGGAAAGTGAAAGTAGGAAGGTTGGAAGGAAATAGAGGTGTTGGGGTATGCTACCTAGTGTATTTAGAATGGTTTATGCAGTTGGTGAACTGATACGAGTTTTATAAAGTGTAAGAATGCTTTTGGGTAGCCTAGAGAAGTGATTTTAGTGACAATTTGGAGTTATAATGGTGTTTTCTCAGGGTTTGGAGGGTCCTGGGGATATTTAGAAGTTGGGAGTAAAGTGTCCAAAGTCAGAAATTAGTGTTTGTTCATCTGTCATGACGTTGAGCGCTCACTTGGGCGTTATCTAACTAGTTTCAAGTGTTGAGCGCCAGCATTTCAACACCTAGACTCTATCTTTAATTAAACATTTTCCACCTAAGAGACTCCGCATATGCCACGTTTTTAAATTAATCCATGTCATCTGAAAATTAACTCGTTAACCCAATTTAACGGCAGAGAGACAATTGTTTCAATTTTTCACTTTTAGGAACCCAATTGAAAAAAAAAATTAAGAAAGAAGCCTATTTGAAGAAACTCAACCGAAATAGGAAGTATAAAATGGTTTAACCTTATCTTGTAAATAAAATTTTAATTTATAATTATAGTAGATGATTATAATTAACTTTATTTTTCTATCTTGTCCATTATTCTTGTTTTTATTAATTATGTGATAACTATTATATAGTTTAATACTATATTTTAAAATGATACATTAAGTCATATTTTTGTTATGATATAGAAATGGAAAAGTAATTTTATGAATATTAAGGTTAAAGAAACTTTATTAAATTTTTTTAATCCTAACTAGTTAAACTACAGTTAAAAAATGGAAATGGAAGAGATATTTTTAAGCAACATTTAGAAAAAAATGAAAGGAATATTTTAGAAGGGATTTGTGTTTTACTTTCAAAGATTAATTAGTGAAAAATAAAATATATTTTGAAGCTAGTGAATGACTCAGCTGCTGGTCAACTCCCGTCTTTTTCCAAAAGAAAAATCTACCTCTTACCAACCAATCGCAATACCAACTAATGAAAATTTTCGAATTCATGTCCACAAAATATATATTTTTAAAATTTTTTAACAATATTTTAAATTTGTGATACAAAAATTTACAGAAAATATCAATATAAAAAACTAAATATAACGGTGAAACAAAGTAATAAACATTCAAAGGAGAATTCCACTTAGATGGGAAAAACAACTACTAAAAGACAGAGAAAAAAAACTAAAAAAATATCCAAAAGAGAATTTAAAAAGAATAAAAGAAACACATTCTAAGAATAATTAAATTATAAATATTTAAAATATTTTTTATGTAATTAAATATTTTATTATATAATATTAATTCAATATAATATACTGATAAATATTGTATTTCATTATTTTTACATAATAAATAAAATCATATAAAATAAAAAATAATATATCTGAGCATAAAATAATCATAAGAGATACCAATAAAAATACGAGTACAATATTTTTAATAGAAATTTGAGTATTAGTTAAAAGTTTTATATTAAAATAAGATGTTTAATTAAGTTTTAATTATTTTATAAATTTTAAAATTTTTAATTGAATTTTTATTCAAAAAATTATTGTATTAAATATTTAAACTATTTTTATTTTGGTTATCATGTTTTTTTTATTCTTGCTGATTTAATTTATTAATATTTCTTTGATATATTTTAATTAGGTGGTTTACTTTACTCATTTTTTTTTCTTTAAAATCTAGTTTCTTATTAACTTTAAAGAAAAAATCAAAGAAAAAAAGTTAAAGAAGTGAAGACAAAAATAACAATAACAATTATATCATGTTAATGACAAAATTATAAAAAATAAAAAATAATAATTGAGATATTTCAGCAAAGAAAATATTTTAACAAAGAATTAATTTAAAATACTAAAATAAAGTTAAATAATATATAAAACTTAAATAATCGAATTAAAAATAAATAAGGTCAATTCAATTATCTATAAAATTAAAATCTTTAATTTATTACCTTAAAATATTAAATTATGAGCTGTCTTCGTCTCTCAACGACATTTGTCTTTCCGTTGGGTTCACCACCTCCTGGTGGTCCTGCTCGTGACGTTGTTCCTCTCCTTTTCAAACCATACACTTCGTTGAACCCTTCTTCTTCGTCGTCATCTTCTTCTTCTTCTTTCATTTCAATGACTTAGTTTCCTTAACCTCCTTCCTTACTTTCTACCTCATTCGTCAAAAGAAAACACAATCAAAATGCTTCTAAATGCTTTGCCGGTACTTCGTTGCGTGCACCTCGTGGTGGCGGCGGCGGTGGCTTCGGTCCTGCTCCGCCGAATGCAGTGCCAAGAGCTAAGCGACTTCGATAACCCTGTGGTAATGCCACGTGTCACCCGTCTTGTGTATGATCAAATGTCCAACATGACCTCGCTCCTCAATCACGAAATCAAAGCTAGCTCCGGTTTCTGCGTTAAAGATCCGTGAGTTTACTTCCCTGTCTAAACATCTCTGTGAAGTTACGCATGGATGAACTTTAGCTCAGTACTTTTAGGATAAAGTAGAATCAATATGTTTTAATTGATGTGAAACAAGCAAATTTTTCAACTTGGTTGTTTGTTGCTGTAATACTTTTGGTATAGTGATCAATTTGTTGAAGTGTATGGAAGTTTAGTTTATTCCCAAAATTCAAATAAATATTTTCAATTTTTGTTTTGTTTTTCATATTAAAATAAAATTTAATGTTATTATTTAAATGTAATTTAATGTTATCATTTAAATATGATTTATTCTATATGTTTCTATTAAATTATATTTTAAAGATAATATGTAATTATTTATTTAAACTACAGACGAAAGTAACAAACAAAAATTATTTTAAAGATTTATTTATTTATTAACATTCATTTGACTATTGAACTTTCGAATAACTGAAAAGATCATTCAGCTACTTCTTTTATGCTTATCAACCTGTAAAATTTTAAAGAATTTTTTAATTCTTATAAATTTTGAATTTGTTTTTTCAATCTCTGTAAAATATGTTTCTTCATTTTTTATCTTTCCAAATTTGAAATCATAAAATTTTCTTCCAAAATTACGTGTGTTTTTGTGTGATCGGCGTTCAAAATTACGTTTTTTCTGATTAGACCTGAGTTGGGACTATTTGTTAGAGTTTCTCTTCTAAAATCAGCAAGAAACTCTCATGAACACTCTTAGTTTTCTATCTAAATTAAACATAGCTCTGAAAAACACTTTTAGTTTCTAACTAAATAAATTCATAAACTACTCTGTAAATCAATGTTATATTAGTTTCTCTTTATTTTAACTTTTTTAATATATATAATTGTAGTTTAGAGAAACAACACAGCGTAATAATAGAACTTCAAGTGTGTTCAGTTTATTTGGACGCCTGAAGGTGACAGAAAAACTGGGCATGGAAATATTATTTCATTTCTAAAGATCTTAGATCGGAGATATAGCCTTCAAAGATAAAACAATCACAACTTTCGTCTTTGAAAGATAAAAATGTGGAGGGTTTTTGTCGGACTAAATTAAAGCATTAAAGCATTATGTCTGCAAAATTATAATTTGATAGAGCAGAAGGAAAAAGTAATTTCGTGATGATTGATAAAGTTCGATGAGTTATACTGATGAAGATGGTTCTTCTTTGTTGCTTTTTGATATTTTATTTTGAATTTCTTACTAGTTATGCTAGGGTCTCTGATTGAGGTTGTGGAATAATTATTTCACATTTAAAGGTTATAGTTGTCTGTTAGTCCACTGAATTAGTAATGATGATGATTTAAAAGTTGTGGCTTCAGATTTAGTTTCAAGTAAATCAAACTTTTTCCTTTTAAAATGATAAATAAAACTTATGAAGTATAACAGACGTGATGCATTAAAATGGACACATAATATTGTGTAGACATGGAACCTGATGTGATCATGAAGTTTAATTTTCTTATTTTAGGGAAGCTGATTGGAATAAAGCATTTAATTTTTCTACTGATTTGGACTTTGTGTCTACTTGCATTCGGAAGACTAAAGGTATGAACTCCAAAAACTAAAAAGAAATTATGCGAGTTGTTCATTTCATTTTTTTAAGAAGTAAACAAAATAGATGACTCAAATTTTCTCTTTTCTCATTCATTATTCCTTTTTTTTTGTTCCCCAGCGCCCAGCTAAACATGTTTACCGTATTTTCTTAGAAACTCTGAATGTACTCATTCCAGTGTTCTGAACTTCTTTTCTTTCCCACTGTTTTAATTCTAATTTTATTCTCATGATCTGGAACCTGATGGAAACACAGGAGATATTTTGCAACGGTTGTGTACAGCAGCAGAAATAAAATTTTACTTAAATAGCTTATTGGAGAGGTCTAGCACTAGGAGTGCCAACTATTTGAAGCCTAACAGGAACTGCAATTTAAACTCATGGGTATCAGGTTGTGAGCCAGGATGGGCATGTAGTGTTCCCACAAGCCAGCAAGTTGACCTTATAAATTCACAGGAGATGCCTGCCAGAACTCTAAACTGCCAAGCATGTTGTGATGGGTTCTTCTGTCCCCATGGTATCACATGCATGATACGTAAGTATAACTTCAATATGTTTTTCTTCATTACTGAACTGCAAATACCTGCTGTATGACCATATACCACCTTTTAATTCAACACATTAGCATCTTCCTGCTTTTCATAAGTCTATTATGTTGGTATCTACACAAATATATCTCTTTTGTTTAGAATTTGGAAATACAGGAGTACACAAACACAACACTCATAGACTCTCAAAGATATACTCACAACACACAACACAGGCCCTCCTATTTTTCTTTCTTCACGGTGGTGCACACTACACCAATTTTCCCGTGATTCTCTCTCTCTTTTCCACACACTCACACAACTCTCTGTTGTTGCACTTTGCTCTTTTCTTCTCGGTGGTGGTGTGTATGTTACAATCACTTCTTCACTTCACTTTTATAAGTGAGTTGCACACATAAAACAAAGCTTCACCATACATCATTGCTTGCATCACCATGTACACCAAAGTCTTTGCAACCAAAGACTTGCAACGTACTAAAGTTGCTGTCAGGACTTTGCACATCCAAACAAAACTACTTTTCTACTTTTGCACTTATTAAAGAAACATGCGGGACCCATTAAAGTTTATTTTACAAAACTCTCCCATAAACTTAAATGGTCCTTTTTTTATCCTTCCTTCATGCCTATCAACTTCCTTAACACTTGAAATAACTTTGTCGGTAATGGCTTTGTGAATATATCTGCAATCTGCTTCTTGCTTTCTACATGTTCAAGTTCAATACTTCCTTCTTTCAATTTTTCACGAATGAAGTGAAAACGAACATCAATATGCTTGCTTCTCTCATGATTTAATGGATTCTTTGCTAACTCAATTGCCGATCTATTATCTACTCGGATCAACACCTTTTCTTCTTGCATTATCTCCAGATTTTTCAGCAGATTTCTCAGCCATATTGCATATCGGACACTTAAAGATGCTGTCACATACTCAGCCTCACATGTGGATAGCGTCACGATTGGTTGCTTCTTTGATAGCCAAGTAAATGCAGTATCTCCCATGAAGAACACATAGCCAGTAGTGCTCTTCCTATCATCTATATCTCCACACCAATCACTGTCTGAATATCCACGAAGACGATAATGATCTGACTTGGTGTACAATAATCCAAAAGACATGGTTCCCTTTACATACCTTAGTATCCGCTTTAGTGCTTTCCAATGAGAATATCTTGGCTCCTCCATAAACCGGCTTGTGATTCCCACACTTAGCATTAGATCTGGCCTTGTGTTTGTTAAGTACCTCAGACTTCCAATTAAGCTGCGATACCTGCTTGCATCGACTTGATCTCCATCTCCGTGTTTGGACAATTTTGTTCCAGGTTCCATAGGAGTAGAAACCGGATTGCACTTCATCATCTTCGCTTTCTTCAATATTTCCTCAGCATACTTCTTTTGAGACACAAAAATTCCTTTCGTGCTTTGGTCCACCTCCAGGCCAAGAAAGTACTTCATAACACCAAGATCAGTCATCTCAAATTCATTTTTCATCACCTTCTTAAACTCTAAGACCAACTCATTTTTGTTTCCCATGAAGATTAAATCATCTACGTATAGGGCAACGAACAACATATCTCCTTTATCTTTCTTCAGGTATAGAGCATGCTCATGTGGACACTGCTCAAAACCATTCTTCTTGAAGTAGGTGTCAATTCTCTCATTCCAGGCTCGAGGAGCCTGTTTCAACCCATACAATGCTTTCTTTAATTTCAACACATTTTTCTCTTCACCTCTTCTCATGTAACCGAGAGGTTGTTCCACATAGATCTCCTCTTTTAAAATTCCATTCAGAAATGCAGATTTCACATCCATCTGCTGTATCTTCCATCCATGTTGTGCTGCTAGAGAAAACGGCAGTCGGATTGTCTCCATTCTTG
This sequence comes from Vigna reflexopilosa, assembly GCA_027742785.1. Taxonomy (NCBI): domain Eukaryota; kingdom Viridiplantae; phylum Streptophyta; class Magnoliopsida; order Fabales; family Fabaceae; genus Vigna; species Vigna reflexopilosa. The sequence goes on from CM050917.1 coordinate 4,885,194, forward strand.
TTACTGGAGCAAACACTTCATCATAGTCAATTCCTTTCTGTTGTTTGTAACCCTTCACCACGAGACGAGCTTTGTAACGTTCCACATCCCCATCTGCATTGATTTTCTTCTTGTATACCCATTTCAAACCAATTGGTTGAGCTCCTATGGGCAGATTTGTCAGCTTCCACGTTTTATTCTTTTCAATTGAGTCAATTTCTTCATCCATTGCTTTCTTCCATCTATCATCGAGCACAGCCTCTTCAAATTTGACATCTTCTGCTCCTGCCAACAAACATATTACATGTACCTCGTCAGTGGAGTTATAAATGTCTTGTAAGCTTCGAGATCTAGGTTGCACAGGTTCATCTTCTTCATCAGAATAACCATTGATCCTCTCAGTTATTGTTGAGTTCTCTCCTCCAGACTCTGTGTTCCATGTGGTCTTCTCCTTCATGTTGTCCCAGCTCCATTCACTTTCCTCATCAACTTGGACATCTCGACTTACAACAACCTTTTCTGTAATTGGGTTATAAAGTTTATATGCTTTTGCTTTTTCATCGTACCCAATAAAAACATATCTCTTACTTCTGTCTTCAAGTTTTGTTCTGTGCTGAGCTGGAACATGACCATAAGCTATGCTGCCGAAAATCCTGAAATGACTGACACTCGGCTTCCTCCCACTCCATGCTTCTTGTGACGTCATTCCATCTAGTTTAGTATGTGGACACTTGTTTTGCACATAGACTGCACATTGTACTGCTTCTGCCCAGAACTTCTTTGGCATATTCTTCCCTTTAAGCATGGTTCGAACCATATCGAGAATGGTCCGATTCTTCCTTTCAGCAACACCATTCTGTTGTGGGGAGTATGGAGCTGTAAGAAATCGTTTTATCCCATGTTCTTCACAGTATTCGTTAAACTTTGTCGAAGTGAATTCACCTCCCCTATCTGATCGGACAACTTTTATTTGTTTACTGGTCTCCTTCTCCACCATTAGTCTGAACTTCTTAAATGCATCAAATGCTTTTGATTTCTCCTCTAAGAAATACACCCAAGTCTTCCGAGAGAAATCATCTATGAACGAAATAAAGTATTTCTTACCACTAGATGAATTAGGAAAGATTGGTCCACAAAGATCAGTGTGTATCAGACCGAGTTGTTCTTCTGCCCTGTATTCAGCTGCCTTCGGAAATCTAGTCCTCGAATGTTTACCGAGTACACATTCTTCACAGAACCTTTTGTCAAATTCTACTTCAGGTAGTCCGCGTAGTAACTGCTTCTCTGATAGTTTTGTCAGTCCTCCAAAGTTCAAGTGACCAAACCGGAAATGCCATAACATGGCTTCATCCTTCACATCAAGCTTTAGACACTTGTTTTTCAGAATATTCAGCTCCAACTTATACATCCGGTTTTTCTTCATCTCTACTCGTGCAATCAGACGATCACTCTTATCTTTCAAATACAGTACTCGATCTTTTATCAGAACTGAGTTGCCTTTCTCCATCATTTGACCCATGCTCAAAATATTACTTTTCAACTCAGGAACATAGTAGACATCCCTTATTTCTCCAATCCGTCCATCCTTCTGCAAGTGCCGGATTGTTCCGCGCCCTTTTACGACCACTTTGGAATCATCTCCAAATGAGACATGTCCGGTTTCAACCTTGATGAGTTCGTTAAACAAACTCTCATCTCCGCACATGTGGTTGCTTGCTCCCGTGTCTAAGTACCAAACCGAATTGTTTGAACAGTTCAACACAGGCCCAGCTTCTAGGCCTTTGGACATCAACAAAATCCCAATTTCTTCACTGGTTTCCTCAGTAAGCAAGTTTGTTTCCTTTTTCTTTTTAGCCTGACAAAATTTCGCTATATGGCCTGGCTTCCCACAGTTATAGCAACTTCCTGATTTGCACTCGTTTGCATAGTGGCCAATTTTGCCACACTTGAAGCATTCAACTCCTGACTTAGATCGACTTCCTCGACCTCTTCCTTGACCACGACCACGCCAATTCTGTTGTCTGGTCTGTTCTGTGTCAGCTTCAAATTCACCTCTGCCACGTCCACCTGGTCCTCGGCCACCTCTTCTTCTACCTCTAGAACCTTGGCCCTGAGTGTTCCGAGTTCCTTTTAAGTCAAGCTGCACTTGTAGTGCTTGGTCAAGAGGTTCTTTCATTTTTCTTCTCCTTTGTTCATGGGCCTCAAGTGACCCAGTAAGCTCTTCAACTGAGAGTGCTGAGAGGTCCTTCGATTCCTCGATCGCGCAAACTATGCTTTCAAAATCATCTGTTAATGATCTCAAAATTTTCTCTACCACCTGGCTGGCTGGTAACTCTTCTCCGTTCTTGCGGATTTGATTTGCCACCGCTTCCACCCGAGATATATACTCGGTTACTCTTTCTTTCTCCTCCATTCTCAAGCTTTCAAATTCGCCTCTGAGAGTTTGGAGCCTGACTTGCTTAACTTTGTTGTCTCCTTTGTATACTTTCTCCAGAATCTGCCATGCTTCTTTTGAAGATTTTGCATTTACTATCTTCTCAAAGCCAGATTCATCAACAGCTTGATACAGTATGTACAAAGCTGATTTATCCTTTACACGCGTTTTCTTCAACGCAGCAAGTTGGGCAATCGTCTGCTCTTCATCTTCTGCGGGCTCTTGGTACCCGTTCTCCACTACATCCCACACGTCTTGGGATCCAAGAAGAGCTTTCATCTGAACACTCCAGTTGTCAAAATTAACTTTCTTTGTCAACTGAGGAAGGGACACACTATTTGCAAGGTTTGTCATTTCTCACTTTTTTGCTCGAACACTCAGACTCAGAAAGCTCTGATACCAAATTTGTTGGTATCTACACAAATATATCTCTTTTGTTTAGAATTTGGAAATACAGGAGTACACAAACACAACACTCATAGACTCTCAAAGATACACTCACAACACACAACACAGGCCCTCCTATTTTTCTTTCTTCACGGTGGTGCACACTACACCAATTTTCCCGTGATTCTCTCTCTCTCTTTTCCACACACTCACACAACTCTCTGTTGTTGCACTTTGCTCTTTTCTTCTTGGTGGTGGTGTGTGTGTTACAATCACTTCTTCACTTCACTTTTATAAGTGAGTTGCACACATAAAACAAAGCTTCACCATACATCATTGCTTGCATCACCATGTACACCAAAGTCTTTGCAACCAAAGACTTGCAACGTACTAAAGCTGCTGCCAGGACTTTGCACATCCAAACAAAACTACTTTTCTACTTTTGCACTTATTAAAGAAACATGCGGACCCATTAAAGTTTATTTTACATATTATAAAGGAATAGAAATACACAACCAAAAAAAAATGACATTATTCAATGAGAATTGACAAAGTTCAAGGGTCGTTGTTAAGTCAAAGTAGTGGGAACAACTTATCTATCCAAATGTCTACAACAAGGCCAATTCATTCTAGCTAGACACCCTGACAAAAAGGTACTAGATTTCTTTTCTGTAGTAAAGATCCATATTTAGTTAAGAAATTATTGGAAATTCAAGTGTGAATCAGTCCTACGTTCAGTAAAAATAAAAGGGTTGAGAGTCATATAAGAAAAAATATTCATAAACTCATTGTTTTAAGATTTTGGATTGGAGGTGGTGTCAATCTCTTATTTAATTTAAAATTATGTTTCGTTGGTATCTCTCTAGTGAAGCCCTCTTGAAAGAACCATCAGAAATTTTGATTAGTGAGTAATTAAAATTAGTTATTATGCTAGTCAATAAAATAAAACAAATTTCAATGCCTTTTCAGCAATGATATCTGTAGCAAGAGTAAAGCAAGTATAATAACTATTCTTATTACTAGTTTCTTTTAAAATGATGTCACTAATTCTTTCATCTTTTTGTGGTATTTGAAATATTTTTCTTGAAGCTTGCCCTCTTGGATCTTATTGCCCTAGTGCTGTACTCAATAACACAACTGGTGTTTGTGAACCGTGAGTCCTAATTCTTGCTCTATGATTTGTTGCTCTGTTTATGTTACGGTTATTACTTCCATGCTTTTGTGTAGAATATTAATTGATTTGATATATTTTTGCAGATATCTTTACCAACTGCCTCCAATGCAGCCAAATCATACCTGTGGAGGAGCAAATATTTGGGCAGATATTAGTAGCAGTAGTGAGATATTTTGTTCAGCAGGATCATATTGCTCCACCATTACAAAAGAAATTCCTTGTAGTAGTGGGTATTGTTTTATTCCAACCTGTGGTTACTCAATAAACTTCAAAAGTTGGATCCTTGATGAAGTAATCCGAAGTATTGAAGATATTGGATGACATGACCTTTCATAGTTGCACTGTAGTTTACAAGTATAATGCCTATACTATTATGGTACTTTTTTATTTATTATCCTGATTCCTTGAAATTTCTCTCCTGTAATTCCAGGCATTACTGTAGGATGGGTTCCACATCTGAGCAAAGTAAGATGTCATGGATTGTGTCGTGAATTATGACAATAACATATCTGTGTTTCAGCCTCAGATTCTCTCGTGAGCTTCTGACCAAATGTTTCCAGAGTATATATGACCATTTCCTGATTTTCTTGTAGGGTGCTTCAAGTTGAGTTCATGTGATTCAAACACCGTGACCCAAAATATTCAAGCCTATGGAATCATGCTCATTGTAAGTTGTTGCCTCTTAATTTGATGGATTATGAAATAGGTCTATATGTGCATTTATTCAGATCCTAGATTTCTATTTTTATTTCGGTGTGTATTTTTATAAATTGGGGTTTATTAGGGCTTTCAGTAATTAGGGTTAAACATGTCAGACATTGGCCAGAATACTTTGAGAGTAAGTTAGGCCTAGTCTGTTTATAATATGGAGTCGAGCCTACACAATATGTCTCCCCTGAGCCATCTTTTTGGAGTTAGTCAGGTCCAGTCTGTTTCAAATATATAGAATTGCTTAATTATAAATCTGGGTCTGCATACATATGGTGATTCTGTACTGAGTTTTAGAGACGTAAGCTAGGAAATTAAGAATGAAAATCTTCCTACACTTCTATCTGCTTCTCCATCCGTAACTATAACCTGTTTCATATTTCTCTCCCTTTAACTCTCCCTTTTAGATTCTAATTTCCATTTTTTTGTCCCTGATAGAAACAGGAGTAGACATGTAAAACTAAAGTGATATTGACACCGAATTAGAGCAATATCAAAAGTATAAATCTCTGTTACAAGATTTATAGTAGAAAAGAAACCAATAGCACAAACTTCTTGGGACCTCTCTCTGCCCCCCACCTTCCCACTATATAGACTGTTTCCATCTCTCTCCACTCATGACTTGCCACCTCTCCCAATCCCTCCAATTCGCATCCTGTCCTTTGCTCTTCTCTTCTTTATTATTAGCTTCTTACTGGGTGACCTATCAGTCCCATACCCATTGGATAATTTAGACCTTTGCCTTGTATTTTCCATTGGTTATGGAGGAATCAGTTCCACATACTAACAAATTTTAACTAATTTGGTCATATAGATACTTGTCCAGAAAAAGAATTTTTATATTTTATGCTTCCTGCTTTCTGTTCCTTTTCCGTCATGAGCACGGATGATCTTGGAATTATGGCTAATGCTTAAGTCCTTGTCATGTACACAGATGTAAAATATCCAAGCTCACCCATGCAGACTGTCTTGATAGAAAGTTAATTAACAACAGTCTTTAAATGTTTATGCAGGTTGCTTTGAGTACCTTGTTACTCATTATCTACAGCTGTTCTGACCAAGTTCTGACTATTAGAGAAAGGAGAATGGCAAAGTCCAGAGAAGCAGCAGCCAGAAGTGTAAGAAAGACTGCAAATGCTCGCCAAAGATGGAAAGATGCAAAAGATGCTGCTAAAAAGAATGCAAGTGGACTGCAAGCTCAACTATCACTAACATTTACTCGGAAAAAGGACATAGATCCGGAAGAAATTAGAATTTTGAATCAACCAACTACTGAAACAAAGATAGAATTGTTTTCACATTCACGTCCTATTACCTCACCTATGATTAGTAGCTCATATGCTGGGCCAAAGAGAATGGGAAAAGAACCTAGTGATTTGATGCAGACAATGAATCAAGTGGAAAAGGATGCAAATGTTAATAGCAGCATTCTTGCAGAAACAGAAATTCGAGTGAAAAATGTTACAGCAAAAGTGCCTAAGGAAAAACATCCGAATACACATAGCCAAATTTTTAAGTATGCATACGCTCAACTTGAGAAAGAAAAGGCTCAGCAAGAAGAAAACAAGAACCTTACCTTCTCAGGAGTAATTAGTATGGCTACCAAAAGTGAACAAAGGAAAAGGCCTTTGATTGAAATATCTTTCAAAGATCTGACTCTTACTTTGAAAGCACACAATAAACTTATATTGAGATGTGTCACGGGGAAGATTAAACCTGGACGCATCACTGCTGTCATGGGTCCATCAGGTGCTGGAAAGACAACTTTTCTTTCTGCAATAGCTGGGAAGGCATTTGGATGCAAAGTGACTGGTTCGATTTTTGTAAATGAAAAGAATGAATCAATCCACTCATTTAAGAAAATTATTGGTTTTGTGCCACAAGATGATATAGTTCATGGAAACCTGACTGTGGAAGAAAACTTCCGGTTCAGTGCACTGTGCAGGTAAACCACATGATTAGAAATTCCTGCTATGATATGGTTCATTTATTTAATTCATGTTATGTGCTTAAACTCGGTGTCATCTGATTTATATTTGATTGACTCCTTCTTTCCTATTTAATCCTGGATCAAATTTCAGCTCCATTGATACTCTTTCATTGTTCTTTTTTCTGTCCGCTTGACTTATCCTAGTTTAAACACAAGAGACTGAAATAGTTTATATGCAACTTTATTATAATTGTGTCTTAAATTCTTGGTAATATGTTAGGGTATAAGGTGGGAGGTAATGATAAGGGTTGGAAAGTATATGAGAAGGAGAAGAAATGTAGGAGGGAAGTGAGGCCGAACGGTATTGACCGTAAAGGCCGAACGGTGGAAGGCATGGAGAGGTTAGGCCGAACTGTGGACAAAAGGGGAATGGATAGGCCGAACGGTGGACAAAGGGGAGCGACCAGGCCGAACGGTGCACAACGGGGAACGACCAGGCCAAAAAGTGGGAGGCAGGGAGCGACCAGGCCGAACGGTGGGAGGCAGGGAGTGACCAGGCCGAATGGTGGGAAGCACCAGGCCGAATGGTGGGAAACAGGAAGGACCGGTTGAAGAATCACCATCTTAACTGCGGAGCTGTTAGGGTGGGTGAGAGCTAATTACAGTAAAGGGAGCCACAATAGGAGAGAATATTCAGTATAAGCTAATTAAAGTAAATAAATATATATATCCTAGGGAAATATTCAATATAAGATATTTATAATTAAGGATATATGCTAGGATAATATACGGGGGATATTTATATTAAATATAGGGATATTTTTATTAAATGCAGTTATATTCTAGGGAAATATTTAGTAAAAGATGAGCGGGAAATAATTAGTATAAATAAAACTAGAGTCTAGAGTTAGGGTATGCTTTTGATTATTGAGTTTTGTGACAGACATTATTGTCTTGTGAGGGAGGTTATGCTCCCAAATAATTGATGGAGGTTATGCTCCCAGTTATTGTTTATTTTTGTTTATCCAAATATTACCATCAAGAAAAGATATTCATTTGTTCAATTCCATTCTTTCATTATTCTTTTGCTTGTTTTGAGTATGTGAGAGGGTGATTTCGTTACATCTCCTACTCGGGTATGTAATATAATACATTGCATTAGGTGGGAAAATAGAGAAATTGAAGCCGTTAATTTTTTGAATAGAGGAAAAATACGGGTTTCTTGGTCACTATTTACCGCATGCTTTAAGCATTGGTGGCACAATGATTATTGTACGATATGATATTATGACCGAATGGTTATCTAGTAAAACCGAGCGGTCTGGTCAAGGTCAACCCAAAAGAAAAGGGACGGAACAAGGTAAGACGCGATTGGGTCGGTCTCCATTCAATTAAATCAAACTGGGCCAAGAAGTCCAATAAGGATAAAATAATAAAATAATTCAAAGATATATAATTAAAGATATAATGGATATAAAGCTAGGAATATCGAACTGAGCATGCAGGTAAGATCGTTCTTATTCATTTGGTTGTTTTTATACTAACTCTGTTTATATTTCATAAGACAAATTATAAATAAAGGAGCAGGGTCACAAGCCAGGTACGTTCTGATCACGTATCAGATTATTCACATTCTACTGATTTAATTGAATGGAGACCGGCCCAATCGCATCTTACCTTGTTCCGTCCCTTTTCTTTTGGGTTGACCTTAACCGGACCGCTCGGTTTTATCATACAATTATAATTCAATTTGAGCCTATATTGCATAAATGGGAATACATAAGTTCTGTCATTAAATAGTATTTTTGGTTTTTACTTTCTAATTACAAAACTGCTACCTTGTTTACAATAAGTTTTTTTCTTCAATGATTTGTATAGGAAACATTGAACACAAAGGTGTTTTCAATGTTTCTTGTACAAATATTTGATAACAGCAAACAGACTGAAAAAAAAAAAAAGAGTCAGTTCTGTATGAAAAACTGAAAAACAGAAAATAAAAGATCTAGCAGATGCCCCCTTATGTTTTCTTCTCTATTTTTAAGTAGTGTGCAAAGAAGGAGCATTTTTAAACTTATTACTTATTGCAATTGTCTCTATCTCAGTTTCCTTTGTCTGGATGCAATATCATGCCCCCTATATACCTAAACAAGTATCCTATTAGTTCGAATGTGCTCTGTTAAAGCATGAAATACTGAGTTCAAACCATAACTTGAACACTTTTCCCTCTATAGCCAATTTAAAACTCTCCAATATACCGAGCTTTAATTCCATGCTTTTTCTTCTGCTACTTGTGTACATATTATTGTTTTCTGTAGCTTTTCTAAGTTTGAATATTTGGTAATAAAATGAAAATTTATTACTTTGAAAGGTTACCTGCTGACTTGCCAAAACCAGAAAAAGTTCTGATTGTTGAAAGAGTTATTGAATCCTTGGGGCTTCAATCTGTGCGGAATTCTTTGGTTGGAACTGTAGAAAAGCGAGGAATCTCTGGAGGCCAAAGGAAACGTGTAAATGTTGGATTGGAAATGGTCATGGAACCTTCACTCATGATCTTGGATGAACCCACTTCTGGGTTGGACAGTGCATCATCTCAACTCCTTCTTAGAGCACTAAGACGGGAAGCTCTTGAAGGAGTGAACATTTGCATGGTGGTTCACCAACCCAGGTGACTTTTAATTCCATGTCTTCTGCATCATGGGGATTTATCTTTCAGTTGATTTTATATTTTTCTAATGTAAAATTAGGGAATATTTGCTCAGCAATTAGTAGGTTCCAACGTATAGAATGCTAAGTTTTTCATTCATTGTCACATTTCTGGAGTAAAGAAATTTCATTCAACTGATAGAATCTTGCTTGTTCAGAAAGTTTAGAGCCAGGGTTAGGGTTTATTGTTCTGGTTTGGTGGGGGCGTAGCGTAAAATATGCCAGTACAGTGGGTGAAATTCAGGACTTGTTACATGAATATTTGTTTGGATAAGTGTGGTCTGAAAGAAATAGGATGATGGTCAAAGAACGACATTGCTGGAGAGGATTCCTCCAAGAAACACTATGGAAATTGATGGGGGAGAACCACAACCTTGAATGTTTGGTTTTTCTTTGTGTTTTCTTTTTTACTTCCCAAATTTCAATACCTGTATACACTTACTAAACCCTAGTGAAATCATATTAATTTTGGAAGAAAAGCATTTTTTTTCTTTTGGTGAATAGAAGAGGAGATACGTACCTCTGTCTCTGTGCTTTTTTATGTGATTGTGATCAAGTTTCATTGCATACCTCTGTTTACCTGCATGGACACTGTGAATAAAGAAGATTGATCTCATGTTTCCTTGTTTTAATTTGTAATTGTGAACAATCTAACTTCTTTCCCTTTGATTATTTAATGACTTAACCTTTTTTTCTGTAGCTACGCTTTATTTAATATGTTCGATGACTTGATACTCCTGGCAAAAGGTGGCCTTACTGTATATCATGGATCAGTCAAGAAAGTTGAAGAATACTTTGCAGACCTCGGGATAAATATACCAAAACGAATTAATCCTCCTGATTACTTCATTGACATTTTGGAAGGCATAGCAGTACCCAGTGGAAGTTCAGAAGTCAGTTATAAGGATCTGCCACTTAGATGGATGCTTCATAATGGATACCCAATACCTCCTGATATGCAGCAGAATGCAGTACAACTTGGTATGTTTGAAACTGCAAACCCAGCTAGAGAAAAAGATCCCGATGGCTCTAGCCATGAAGAAAGAAGCTTTGCTGGAGAATTATGGCATGATGTGAGAAATGCTATGGAACTAAAGGGGGAGAAAATAAGACTCAATTTTTTAAATCGAGGGATTTATCTGAACGTAAAACTCCTGGTATATTCAAGCAATACAAGTACTTCCTTATACGGTAAACCATCCAATGGCTTCAATTAGTCCTTTTTCGAAACTTTGGACCAATTTAGTCATTCATCTTTAAAACTGCGTGAATTTAGTCATTTTAATCAAATTTTGTTAAGTTTATTTGATGTTTCAAACACATTTCTCAGTAAATATTAAAACAAAAATATGTCAAAGGGTGTAAACAACTAAATGTTATTATGAAACGCATTTGAAACTTCAAATAAACCTAACAAAATTTAGTTAAAAAGACTAAATCTACACATTTATAAAGTTTAGAAACTAAATTAGACCAAAGTTTTGAAGAGAAATTAATTTCAATTTTCACTGAAAATTAAAGTACCAAAAACCCTTAAAAGAATGTAGCATGTATAATGTCAGTAGATTTTTTTGATGCGGAAGATTGAACAATTGTATTTGAATTTTGGTGGTCCAAATTTCTGTGTCGTTCAAGGGAGACCTGAAGAACTGGAAAGTACGAGTGTCCATTGCCTTGCTCCACTACCGTCTTAGTGTTTTGGGAAACAAAATGAAATTAAATGCCACCATGTCTTTTCTGTATTGAAGTTCACCAAGTACCATTTTCTATTGATTAAAGAGAGGGATAGTAAATAACCTTTTAATGATGAACATGTATGCTCATTCTGGTGTCTGAATTTTCTTTTGTTAATTGGCGGTACTGTTTCAGGATTGGTAAACAGAGATTACGAGAATCTAAGATCCAAGCTATAGATTATTTAATATTATTACTCGCTGGAGCCTGCTTAGGATCACTTACCAAAGCTAGCGATCAGACCTTTGGTGCAGCTGGATACACCTATACAGTGATTGCTGTATGTAAGTTGATTGATTCTAGTACATAGTCTTGATGCTTTATATCATTTTTCCAACATAATTGAATTCTAAATCAAGCTACGTAATGCTCTTCATGTTATATAATTTTTCTTTGCTATGTACTTAATTTATGATGGAAATACAGTCTGTGATGATACACATGCTTTTTACTTTTATAATAATTATTAGAGATCACACATCGATTAGAAATTAAGTCATTTACATTATATAAGTTAATGTCACTATTTCCTCCCTAAATAATAGTTAATGTCACTATTTTCACCACAAATAATTAATAAAATTCATCATCAAACTACAGAGATTTTAAACAGCTCATGATTGTTTAACCTATATTTTCATTTCTTCCAACAAACATGTAAGCTTTTACCGTTTTTTTTTTTTGAAACCCGAGGTAAGTAATGGAAGATTTTCAATAGGATTTTCGTTTTGGACTTAAAAGAAATTTATTGCTATTGCTAATAGACTTTTAGAATCCATGTGTATCGTGCTTTATTCTAATTTATTATTATTGTTAATTTCAGCTCTTTTATGCAAAATATCTGCCCTGAGATCCTTTTCTTTAGACAAATTACACTACTGGAGGGAGAGTGATTCTGGCATGAGCAGTTTGGCGTATTTCCTCTCCAAAGACACAATCGATCATTTCAATTCAGTGATCAAACCTGTGGTTTACCTGTCAATGTTCTACTTTTTTACCTATCCAAGATCAACTTTTGCAGATAATTACATAGTGCTGCTTTGTCTTGTATATTGTGTGACTGGCATAGCATATGCATTTGCCATACTCTTTGAACCCGGTGCAGCCCAGCTAGTGAGTATTAGAAGCAAATAATAAAACTTTTACTAACTCCCAATTCAAATTTTACTCATCATATTTTCATTTCCCCTGACATGATACTGTTTCTTGCAGTGGTCGGTACTTCTTCCAGTTGTTTTTACTCTCATTGCGACACAGCCAAAAGATAGTAAATTTTTGAAGGATATAGCTTATTTTTGCTACCCTAGGTGGGCTTTAGAAGCGTTCATAATTGCAAATGCTGAAAGGTGATTTACTGCTAATTATAATTGGTATTAAACTCCACTAGTTTTTGAGTTTTGTTCCCTTGAAGTGAATTTCTAAATGCCTGAATCTATAGAGAAGTAAGTAGGTTACTACATCTCCATGGGTGACGGTACCCTCTGCAAAATAAACAAGGGTTGCTGTGCTGGACATCCCCAGTAACAGATGAGCTGCTTGCTAGGCCCAAATGCAGTATCTCTGAGAACTAAGAGATGGAAGTGGTAAACTTGTACCATTTGGGACATTAATGGGAATGACTATGGAGATGGAGGATGCAATTATTAGAAGGATAAATATATTATGTCAGCAAACAAAATAACAGGTTGGAGAGTAATGCACATTATTCTTTCTTTCAGTTTTTAAGTTGTGGTTCCCACAAAGAGATTACAAAAGGACTTGAACGGGTATCATCTTGTGTGGCTCTCTTGTGGAAGAAAGAGTACAGTTGAAAAGGAAGTATGATCTGATCATTGTCATAAACCTAGTTCATGGAAGTATGCTTGGATGAAGTGTTTTTGGGTGGATTTAGAAGGGGTGCTCCTAACCATTTCATTAGAAGAATAAATTACCTAAACAAGCATGTTGAAAGAGAAAAAGAAAATTATAGGAGGGCCCACGGTGGATGTAAGGTTTTAGAACAATATGAGGAGGAAAAACTACTTTGGAAATTGCATGTGAGCCTAAAATTTGATGTCCTAATTCCTTGAAAGAAAAGGAGTTAGTACTTTGTTGTCATTAGAAATGGAAGCATGAAACATTGTTTGACTACATCAACAAAATTCTTTAACCAATAGGCAGGGAGAAAAACAAAATTCATTATTTGCATGAAATAATGACGGATGACAAAAAATTATCAAATGATTGTAAGGTGATGCCTTGGGAGTGTTTAATCAACAGCATAGTATAATGATGGTAAGAAGCTAAGTTGTGGGATTTGTAGAACAAATTACTAGAGGATAGAAGGATACAGTTTTGTAAGAGATGGGATACTAAAGACATTGAGTGAGAATCGAGAGGGGTTCCAATAACAGGTGGCACGATAGGTTTAAGTCTTATCTAGAATGGACTCTCATGACTCTAATACCATATTAAGGTAATGAGTTTCAACCGAATTTAATCCTATAAAATCAGTTTATTAAAACAAGGTTTGTCTCCATTTATATATTGTAATTTAATCTTATTTATAGTCAATGTGGGATTTCCAATATAAATTAAACACAAGTATCAAAAGGTTTATAACAATATGTATAGATTTGTTGAACTAACATAGATTCTCATGGTAAGCAGAAGTGGTTTAGCACATATTTCAGGTGAATCATAAATTATGACTAAATTGAAGTGCATTTGCATCAAGTGAATGTTAGAGAATGAGAAGCTCACATAGTCCATAAGCTTTATGATCTTTAATATGAGCACTTTCTAGTAGGAATTTGCTTCCATGTTAATTTTTAGTTTGAAACTGGCTACTGTTTGTGATAATTACTTCTATACTGCAGGTATCACGGGGTGTGGCTCTTAACTCGTTGTGGTTCATTACTGAAAAGTGGGTATAATCTTCATGATTGGGGTTTGTGCATATCTATCCTCATTCTCATGGGTGTAATTTCTCGGACAGTGGCATTTTTCTGTATGCTCACCTTTCTAAAGAAATAAGGCCAATAGGGAGCTGTCACAGTCACAAACTAGAACTTGGGGTGTGCAAATATGAAGGAAAGCATATATTTCTGGATCGATTACTTTAGGATCCTCATAGTTCAAGAATGTGTGATTAATGTGTTGGGGCTGATGTTGGTTATTGACTCATCATGCAAAATCCAGTTGATAAGATAATGCTTTGTAGCACATTTAAATTCATGTCAGCTGCTTTTTTTATATGATAATCTTGTCCAGTTATGACCAGTTTTTGTTTCCTACCCATAATTTATTTTAAAATGGCCACTTTGTCCTTTCTATTTTATAACATGGTTTTCTAATTCTAAGTTTTGTTCCAATAATGTAATCTGGATGCATTTTGAATTGAGTATTCTAGAATGGTAATTTGAGTTTTGGTAAAAGTATCTTCTTGAATGGTAAAAGTATCTTCTTGAATGGTAAAAGTACCATACAAATCAGAACTAGACAAGTTTTGCATTACATAAGACGGAGAAAACATTACACTGGAAGAATTTCTGTAATCTAAAATAATCTTATGAAACCTTAAAAGATTTTCTACCATCACTTGAGAAACTCTAAAATCTATTACAAGCAATATTTTTGGCAATTTTAATCAAGATCAATACACAAGAAAAATTATAGAAAAGAAACAAGATAACCTGAAAAAAGATACAACACAACAATAAAGAAGATACAAACGGAACTTCTTAAACAGAGGATTTGATTCAAATTTTAAATTAAGATTCTAAGAAGTGTTTTTAAGTTCAAGCGAGAGTATCTCATAGTTGACAATGTTTTAAGAAAGAATGATTTTTTTATTTTGTATCATTTGATTTTGAAATGAGAGAATTTTCTTGGAGATTTTAATTGATTAAAACCATTTTAACCAATTAAAATAGAGGTTAAAATAAGCTCCTGAGTTTTAATATGTTAAAATCATTGTGAAGTTATTTTAATCTATTAAAACAAAACAAAAGTAACTTTAGTAGATTAAATCATCATGGATTATAGACAGGAATCTTGTTAAGGCTCTTATTATGAGAGTCTCGAATTTACCAGGATGTTGGGGCTTTTATTATGAGTCTCAAATTCACCAGGTTGTTTAGACTCTTATTATGAGGGTCTCGAATTCACCAGATTGTCAAGTGTCAATCTGAAGGAAGAGCGTTTGTTAAGGAATTTTTAGTTCTTAATGAATAAATTAATTTTTTTTAACACAATCATATTCTTATCTTTAACGTTCAATTTATAACTGGGTTTTAAATTATATTAGAGAATATATAACCTACAATATCTTGAGTTACATAATCCTAAATTATTCAATTTAGATTATGTAAGAGCAGAGAGGTTTAGAGCAGTCAGGTGTAGGCATAGGATGGATCGAGTGTTTATTATTAAAATAAAATTGATATATAAATGAAATTTTCAAATTTCTTTCTAAAACTTTTATTTTTTTTTTCTCCTCTTCTCTCATCGCAGTTTATCTTTTTCAACAATCAGGCCGTATCTAAGCAATCCTGGTATCAAGAGCTTCCATTCCCACTGATCAAATTTGAGTTTAGAGTTGGTAAGTTTCGTCCTTCTTAATCCTTGTGAAAATTATGAAACTTTTGGCACATGCAAGTCACGTTTCTGGTTGCATGTGTTCATCAGCTTCCTCTCCCCATTTTTGATCTCATTCCTAGTCTTTTGGTTGATCTATTCTTATCAATCAGTGAGCTATAGGTGTTTCTAGGCTTTTTGGTGTGGTGAGCGAATTTTTGCAGTTGTTGAGCTTTCAGTCCAGTTAAGAGGTAAGAGAAGCTAGTTAATTTAATTGATTATTTTATGATGTATGAAAATACTGTTTGATGATTCTGCATGTGTGTGAAATTGAATGATTGTGTGTTAGACATTGTTGGTGTAGGCTGTCAAGTGCTATGTTCATGTTGATTGCATTTTTGCAGAATTCTGATTTAGTGACCGAGTGAATTGTGAGGAAGTGAAGTAGCGAAAAGAGGGAATTGGTATCAGGTGTGGTTTCGATCTGTAAGGATAATCTAGGTAAGTTGTTTAGGACTTGATAGAACCCTTAAGTCACTCAAAACTGTACCAAAAGTAGGAAATCTTATTTTCGATCCTTGAGTTGATGATTCTACATAATTGACTCTCAAATCTAAGATGAAACTCTCTAAATGATGTTAGAAAGGTTTATATACTTAGTTAAGTGTATAAATATGTATGATACAAGTTTGGAGGATTAGAAGTTGGGAAGAATGCAGGGAATTGGTAAAGATTACTGTTGATCATAATTTTGCAATTGTTCTGCAAAATTATGTAGATCGCTGAGGGTCATTCGTTGACCGTTCGGTCTTCCTCTTGTGTTCGGTCTTAACTGAGTTCTGCTTATGTGGAGCTTTAGTTAATGACTGATCAGTCTTGTACTAGTATTCGATTGAATATAGCGTTCAGTCTAGTCATAGCATTTGATATTAACCTAGTATTCAACCTAGATAAAGTATCGATATAGTCTAAGTTCTCGGTCTTACACTAGTACTCAGTTTGTATTGGTGTTCGGTATCAACTGTGTTTGGCCTCTTATGGGCCTTACCTGTTAATGATCGTTCTGTCATGCTTTAGTGATCGGTCCTAACAGAGTATTCTGTCTAAGTTCAGAGTGTTCGGCCTTCGGTGTGTACTTTGTCTTGGTAGTGCTCGGACTTGTATTAGTGTTCAGTCTTTCCTTATGGTCGGTCTTTAATAGTGTTCGACCACTTCCTCAGCCTTACCTAGTATTTTGTCCTGTTTTTTTTTTTTTTATAGTGAAAGACCGTTCGGTCTCATACTAAGTGTTCGGTCTCACACTAAGTGTTCGGTCTAAATTATAAGTGTTTTGTCTAAGTTCTTAGTATTCGGTCTAAGCTCTAAGTGTTCAGTTGTTCTGATATTTTTTCCTTCAAACTGTTTTCAGCTCATGCTCGAGCCTTATTCTTTAAAATTGACCGTTCGGTCATGTTCATGAGTGGTTATGGTTACCATTCGGTTTGACCTTACTATAAAGCTTTCAGTCTATAAAAGGGTTATGTTGTACTTTAAGTGTTTATTTCAGTGGCTTAAATGTATTATGTATGAGAAATAATGTTGAAATTATAGTATGGTATGAGATTTCTAAATATGGATAGGAAAGAGAATTCCAAGGAGGAATGTATCAGTGATTGGTTATCGAGGTGGTTGTAAAGTATGAATATGGACAGTGAAATCTACGATGTTCATCCTGACATTCTAATGATTACCAATTCTCAAGTAGATATGGGTAAGTCATGTTGTGAGAATACCAGGAGGCCATAGCTTAAGGGGAGACTTACAGTGAGTGATAACGAGCTAACCTTGTGTGACAGCTGATAGGTTTCCAATTACTTCACCCACGAGTGCATGAACGGCCATAACTACATATTCATATTAGTCTGGATAGTCAAAGTAAAGTGGTCAGTCTATATGTGTTTATATGTTTTATACATGTGTATGAGTCCCTTATTTGTCTGTTTGAATTGTATGTTTACATGATTATTAAATTATACTTACCCTTCTTTTCTGTTTTTCCATGTTTACCCGTTCAGTTTATCCTTTGCAATGATCATCCTGTAGATGTGAGTAGAAGGAGAAGATAACTTTGTGGAGCAAGTTCTGTAAAGAAAAGATCACCTGTTTAGTATAAAATCGTTCGGTCTTGTACATAGTTTTTGATAGTATAAGATCTTGCATAAAATTGTTTTTAATTTTATAGTTATTTTTGGATAACTGTACTGTTAATACTTTATCACCTTATGGATAACTATTCTATCATATAATTTCATGTGATAATTCTATTATATAGTTTATACAATATTTTAGAATGTTACATAATGTTACAGATTACACATTTTAGATTATGTAATCTTTTTTTAAATGAGGTAATCAGAATTATATTCTAAATTATGGCATCTGATATACTACTATAAATATTATTGATCTTTTATACTATCGAATGGAATAGAAGAAAGTATGGAACTAGATGAAACAATAACCCTTAGTCTTTCTTTCCTTAGAGAATGGTTCAAACCGATCCTTTTCCATTGGATGAAATGCCCTCTGGTTTGTTGCTCTTCATGTGAGGTGATGATAGTGTCTAAAACCAAGAAAGGTTTAAATCAAATTATAATATCATACAGGGAAACAAATTTGAATTCTACTATGAAAGATGAAGGATTACATGGAAGATATATAGGAATCTAGACCATAATTGTACTCTAACAGAAGGTATTCTCCTTTGGAATTATAGCAAACTAAAGAAGGAAAATATTTTAAAATAGTGAAAAGAATTGTCCCCTAACTATACCAATTAGAATTTAATGCTAGAAAGCTGAAATTGATATCCTATAAAATGAAGACTCAATCACCAACATGTTGAAAATTGAAATCCAGAAGCTTGAGTGAGTGCAAAACTTTACACTGATATCATTAGAAGCTTGGAATCATCTAAAGATAGTGTGCACAGCTGATTAACCAAAAGCCACCCATGTCAGAGCAAAAGTACTCTGTGTGTGCATAGTTTGGAATAAGTTATAGATTGAAAACTCCATAAAGCTATTGTATATAAAAGGTACCATCACTTGTGGCCTTGAATAATAACATAAATACAACAAAAAAGCTAAAAAAACTGTCAACTATCAAGGAGTTCACGTGATAAGAAGGTTTATTGATAGGTGCAATGGGTAACATGCGAAGAGAATCATCATTTTTCAGAGGTTCTGATGGTTCTAGGTACAATTTGTGGTCTAGTTTTCATCTGTACAAGCCTCTAACTTCAGAACCACCAACCTAAAGTGAGTGAGAACAAGGTGGGGAGAAGGTTGTGTTGGTAAATTTTGGAAAAGTGGGATTGATACATGAAGATGTTGCATACAGCTTCATCAGCAACAAATTCCTATCAGCCACTGCCTTCAACTTGCAGAAGCCATCATTGAGGTCTGCTGATGGAGGGTAGCTAAAGCATTATCCTATCAAAATATTTAAAGGTAACGAGCAAGAAAAAATAATAGCACTATTCGTTCAAGCCTTCTGAAATGCACGGGAAGAAACCCCATGCAGAAGCCTGACAAACCCCAAGAAACTAAGCTTCCCATCTGAGTGCCTTATCCAATCTTGAAGTACTACATGAACAGGTACTGATGGACTAAGCCCAAGTTCCTGAAATATGTCAAACATGAAGAGTTTAATATACATGAGATGAAGGATTATATCAAATGCAACTGATCAAGAATCTCATTTGAGGTATCTGTCATGCTGATGAATGAAGACAATTAAACACATGCAGATACTAAATTCTAGGGAATAAGTTAATCAGGGTCCCAGATTGAAAGACAGTAGAAAAACGCTAGCACCTTAGGCATTGCACCACATTTAATTATTTGAAAAACATATTGGTATTAGACAAAATGGGATGTGAAATTACCGAAGCAAGTTCCTCAATCATAATTGGTCTATTTCCTTCCTTTTCAAAAAGCTCATAGGCTCGTCTTGCATGCTGCTCCCAGCTCTCCATTCCCTCTAGTTGGTGCATACTTATAGCGGCAGCACAAAATTCCTCAAAATCTAGTTTCCTATATTGGATAGAACTAACCTGCAACAAGGATAACAAATTAACTTTTCAGTGAAGCTGATTTGTTAAAACAGTCAATGAGGAATGACTGACAATCCCTCAAACATACCATATTCACGTAATCTAAGACCCTTGAATCCTTTGAAGCATCTGTGGAGCTCCTCAAAACAGCCTGCCAAAATAACCGTTAATGCATCAGAAATTTGGAAAAGGAACAATAGATTTTAACTTCTGATATGTGCTGACCGTCTTAAAGTTCTGCATAGAGATTAATCCACTCTTGTTTGGCCCTAACAGAGTAAATTGATCTCTGAGATAAGCTAGCTGAGCTACTGTTAATGTCTTTGCAAGAGCCTGACAAATTGACAATTTTAAACAATAAATATCACGTTTCTAAGACAAATTGCAAACTGTTACTTCAAGAAACATGAAATAGTTTATTAAACATGCAAATGATGACAGGCAAGTTCTCAAAAACACTCTTTCAACCGGTCATTTAATTAACTTATCATTAATTGATCAGTGCAGAGATTTCTATGATTCCTCAGCCAGTCATTTAATTAACTTATCATTAATTGATCAGTGAAGAGATTTCTATGATTCCTCAGCCAGTCATTTAATCAACTTATCATTAATTGATCAGTGCAGAGATTTCTATGATTCCTCAGCCAGTCATTTAATTAACTTACCATTATAAGGGGGAAATCTAACTAGAATATTGATATAAATATAGCTATCTAGATTCCACATTACAATATAAGGGGGAAATAAACTAGAAAGTCGACATAAATAGAATGGCTAAAATAGAGAAATGCATAGGAGGTTAGTTGTGATCGCAAAACAGTTATCAAATTCAAAAGTTTTACATTGTTATATATTCAGCCATACTCTAGGGTAGTGAATGCTGGGCTTTAAAGGGATAAAAAAAAGGGAAAGGTAGGACTGTAGAAGAAGTAGAAAAGAGAAACATTAGATGGTTTTTAGGGAATTATTTTAGGAGAGATTGATGTCATACCAATTGAAGAAAATTGGTTAAGTTGGTTTAGACACGTAAAATGAAGGCAACAAGAGACACTAGTGAGAGGAGTAGATTGCACAGATTTTAGTTCTGTGAAAAAGAGAAGAGGGGACCAAGGAAACTAGAGGAAGTGGTCAAGAGGAATCTAATGGTAAATAATATCTCTGAAACATTGTACTCTAACCAATTTGAACGTCATCATATGATCTACATACCCGCCTCATCTTGATATATGGCTTGATTGTTGTGAATGGAAGTTGGGGAATACATGCTACAACAGTACTGCAGCAGCCATTTTTAGTGTAATAGCATGGATATGGAAAAGTAGGAATTTCATTCGTTTGATAATGGCATGTGATTCTCAATTAGTTATCCAAGCTTTTAAAGATTCAATATTGTTCCTAGGAGATTGCATAATAGATGGCTTAATAGCATGGAGAAGACAAAAAACATGAGGATTCACGAGCAGATAAAGTTAGGCAGTTTTGGTATTTGTTCACAATGCTATAAAAGATGGGAAAACCTTCTTTTGTTAATTCTGATATTTTTTAGAGATAGATTTCTATTCCCTTGTTACAGATTTTCCCAGTGGATTTTTGTCTAGTCCACCCACCTTTATTTCTCTCCTATATTTTATAGATTTGGGCGCTACAAATGATTGTTGCTAATTATAGTGTCAAGATAGTTGGGATGGCAATTAACACTGTGATGCTTCAGCACTACTATTATATTGGAAAAAAAAAAAAACTTGTTTGGATAGCTTTTGTGAATGTTCCTACCTAGATCAATAAGAGACACTAAGTCTCAATATTGAGAAAGGACAAGGGAAAAGAGAGTAGTTTTCAGTGACAGTAGCATCAAATCATTTATTGAAACTTGTTGACTTTTCAAGTAGTTGTCATAAACTAATTTAACATGTGACAATGCATGATTAGATAGTACCATAAAAAACCTGTATAACTAAAAAACCCAAAACCATAACCAAATAATATCAGTACCACATACCCGTAAAGCAGATTTACGTAAAGAAGATGAGCAAATGTAAGCTTTAACAAGCTTGTGGATTATCATATCCAAAGGTATCCTTATATCATCATGATGATTCACCAGCCATGGATGACCTGTGCATAAAACAAGGCTATAAGCATGAGAATCGATGAGATCAAAAAGTAAGAATACTAATACCATACATGCACCACCATGGGAAATGGAAAGACATACTTAGTGCCTGAGCTGCAGTCAACCTTTTACGATAATCCTTGTTCAACAACCTCTTCACAAAATCTTTAGCATCAGCAGATAAAGAAGGCCAAGGAGCCTCATCAAAACTTGGATCTGCCTTAAGTACAGCCCGAAATATACCAGATTCAGTCCGAGCCCAAAAGGGACGGCTCCCACATAAAAGAATATAAGCAATGACACCAATGCTCCACATATCTGCTTCTGTCCCATAAGATCTATGCAAAACTTCTGGAGCTACATAATAAGCACTTCCAACAATATCATTCAATCTCTCATCTGAAAATAATTTTAGATTGTTACCACTAGTTGTTATATTCTCTGTCAATAAAACAACACACATGAAAGCAGAGAATATGCCCGACCTGGCTTCACATAGTCAGACAATCCAAAATCAATGGCCTTCAACGTGGAACTTTCATCCTTAGAAGTGAAAAGAAAATTCTGAAGCATAAAACCAATATTCAAGGTTAGAAAAACAGCAGAACAATCTAAAGTGAAGGAATATATACACCCATGTAAAGAAATATTCATCTGCATTTGTTATTTGTTTCATAATTAACATTAACACAAACAGTTGTCGTTCGGAATTGTTATTAAACTATAAAGAATGAAAATGAAATTAACTCCGTAATGTCATCCATTCATATTCACTCCATAACTATTATTTCCAGAACTGGAAGTGGCACAAAAACACTTGCTTCTTCTAAAGTGGAAAGTTACGTTTGAAAACATTATACTAATTGTTGAGACATATGCTAATAGGATACCCAAACTGAGACGAAACTAAGATTCGGGGCATCTAAAATATAAATCTATAATGCAATTAATCCCAAAAAACAAGAATAACTAGATGCCTTAGTTTCTCAGCTTACATAAAAGTTAAGAAACTTCATAACTTGCTCACCTCTGGCTTGAGATCACGGTGAACAACACCCTGCAGATGACAAAATGCTACAACACTTAATATTTGGATCATAACTACTCTGGCATCGTTTTCTGGGTACTTTCCACCCCTACATTCGACAATTGAACTTGTAAATGGTTAGAATGTTAATGTATGCTATGCAAAGGTAAACTAATTAAATCAGCATGTCTCTTAGTATTTTTTTTCCCACTTTTGTGGCACAGAAAAAGGCAAATTGACAAACATCATTACCTGGAAAGAATCCTATCTAGCAATTCCCCTCCTTTGCATAACCTGAGTAGCACAAGACACATACGAAAGTAAGCTCTTAATGTCTTAACCCAAACCAACAACTTAAAGCTTCTTGCTTAATAATTTCAACGTTGAAAGGAAAAAAAAAAGATTCAAGTTTGTAAACGGGATTCACAACATTGCTAGAAAAATGGTACTAGTACAGTATCAACTTACTCCATAACTATAAAAACATTTTCATCATCTTCATAGGCTTCATAGAATTGCACCAGATTCTTATGTCCAGTTAGAGCCCGCAATATCTTCACTTCTCTCCTTACATCCTCTATGGCAATTGCTGTAGTCATCTGCCAATCACATCCACTTGCATAATAAACAAAAGAGCACACTCTTTTTCTGTGGTGGATGTAACTAACACAATCAAGGTATTAAACCACACTCAGAAACAAGGAAGCAGCTTCCTCACAATCTTTAATATTTACAAACAAGTGTATTCAGGTTTGGACAAGTTTCTCTCTAAGGGCTTGTACGAGAGAAAAGTAGAAAGAAAAAATTACATGAAAGCTAATGTGCAGAATCTCTTTTGTACAGATTGGCTCTGATACCATGTTATTAAATAGATTTTAAGTCTAACTCAACTCTACAAAATCAGCTTGTAAGATAAGATTTGCACTCACTTATATACTAAAACTTGACCTTATTTCTAGTTAATATGAGACTTCTGAACTTATATTTTAACATCTTACTTCTTAAAAAAAACAAAGTCCACTTATATGGTTATTTTTATGGAATACTATTTTTTTTTTTCAATTCTACGTTATTTAATATATTTATTCTTTCTTGAGAAATGGTAATTATTTCAAGTTATAGTGAAGAATAATTTTTTACACAAATATTACTTGAAATTAATTTATATAAAATTTTGTTAAACAACTAATGTTATGAAACACTTTAGTTTATCTATTCACTTTCGGCTAGTTTTTCATCATTCAACTCTTTCAACTTAACTTTAAGCTAATTTTTCCAATTTCAGCCAATATTTTCTCTATTGATTCTTCGTTTGATTTTGTTATCAAGGGTCATCTACCTATGAATGTACTGTATATATCTAAATAATGTCACCTTATTTAATCTAGTAATAAGTTTTGGCCAAAACTTATACATAGTAATATAGGTATTTTAGGTGTTCCTCCCATCTATTCATAATTTCATCTTAATATGCAATACATTTAATAAAATATATATTAAGGTGAAACTCCAAATATAATTAGAGGAAAACAGGTTCATTGTTTATATAAGTTTAAGGGTAAATGACTCAACTTAACTCATACAAGAGTGGATTAAAAAAAAAACCCAACTTAATTTAATTTGATCGGGTCGAATTGGGTCATGGACTAACCCGACCCAACCCCATGAACATACTTACATGAGTTTTCTCCAATTAATTTTATTATACAGTCTCAGGATGCTATAAGCAGGTATTTCGGTATTTTGGAGGGAAGACGTTAACAAAAGTGAAAAATATTAATTAAATAATAAAATATAAATTATCAACAAATTTATTATCAACTAAATTAACCAATCTCTATGATATAGCAAAACTAAATAACTAACATAAATGAAACGAGTGAAAAATCACAAAAAAAAAAAAAAAAAACTGTTTGGATTGAATTCAATCACAGAATTTAATTAACAAAACTTTCAAAAATGTCGTCTTACGCCGGAAACTTTTTCAGAATTTGGTATCCGGAGTCAAATTCTAGAACTTTTCCACTTTCTTTTGAAACAAATAATTAAAACAGATAAAGAATTTAGAGAAATAAATTAAAAAAGAAAAAGAAAAAGCTATTACACTGTCGTGAAACCAAATTCCGGCATGCTATTTCACGTTTCGAATTTAGCTCTAAGTGTATTATGAGAAATAATGTTTGCAAGTTTCATTTGCATTTGCAGAATTTTCTTTAAAATTATATATATATATATATATATATATATATATATATATATATATATATATAAAGAAGTGAAAATATTATCAGTAGGAGATGAGACCTTGGATTTTGGAATGACTTTGACGGCAACGTCGATGCCTTTGAGGGGGCCCTTCTTGGGCTTGGCGGAGCAGGTGTAGCCGAAATGGCCGCGGCCCACTTCTTCGCCAAGCTCGTAATGGGCCGAGAACTGTTTGGCGAAGCCGAAGCTCTTATCCAGCCCAATCTCACACTCGCTGCCTTCAGGTATGGAGGCTTCGTTCGGCTTCACGGAGCCGTGGCGCCGAGCGAGGAGAGCGCGAATGTGCTTGGCCGGCGATGGAGGTGGGAAGGGGCGCTTGAAGATCCTCAACGGTGTGGAACTCACGCTGCTAGGGTTTGAATTCGCCGGCGAGTTTTTAAACCAACTCTGCAAAGGGCTCGGGCTGTAGAATGGGAATTTCGAGGGTTTGGGGTTTGTTGATGACGGAACTTCGCTCGGGAATTCTGGGTTTTCTCTCTCACTCTGCTGAGTCTCGATGGGTTTTCCATGGCAGATTCCCATCAAATTACTTCAACGAACAACGATAGCAAGGAGAAAAAACAAAATATTTCACCAGAGCGAAATTCGAGATCAGGGAAGTTCCCAATTCAGAGCATTTTGAAGCTCAGATATTACGCAGTTTTAAAAAAAAAAGTGTTATGTACTGTAAGAGAGAGAAAAGTGGCTGTGTGCAGAATTTCTTCAAGAAAACAAAAGAAGTAGAAGCAAAGATTCAGCAAAGTTCAAAACTTGAGATCAGGGTAGTGTCAAATTCAGAGCCTTTTGAAGCTCAGATATAGATAATTGAGAAAATTCAAAGGTTAAAAGAAAATGAGTTATGTACTATAGATAATATAGAGAGAGAAAGCGAGAAGGAACTGAGTTTTTTTGTGGGGTTGATGAATGAAACCCAGAAAATATGAAGGAGGGAAATTTGTGGAATGAAAAGAAGGGAACGATTTGGGGAAGAGGATAGGGTTTTGGGGGGATGAGAAGTGGAAATCTGAGAGAAAATTGATAGAGAAGTGAAGGTTATTGAGATTGAATAATGGAGAGAATTTTGTGAAAAAAAGAAGAAAAAGCAAGGAAAGGAAGAACACTAGGGAGAAAAAGTGAGGGAAAGAAGATGCTTGCTTAGCAGAAGCCTGAAGGAAAAGAAAACCAAGCCTCCTTTTTCTGCTTTTTGTAAGGCTTTTTTTTTTTTTAATTTTTTGTTATGTTATTTTATTGTGTATATATATATATATATATATATATATATATATATATATGTTAGTGGTAGCTTTGGTAAACAGTTCTGTGTAGAAATACACTTTATCAGAGAGTGTATTGTTTCTTGTCTGACGATAATGGTGAGTGGGGTTGGGTTTGGATCCTTCCAGCCTGTCCTTATTGATCCCACAAAAAACTTATATATGTTTCTATGCATTTCATATGGGAACTGCCTCACAAGAACAAGTCAAAAAAACTCTAACTTTTTTATTACATGTTACTGAAATATTTTCAAATATTAAAAATTGTTCTTTTTCTTAATATACTCTCAAGTCTTTCTTTAGAACAAAATCTCATTATGTTATATATTTATATTGATAGTGTGGTAAAAGTAATGAAAATAAGAAAGTGGAAATTCAAGCTTTCACTATAGATAAACTTTGAAGTTTGACCTTATTTTATAATTGGCTTTGAAAGGCTGTCTTTTTCTGCTTTATCTATTGTTTTAATTTGTGCATGGTGGGTCTGTGTTGTTTTGACAAATAAGTGGCTAGAGAATGGGGAAAAAACATTTCAATTGGGGGAAAACTAAAGCTTAAAGAACATTTATTTGGTCCTTTTTTCAGTCTTCTTGGAATTCTTTTTCCTTGTTATCCTAAGTTTTCTAATTTCTTATGTTAAGTTAATGATGTTTTTTTAATTTATTTATTGATTATGAATCTGTGATTTTCTTTTTCTTTCAGTGGAATCGATTCGATTGTGTATTGTCACTTGTGAGATGCAACAGAGGGAATGTTGTAGACACTGATACAAATTTATTGACTTAAAATAACCACCATGAAATGTGACTAAAACAAAGGTAAATTTTCCTAACTTCAACATTGTTATTGAATTGCATTTTAATGCAATGTACAATGATTAAATTGCATTTTAATAATAATATATAGGAAAATATCAAAAAGAATATTAAAATCGATAATTATCTAAATTAATTGAATTCAAAGGCTCATTTGAAAGTGCCATTCACTTTCACGTAACAAAAATAAATTCATAAAAAATTCAATTAAAATGTTACATGTTGTGTAGCAATAACATGTGAAGGAATTCCTAATATTTTTTGACAGAAACATGATCTAACACTTAGATCCACAATAAATGTTCAAATATGAGTTACTTAAAATTTGTCTGGTCCAGCTATGGTAGCAATCCAATTTTCACTCTTCTCTATATTTTATTATTCAATCTTTTCTCTTGGTATTGACATGATATTGCTCTCATATCTAGGAGTTATTTTTTCCCATAATTTGGCACATTATCCATTACATTTGTTGTAATGCACTCAAACAGGTTTAATATAGGTTTGTCCCTATCATACAATATTACACTACTAAATGATTTATACTAGTTATTCACTAAATCATCACATTTTTCACAATAACTAAACGTATAATAAATAGAACTAAATTTTTAATTGATAGGTAGAGTATAAATGTATAATAAATTCAGATAAAGTATTTTAAAAGTCACATAAACTAAGGAGAGAAATAAAAAGATAAAAAAATATATAATAGATCTCATTATTTTAATTTTCTTTTCATTTTCTCAACCAAATTATTGAGATCTATATGTATGTGTAAACAAGGAGAAATTTTCGTATCTTTCTGAAGTGTCAAGCATCAATTTTTTTTATTATTAAGCATGGACCTTCTTAAAAACTTACACTCTTTTTTTAGTATTTGATAAATAATTATTATTAATTGAATATTGTATTATATATCTGAAATTTTTAATCAATCAACCACTTTGACAAAATAAGCATTGTTGTATCTGTGACCGATTCTATCTCAATCACATGTAGAAATGTTTTAACCTTCAAATAATCACGATACAACTATTCAATTAGAAATCATTTGATTAAGCTACACCACCATAATAAGTCAAATTATGACATTAACAACTTTCTCACGATGACCCTAATGAGACACAAAAGTAAAAATTTAATTATGAGGGTTTTAACTTTCTAACATTTATTATCATTAGAAAGCACCATTTAACTTAAGTGTTGCAAAATCTTTGTAAATATCCTCTTTTTTGTCGAGACTAAGATAATCTGGGTCAAAAAGTGATTTAGGAGAATGATATATTATCAGAATAGTTGTCGGAAGAGATTGGTGGTTATATATGTGAGAATCACCTCATCCTGATAAGAACAAATACACATACATTTTGTGATTGTTTATTTACTTTTGTATATATTGATTATTTTTATGCATTGTTTATCTTGAGTATAACTTCAAATGTTATAATATAAAATGTTTTATGTATGTGAAGTGTGAATGATTAAATGTTTTGGTATATGCTATTCAAAATAGATTAATGACCTAGGTTATGAGAGATAGTGTCTTCCATATAATGAGTGAATCATGCATCATGACATATTTTGCATTTTTTAAGTACAATTATGATAATTGCAAAGCTAGAAAACTCTTATGAGTAATAAGGGTGTAATCCTTGTAGTGTAAGGGTGTCAACTCATCAAATCACATGTATTTCTAAAATACTTTTAAAAGCTTTGAAATGGTTCACATTTGATGAAGTAATAATGAAAAATACATACCATATAAATGTATTTTATTATGTACAACATGTAACCAAGATCATGGTGCAACAAGAGGGATCATATCATGCTAAGTTAATTAGATCATCACGACTTGTGTTTAAGGATAATAATATATCAAACCTATCGTTAAGATATGGAATTTAATGCTATCTCCACATATTACACATTACTAAAATAAATATGACATGTCTTAGTCATGTCCATTCAAGTAATTATACATACACATATAATTTCATGTCTGTTGGGGATACCCCGTCCATCTGGTACGGACGGTTCCAGTGTAGCAGAAGGACCGGACGACCACAATGGATGACACGGCCACGACAGGTAGGTTATCAAAGATGATCAAGGTAAGCAAGGATTAAGGGTAATGGGATGCAATTGGGCCCTAAATAATGTTTCCTTAATCCAAGGCCCATAACCAACAATGTAAATATAGATCAAAGTAAGGGGTAGGCAGATTCATTAATTGCGCATTTAATACTACTTTCTGATTACCAAACGAACATTACACTGACTTTAGCATCGGATGACCTTTGACAGGTATCCTTCCAGACGGACTTGGATCGAAGTAGGAGGAGACGACCAGAAACAAAAAGGACCGAGATTGACGTGAAGGACGACCGGACAGCAAGAATAGAAATTGTGAAAGGATTAGTTAACTCGATCCCATACCGAAACAATGTCATTTTTGACTTCGAGTATTAGAGTCTTTAATATATTACCTTAAATTAGAGGTAAAGAAAGGATATTATAATAAAAAGAAAAAGTTTAAACAACTAACATCTTATAAAAACATCTTAATCACATATGAAAATAAATTATAATATAATATCTTTAATTACATTATACGTGTTTCATTCCATTCATGATTATTGTTGTATTGTGTATTATGCAAGTTAATGAGATAAATATAGTAATAGAAACCATATAAAGTATGTTTGTAAATATACTAACTTAAAAGGTATGGGAGAAGTTATATCTAAAATAATGTGAACCTATATAATTTATATATACGGTAGAAGATATGATACTGAGTATAATATGGAGTAATTAAGAATGAACTTAATATTTGATTTTTGTGGGCCATTCTATGTACTAAGGAACAAAAGATATATCTAAGTATGAAATTTGGATATAGGATAAAGTTGAGGTACCAAAGGTATATTAATAAATTGGAAAGATATATTATAGATCTATTTGTTTTTTTTTTAGAAAAGGTTTTTTAATAAAATAATTTTTGTTATAGTGTTTAAGTAATTTTTTAAGAAACAATTTAGAGTTGTTTCTCGTAAAAAAAAAGTAGATGTGGTAGAAAAAAGATAGGAAACACATTAACAGACAAATATTAATTTACTTGTATAGAATCACTTGGAGATAAATTGGTTTATAATCATAGCTATTTTTTTAACTCAAACAAACATATAATTTATTCTACGACGGTTGATGGAGCAGTTGCATTTAAATATATATTTCGTGTTCTTATTATGTAAGTATTTGCGTAACTTTCACATGATAGAGTTCAAATAGAATACTACATACGTTGTTAGACTTTTAAAGTGTTGTCTAATTGATTTAATTATTTTTTGTACAGGCTGTAACTTTTTTAGAAATTAAAGGTTTTAGTTTGTTTAAAAACATAAAATAAATGTAAATAAATGTCATTTTCTAACTTAAGTAATATTATTGAATTTAAATTCAGACATAGTGATTATATATATATATATATATATATATATATATATATATATATATATATAAAAGAAAGAGAGAGAGAGAAATAAATATATATGGAAGGTAGATTAAGAAATTCCTATTTATATATTAATTTGAATGTGAATGTTAAGAAAATAGTAAGTATTAAACTATATTCTATTTACTCGAAGAGTCTAGCTTTCGGTTGCATAAAGAATAGGTTGACACGTGGTGGGGCCCAATGGAACAGCCATGAAAGGTATAACACAGTTCTGTGAGCAAAGAAGCACATACATCACATAATCTTCTAAAAAAGAAAATTAATTTCCCGTGACAAATTTTGTTTTCTAACCATTTATAAAAGAGAATAAATAAAATAACTTTGTACAGTTTAATCATAACTAAAAATTCTTTTATATATATATATATATATATATATATATATATTATATATTGAAATATTTGAAAAATACTAAAAGATGGTTAAATAACATTAATAGAAAACTTTTTTTTTATCTTCTGATATAATAATTTATTGAACGTTTGAAATATTCTTTTAAAAATTTGGATGCTCGACTTGAAATATATGTTTATGCATTGATAAGATTGTTGTGTTATTTAGAATATTTTTACTGCA
Organism: Vigna reflexopilosa; assembly: GCA_027742785.1. Classification (NCBI taxonomy): domain Eukaryota; kingdom Viridiplantae; phylum Streptophyta; class Magnoliopsida; order Fabales; family Fabaceae; genus Vigna; species Vigna reflexopilosa. The sequence goes on from CM050917.1 coordinate 4,916,468, forward strand.
GTATTTTATAAGAATTTTCTTAAGAAGAAATGACCGTTTAGTTTGAAAGTTCTTGTGTTTTGAAATATAAAGTTTAATTGCATATTTTTTGAGATGATCGTTTAGCTAAGAGAAGAGAAAATAACAAAAGTGATTTTATATTGGTTTGATCCAACTGAACTACATCCAGTCTCCTCCATAAAGGGTTCCACTATAATCTTCACGTTATTACAAATGAGTATCAGGACTACTCCTGATACTCAGCTACCTTGCCGAGATTTTCCTTGAGTATTAACACCACTCATGGTACTCAGCACCATTGTCGAGATTTCTTTTGAGTATTCGCACCACTCTTGGTACTCAACAACCTTAGCCGAGATTTCTTTTGAGCATTCGAACCACTCCTGGTATTAGACTACCGCGCCTAGATTCCTTAACTCAAATTAAGTTCAGTTGTAAGTATTTTAATTCTCTTCAGAATTGCAATCAACGATTGCTTACAAGTAGTTTAGACTAAATCTCTTACAGATATGATTTGATTACAATACAATGCAGTCTAAACACTCGCATGTGTTTCTCTCTTCTCTCTTACAATGGTAAGATATATGACGCTTAAGCTCGAGAGTATCTCTTTCTTCTTTTTTTCTCTTCTCTTCTCTTTTCTTCAGTTCAGATGCATTCTTTTCTTTGAACTCTTTTCTCTCTTTTTCTCTTCGGGATAGATATATCGTTGTAAGCTTTTCTTGTGCTCTTGAGTTATCCTCTTGATTTTCTTCTTAGATATTCTATTTATAGACTTCATAGGTATGTTCGTTAGACTAGATTTGTAATTGGTAGTCTCGATACTTGTAATTTCTCTTTCTTCTTTTCACAACAGTCGTTGTGTAAGTCAACTTTTGTCAGAATAGACATGTTTTTTCAGTCCTTTGCTTGAATTAGGTTGTACGATCTTTTTAGACTCTCTTTCAAGTGAGGAACATTCTGTGAATATCTTTTTTCTCTCTAATGTCCACATTTTGATATTTGATCTGTAGCACTATGGATGCGTGTAGAATAACTTATCTGTAAAATTAAAGTAAATTGTGCATTCGACATATATTACTTTTCTTATCACTTTTGTTGTTTTTGAACATTGAGCATTTAATGTAATTTAATGCTTGTTCAACAAAGTGATTTTGATTTTTCTATGGTTAGGTAATATCTTTCGATTAAGCTCTTTTTCACAACGGATACTTAGCATGATATTTACTTCATCGTTGGATGAAGTATTTGTTAAGCTCATGGTATCGTCTGGATCAAGTAAACGTTTCTTTAGATTTTGTCTTTGGTCAGATAACATTTAGCATTTTTAGGCTTTTCTTGAATTTTAACAATTTAGTCTTTTAAAAGGTTTTGTCAAAGACATTGTCTCAACCCATTATTGTTTTCGAGAGACGCTGAATACCTACTCAAGGTATTATAAGCTTTGAGCGTTTAGCTTAATTTCTCTTGGACGCTTTTAGACAAGACATCGTCTGGTCATGCATCTGAGTGTTTTTGCTAAATGTTTTTCTATTTCTAAGTGTTTTCCTAAATGTTTTTCTATTCCTAAGACCTAAGTGTTTTCCTATATGTTTTCCTATGTTTGAGGTTCAGGTTCTAAATTATCTGTGTGTTTTTTGGATTTTGACTCTAGGTTTTGTATTTTTTTCCTAGATTATTTTATGATGTTAACCCATTTTAATATTATTTAATTAAACTTTAAAACATGAGAACGTTTTGTCTTTGATATATAAGATTATCAAATTACGTTAATTTTACTTGAATTAAAAATAAATCAATTTAACTTGATTTATTTTTTATAAGTAATAAATTTTATAGTTAAACATTATTTAAGTATTGATGAATTAAAGAAGTTTACTCATTTAAAATATATTTTATTTTCTCAACTTATTTTATATATTATTACAATACAATTAAAAAAATTAATTCAATTATTTATTTATAATTTTGTAATAAAAATATTTATCTATTTTATCCTACAATATTATAAATATAATAAGCAAAATAGAAAGATATTTATATAATAGGAGAAACAAATAATTAAGTAATTGAATCATTCAAACATTATTATTTGAATAATATACACTCATTGTAATCAAGCTTTCTAAGAGTAAAATTATGATTTTCTTAACTTTTTAAAATCTAAGAGAAATTATGATAGAACCTAAGTTAATGAAAGGTACTACAATGAAAAGTACTATGATAATAGGAGTGTTAACCTAAGTTAATGTAACGTACTAAGATGCTAAAAGTGTTAAAAGGAGTCAAAATCGGGTCACATCAGTTCTGACCCGTCAAATTCGGGTCGAATCATATCAGTTCTAGCTGTCAAAGTCGAATGGAGTCATACCATCCAATCCAATGTATGGATAGCGGGCTAAAAAGTTTGACCCATCCCGCCAATGGGTACTGCCCGTTTCTTTTTTTTTCTTTTGACATTTGACCTGTTTTTACTGAAAAAAAAAATTAAATTCTATTTAATATTGGATCAATAATGGCATTGCCATTGGAAAATCAGAATCATAACGCTAGCACTGCCATTGAAAAATAACTTATAATTTATTTAATCATTACTTAACAAATAACAAATTTTAATTTTTTCACAAATTCTAGTTAATAGATTAAGAATGAAAATACTTGAAAATTACATATAATGATCAAGCAACTTATATGAATATTAGTCCCTTATTCTTATAATGAAGCAAACCTTGAATCTAATTAAAGATTAAAAAAACCAAATTGTGAACTTTGTTAAGAATAAAATACAAATTTAATTGAGCAAAAATATTTTTTTATATTAAAACATAGGTTTCAAGAAATTAGGGAAAATAAATGTCATGAAGAAAAAAATTAAAATTACTAATACATCAAAACCTTAAGAGTCATTGTGAATTACAATATGAAATATAAAATTCAAGATTGTAACTAGAAAAAAAAAATAAAAGAGAGAAAAGAAGAAAAAGAGAAAACAAATCTATAAAAATAATCATAAAGAGAAGAATATATAGGTATGCCAACCCACTCTTAAAACTTAAAGCTAATTAATCAGATTAAAATGTTGGTTGGAGTTAACTTAGATTTTGTAGCCTTAACTTAAATTTCTTATGATTCTGCCATTGAAATGATATCATGTAGCACATCAAATTAAATGGGGAATGGGTTATAAAATTTAATATTGTACAAAAGAAAGAAAGAAAAAACAATTATGGAAACAATAATGAGACAAAGTGGTAGGTTTTGCTTAAAGAGGTATATACAAGTATGCGAATAAAGTCACGATCCTCCTTTTAAAACTTAAATATAATCAACCATATGAAAATGATGTTTGGATCTTGATTAACAAGTATTAGGCCCAAAACCGAGTATGATAATACAAAGTTGTTTTGAGGCAGATTTTATAAGCCAAATCCAAAATTAAATTTCTTCTAACATTGAAATAATGTCATGTAGCATATCAAATTAAAGTGTCGGATCTTAACTTTCCAATGCCACCAAAATCACTAAAATTGTAAACCTATAACTCTAGATATAAATAAAACAAGACAAGTTAGTCATCAGGTTAAAACATGTGAAGCACAAATATATATGAACACAAACACGAAATACATATAAATTGAAAAAAATGTTTAATATCACTTTTGATTTCTATTTTTATCGATTTTGTTTAATAAGAGATTCATTGTTTTCAAGTGTTTAATGAGTCTAAATCGTTAATAACAGTGCGTACATGTGAACAATGATTGAATGACGTGTTTCATTTTTTTGACATGAACTGCCATGTCATTCTATCCTTTTCCAATGCTTTAAAGAATTTATCATCGTTCACTTTGATTTGTGGATGGCCTCCATCGATACCCTCTACCTGCCACTTAAGTCCCAATGCTTCCATATCCGTGTATTGCCATCAGGCATGAGAAATTAGGGTTGCAATTTGGCTTTCATAGCTGCCACATGTACTTAGCTACTACTTAGCAGAGAAGTTGGTGGGTCCTTAGAGGATTAGGGTTTCACTTGCACTTCATAGTTGCTGATACGGTACTTAGCTGCCACTTAGTAGAATGGTCGTATGGTTTCAGGGGAATTAAGCCCACACATATTTTTGTTTTCATCTTTTTGGTTTTATTGGTTAGGATTTGTAGGTGGTTTTGTGTGTGGAGAAGGCACGATTTAGGTCTGGTTTTTTTGTAGGTTTCGCATGAGCGAAAATGATGACGATGGTGTCACGATTTGAGTCTGGTTTATTTGCAAGTTTCGTGTGAACGAAGATGGTGACAATGGTGGCACGAACTGGGTTTGGTTTTTCTACAGGTTTCGTGCGAACAAAGATGGTGACAATGGTGGCGCAATCTAGGTCTACTTTTTTGTAGGTTTCACATGAACAAAGATGGTGACGATGGTGATGCAATCAGCGATGGTGTCGTGGTTGTTGTGTCTTAAAGAGATGATTGAAGAGATACTTTGATTTGCAGTGGCGCAACGATATGGAGGAGACCATAGTGGTTGCGTAAGGTTTGTGGATCTATTGGGAAGAAGATGAGATGACATGGTTGGCCATGTCAGGAAAAAATGGAACACATTATTCAGTAATTGCTCACAAGTATAGTTTGCAGTTAACGATTTAGACAACGTGATAAAAAAAAGACCAAATTGAACATAAATTATGAAAATTGAGACCATATTAAACACTAAAAAAAATAAGTCTCACATTGAACAAAATCAACAAAAATAGAAAAAATAATATTAAGCATTAAAAAAATATAAAACATAAACATGTGTATATATATATATATATATATGAGTTTGCTAATTTATAAGGACTTTTTTTAGTTGGTACATTTTAGCAAAGTGTACCAGTTGTAGGTTAAAAAAATGTCCCTATTAAAAAAAATTAACTTTCAATCGAGGGTATTTTAATAATTTTAAAATTTAATTTAAAATAAAATAAAATTATTTATTTATTTATCAGTGTTATTACTTTTTATTTTATTTTTTATTTTAAAAAACAACTACCTTTTATTTTATTTTTTATTTTAAAAAACAACTACCTTTTATTTTATTTTTTATTTTAAAAAACAACTACCTTTTAAAAAATATGTAATAAAAGGTAATAACTACTCACGTAGACCAATCAGATGATAAATAAATACCTTTTATTTTTATTTTTTTTTAAATTAAATTTTAAAATTATTAAAATATCCTTGGATTTAAAGTTAGTTTTTTTTAATAGGAACTTTTTTATAACTTAAAGCTTGGTACACTTTATTAAAATGTACCAACTAAAAAAATCTCTTACATAAATTATCAAACCCATATATATATATATTAAAATATTCTAATAAAAAAGTTATGTAAATTATAATGTTTGACTCTCATATTTGTTCATGTTAATTGAAAAATATAACTTTTAATTCTGATTCATCAAAAGTTAAGTTAGCAATCTCAAGAATTTTATTCGCATCCAATAAAAAGTAATTTCCTACAATATTCCACAATTTAGTTTATTTTTCTTTGTATCTTGAGGAGTTTCTTAAGAAAGAAATGAAGATTACTATGAATAAATACTAAATGTTTCACCCTTAGGTGTCAACTTTTTTTTTTAAAGAATGTATAAAAGAATAGGTGCTCTATCATTTCACAATAAAGGACATGATTGCCCAAGTAGCTTAAGAACTATTTTTTGAAGTATTGGTGCATGAGTTCCATGAACAATCCACCATAATTTTACATCCATTTTACCTCCTTAAAGAGTCAACATTGGCAAAATCTTGTCTTCATGTAAAGTTTGCAAACTCTATATTTACTTGTCTCTTTACATTTTCATCATCAAAATACCTCTTAAAATTTTTTTTTTCCTTTCATGAGTAAGTTCAACATTCTCTTCATTTAACCATTCATGACTATAATATCTATAATATTAAAAATACATAAACCTAAGTTACGAATTATAAATTTAAAATATTATAAATAAGAAGTATACAACAAAATATAACAATATAATTACCTTAAATTTTAAAAATAAGTAAGACAATGAAGATATGTGATACTCTTAGTCCAATGATCAATTATACTGAGTTTACTACCTTAAAAAAGGATGAATATTCAAATTTTGTCTTTATTTCGTGTATTTATACGATCTTTCTTACTTTTTTAATAATTGAATCCCACATTTCTTAAAAAGTAATCATATTCGTATTTGTTTTTTTAGAACATCATAAATAGGACAATAACAACAAGTATATAATGAACTTTCATTCACCACTTATCGGTCAATAAAGTTTTTTTCACAAATGGTGCAACATCCACATCATCCTATTTGTAAAAAGATCATTCATCCTTAATAACAATCTCTTGGAGTTACTTTTTCAAACTCTTAAACTTTTTGAGCATGATAATGGTTGAAGCAAATCTTGTTGAAACAACATAAAACAACTTCAATGAGTTAAAGTTATTGAAAATTGATAATCTCACATAGTGTTCGACAATAAATTTTTTAATAAATGTAGCATCATTGCCAATTTGTGTGATCTAAGAAAATTCTTCATAAATATCACTAGTTTTTTGGTATTTTTTGTTGTATATATATTTTTTAATGCAAGACTTAAAGTGTACATTACATAAGTAATTGAGTATATTAAAGGAAATTCTAATTCTATGAGTATATTATTTGTCTTACATAGCTATAATATCAGTTGTAATTTGTATCACATTTTTTGATCCAAACTTCATAATTCTGTCTCTCATGTGTTTAACAATAAAATCTTTGTCCTTTATATCACTAGATCCATCTAGTGACTTCAAAAGCATTGGTTCACTATAAATGATAGTCAGAAAATTTTATAAGTGATCTTCTTTAAGATCACTCCACCCATGATTAATAATTGTCACACATTTCATATTGTATGAGTTTCTTATGGATTGCAAACTTGATTTTTTTTAAAGTAAAAAAACCCTCAATTTATTATATGTTGGTATCACATTTTTTGATCCAAACTTCATAATTCTGTCTCTCATGTGTTTAACAATAAAATCTTTGTCCTTTATATCACTAGATCCATCTAGTGACTTCAAAAGCATTGGTTCACTATAAATGATAGTCAGAAAATTTTATAAGTGATCTTCTTTAAGATCACTCCACCCATGATTAATAATTGTCACACATTTCATATTGTATGAGTTTCTTATGGATTGCAAACTTGATTTTTTTTTTAAAGTAAAAAAACCCTCAATTTATTATATGTTGGTAATACATATCTACAAAGATTATAAATATTGACAACCTAAGAAAATGTGCCACATTTTTAGGAACAGGAAATTCAATTTGAATTCTCTTTCTATTAGAAAGTGGATTTTAGTGTCTAACTCAACTCTACAAAACCGACTTGTAAGGTGAGATTCCCTCTAATACCATATTAGAAAGTGAGTTTAAGCCTAACTCAATCTCAGGTGAGGTTTTCACCTCACTTATATATTATAATTTGACCTTATCTCTAGTCGATGTGGGACTTTCAACATTTTCATTTCTCTGGTTGAATTTGGAGACTTTCCTGTAAAATGAGGTCTCCACCCCATTGTAAAAGACTCTTAAATGTATAGTACTAGATTTCTTCCGACATTTTTCTTTGAAAATCACCTATAGAGCTTCTTTTAAAACTTTTTGAATGAATTGTACTTAGTTCATTAATATAATCAACACAATAAACATAAGGATTAGTATATCTATGTCAATGAATTTATTCTAGATTTTTTTAAAGAAAAGTGTAGTTACGTAAAGCCAATGTTGAGTATTAAGTCACCTTGACATATACTTTTACCTAGCCAAATTTCTATTATTATGTTGTAGTTCGGATATTTAAGATGTTTGAAGATAACCTTATAAAATTATAATATATTCATATATAAACACTAAACTCTTATTGTACTATTAATTAATGAATGTTAAACTATTCTATAATTTGTATCAAAGGACATAAAGCATCAAAACAAAATATTTTATTTCAATTCCCACCCTTGTAATTTTTTTTTTGTTGGTTAGCATCAAAAGAAATTTAGAAAGTGAAAGAAAAAAAAAAGAATACAAAAAAGGGGAAAATTATGTTATGATCAGTTAAAATTAAATATAGTATACCAAACGAAGAAATGAGTACATAGAGTGTAAGTGTACGGTAATTTAAAGTGGACTACAAATTTAAATTTGTGTATGTTTCTTTTTAATTCGACTTGAAAAAGACAAAAATGTAAAAATGATAGTAAGATAAACGGTTACGTTTTTTTAACCATCAAATAGTATACAATTCTTTTACCTTACATTTCCAATCATTTCATTATTTATTTTCAATTCTTTTTTAAATTTCAAAAATATCTTCTACAATTTAAAAAATCCTATTTTCTATTTTTTGTGTTTCATTTGATTTTCGAAATTCGACGAAGATTTTTCAACACTTCGTCAAATTTAGAAATCCGATAAAAGATTTTTTATTTTTTTTTTATCAAATTTTAAAATTTGATAAATTCTTTAAAATATTATTTATTAGATTTTAAAAATTTAATAAAGATAAAAATTTTTATCGAATTTTGAAATTTAATAAAAAAAATGAAAAATCTTTTATTGAATTTTAAAATTCAATGAAGAAATTTTTTTTTATCAAATTTTGAAATGCAGACTAAATATATTTGAGTGTGTTTCGGCCCCATGAGTTTTTACGCAAGCCCATTCTTTTTTGGGGGCAGTATTGGCAATTGACTTTTTTCTGTACCTCCGTAATTTTAATTGCACCCTTACAATTTTTTAAAACTTTATCAAGATGACTTTCCGATTACTTTTTTTGAAAATTTTCTAGAACAAGTTTTTTGAAACTTCGGATACGATTTTCATAATAGGTTTTTTTTTTTAATAGAAAGTTCAGAACAATCTTTCTAGAAACATGGAATGCATTCTATAATAAATTTTTTAAAACAAGCTTTCAGAAAATAATATCTTTTGGAATAAAATTTTTAAACAAGTTTTTCAGAATAAAATTTATATAACACATAAAATACATTTTAGAATGAGTTTTATTTTAAAAAAAAAATTACTTTCTAAAATATATAATATCTTTGAGAACAAACTTCTTTTAGCATAACATTTATGGTGGAGTGTATTTATTAATCGTGGGTGCAAGAAGAAAAATCCGTGACAATCATATGAATTCACTCAGATAATTCCTTAAAGGGTGTTGCTCCTTCCACCATCCCAAATGCTCCTGCGCTTCTTCACTATTTTTTTTTATTTCAAAAATATTCTATATTTTTCAATTATTTTCTTTTATTCCAAAAATACCTTACACCTCTCCTTTATTCTCACCAATCTTTCTCTTTTTCTCTCTGTATTAATGGAACATTCACACACCTCTCCCATTATCCTCAACAATCTTTCTCTTTTTCTCTCTACATTAATGGAGCATTGACATGACTCAGATTTAAACTTGTGATATATTGCAAAATATAAAATTCAGAGGAAACTTCAATATGAATGCTTCTACCACTTCCATTTTATAAAAGTTAGATGCAAATAAAAAATAATAAACATAATAATATTAATAGTAAATAATAATATATTATTATTATTATATACTAACTTTATAATGACGAAATAACTAAATAAATTTTAAATCTTTAACAAATAACTTTTCTTTTATATTTTAAATATTTAATAATATTTTTATATTATTTCTCTAATAAATTAAATACTTTATTCAAGTTATTTGAGTCAAACATGTTGGTAAGTTAAAATATAATATAATGTTAAAAATTATAGATATTAAATATAAAAAAAAACACATATATATAAATATATTTCTAACAACTTAGAACAGAATCTGAATTTTACATTTTGTAATATATTACAAGTTCAAATCTGAGTTATAAAGAAAAAGAAAAATTGTTGAGGACATAGAAAGATTTATGGTATTTTTGGATTAAAAAAAATAGTGAAAAGGTGTAAAATATTTTTAAAATAAAAAAAAATAATGGAAAAGTACATAAATACTTGGTAGTGGTGGAGGAAGTAACACCCTTCCTTAAAACATAAAATTATAAGGAGAAGCAACGTTAGCTTTTCTTCTTTTTGGTTTTGGGTTGTGGCTTGCACCCGTATTTTTTTATTCTGCACCATCGTTATTTTAAAATGACCTTTTCACCTTTCTATTTTATAATTAAAATGAATCTTTTTTTTTTCTGAATTTTGCAACTTAAAAGTTTTTCCTTCAAAATAGTAATTTAAAATTCTGCGCGTGAGTATGAATATTATCATTTGGAAGGTTAGTTATAATATTTTGAATTGTATAGTTATAATAAATCGAATTTTGAACAGTATAATCTAAAAAATAGACGTTATTAAAATAATTTGTAAGTATAAATTTAACTTTTAGATTATCAAATTCAAAGGTCAAACTAACATACTTTTGAATTGTTCAATTATCGAAGCAAACTAAACTCTGACTTTTATTGCTTTCTTTCACCGAATGTATCAATTTCTCTTATCCAAATATACAATAAATATTAGGTTTATACCCTCAATCGAGTCTTATTATTTGTAAAAATGAGGTAATTAAGTCATTTCCATTAAGTAATGCCTAACGTCGTCTGCCTATGATGACGTGATGCACACTGAAAATAATTATTATATTATGTGTAATTTTTTTTATGCTGATCTAGCAGTGGGGCACACGTGTCGATCTTTATCTTCCATCTCCTCCCATTTCATCTCCCAGATCGCCTCTACCACCCCCTTCTGTAAATCTAGCAAACCAGCTCACCTCTTTGGAATGTTGATCTCTTTGTGCTCTTTGTTGGTGTTAGTTTTGCTCATGGGGCTCACTTCAGGCTTTACCATGGCATGTATAAAGATGAAGTTGTGGCTGTAAAAATTATTAGGGTACAGATGATGACGATAATGGAATGTTAGCTGATCGATTAGAGACACATACACTCTCAAGGTGTCATTCACCGAGACCTTAAACCAGAGAATGTCCTTATTAATGAATACTTTCACCTCAAAATTGCTGATTTTGGCATTGCTTGTGAGGAAGCTTACTGTGACTTATTTGGGGATGACCCACTGTCTACATCCTATGATCTAAAAGATATCGGAATCAAATGTAATGTGTTTCTTTAACAAAATTGTGTACTGAAATAGAAGCTTGAAACCAAACCAAAACCCAGAAAATCACACCAATGTCAGCCTCCAAACCTAAAACCCAAGTAACGAAGCTGAAAAATCTATGGTCGAACCTCGAACGCAGCATCGAACGATCCGAATTCGAAATTGCCACTGTAATCTTCCTCGGCGACTACTGCGACCGCGGTCCCGACACCTGCCTCGTCATCGATTTCCCCGTGGCGTTGCCCTCCCATTACCCGCGGCAGAAGCACGTCTTCCTTTCCAGCAACCATGAACTAGCCTTTGCCGCCTTCCTCCACCTCCTTTCGCTACCTCCGGACGAGTCGCCGTTCTCAAACAGGTCGTCGTTCCTCAACCTTCAGAATACCCTTACCTGTCCCATCAAGGGTTTTCACATCCTTTTGTTCCAAACTGAAAATAATTAAATTGAAGGAGGTGTGATATCCTTCCCAGGTCACAATTAAAGACTGACCCATGAAGAGGAGTGACGACTGATTCGACGATTATACAAACAGAGAAGAAAAACACTATGAGGATCGATACCTCCGGCGGCAAGAAGCGACAGTGACGACGATTGTTGGAATCAAAACCTAAGGGAAGACACGATGATGATGACGATGGCCTTCACAGCATATAATTAAATAATATAACATAAGACCACGTCATATAATACTTATACAAGACTTCATATTAAATTAAATAACAAATTCCACATAATATAATACATATACAACATCAGCAAATTTTAACACCGTTATTGAAAAGTTAACGGAGAGGACTTAATTGCCTCATTTTTACAAGTAATAGGATCCGATTGAGACAAAAAAAAAACGATGACCCAATTGAGATTGACACATAAATACGAGGACCAAATGGGGGTTTAAACCTAAATATTAAAGATTCTATAATACAAGTTACTAAGTTACAGAGCAAAAAAATAATTACGGTAATATCTTATTTTAATAGTATAAAACTATTAAAATAAAATATTACATATATGATGATAGAATCACTAGATGACACAAACCTACAAAAGATAAGATTTTTACCTATATAATTATTGGACTCTCGATTTACTTCACTTTCATATCTTGCTCGAACAACTAAAAAGACTGTTTCCCTAAGTTCACACCATATAAATGATCATTGCAAAAAAGAAAACAACACATAAATAGATAATACACAAGCAAGAGTAAGTTAGAATACAAACAATTAATGATATATTTGAACATTTTAAACATTATACACATGATACACATATCACACCAACCAAACAAACACTTTATGCATGACAATACTTTGACTAGACTATCTGGAGTTAGAATGAATGTCGAGTTATAACGAGTTGTGCACTCGTGATGACCACTACTGCTTTGCAAAGTCCTTGCCAATTGGGTTTCACCCTACCACACATCACAAGATTAGTATGTATCACGTCATAGGTCATACTAGAAGCACCTAGACTAAGACCTCCTGCTACTCTCACCACATGTGTCAAACCTCTCTATTTGAGAATGTATAACCAGGTCAGGATAACTCCCAAGATTGAGCTACTTGCATTCATTCTCACAACACTTGAAACCACACTAAGAAGTTCCAACTTGGAACTAACCTTCACAACTTTAAATCCACTTGATAATTTATACAGATTTCATTTCACTTTTACATAGTATACCAATACATGAAACTACTGATCATACATTAAAGAACTAGAAACATCCTTACAAGTCATTAGAAAACACACAATAACACAAATTTTCTTCATAACAACTTGATACCCACACTAAGCAAGGAAAATGGCTTGAAAACCCTCACCAATAACTCTAGAAGTGTCCAAAATCCCAAAAACGACCTAAACAACGTCAAAAACTGATACTTAGAACCCATAACTTGAAATTTTCAAAACCTGAAAAACCCAAAACTAGTGTAGAGGCGCTCAGGGGGCATTGTGTTCCTCTCGCAAAAAGGGTGCCTAGAGGGCGCTCAGGGGCGCTTGGGCATGATCTTTTCAGAAAAAGGGCACCCAAGGGGCGCTTGAGGGAGCCCAACGCTATACTAGGTTCTAAAACTCATCTATTTCGTATTTGGTGATCCTTTACACAAGTTTAAATGATTTCTAAACACTCTTAGGCACTGAGAGACATCTAAAAACAAACCTCTAACTTGAATTGACCACTCCAAACCCAAATTGACCATTCTAGACTACCTAAACTCACTTATATCACTTCCTACACCAATTTCAATAAACTAAAGGCCTAGACAAGTCCTAAATGACTCCAACACAAACCTTAAACTATTTAATTCAGTTCCAACCACTTACATCAAAATTTCACTAACCAAACCTCCAATCTTCACTTAAAACCACTCAAACACTAACCATTGACCATCCTTTTTTGTTCTAGATCAGTTTCCACCCAAAACATACTTATAACAAATTTCAAATGACCCCATAACAGACCTGGAAAAAATATTTCCTCATACCAGAACATATCTTACAGTTTCACCTATTAAAACCCTTTTTTTAACCTTAAAACCCAATTATTTGATCATTCACTACTTTAAAGAACTTGGCAATCAAATAGAATCATCCAAATAACTTTATAACATGTAATTCATAGCAGCAACGACATAAAAAATTTAACCACAATTAGAACAAATAATCAAATTAACTAAACATACTTAATTACCTAAATTAACATAAAAATATTCTTGAGATTCTAAACTCAATCAATTTAAAAAACATACAAGCATCAAACTCATTTACACAACATCAAATAAAAGTAGACATCTAGTTCCCCTTACCTCACAATGAGTTTTCTAGACGAATCTACGAAACACCAAATTGGAAGCGGATAGAGTCTTTAGGACTTTAGATTATCCAAGAATGAGTAGAAGAAGCAAGATTACACATGCAACGACACTTGTTTCTTCCAAAAAGAGATTAGGAACGAGAGAGGAAAAAGGAGTCAAAACTTACTTGTTCTATGACAGAAATTGATCAACTAGAAATGTAGACCTCGTCGCCGTGATCGATTAGACACTTCCTTATCGTTAAAGAGATGACTCAGGAGTCAAAACTCTTACAAAACTATTTTAGAGATGATATGATTTAAAACAATGAAACTAGTTTATAACAAAACTATTTATAAATAACCCATTTAATATTAAAATAACTGAGTCTCACTATTTTTAGATTACCATCACTTCTAAAATACCATTTTCTAATATTTTATAATTACAAATATTTTTCACCCAAAATTTACGATTTTTTATTCATATTTATAAGTTTGAATAATTATTTTTAATTCATATTTAGAGTAATGTTTAATTAGCCGTTTGTATAGAAAAAACCTATGTGTATTATTAAAATTAAAGTGTAGAGTTTATACAAAGTAAATGTCAAAAGAAAATATTTATTTATTTTCATTTTTTTCATTTCACTTGATATTCGTATATATAATACTTTCATAATGACTTTTATCTGTCTTTTTCATCTCACTTCATTTATTTCCTATCCATTTTCCTTTTTTTTTCTCCATCTTGTAGAAATGGTGATAAGAATGTAAAATGAAATGAGAAAAAGAATATATTAATCTATCTCCTTTTTATCACTCCATGACACCGGTTTTTCTCAAAATCCATCATTTTTTATGGAACTAGGTGATGATACTTAGGGGAGATTAAAAAGAAAAAAAAAAGTACAATAAAAAAAGGTACAAAAAAGATGAAAATGATGCAAGGATATACAACAAAAGAGAAACAATAGAAAATAATAACCATATTTTTAAATTTTTATCAAGTTAACTGGATCACTTTTTATATTTTTCTCATCTCCTTATACATGATTCTATTTTAAAAACATATTCCATTGTTCTAGGTTTCATTTCCTTTGAAGAATCATTCTTTCTCAACTCAATTTTTATTTATTTTTTCTCTCAATCATTTTATTCTTAAATTCTTATGGAACTCTTATATTCTTATGGAACTCTTCATTTTATCACAATTTTTACTTCACATTTTAATTTTATGCGATTTCATCCTAATAATGTATTATAATGTATTGTATTTTAAAAAATGCAAACCCTAATTTCAACTTCATTCTAATATTTAGATTTGTTGTTGTTCTTTTTTTTTTTTTTTTATCATGAGAGTGTTTTACTTGTAATTTTGAGTGTTCAATCATATAAATACTTAGTTTATTAACTTATATTCTTTTATTTTTCTAGTCATTACTTTTGTTTAATTTAAATAACTTTTCTTTCACCACTCAATTTTTTATTTTCTCTCTTATGGTTCTCTCATAGGCTCAATCTCTTGTATATCGATAAGGTTGATTCAAATTTCAAGATACTTTTCTCTCTAAGCATTTTGTAAAAAAATTAATAGATATAATTGTTATCATGAAATTCAATTATGTGTACTATTTATTATGTTCAATTATGATATTTATCTAATTATAATTTTTTCTTAATATTTGAGATAAAAATATGTTTTTTATTTATTATAAGTCAAACTAATCTACTTTTAGATATTAACAAATAGGTTAAAACCATTTAGGCGTCCCTATTTTTGTAGGTATTTTTAATTTGATCCTCTTCTTTTAAAGTTTCCCAATTGAGTCCTTATAAGTGCTAATTTGAAACAATTTAGCCCCTACCGTTAAAAATCGTTAACGGTGTTAAAATTGTGCACAGGTGAAACCATGACGTGTTAAATTATTTAACCGTGACATTGTTGGAGATGAAACGTGGCATGCCGCTGTTGACCAGCTTTGACCAGAGAGGTCGCGCCCAATGACATGCCGCCACGTGGCAGCCCTCTTTTTCACCCAATTAGGGCTTTCTGATGTGCAGAGAGGAGAAAGGCTTGTGCTTCTGCGCCGTGAAGGGATTTTTGGTGATGAAGACTGGAATCTTGTGAGAACCTAGTGGTGCGATTGGACTTGGTTTTTTGGCCCTTTCTGGTTTCAAATTGCAGGTGGCTTTTCACGGCGGCTCGGTGGTGGTCTGATGTTGGTGAGCGATTTGCGTTGACGGTACACAAGGAAGAAGATAGGGGTTCACTGTTTGGATTCGGCTTGGAGGAGATGAATGATGGCGTAACGTCGGAGACGACGAACTGGGTTCTCTGGCCTTTTGATTTTGCAGGTGAATGTGGATTCAAATGGGGGTTTGGGTTGATGAAGACGAAGGAGAAGGTGGCGGTGCGATGTGGTCAAGGCGAGATCGTGGTGGTGGCACGATTTCTGTGGAGATGCAAAGGGAGGGTCGCGACTTGCTTGCGCGAGGAAGATGGTGATGTGCATTGATGGAGGAGCGACCGCCATGGCTGAGGCGCTACGGTGGTTGCTGTGCGACCTTGATGGCTGGTGATGGTGGCGACATTGGTAGGATTTTGTGTTTTTATTAGATCTGATTAATTTTTACTATGGGAGGGTTCTTGAATCCCTTTTTTCGTGCTCGTCATGTTTCTACTAGTCAACTTTCTCTGACTTCCCTGTTTCTTAAATGGATTTTAAAACCCTAATTCAACGAGGACAGTGTAATCACCGGCGGGATCGTCGAAAGGGACTGAAATTCTGGGTCTGCTCAAAATCCTAATATCCCCACTAAGGGATGAAACCATTCCTCTGTTTTATGGTCTTGAATTTGGTTATGAACAATCTGAACAAGTGTTTTAACAAGACACATGAGGGCAACAAATTTGTAAAGCGAGTAAGCAGTAGTAGATGATAAGAATGGATATTAATTTTGTTGTTGGATTGTTGATGATAGAAAAAAGATGAATGTGAAAGTGGATGGAATTGGAAGTTGAAGAAGGTGGCGGTGAAGCGAAGGTGGTGACGACGAGACTGAAGGCTTCGTAGCGGCGCGACAACACTAGGGTTTGCTCACGGTGGCGGCTGGGGTTTCACTAGAAATTGGGTTTGTGTCGTTGGAAAAGATGATTCTGACGTAGCAGAAGTGATGTGGCAAAAATTGGCCACGTCATCTAACCACCTGTGCACAATTTTAATACTGTTAACGATTTTTAACGGTAGGGGCTAAATTGTTTCAAATTAGTACTTATAAGGACTCAATTGGGAAACTTTAAAAGAAGGGGACCAAATTGGGAATACCTAACAAAAATAGGGACGCCTAAATGATTTTAACCTAACAAATATTGTCTTCACTTTCTCTTCAACTTACTCTCCTATAATAACATTTTTTTAAGGACCATAATATTTTAACAAGTACTTTAACAATTTTTTTACAACAGATTATGTGTCACAATTTTATTGGTTCGTATATTTGAAACGAACCAATCATAATTTTTTTACAACAGATTATATGTCAAAAAAATTGTTAAAATATCATGGTCCGGAAAATGTTTTTTTAACAACTTTTTATAATAGCCTATGTGATAGTTCGTGATTGATCCGTTTCAAATATTTTCAAATATATGGACCAATAAAATAGTAACACATAATATATTTATATTTTTTTGTAAAAAAAGTTGCATATGGTCCATATAATAATGTTTGATTGAGTGAGAGAAGTTTTGAAATTTGCAGAGAAGGCCTCTCTGAGAACTTTTACACTTGGGAACACATTATATTCCACTGCCCATAGCAGCAGAAACACCCTGCTCTCTTTAGAATCAGTGTATGTGCTAGGTAAAAGCTAACATAAAAAAGAAGGCCTTGAAAGAGAAACGAATATGCCATTTTCAACACCTTCGAAACTCACACAACCTTTACTTTACAGAATATCACAGACTCCTCCAATTCTTTCTTCACTCACATCCAATGCATATTAACTACTTTCACATGCAAAACATTCCTAAACCCTAACCTCCCTTTTACATCAACCTAATAATCTTGAAGAATTTAAGTAAACATTTTACAATTTAACTGAAGGAGTTCATTTGTTTTATAGAGCAACATGGTGAAACAAACCCTATCTCTTGTCACAGCTGCAAAACGGTTTATGGCAGTTAAGCGATGAACTTTGGTCCCACGACACGGCGTCGTTTGGATGTGCCGTTGTGTTCTAGCAGAGAGTTCAACGAACTGTGCAGGAAGTGGATCGATTCAACGCCGTGATCTTTGTCGGTGGCCACCACGAGAACGTTGCGGGTTCTTCCGCCCAGCGTTGCGATTTCGGCTTTTAGTGTTGTGAGGTGCAGAGACTTGAGAATTTCGACGAGATCAGGGATGAGGTCGGAGCGGTCCTCACAGCACAACGAGGCCTTGAATATGACTCGTCCGTCACCGCCACTCTCGTCACCGCTGGTGGACAGAACGGAGACCTCGTCGGTCTCTGATGGAAACGTTTCGCATTGGATTATTTCCGACATCTGCTGCTTCAACTCCTTCAACCTTTCGACCACCTTGGCCAAGAGTGAAGCCTTGTCGGTCTGAACAAAGTGGTTGAAAAGCTATTTGACTTTCTCGAAGGTTAGAAAGAAAAAAAACATGAAAGAATCCTAGGGTGGAAGAAAAACAAGAAAAAGGCTACATAGAGCAGAAAGTAGAATGTAAAATTGTGAGAGAATTGAATTAGAAGAAAAAGATGTTTTTTTTTTCTTATTTTACTTTTAAAAATACTTACTTTTGTGAAAAAAGATATAATTTTGATTGATAAAATTGTATATAATTTATGTGGGGTTATGTTAGAAAACATCTTTACAATAGAAAACAAAAGAATATTCAAAAGGGTCTTACGATTACATTCATACATACACTATTAAGTGGCTCCTTTTTATCTATTTATTTTCTTTCCTATGATTAAGACGAACTGATATATATAAAATGAGTAAACTATTATAGTCAAAAGGTGCAGTTAGTCAAAAAAGTATGCAACCTTTCTGAGAAAAAAAGGCAAACATTTTACACTCTATTGTTGTTAACCTTTCACACGGTTTGTTGTCATTGCAATTGTTTTTGAATGCCCTCAACATGAATAAAGATTGATAGAGTACGATGAAATGAAAAGTTTAGAAGTTATATATACCTTAGAATTACAAGGAAGAAGAGTGCGAAGCTTATTGAGGTGGGCATTGATTCTTTCCCTTCTTCTCTTCTCAGCCTCTTTGTGGTTCCTCAAAGCAGCAAGGGCTTTATCTTGAAGAGGTGGTGCATGAAATGGTTGGAAAGGGTAAGAAGAAAAGGAAGCAGAGAAGCTTTGTTGCATGGTTGATGATGCAGGTTCAGAGAAAAAAGAATCATTGGTGTTTGAAAGGAACTGAAAGAGCTCAGAGTTATCCATCTCTATCTGATGCAGCATCTCAGATAGATCAGTAGTGTTGTAGGTTTGAGGTCAATTTATGAGAGAAGGTGAGAGAGTATGTATCTTGTAGTTTCAGGTTTTGTGAATGTTCTTTGATACTTTGATACTTATGGTTGTGCTTTTTGACTGCCCCAAGAGAGAGAACTCTATCACAAGTGTGGAATGAAATCCAATACTCAAACAAACTTGCACACACACTTTTCGGTGCAATTTTTGGATGTTTTTTAGATTAAATATATTTTTAATTTTTAAATTTAAATGTAAGATTATAATTTATACTTTTCAAATTTTAATATACTTTAATTTTTAATTTTTAAAAAATAGATATAATTTTTTTAATTTATATTAATTTTTTTACATGTTAAATAATATTTAAATTATTTATATAATTTATTACGTTTTATTTTAAATACTAATTTAATATATTGTTTAACATGTAAAAAAAATTAATATCATTAAATTAAAAGTATTATATTTATTTATTTTAAAAATATAAACAAAAATGCATTATTATAATTTAGGAAAACGACAAATATTAATTTTATGTTTAAGTTTAAAAATTAAAAACATTTAATTTTTATTTTATATGTTTTAACCAATATGATTTTTTTTTCGAAAAAAAACTCATTTTAAAGATAATTTGTTCAAATAAATTTGTTTCCACTTTAATTCTCAAACTACTATATTCTTTTATTGTTCACACTGAGATTTGTTCTCTAAAACTAAGAGATCTGATTTTTTTCAATTTACTTTTTGAAAAAAAATGAAAAGCAAAAGATGAAAGGAGAAAATGATAACACAATTCACGGAGTCCACTCTACGGAAACCAAATTCTCAACGTATGTACAGCCAATGGATTTAGTTGATTTATTTGAACAATTTTTCTAAATATTTAATCTGAAAATACTATTTAATATATTATTTTATTTTATAATTTTCTTTATATATAATAAGTACAAAATTTATATTTTTTTTCTCAAGTATATATGTATCCTTTGGGTTCTATTTATTATTCTCTCTCTCTATATATATATATATATATAGTATTAACTTTTTAATTCTAACTTACTTGTGTATGTGAGAATATTAAATTGTTACGATGTGTGATGATTATAGGTGTATAGTCAATTAAAATGTCTGCCTTAAGTTGGTTTACTTGATTGCAAAAGGGTCTACTTTTATCCCGACATTATCAAAGTGTTGGGAAGTATTTGATAATTGAAAATATTAAAAAGTGTTCTTCTTTAGTTAAAAAATATCGAATGGGTGATGTTTTTCAGTAATATTAATTTGTTTTCTTTTTATGCTTTCTCATCTCACATTATCCATTTGTTATATGCTATCTTTTGAGCTTTTTCTACCAATGACTATACAGACAAAACTCACACTAAATGAGAAGTAAGAGAGACAATGACAATACTTCAGAGAATGATAAGAGAACGAGAAAAAACGAAAGAGAAGAAATCGCAAAACGAAAAAATTATTTTTTTTCCATTTCAAATATGTCTCTGCGTCAATTTGTAACACTTTTTTTTTTAAATCGGCCAATCACAGAATGACACGTAAACAGTGTTAAATTAGTGTAAAAAATGAGCATTTTCCATATAAAATACCCACATATATGAATGATATTCAGATAACCAGGAATACTCAAATTCAATACCAAATCTGAATCTAAATTCAGAAATTTTCGAAAGCGATTGATGGTAATTAGGTAAGAGTAGGTATTCTCTCATTTAGATTTTTATCGAACCCCGAAAGATGAATGTAATTATGTTAGGACTTGTCACTTTCATCAACAAACAACATAAAAATTAAATTCAAATTGGATTAGGATATGAACTTGGTTAGAAGTTTGAGTACACATGCTATTGATCTTAATTGATAGTATAATATAAATTTTGATGGATGGTAAAATGTTATATATTAACACTTTTAATGTTCACACAAATATATCATTACATTATATAAAATGATAACATGATGAGAATTATTATTACATGAAAAATGAAAACAATGAACATAGTTCGAAAAATGAGGTGTTTAGGGTTTCACTCACTGGATTTCCTGACAAATTGGACCCACTATGAGTTTGTGGGTTAAGATTTACTCACTAGATTTAAAAAAAAAATTATATATATATATATATATATATATATATATATTATAATTTTAAACAATTTTAAAATTGGAGATGATAATATTAATATTCAATGAATAATCCAAAGTCAATTCAAATGTAAATTGTATGTAAATAATTGAGAAAAAATTAATTATTCCAAGTATTAGAAATTCAAGAGTAAGGGTCAATTTGCCACCAATCCTACTTGAACTTTAAGCGAGTTAAATTTGTTTTTATCTACCAACAACTCTTTTTTTTTAATTTATTTCCAACGGTGAACCTGATTAATTAAGAGATTCAACCGAATTTGATACTTTACTTAAAAATCATATTTAAATACTCAGAATTAAAAAAAATTAAAAGATCCATAACATTTCGAAATGACTTGCCACGTCACAATTTTATAGCGTTCATTTTTTTTTCATAAGTTCTCACTTACATCTCTTAGAAATGTGTATATGTGAGTTTGATTACATGGTGAAGATGCCTGTTATTAAAAAATTAAAAATAATTTTATATATATTTAAAGTAGTTGTTATTAGAAGATTTAAAGGCAGATAGTCAACAAATAGAGATTTTTCTATTACACTATCTAGTTTCACTCATGAGTAATATTAGAAATAGAGTTGTTAATGCAGTCTATTTTATAAGATTTGGCCAAGCGCACGTGGGTTGGAGTAAAAAAAAGTCCACAAGGTCAAAAAAAATCATTATTAAAAAAGTTCACAGGACTAAAAAGCTCCAAAGTTCTATGGGTCAGGATTAGTCCGCGAGTCTTCTTTTTAGTCACGTAATTACAACAAAATACCAAAATTTAACATTACAGAATATTCCTACATCCAAACGTCACACCCTCAATTCCTAATTCTTCTCCAACTTTAGCATTATAGAATATAACAAGCATCAAGGATCTAACTCTTCTAAAACTACAATATATATATATGTACCCTCCATCTTTAATGAAGTCAACCTCACTTAAACATGTGATATTGTCCATAGAAACTGCTCCACCAACCTCAGATGGAAAATGATCTTCTTCCACGGGATTCACCCCATGGTTGTCAGGGGTTCTTGAAGATAATCCATTATCATCCATCATAGTGATAATGATGCATGTCAAAGGATTCTATACCAGGTTGCAGAGCAGAGCTGAACAAGGGTTGCATTAACCACTTTCTATCTGGAAATTCGCGCAATGATATTCGGCAAACAAGACATGTGGAATTCTGCTGCAGCCATAAGTGTCTATGCAGGTCACATGGAAGGAGTGTCCACAAAAAGGGAGAATACGCAGCATATCCTCACCTTGGTATTCTGAGAGGCAAACTGTGCATCTACAAAAACAATGAAATTGAACGTTCAAAACAAGGAAAATGTTATCTGAATGAGAAATGTCATCAATAATCTCATATGTGAAGCTTCATGAGAAAACCTGAAGCACTCTCCTCAGTTAAGTTCCTTAAAGCAACCACACACATAAAAACTTCATACCATTTTCTATCCTTTGTAAGAATTATAGGAAAGGAAACCATTGGGGCCAACCACTTACAAAACTGTATTTAACTTTCCAAATTTGTGGCATGATTAGATGGTAGAAATTAAAACTAAACATCAGCATCAAAAACTGATATAACAAGACAAATTTATTTACAATTAAATGCTCCATGCTCAAATACACAATGCATTTAAAATCAAAGCTGAAATGTCTACTTTCTACTTCAAAACTAAGTTCAAAACAGTTCATATTAGAATTTATAGGTTTATAATGATATAACAGAGCATCTAATAAAAATTTCCAGTTAAACGATGCAACACGGTCCAATTTAGGAGCAGAAACATACGCTCTCACACACACAAATTAGTCAACAAAATTGGTGCAATTGATAATAAAAGAATTCGATTTTCGATAAAGATATGATCTTGCTGGATCCGAGAACCACCCAATTCATGTAAACTTCTTTTTTATAAACAAAATAAAAGAAAAACAGATCTACATTTTACCTTGGTTACAGGATTTTAAGAACCAACCTCAAAACACGAACCAAAAAAAGAAGAAAAAGAAAAACAGTTCCAAAACACTCCGTAAAGTTTTGAACAGTACTAAGAAATTAACTAGGAACAATAAACATGCTGGGATTTAACAAAAGAAAAAGGAAAATGTTTGTTTGGCACCCTCTTTTGACACAAATTTGACACAACGCACGTGTCAAATTTGTATTGGATGTTTTAACTTCATTAATAAAACCCTTTTAAAAAAGCGGAGAAGGGTAATATTGGAATGATGCTTTTATGAAATTTTGATTTTCGCGGTTTCATTTTTTTTCTTCTTCACTTTCGTTCTTCCCATTCGTCTTCTTTACTTTCGTTCTTCCCATTCCTCTCCCATTCGCCTCTCTCCATTTTTCATTCGCTTCATTTCTGGAATCCCTTGGTCTCTCTCCATTCGGCTGATCGTCTCATCCAAACGTATCATTGTGTATCAGTAAGCTCTCTTTCGTGTTTCTCGTTTTGGTTGTCTATGGCTTTGTGCCTCTGTTTCAAGTGTTTGCTCTATATCGCATTGTGTGGCTTGTGGAGGCGTACTTTATTTTTGTTTTATTTTTATTTTTTTGTGTTTTGTGAACCCTAATCTACCATTGATGTATTTGTATGAAATATTTGCAGTTGTAATGGAGTCCGGAAACCGAAAGGTGAGTAAAAGTTGTGTTATTATATAAAGTTGTTTTTTTTTTTGTAAGTATTAAAATTTTATGTTTTAATGTTTTGTAGTGATAGGTTCGAATCTCTCTTGATTCATCAATCAATGTTACTATGAATGGGTTACTAAGAGATGTCCATGTTGAACGAATTTCGATGACTCCATTTCGTTGGTGTTTGGAGCTTCGTAAGGCTGTGGAGATTAACTGTGAATTATTGAAGGTTATGGTGTGACTTTAAACCTGTAAGTTCTTATAACCCGTGACTTTAAACATATGTTGTTCTAAGTGATGTAGTTTGTGATAAGTGGTTTATTGTTTCAGACATGACTGTGGAGTTATCATGTTGAAAGCTATGGAAATTTGGGATGGAGAGGATAAATACAATGGGAAAAGTATGCCACAGTATACGAATGTAAGTTCAAATATGATTTTCATTCTTTGTTTGATGATTGGTTTGATTTTACAATTGCAATTTTTTTGTATTTCAGGAGGAATTGCTTGCAATTAGGAAGCAATATGTACGTGATTGGATCCTGGACGACGAGAACATAGGAATACTGGATGCGCTAGAGGTCTACAAATTGTTGTAGTATAGTTGTCTTGTGTACAAATGTAGTGAACATTGTAGTCAACATTGTAAGATATAATAATTTATATGAAGGTAGTGTATTTTAATGTATATGAACATATTGTACAAATTGATAGTGGTATAAGGTGATTGATTTCAACCTTGTTTATGGGATTTCAACCTTGTTTATGTGCACTTTACAAATGATTGTTGATTGATGATTGATGTCCAGGTTTGTTTATGTGCAATGTATAAAAGTGCCTTACCATTTTATGCCAAGTACTGCAATCTGTGCAGCAAAATACACTGCTGTAATCGTTTACAAGGGTGTCGTAATCGATTACGCGAGTCTGGTTTTAGTTTTGTACATCCTGTTGCACTAAAGGAACTACCAGTGGTAACCTGGGGGACCACTGGTGTTTTTCTGTGTTTTTGAGGCCAAGTTCAGTGGTTTGTACTTGTACATGTTGTATAAGTGTGAGTGTATGGTTGGAGGTGATGTTTTGGAATCCCCATGATGGAGAAGGGGAGAAGGGGACCACCCAAGGTGATAAGATGCATCTTGGTCAAGTCCTGTATCATGTGGCAGATAACAGAGCCTTGTTATCGTTTACAAGGGTGTAGTAATCGATTACACGAATCTGGTTTTAGTTTTGCACTTCCTGTTGCACTGAAGGAACCACCTGTGGGATGTTGAATGTTTCATGTCAAATTGTGTTGAATGTTTCTCGTATTATATGTGACAAAATCTTAAGTAGTTAAATAAAGCCGTACTTAATGGACACTTAAACACTAGATAATCACATAGAACGTTGAAAACACACTGCTATTCACCAGTGGTCCTCCACGTGTTCACTGGTGCCTCCTTCAGTTCAACAGGATGTGCAGAATCCAAATCAGACACGCTTAATTATTTACAACCCCTTGTAAACGATTACAATGCAGTTTTTTGCACCAGACTTGGCAGAACTTCACTTAACACAATAATCTCTCCATGGGAGGTCCCCACCTCCATCATGGGAGACCCAAAACATTAAGATTATATCATTCCTCACTAAAGAAAATCAAATTTCAACTAAAAGAACTGGACTTGGGACAAAAAACACTACTATTCACCAGTGGTCCTCCACATGTTCACTGGTGGCTCCTTCAGTTCAACAGGATATGCAGAATCTAAATCAGACACCGTTTACAACCCCTTGTAAACGATTACAATGCAGTTTTTTGCACCAAACTTGGCAAAACTTCACTTAACACAATAATCTCTCCATGGGAGGTCCCACCTCCATCTTGGGGCACCCAAAACATTAAGATGCAGTCATTCCTCACTAAAGAACGTCAAATTTCAACTAAAAGAACTGGACTTGGGTCAAAAAACACTGCTATTCACCAGTGGTTCTCCACGTGTTCACTGGTGGCTCCTTCAGTTCAACAGGATGTGCAGAATCTAAATCAGACACGTGTAATCATTTACAACCCCTTGTAAACGATTACAATGCAGTTTTTTGCACCAGACTTGGCAGAACTTCAGTTAACATTATAATCTCTCCATGGGAGGTCCCCACCTCCATCTTGGGGCACCCAAAACATTAAGATGCAGCCATTCCTCACTAAAGAACATCAAATTTCAACTAAAAGAACTAGACTTGGGTCAAAAAACACTGCTATTCACCAATGGTCCTCCACGTGTTCACTGGTGGCTCCTTCAGTTCAACAGAATGTGCAAAATCCAAATCAGACACGTGTAATCGTTTACAACCCCTTGTAAACGATTACAATGCAGTTTTTTGCACCATACTTGGCAAAACTTCACTTAACACAATAATCTCTCCATGGGAGGTCCCCACCTCCATCTTGGGGCACCCAAAACATTAAGATGCAGCCATTCCTCACTAAAGAACATCAAATTTCAACTAAAAGAACTGGACTTGGGTCAAAAAACACTGTTATTCACCAGTGGTCCTCCACGTGTTCACTGGTGGCTCCTTCAGTTCAACAGGATATGCAGAATCCAAATCAGAGACGCATAATCATTTACAACCCCTTGTAAACGATTACAATGCTTTTTTTTGCAACAGACTTGGTAGAACTTCACTTAACACAATAATCTCTCCATGGGAGGTCCCCACCTCCATCTTGGGGCACCCAAAACATTAAGATGCAGTCATTCCTCACTAAAGAACATCAAATTTCAACTAAAAGAACTGGACTTGGGTCAAAAAACACTGTTATTCACCAGTGGTCCTCCACGTGTTCACTGGTGGCTCCTTCAGTTCAACAGGATGTGCAGAATCCAAATCAGATACGCGTAATCGTTTACAACCCCTTGTAAACGATTACAATGCAGTTTTTTGCACCAGACTTGGCAGAACTTCACTTAACACAATAATCTGTCCATGGGAGGTCCCACCTCCATCTTGGGGCACCCAAAACATTAAGATGCAGTCATTCCTCACTAAAGAACATCAAATTTCAACTAAAAGAACTAGACTTGGGTCAAAAAACCCTGCTATTCACCAGTGGTCCTCCGCGTGTTCACTGGTGGCTCCTTCAGTTCAACAGGATGTGCAGAATCCAAATCAGACATGCGTAATCATTTACAACCCCTTGTAAATGATTACAATGCAGTTTTTTGCACCAGACTTGGCAGAACCTCAGTTGTGGTCCCTTATGTTTTCATTGGTGCCTCATTATGTTCAACAGGTTGTTAAAAATTGAAGTTGCAACACAATAGTAAACGATTACAACACACAATTTAGCACCATCATCTTCACCAATTCAGTCAAATTCATCATATCACAAACATGACTTCATTCTTGTCACACTAACATTATCACTTCCAAAAAATGGATTCTTCAAAATTTAAAATGTACATCAAATCAAAATATAAACCACTTCAATTACATAAATACATGCAACCAAACATTCATCTACTATATATTGCAAGAAATAGGTTTAATTACAACATCAAGTTCTTGTCCTATTCAAAATACCATACAATAATCACTAATTTTTCTTTCTAGGTCCTACATTTCCTGTGTATGGTGTCCTCAAGGCTTGGCTCTTATAACGCATTCTTCTTCCCATCCTCACATAGGTCTTCAATTGTGGTTCGGTGTTGCACATTCCATCCGGTGTGTTCTGCGACATTCCACCATGTTCGGTCTGAGAAAACCCACTCGGTTCGTTCTTCGACGTTCCACAAGGGGAAAGAAATGCGCTGTCACTGAATGGTTGTGGACGTCCACCACTTTGGGATCCATCGTCTTGCCTTCTACCTCTTCTTCTGGCCTTCTCTTCCTCCAACTGTGCCTCCACGACATTGACATTCCTTCTAAGTTCTTCAAGTGCACATTCTTGCTCCTCTACAGTACGCATCAAACTTTCTCTCTGTTTTCTTCTAAGCATTTTTTTTGTGGATGGTTGGTCATCATTCCTTTCTGGATGTGATTGTTTTTCCTTCACATATGTGTTATCCTTCAATGCAACACCACCCAAATCATCAACAACATGAAACTGAAATTAAACAACATATAACATGTTAGGTAACTGTTGTCAATATATCAAAACATTCACAAGTCAAAACATACCACACCCATCTCGAAAACACGTTTGACGATGTTGTCTCCCACATTTGTATCCATCCAATGCAAGATCCTTGGAGACTTCTTTATTGCACCTTGGGGAGCTACAAAATGCTCACAAAACCATACTTATAAAACATGTAATAGTTAAAAATTATTCATAATCAAATAACAAATATTCAAAAAATCATTCATTTATCAAATCAATAAATAACAAATACCTGGAACATGTAAACACAACCATTGACATAAACGTCGCTTGTAGCTTTGCCTTTCTTCACTGAATCCGAAGCTTTGCTCAAACTTTTCAACAAATAACGATAAACTAAACTACCCCAACAGTAATTACTCAAACGAATAAGGTTGTCAACAATGTCAAACATGATAGGAAACACTCGTCCATAACGTCTAGGAAACAAAATCTCAGATATCCCCACCAATATGTACAAGCTACAAAAAACACCACAAGGTATTTCTTTGTTATGTTTTTTCAACAAGAATTTGTAAATGAAATTCAAATCTTTACTTCCCTTAGCCAAGTATTTCACACAATTACTTATAATCATTGTATCCTTTAAGTTTATACTACCACCCTCTGAACTCAACCCTAATCCAAAACAAAATTATTTTTCCTTCATATTCACAACTTTCTCTCCAATAAGAAAATTGTTGCTCGAATCGACCCATTTCAACGTTAACTCCCGCAAAATTTTAGTATTCAATGTAACTCTACCACTCAATTGTAAAAACCAACCAAATGGAGTCTTCGAAATCAGTGACCGTTGATCATCCGTCAAGTGTTCGTTCAACGTGAAAACATACATCGTTGAAAAATGGTGACGAACCGTCAACTGTTCAACCAAAACAAATCTAATGTAAACACAACATCAAATAAACAACAAAACCAGAAGGGGTCCAACAACCCACAGAGAAACCAAAAACCAAGAACGCAAACCATAAACCCATAACTCAATAACCACAAACACAGTACCCTTACCACAACATCAAGAACGCAAGAACGCAAACCAAAAACCCAAAACAACAAGAACGCAAGAACGTAAGAACCCGACAACCCAAACCAAAAACCCAACAACGCATTTACCTTGCTCCAACGAAGCTCCTTTCTCGGACTTCCCATTTCCACCAAACGGCGACAAAGGAGAACCACAAACCAAACGTACGGGGAGAACGACGGGGGACAACGAAATGCGACAGAGAGAACCAAATCGGAGACAAAATGTAATGAAACAGGGCCAAGGGTAAATTTGGAAAGACAAATTTTTTAAACCCTTCTCATTTTCGTCCCAAGATTTTTTTTAAAAAAAATTAAAAAAGAGGACCAATGGCAGCTTGACACCTGTCGGTGTCAAAACTGTGTCAAAAATAGTGTGTTAAAATAACGGGATCCAAAGAAAAAAGACTAATTCCTGGACCTTTCTCCTTGGAGTAAAAGCAAAAATTAAAATTTAAAACTTTAATTTGGTAAGAGAGAAAAGATGAGTTACCTATAGCAAACGGTGTTGAGGAGTGGTTGTTGAATGAGAGGACGATGAATTGTGAATAGGTTGCGGTAACTCAATCTGCTGAATAACATCGAAGAGGAAGAAATCGGAAGAGATCGACGAGAAGTCGTGCCGGCGGTGATGAGGTTGTCGGCGGGATCCAAAGATCCCTGTCTTCCGATTCCCTGTCGCCTCCTCCTCCTCCTCCTCCACCTCCTTCATGCCCTCCTCCGGTCCCTTCGCCATGGGCCGCTGCAATAATGAAGGTTGTGGGAGATCGAAAGATGTGAGTAAAGGATCGTAGGCATAAGAGTTGTCTCCACTGTGTGTTGTCGCCGCCTTTACCGCTATGTGTTACCGCCGTAGACTCCACTGTGTGTTGCCATTGTTGTGGAGCTCTTCGCAGCAAACGTTTGTCCAGAAGAAAATGGGATGTCGAGGGTCAACAGAGAAAACTAAGATAACTGGGGTTTTGAGACTAACTCGGCCCTAATTTGATCCTACCCCATTTTCTGGGATTGTGGGGGCCAGGGGCTTTTGAAAAGCCCCCTTAGATGTGGGTCAAACAAGATGGGGCTCAGTATAAAAAGGGTCAGGGTTGGCCTTAGGGCTTTGAAAAAATTTGACAGCGCTAATGAGAAGATACTCATTTTGATTCAAGGTTCTGGTATTAACCAACAATATGCTTCCTTAGCTAACCAGATTAGCACATTTCAGTCTGGTCATTCACCAGGTGAAACTAAAAATTCAGGTATTATTAACATCTCTTCTTCCTTCAACAGTTTTTCTATTGGTTCTAGGATCATTCTAGTTTGAACAAAGTTGTTTCACCTTATGAGTTGCTTCGTTTTGACATTTGGGGGCCTTTATACATACATTATATACATGGTCATTCGTATTTCTTGACTGCTGTTGATGATTTTAGTTGTTTTACATGGGTCATTTTCTTAAAATCTAAAGCATAAGTAAGAGAGCATGTACGTATGCAATTGCTTTACTTCTTACTACACAAATGCATGCATGATTTAAAAGTTTTGGTTCCTTGTGCTATGCATCCAAACTCCAGGCACATATAACAAAGCTTTCACCTAGAGCTAGGAAATGCATCTTTCTTGGATTTTCAAAAGCTTTCACCTAAAGCTAGGAAATGCATTTTTCTTGGATTTTAAAAGGGACTACTATTAGATCTCAACAATAAGGAGATTTTTATTTCTAGAAATGTCACTCATCATGAACATAACTGCCATATAAGCCTTCTTAACCTTTATCCACTTGGTCTTATCATGTATCACCACCCTACCACCAATAAATTGATGTTCCACAATTCATGACTCAGTCCAAATTTATAAGTGTCAACAGGTGTTACAAAATCTGTCACAGTAATATCAAAATATTTGGACTGGGTCATGAATTGTGGAACATCAGTTTATTGGTGGTAGGGTGGTGATGTATTTGAAGAACTTGCGGAACATACCCCAGTTCCAAATCTCTCTACCGTATCAGACACAACTGCTGAAAATCAAAGAAAATCATATAGGCATAGAATTTCACCAAAGCATCTTAGTCACTATGTGTGTAGCATATCATGCAATTTAGAAGAAACAATTACCTCTGGTACTTTTTACCTCATTTCATATTTATTCTTTCTCAAATTTTTCACCCACACATCATGCATATTCACGCTCAATCATACACACTCACGAGCCACACACATATTTGGAGGCTAGCAAGTATGAATATTGGAAGAATGCCATGAAGTTTGAATTAAATGCTCTTGAGAAGAATGGTACATGGGTGATAGTTGATCTACCAGAAAATGTGGATCCTAGCAAATGGATCTACAAGGTTAAATACAAAGCATATGGGTCTCTAAAGAGATACAAGGCTAGGTTGGTAGCCAAGGGTTAGAATCAAGTGGTAGTGGGTAACTCCATGTTTGGTTGGGTCATGGATTGAAGCTTTTCTTCAAGTGCTCTTTGTATTTCTTATTGTTGTTGTTGTTGTAGTTGTACCATGAAGTGTTGCTCCATAACACTCATGTGGTTGTTGAATATTCCTCCATTTGGAGCTCCATCATCCTTAACACCTCATGACTCAAGGATTCATTACTTCTTTGTGAATGGTCAAAGTAGCCTTGAAGACCAATTGTACCTCCAACGTCATGCAGACGACTTTGGTGCTTTGGCTTTCCGATGGCCATTGTGAGTATATTGTCCCTTCCTTGGCCAACAAAGGAACCCTGAGTCTATTGCTTAACTAATTCATCATGCAACACATAATCAAGTTTGTTAAATAAAACACTTCATATGAACTACGATTTTAGGTTTAGACTTTGTACTTACAATTTTTTCATATATCAATTAAGTTGATTGTTATGTCATGTGCCCATCAGACTTAGTTAAAGCAGTCTTCCGCATCTTGTACCTAAATGGTGCAAATACTAGGTTAAGGGACTTAAGTTCTAAAGCCTTTGCACGAGAGTTTCTCATTTATCTCTCCAATAATGCATAGTCACCTTGTAAGGATATGTGGTGCATCATTAAGCCTTTGTCTTTGTTGGGCTGCTATCATTTTTTCCTATCACCCTATATAAATTTATAAGTGAAAATCATTAATAAATGCCTTGTGTAACTATAAAATAAAATTAAGAAACAAACATGCCGGTCCCCAAACTCTCTAGATGCACGAAATTTCATCCATTCCACCTTAATTATTTTGTACTTTCCACAGGGAGTGTCATAGAGACGTGACAGCCTTGTTTTGAAGTCTCTTTATTTGATGGCTATGTGAAATAAAACTTTCTTCCTAATTAGCTCAATGTTTAGAATATCAAAATTTGTTGTTGAAAACAAAAAAAAATGTTAATGACAATAAAAATTAAGTAAAATATATTAAACATTATATTTGTTTTAAGTAAAAATACCAAAGTATTTTTCCATAGGATATTCTTCTCCATGGGACATCATGCAATGACAATAAAAACACGCATTTTGGCCAACATGCCTAAATAACTCTTAAACTTTTTTTTTCATGTGGGTCTGTAGTTATACCGAATTGAGGATCAATATCAACCATCAACCTCCCCATGGCAATCCATTGGGATGTTTTTAACTCTTTAGCAAGCATATCAAATCGTTCAAGTAATAAACCAGTAAGACCAGATACCGTTTCCCAAGAGACACGTGTAACACTAAACAATCATATAAAATCTTAACTAATAGAGGCTAAAGAATGATTTCATTAAATGAGTTTTTGGATGCAATTAAAATAAATATGATGCATAAATAGTAAAGTGAATTTTTGTAGCTAAAACACTTGAAAATGCAATTAGATTAGAAATGATATGAATTGGTATTGTTGAGGTAAGATTTCACCTACTTCACTCTTATGCATGTAAAAACACGTCCTCTTCATTAATATGCTAACGTCAATATACTAGTTTACTCAAAACTCAATCCCTTGGTAGAAAGATCCTAGACTTCCTTATTAGACTTCAATCTATTGAAAACCATAATAAGTAACTTTGCTTTAAGAATTAAGATTAAGACAACTAAAAGTTCAAGTTCTACTCCTAGATAAAATTTTCTTTACGTTGCTTATTCCAAGTTTAGGTTTACAAGATATTTTCCAATGTTAAAGAAACCAAATATCAAGCTATGAGTGGCCAAACAATAACAAGCATTAAGTGAAGGAACAAAACTACTATCATTCAATGAAAAAGGTAATAAGCATATTCAAAATATTTTCATATTAAATAAGAGTTCAGTGGCTACATCTATCCCCAACAAGAATGAAGTTAGCTCTCCATGAAGCTTATAAATGGAAGAAATGGAAGAAGGTGGATACCCAAGAAAGAAGAATGGAATGTTCCCACACACCGAAGCTAGCCTCCAAGTGCTCAAAGAGAGTATTTTCGTGTCTAGCTGCCAAAGATACAACTCCCCTCGCGTTTTAGAGCTAAATATAAGTCAAGTATGCCATATCAGCAAAAGTGGCGCTTAACGCCTGTGAAGGGGTGCCCAGGCACAAGATATGCGCAGCACTTGGCGCTCAACGCTCAGAGAGGGGTGCCAAGGCGTGAGCTCTATGAAGCATTTGGCGCTCAGTGCTAGGGAGGGGTGCCCATGTGTGAGCTCTGCGAAGCATTTGGCACTCAGCGCATAAGGAGGGGTGCCCGGGCGCCACTCTACACTTCTTCGGTTCTTGTTTTTAATGTTCTTTATGGTTTTCCTGGGTGTTAGTGCCTTGATTGGTGGAGGTTCTTCCAAAGCACATACTCAGCCTACAAAACAAGGGGATTAATGATGATATTTAATAAATGTAGCCCAAAATATAATTATTTATAAAAGAAAGATAAAAGAGAGGATTAAGAAAGTTTCACAAAAAAGATTTGATTTTGCCAAGAAAATGAGCTCAGATAATGGTAAGAATTAGCGTTAACATATGTGACATCTAGCAACCGAGTCACAAATCTACCATGTTTGCTCTTTCCTGATCTAGAGCTTGCTTACTTGAAAATACATTGTTAGTACATCACATATGAAAAATAAAATAAATTATCTCTATAAAGTTAGAATAGGAAAAAAAATTGTAAATGTGGCAAAAATAATAAAAATACGTCTATTTTGGTATTATTTTCTCCCATATGTCTTCATTGTGATCACTTTGAATTGCATGGATGTCATATCGACTGTGTTATCAACCTAGTCTTGAATGATTATTGATGAGAAAGACGTTGTCTCATGTATATCTAGATAGTGTTCATCATCATTTTCGTGCATGCTTCTTCCTTCCAATACGACTGACCATTTTTTATTAACTAAATCAGTGACATAGAATATTTGTCTTGGTTGACTAGCCATAATAAATGGTTTATCCACATAACTCATCTTGCTAAGGTTCACCAAAGTGAATCTAGGGTCATATGTCACCACACCCGAATTGTTATCAACCTATTTACACTTGAAAACTAGAACTCTAAAGATTACATAGTTAACTTTCCATATTTTTGTATTATTCTGAAATAACTCATGGATGCTATAATTTAATTTTTGTCCTTAGAACTGACAAAGTGTATAGTCTTAGCTTATACGGTAACCCCAATATTTTTAACTCTAGTTTTGTCATCTTCCATCTTTGAATAGAAACAATAATATTGTTTATGTAGTAGCCACCATATGTGACTACATCGGTGTTCGACCCACGAGCTAGCCTCAATAGAGTTTCAGAAATATTTGGAATCGTGTAAAACCTTTTCTTAAAACATAGTAAGAAAGTTCTTTTATGTTCATTAAGTGTCCATTTTTCACTCATTCGTGAGCTGTAAACTTGATTTCATCAATGTGTTACAAAATGTAAGGAATCACATCGACAATATTGTTTAAGACGTACAAATGAGCTTTATCAATTTCTTCTCCACAAAAAATTTCAATCTTCACTCCTCGAACACCCTTACATTCACATTTACCTTCATGTACACTCTTAGGAACTCCTACTTATTCACAACTTGGCATATAGATTGAGCAGAATTGAATGACTACTTCTACAATGTATCGATATATAATTGAAATTTTTGGTCAATGCTAATTCTTGACATATCCCTTTAAGATCTTCATGTATCTCTCAACTAGGTACAACCACCTCAATAAAATCGATTCACATAATCGAATTTCCTTCACTAGATGAACTATCAAATGAATCATGATATCAAAAAATGAGAGTAAAAAATATATTTCCAATTGACACAATAGTCTGATGGCCTCATTTTGACAATCATCTAACACTCGAGGGTCAACAAATTTCTTGTAAATTACATTAAAAAACATACTAAAAAATGTGAGAATACCTCTAACAAAAGTAGGTAAGATGGTTCTAATAATTACTGGTAAAAGTTGTTGCATCAATATAAGACAATCGTGGAACTTAAACCAACTAACTTTAAATCTTGCATATGAACAATATTTGAATAGTAACTTTGTGGAACCATCACACTACTTAAACACTTACAAAAAAATTGCTTTTCTTTTTTAGAAAGAGTGTGACGGGCTGGGGACAGGTAGGTGCATCTTCCAATTGATTATCCATGTAACTTGTAACTAATGCCCATGTCATCCAAATCTTGTCGTGCTTTTATTCCATTTTTTTTGTCTTTCCTTTTACATTTAGTAAAGTTCAGATGACATTATCACATACATTTTTTCAATGTACATCACATCTATATAATGTCATACGTCAAATTTACACCAATGTTGAAAATTAATGAATATTGATCGTTTCTTCCAAAAAAATTTCCTTATGGTCTTCTTTTGTTGTTTTCTGAACACAATGTCAATGTTTTTAACCTGGTTGTGTACTTCTTCACCATTGCGAGTCTCGACACAACTTCATCCCCAAGACTTCTATTAAATGTCTTTATCATTCTATTGTAAGGGTGATTTCGAGCAAGAAATTTTCAATGTCTTGTATACACAATTTTTTTCCATGTTTCAATTGAATATAACTCGTGTTTTATTTATAAATGGGGACATGCAAAATGGTCTTTAACACTATAATCACTAAAGTTTTCACATGTTAGAAAATCATTTATCGTGCAAAACAATATTGTATGCAAACAAAAAAATTCTTCAGAATATCAATTGAAGACCTCAACACCTTCTTCTCACATCATTTTTCAAATCCTTGATTAACGACTTCAAGTAAACATCAATGTCATTTTTTTGGTTGTCTAGAACCTGATATCATCATAGACAACATCATATAATTTCTCTTCATGCACAACAAAAGAGATAGATTGTAAATCACCAATGAAATTGGCCATAAACTATGTTTGCTACTTAAATCTCCATAAGGATTCATAAAATCTATAGAAAGTCCAAGTCTTAAGCTTCTTGGCTCTGCACCAAATTCTGGAAATGTTTCATCAATCTTCTTTCATTATGGGGAATAAGCTGGTTGTCGAAGAAGATTATTACATTTTCTTCCATCAACGTGCCATTTTAGGTTATTCGCATATTCTTTAATAGAAAACAATAGTTTTAACCTAGGTATTATAGGAAAGTACCACACCACCTAGGTCTTCATCACCACTATTTTCATCAACTTTCTTTTTAAATCACGATAAACCACATGTTGGACACGTCTTCAATAAAGCAAACTCGTCTTTGTACAATAAACAATCATTGGGGCATGCATGTATGTTTTGATATTCCAAATTCATTGGACATATAATTTTTTTTCTTCTTAATTACGGGCAGGCAATGTGTTAGTTTTTAGAAGTATTTCCTTAAAAAACTTTAACAATTCTGTGAACTTTTATTGGTTCGTCAATTCCTTGCTTTTAAACTAAACAATTTCAAAGTTGTCGACAGTTGTGTAAAGTTAGAGCATTCTGAATATAACTTTTCCTCTGAATCGAACTTAAAAGAATCATATAAATGTGTTCTCCCTAAATTTTCTTCACCAACATCACGTACCATGTCCTTTAAATGATCACTCGTCCATTTGTCCACATAATTAATATGTTCCTTGTGACATTGTAGGCTTGTATAATACTTCTTCATGGCAAGTCCAAACTGTACAACTCCTCATTATACCAAAGATGAATAGATGATCACACATGTTGCCTAGGTCCTGACGTATTTGATTAAGAAACAATCACAAGGACAAAAATATATGTCTCCTTCATAGAGTTTGCATGTTCTTGAACATAGTGTAAGAACTCATAAACCTCATTTTCATACTCTTCATTGATGTGACGTTCATTCATCCAATTTTGATCCATACTATGTTCATAACAAACTCCATCAATATCAAATTTTTAACTCTGACAAGGTTAGACTTTATCCATTCAATTTTTTTCAATAATATACTAATACTTATACAAAGAAGTCTAACATCATAAATTTGATAAAATTTATATAGCATTTTGAATTGGTATCTGAAATACACAAAATGAAACTAATCACTCATGATCACAATCAAATATGCATCCAGAGAACCACACAAAATGATCTCAACTAAAATTTTATCGAATTTATGGATAAACTTCAACGTACACATTATAGCAAATTATGAAAAATAATTGTTCCAAATTGTTTAATTGAACAATTCGATATTTAATACAAACGATAAAAAATTTAATCATTTATATTATATCTCATATAGGAACTTATGTTTCACTCAATGTTGAACTATCATTTATATTACAAATATTTTAAAAATTTAATCAAAAATAAAATGTAAAAAAAAATAGTAAAAAAATTGTCTAACATAAAAACAATAATGATGAATACAAAATATAACCAATGAATGACAAAAAATAATAATGATAAAGACAAATCAAATTCCTAAAAAAAATGCTAACTATATACAAATCGTGGTATAAAAAAATTTTGCAAAAGGAAAATACCAAAATGAAATCCAACAACCAATTTATAAACAAAGTGTAATGTATATTGGAAACCAAAAACTAAACTAACTATATATATTTGAGAGTGGTGTCGCCATCAAAGTGGAGGAGTTGTCGATGGTGAGGGAGGAAAGAGAACTCGTCATTGTTCAAAATAATATCCATGCACGAAAACAATTAGTCAAAATGAAAAATAAAAATCAAACCTAAAGCATCCAATCAACATGCATTTGTGTTAAATAAAGCAAAAAATTACTTTTGGTGGTGGTTGTACTTATCGTCGGAATCGTTAGAAAGCCTCAAAAGAGAGAGTGCATAGAAATAGTGGAAGCGAAATGCTCTTTCTCGCATTATTTTTTTAAATTATAAAACACCATATGATGTTGGACTA
Source organism: Vigna reflexopilosa (assembly GCA_027742785.1). NCBI lineage: Eukaryota > Viridiplantae > Streptophyta > Magnoliopsida > Fabales > Fabaceae > Vigna > Vigna reflexopilosa. The sequence continues at coordinate 4,955,190 of CM050917.1, forward strand.
AATGGGGTCGACCTCATATTTCATTAGACGTCGGATGCACTAATCAGTTGATGTCTAATCAGACTGAAAAATGACTTTCGTGCTGCATATTTTAATGATTTAAAAACATTTAGATGTCGGTCTTATGACTTCCGAAGTTTAAGTGGTATGACATCGATTTGTTGATTCTTCGTTGTTTAAATTGTACAAAAAAATGTCTTTTCAATTAAGTTTTTAATGATTCAAACACAATTTGACGTCAGGTTCTCAAACCGGCGGACATCTAAAGTATTATGTCGTCGACTTTCTAGACATCCAATGTCATATGGTTTAATTCTGCTTAGCCCAATAGTCCAAGCTCTACATGTCAACAGTTTGAGCTCGACAAAAATAATGTATGATATCGTAGAGTCTTTAAGGCAGATGTTGAAAGGATGTATGATATCGAACACTACATGAGATTAAGGTTTAATTAATGATTTTATTTACAAAAATAACATCGATCATTTTCTACATTAGTTTTTTTACACATTAAAAGCCCCTTTCATATTAATGTTTTCTTCATTTCTACTAAATATGTTGCATGAACTACAAATTCTAATAACAATTATTTATTTTTTTTACAAAAAACATCCCAATGAGCAAAGCATGGAAATGCATGTTATTTTTCATATATTTTTAAATTTAAATGTAAAAAAATGTCAATTTTTCCTCACATCTCCTCCATTATAAGCAGACAAATACATACCTACGTAAACAAAATCGTTGATTCAAGTAATAAAAAAAATAACCTCCCGCTTACTAAGTATTTACATTGAATTCACTAATAAATTACTCTTTTCATCCAAACATCTCTTTACTTAACAAAAAATTGTAATCAACCTATCAAAAATTACATTCAAAGTGAAAGATGTAATAAATTTAAGTTTAAGCTAAGAGCTAAAGAAAACTCACTAGTGCAAAAACACTGTTTAATGTCACCCAGAAGACGTCGGTTAAAAGGTGGTTCGACGTATATTAATGGATGGTGACATTACCGTAAATAAGTTGGTAACCAAGACGTCGGTTTCTAAGGCAAGCACATCTATAATTTAGTAGACGTTTGTTCCTCCCTAACCAGACGTCCAAGGGCCTGACAAGTAGGTGAGAAGACAGTCTTTTCTATCCCATTGGCGTCGGTTATAAGGGGGGCAGATGTCGATCTGGCTATAATTAATGCTCTTCACCTAATTCTCAGACGCTTAGACGTCACGTAATAAATAACCGACGTCTATAATGTTATAGACGTCTGTGCCCCTTGACTTGACGTCAATGGGCCTGATAGGAAGGCGAGAAGACATTCAATTTCTACCACATAGACGTCTGTTTTCTGGGGGGACTAACATCTATGTGGCTGTAATTAATGCTACTCACCAAACTCGCAGGCACTTCGACGTCTAGTAGTAGGGGGTCGACGTCTAAAATGTTATAGACGTCGGCGCCCCAGGTCAATCGTCGTCTACTTCCCTGACCGGAATTGAAAAGTCATTCCAATTAGCGCCGTAGACGTCGGCACCCCCTGTGTCCGACGTCTAAGGTGCCTGCAAAAGGCAGATTAAAAGTTATCTTGGACGTCACACTAGTGAGCTAACCGACGTCTAGCTGACTATAGACGTCGATTTCTGTGGTAACCGACGCCTAAATTCATGTTAAATATACCACAGACTCGCAGTTACGCAAACATCATCGTCTTCCTCCTCTCATTTTTCTCTCTTGCGGCATTGCATTCCAGGTGCGTCTTTTTTTATTTAAACCGTTTAAACTTTGTTTCAGTCTTATTATATTAGTCTTTCATCGATTATCTTCTAATTCAACTGATTAAAATGTGTTTTCGTTGTGTTGTGTTTTAGTGTAGTTTTGTTCCTCTCTTGGGGTAATGTAGTACAACATTCTGTCTTTGCTAGCTGCCTCCCAGAAAAAGCGGCGTCTTTTGGATTTCTTATGGCGTTTTGACCCAAAAACGACCCTGGGTCGTTGCTTGGTTATCGTTTCACCGTAATTTTTTCCTCTTGCGGTTGAAAATGGAACTATGCAAGAACCCAGGTTCGATTTTGGGTTCAAATGTCCTGAGAATTTCAAAAGACGCAAGCTTTTTTTGGGGAGAAACTAACAAAGATAGAGTGTGCTACTAGGCTATCCAAAAACAGGAACAAAATTGCACTAAAACCCAACGACTATATTAGACGTCGGTTAATGCATACACCGACGTTATAGACGTCGGTTAGTGCCATGATCGAAGTCTATACAGTGCTATTAGACGTCGGTGTAGACACTAACCGACGTCTATATAGACGTCGGACATGGAACTAACGGACATCTATATAGACGTATGTTATATGTAAATTCGACGTCCCATTAACGTCACCCGTAATGATGTCGGTTGTGAAAAATACATTAAAAGTCCAAAATAACATACGTCTAAAGCCCTTTCTGCACTAGTGACTACATACAAAAAATAAGATTTTTTTAAATTAAAAAATAAAAAAATCAAGAAATATGTTGAATTAAATAGAATAATAATAAGAAAGAAAATATGAATGTGACAAAAAAACGTTAAATATAAATAATATATTTAAGATTACCACAGCATTGTAAAACAATATTTAACCAATTAGAAAAAATAAGAAACCGAGAGTGATTAGATAAGCGAAACTATTTTAAACACCCGCTTATGAACTTTACTTAATTCATATAATTCGATTTCTCAAAACTTAAACTCAAATTTTTTTTAAAAAAAATCTCAAAACACACTTGTCAAACAAACATTATCATCTCGTAATTCAACTAAAAATTGTATTTGAACAGAATTAAAGAATTAAGAACTGAAATGAAAATTGATGAATATACATACTGGAATAAAAAAAGTTAGAATATAAAGAAATTATTTAAAATTTTAGAAAAATAAATTCATTTAATTTAAATCTAACCAAATTTAAAGTACAACAAATAAAGAGGTGGCTGTGACGGGTAAATTAAAATTTGAGGTGCTTCATAAATCTCTACTGTTTGAATAAAGTTTGCAGCAACCAAAATAGAATCATGCATGTGAACTCAACTTCCATCGCAAAACCAAATAAATTCACGTCCCTACTTATTCATTGCGTTTTAAATTACCAACTCCTGCTTGCAATTTCTTGCCACAGAAAACGTATCAATTATTGCGTTTGAAATAAATAAAAAAATTTAATAACTTTTTTTTTACAATTCCTTTTATAATCGTTTATATGATAATTTATGATTGGTTGGTTTCAAATATGCAAACTAATGAAACAGTGACATATATGTTGATATTAATCTGAATATCATAATTGTAATAACTGTCCATTGACAGTTAGTTTCCTTTGCTGCATAAGCACGTTCTGCATAATTCCTTTCTCTGCATAATCACTTACCAGACTATAACAATATAATCTATTATAAAAAATTGTTAAAACTTTAAAATAATTCTTGCCAATTTTCAATTCAAAACTTACCAATTACATCAACTATTATGTGAATGTCACTTCACTAATGTATTGTCTAAAAGGTTTTAGATGGTTTCATTTTGTTAAACCACCGTTTCAATTGCTTGTATCCGAGGTGTTATCCCTTTTTGACTTTGATGATTTTCATTTTAGAAAACTTTTTGAAAGGTTTTGAAAAATAAAAAAATATTTAAATTATTTTTAATCATGATTAATAAACAAGAAATTATTAAATGTATAATAAAAATAATAAATAAATACAAATTAGATAAGAATTAGATACGGACAATGTGATGTTTGTTGTATGACGTGACTTATAATCTAAAATAAAAGTCAAACATCCTTTCACCAATTACTTATTCTATTAAATTTCAACAAAAATGACAGGAAAATGCTTGGAAAACATATTAAAAACAAGGTTAACACAATTTGAAGATGTCATAATTTTATTTTAAATATATTTCGAAAAATAAAAAAAAAATATTTAAATTGTATTTAATCTCGAATTTTAATCAATAAAAACAATAATAATGTATTTAGCTAATAAACTTTGATTAAAGTTAACAAAACAAAATCACATAATTAATTAATGAACACGGATCTAACAGCACCATTTTGGTTCCTCGAATTAAAGAATGAATACCTTCAAGAATTAAAGCTTGTTTGAGTTAATTGATTGCACCGAACAAAAATAATGATTAATTAACAGAAGAAATCAAGATTGAATAATAATATTTAAATAATATTTTTTTATAATATTTAAACAATATTTATGTTTTATTCTGATTTATTTTTAATAATATTTGAAAATTATTTACGTGTTATTCTATTATTGATTTATGTTAGTGTTTATTATTATTGTTATTGATTGCTAACGAATATTTTTGAACTGCATCCGAAGAGATACATTGCTAGCACCAAATCAACTTCTACTCATGGCTTTTCAAAATGCAAAAGAAAACCGAGGTGTTAAAAATCAGTTTTAGTCCACAAGCCAATCCGAATTTAATTTTTTTTAAATATAAATTAAAATAGATTGACTCAAGTTAAACGGATTAAAATAGAATTAAAATAGATTGATTCACGATCCATTAACAATGATTCTTTATTAATTTTTCTTAAGTTTTTTTATTATAATTATTTATTATTTTTAGTTATGTAAGTTGATAATTTGAATTTTAAAATATTAGAATCGTGTTCAATAATATTTAATAATTTAGATATTTAATTTATTTTTTTGTAATTATAAAAATTGACATTTTATTTCTAACTATCATCTTTATAATAATGTTTGATAACATAGTTTAAAACTTGTCCTAGTACAAAATAATGAGTGGAGTCCACTTAGATTATATTATAATAAACATATAAAACAAACTGAAAAAAATAAATTAAAATATAAAACAAGTTTAGCTGATTAACTTTTAATTCAATTCATAATAACTTTTAGTCATTCTCAATTCAATTTTAGAATTAGCTTTTGAGGATATAATGAAATTTTGATTATTCTAAAAACGAAAACAATGTTTAATTCTCTCATTTTTCTCCCTATAGTACATTGTATATAATTGAATTATAAGATTGCCTTATCTCTAGTCGATGTGGGACTTCCAACAAATTTCATCAAACAAAAATAATTATATTTTGAGAACATTGAAAACTGAATATTTAGAACCTTAGAAAAGAAAATCTCAAATTAGAAAATTAAGTTAGAAATTTAAGAAGTCATATAAAGAAAGTAATAAAGTGCAGAAATTAAAATTGCATGATTGAAATTTGAAGAAATTACGCAGAATCTTTAAAGTGTTCTAAAAGGTCCATGAAGAAAAAGCGATTCATTGAAAAAGAACTTCAAAGTATTCTTTATCTGACTTTCAAATGAACAAGAAAGTTCTTAATAAATTAATTACAAATTATTTATCAAAAGTGATTTATATACGGAAATAGGCATTATATTTTGAAGAGGCTTAGATTTCTCACACACATAAAAACGTTAAACTAAATCAACTCGACTCATACAAGTTAATTTATTATACATTAAGTTAAAAATAAATTAGCTTAACGTGACTTACTTTTTTGTAAATAGAAATTTAGTATATTTTGTTCTCTTAATTTATTTTTTTATATATTTAATGTTGTACAAGTGGATTAACAAAACTCATCTATTTAAATAGGCCACTTAAATTGTTCATCCATTTCAACCATCATTATTATAAATATAATAATTAAAAATTAAAATTTTATCATACAATGGATGTTATCTATTATCTATTATCTATTATCTAGGGAAATGATAGTTTGACACCGTATGAGTGACAAATTTTTGACACCAATGACGTGTCAGTTTTTCGTTGGTTGAGCAATTTAAAAAAAATAAAATAAAATTTACTGACGTGGAAATGGAAAGCAAGGAGAAGGAAATGGTTTTCCATTTGAATTTCATTTTCAGAAACGTAGAGAGAGAAGGAGAACGAAAGCTCCGAACGAGCGAAGCCCACTTCCCGACTCCACCGTGTTTCCCCGTTCGACGGCCACCGGAGGTCCACCGCCGATCATCTTCCTCTTGCCGCTCGCGTGTCTTCCCACCGATCAACTTCGCTGGCACCGTGACCGTCGCTTTCTCTTCCCGCCGTCCCAGTCGTCCTGTTTCCACCGTTCTGCACGAAGAGGGCAACTACCAATCTTTCATTTGTTTTGAAATCCAAACTTCCTTGTAAACGAAATATAATGATTAAAAATCACAAAGTATCATTGAATAACAAATTTATATCCAATTGTATGCACAGGCAACGTTTTGTTTGAAAAATTATTTTGCTGGAACGAAAGTGGTAGCAAGGGCGTTATAAGTGGGTAGTTTAACATAAGTTTCTGCACGAAGAGGGCAACTACCAATCTTTCATTTGTTTTGAAATCCAAACTTCCTTGTAAACGAAATATAATGATTAAAATTCACAAAGTATCATTGAATAACAAATTTATATCCAATTGTATGCACAGGCAACGTTTTGTTTAAAAAATTATTTTGCTGGAACGAAAGTGGTAGCAAGGGCGTTATAAGTGGGTAGTTTAGGATAAGTTTCTGCACGAAGAGGGCAACTACCAATCTTTCATTTGTTTTGAAATCCAAACTTCCTTGTAAACGAAATATAATGATTAAAATTCACAAAGTATCATTGAATAACAAATTTATATCCAATTGTATGCACAAGCAATGTTTTTTTGAAAAATTATTTTGCTGGAACGAAAGTGGTAGCAAGGGCGTTATAAGTGGGTAGTTTAACATAAGTTTCTGCACGAAGATGGCAACTACCAATCTTTCATTTGTTTTGAAATCCAAACTTCCTTGTAAACAAAATATAATGATTAAAAATCACAAAGTATCATTGAATAACAAATTTATATCCAATTGTATGCACAGGCAACGTTTTTTTGAAAAATTATTTTGCTGGAACGAAAGTGGTAGCAAGGGCGTTATAAGTGGGTAGTTTAGGATAAGTTTCTGCATGAAGAGGGCAACTATCAATCTTTCATTTGTTTTGAAATCCAAACTTCCTTGTAAACGAAATATAATGATTAAAAATCACAAAGTATCATTGAATAACAAATTTATATCCAATTGTATGCACAGGCAACGTTTTTTTGAAAAATTATTTTGCTGGAACGAAAGTGGTAGCAAGGGCGTTATAAGTGGGTAGTTTAACATAAGTTTCTGCACGAAGAGGGCAACTACCAATCTTTCATTTGTTTTGAAATCCAAACTTCCTTGTAAACGAAATATAATGATTAAAAATCTCAAAGTATCATTGAATAACACATTTATATCCAATTGTATGCACAGACAACGTTTTTTTGAAAAATGACATTGCTGGAAATAAAGTGGTAGCAAGGGCGTTATAAGTGGGTAGTTTAACATAAGTTTCTGCACGAAGAGGGCAACTACCAATCTTTCATTTGTTTTGAAATCCAAACTTCCTTGTAAACGAAATATAATGATTAAAAATCTCAAAGTATCATTGAATAACACATTTATATCCAATTGTATGCACAGACAACGTTTTTTTGAAAAATTACATTGCTGGAAATAAAGTGGTAGCAAGGGCGTTATAAGTGGGTAGTTTAACATAAGTTTCTGCACGAAGATGGCAACTACCAATCTTTCATTTGAAATAAAGTGGTAGCAAGGGCGTTATAAGTGGGTAGTTTAACATAAGTTTCTGCACGAAGAGGGCAACTACCAATCTTTCATTTGTTTTGAAATCCTAACTTCCTTGTAATCGAAATATAATGATTAAAATTCACAGAGTGTCATTCAGTAACGGCAGTGTTCCGGTGGTCCTCGGGTTGCGGTTCAACGGCGACTGACGGTGGTCTTCCCGTCGCCGTTCAACGGCGAGAGAACGGTGGAAACGGGACGACTGGGACGGCGGGAAGAGAAAGCGACGGTCACGGTGCCAGCGAAGTTGATCGGTGGGAAGACACGCGAGCGGCGAGCGGAAGATGATCGGCGGTGGACATCCGGTGGCCGTCGAACGGGGAAACACGGTGGAGTCGGGAAGTGGGCTTCGCTCGTTCGGAGCTTTCGTTCTCCTTCTCTCTCTACGTTTCTGAAAATGAAATTCAAATGGAAAACCCTTTCCTTCTCCTTGCTTCCAATTTCCACGTCAGTAAAAATTTTTTTTTTTTTAAATTGCTCAACCAACGAAAAATTGACACGTCATGGGTGTCAAAAATTTGTCACTCATACGGTGTCAAACTATCATTTCCCATTATCTATTATAATATATAAGAAAAAAAATAGCAATTTTACTACATTATTCATTTTTATTTTGTTGACAAATGTTCAAAAAATTGGTTTTTTAGTTATTTGACAATGTTAATTTATTTTATTTATATTTATTTTATTGTAACATGTGTATAGAAGTTATTTTACATTTTTAGCCATTTATTTTACTTTTTAAACCCATTTGCCCTAATATTGGAAATATATTTTTGTATTATTGTTTTCATTTTTAATTTTATTCTGTTATAATTTCTAAAATAAAAATATATTTCAAATATATAATTTAATATCTAAAAGTTATAATTTTAGTTCTTAAATATCTATTAGTTTCTTAAAAATATTAAATAAAAATAATTTATATTTAAAGTAATAATTTTTGTTATTTTTATTTTTTTCTTTTTATGATTTATAATTATTTGATCATTTAATAAATAAAATTTTGAAAAATATATTGTAGTCTTATTTCTTAAAATTATAATATAAATACTTTTATTGTTGAATTATTTTCATATTTTTAGTATATAAAAATTAAACTGATATGATTGAATTAAAAAAAAAAACTAGCATTAATCATTTATACGTAAAAATTGGTATAAGGTGGTAAATAATTATATTGGTAAAAAAATAAATTAAAACATTGTAGTTGAAAGTTTATTTTAAAGAAAATCACTTCTTAATATTAATTTTGTTTTCTATTCTTTGATTAAAATATATCACTAATGTATTTATATTATCATTAGTTTAGTGTAGAAATATATTTTAGAGATACATTAATTAGATAAACCTAATAACACGTTCTAGACAAATATAGTAAAAAGTATTATGAATCTAGCAATATATACATAGATGAGTGTCTACATGCATTGATTCATACAACAAAAAATATTAGATGAGTCTATCAAAACACAATAAACATATGTTAATTAAATAAGTATAACAAAAGACATTAGATGAATCATTTCATACATTAATTAGACGAGTCTAAGAATACATTGATTAGACAAGTATAATACATATTAGATGAGTCTGTCCACACAATCATTGTACAAATATAACAAAAAAATTAGATGAATCATTCCACACATTGATTACATAAGTCTAGGAATACCCATTAGACAAGTTTGTCCATACACTAATTAGACAAGTCTAACAACAAACACTAGACGAGATTGTTCATACACGAATAAGACAAGCTTGACAATATATATTACGCAAATATGTCCATATGCAAATTATACGAGTCTATTAATACACATTAGACAAATTTGTCTATTGACTAATTAAATGAGTCTGCAATACATTATTTAGACAACTATGTTCATATACTAATTAAACGAGTATATCATCAGACACTATACACTTATTAGAAAAGTCTTATAGTATACATTAAACAAGTTTGTTCATGCACTAATTATATGAGTCTATTAATACACATTAGACAAGTTTATCCACTTACTTATTAGACATGTTTTGCAATACATATTACATAAGTTTAAAAAATACACTAATTAGAGGATTATAGCAATACACATTATATGAGTGTGTCCATATATTAATTAGACAAGTCTAACAATACACATTAGATAAGTATGTTCAGTACTTATTAGATGAGTATAGTAAAAACATAAGAGGAGTCATTCCATACATTATTAGACGAGTCTAAGAATACACATTAGACAAGTATGTTCATACACTGATCAGACGAGTCTTGCAACACACATTGGACAAATTTGCCCATACATTGATTAGACGAGTCTGGAAATATACGTTAGATGAGTTTGTTCATAAATATATTAGATTAGTCTATTAATACACATTAAATGACTCTGCCCATTTTCTGATTAGAAATGTCTTACAATATGCATTAGACAAATTTGTCTATATACTGATTAAACGAGTCTAAGAATACACATTAGATGAGTGTGTCCATATATTGATTAAACGAGTCAAACAACACATATTATATGAGTTTGTTAATAAACTAATTAGACGAGTCTAGCAATATACATTAGATCAGTCTGTGCATACACACTGATGTTTATATTTAGTGAGTTTACACTGCACATTTCTACATGTACTTTATATCATAAAATTTTATATCATATTTCTACAGTAAACTTATTCCTAACTTAAACTTTTATAAAGATTTAAATAATTTTAGCAGTAACTATTTAGGATAATTGATTTTCATCAATCAATATACCACATTGTATTAGTGATAGAGTTATAATCATCTATTAAAACTTTAACATGATCTAGACTCAATTTCAATAGTACTTATACATTTAGTTGAATACTTGTGCCAATCATGCATCTATCAAGAATAATTTTTTTACCAAAGAAACTTAGAACTAGATTGCATGTGAAGATCTAACTTTTATAATAAAATGCAGAAATTATTTCTCTTAGTATAAACCTCCAATTGTAAATCCCACTTGTCATATTGGATAAAATATATTTCAATAATACCCTGTAAAAATTGTAACCTAATCTAATGGTTTTTACCGAGACAACTCAGAAATAGAACTAGTTATCACCTCAAAATTATCCTTTAAATTTTGCAAAGCTCTTTTTTTTTCATGATTTATCAATTTACTTGTAAAAACATGTTTAAATAAGAAATTTAAATATAGTTAACATGAAAGAGAAGGTGTTACAATACACATTAGACGAGTGTGCAATATACTAATTAAATGAATTTAATAGCACATATTAGACGAATTTATCAATGTATTGTTTAGATGAGTTTAGCAATATATATTAGATCAGTCTCTTCATGCATTGATTTGTGTATTTAGCAAGTCTACACTAAATATTTCTACATATCCTTCATATTTTTATAGAGAATCCATTATTTTTTTACACATGTTTTATCCATTGTATGTTTACAAAGTTTATTATTTATATTTTTATAAAGATATTAACTTTCTACATACATAAATCAATTTCAGATTAATTCTGTTAAAAAAAAAGTAAGTTATAAACTTAAAATATTTATTATTTCTTTTCTCAATCCTTAAATTTCTTTTAATAAACACACAACCAAACTCTTGTGATATTAGTTTAAAATTAGTTTCTTAATATATATATATATATATATATATATATATATATATATATATATATATATATATATATATATATATATGGAGTTTGTTAACGTGCGTACGCCTGTTTTTTCAGTTGATACATTTTAACAATGTGTACCGAGTTGTAGTAAACAAAAATACCCTCATATATTATGAATTCTAAGTTTTAAAGTCAATGATATTTAAATAATTTTCATTCTCAAAACTAAAAAAAAAAAAAACAAAAAACCCCAAACCCTTACTCACCTCTCTCATTCCTCTCAATCCTTTCTCTTTCATCTCTCTCACTCCAACATTTTCTCTGTCATCATCTCTACTGTAGCACTAATTAAAAAAATCAGAAACTGTTAAGCAATTTCTTAAAAAAAATGATTTTATAATGAGTTTTTATTTTATAATTTTCTTCTTATCTAATTTTATCTAATTTTCATAAGCATAATGACATATGAAGGAATTGGTAACCTGGAAAAAATCAGAAACACTCGCTATTAAACAATTTCTTACAAAAAATGATTTTATAATGAGTTTTCATTTTATCATTTTTGTCTTATCTAATTTTATATAATTTTCACAAGCATAATGACATCAGAAAGAATTGGTAATTGGCCTGAAGGTTTTTTAAGAGATGATGATTCAACATCTGCAGATGATGAAATTAGAGAGGTTAGTGAAGATGATGAAATTAAAGAGATCTTGAATGAACCTTTGCTTTAAGGAGAATATGTCAATGACTCAACTATTTACAATGATAAATTGTTTAACGACAAGTATTTCTAATTTTTTTTTTTCAGTTGGATCTACCATAGGATGATAGAGAAAATGTTGGACTGAGAGAGATGAAAGATAAAGGGTTGAGAGGAATGAGGGAGGTGAGTAAGGGTTTGGGGTTTCTTTTTTTTAGTTTTGAGAATGAAAATTATTTAAATATTCTTGACTTTAAAACTTAGAATCCATAATATATGAGGGTATTTTTGTCTACTATAATCCGGCACACATTGTTAAAATGTGAAAAACAGGCGTTAACAAACCCCTATATATATTAGTAATATTATTTCTAAATATATATTTATAAATATATAAGTTAATATAAATTATATTTTTATTTATTAATTGTTATTTAAAAAAGAAAAAGAAACCAAAAATTTGGTTCCATGATTACAATTTTTTTTATCGAGAGAATATTGGTTCGTAAATGGTACCGTCATATTGAGTAATAAAAAGAAAATGCCAATTTTTAATGAAAATTTGTATACTCGATTAAATGAATACTGCATAAAAGAAATTAAACTATAACACAAAAACTACTCTACATATAGAAAACAAGGTTCTAAGAGGTCATTTTAATTAAAATAAAATTATCGAAAACGTAAATGAAAAATTCTTGAAAGAAAAAAATATAAAATTAAATTTATTAAATTGATAACCATAATATTTTAGTTTCATTCCATGTGATAGTTAATATCATTTTATAATAAATTACATTTTAAAAAGTTAAGATTATTAAATTTAAAATAAATTACAAAATTAAATTATATAAAATTAAATTTGAACTAACCACTAACTTATAACATAATGATGAAATATTTTTTAAATTATAAATTATTATACTTTCAGAAATTAATTATTTATAAAGCAATTATAAATATATTACTGATCTATATATATATAGATGAAACTTAGTTTTTACTTTTATAATATGTCTAATATTTTTTTATTAATATACTCACTATTTTGGTAATGTTGGTATAAATTTTAAATATATATTTTCATGTTTTATAGATGATTGAAAATAAGATAAATATAAAATTAGGTTCGGAATTCGGTTTTGGTCATGTGATAATTTATTTGGCGAGGTTTGGGTTTTTGGAATGTTTTCCGAAAAAAGACTTACACTTTGTTGAAGACAGAAAGCGAACCACAAAAGGAAATGCAAAGAGGAGATAAGTTGTTCACGTGAAAGGTACCAAAAGTGCTAACATAAAGAAACAGAGACACGTCAAATCCAAAACCCAATATAGAAACATAGAGCAACCAAATTTAGGAAGTATAACATTTTACATTTTAACGGTATCAATTATTAATTATTTGTAATAAAATTTAAATAATTTAAACATTTTACATATTAAAATCATGGAAAAAAAAATCATAGAAATAGCATATGGAGGGATCAATTTAACTATTTCTGGCATATACTAACTGAATGAAATGAATTTGATGGAAAATTGGAGATCATAACACTAATTTTAATTCCTTTAAATAAATAAAAAATCTGTTGTTCTATTTGGAATTTATTTTATTTAGGTTTAAAAATCAATACTATCATGTGTTTGTGTCTTTCCCAATTTCTTTATGTTAGGATGATGACAGAGATGGATTATACTGTAAATATTATTTTTATTTTTACAAGTGCAATTTATTTTTTTTATTTTTAAATATGATAAATCAAAATAATAACAAAATATAAATAATAAAAGTTAAATAAATTCGTATAGTAACACTTTTTTATTTTTATTTTCTAATAAAAAATACTCATTTTCTTCTTTTCATTTTATTGTCTGAAGGTATGAACGACAGAATAGAATGATAAGGTACACACACAAAAAAAAGAAAAAAAAAAGCAATATATTTTCAAATGATTTTTTAAAATTTATAATTTAAAAATATGATTAATTATATCAAAAAAGTATTTGTGATGCAATGAATAGTGTCTTCAATAAAATAAAATATATTTTGAATATTTCATTAATATTTACACCTATCTAGGATATAATCCACTATATTAATATTGAAACAATCAATTATTTTTTAATAAATTAATTATACAATTAATATTTTATTAAGGTCTATCTTTTTATTTAATTAAAAAATAAGCAAACAATCTATATTTTTTCACTTCTATCTAAAAAAGTTATAATTTTAATACATTTTTTAATTTCGTTAACTTTTTTATAAAATTATATAATTATAAAAAAAATACACAATTATAATCTTATAAAGTTATAAAAGGGTAAATCTAAAAAGTTATAAGATTATAAGATAATAATATTAAAAATCAATAAAATTATAAGATATAAATTATAAAATTATTAAGTCAAATTCGTAAACTTATAAAATCATAAAAGTCACAAAATCTTAAAATTCATAAAAATTATAAAGTTATAAGACGATAAATCTTGAAAAATTATAAGATTATAAAATTAAAAAACAATAATAATACAAAATATAAATTATAAAATTATAAAGTCATAATGTAAAGTTATAAAGTCATTAAAGACAAAACAAAACATAAAATTCATAAAAAATTATAAAGTTATAAAACTTATAAAAGTTATAAAGTCACAAATGTCATAAAAATCATAAAATTATAGAACTCAGTAAAAAAAATATCATAAATTTATCAAATTCATAATAAATAAAAAGTCATAAATCATAAAAACTTATATAGTCATAATAAAACTCATAAATGTCATAAAATCAGAAAAGACAAAAAGTCATAAATTCTTCAAAGTCATAACGTCACAAAGTTGTAAAATTTATAAAGTCATAAATGACATAAAGTAAAAACAATTCATAAAATAAAAAATTTATAAAATTATAAAATTCAATGTCATAAAATTATAAATTCATAAAATTCATTAAATTTATAAAAGTCATCAAATTGTAAACCTGAAAAATTATAAGATTAAAAGACAATATAAGATATAAGATATAAATTATAAAATTATAAAGTCAAAAAGTTATAAAATAATAAAAGACATAAAAACATAAAATTTATAAAACTTATAAAATATGCTAAACACATACAATTCATAATCATCATTATAATTTCATTTGTCATTAATAATGTAACACCCCGACAACTTACAGGAAATATTAACTCCCCACATATCAACACGAGGTTTTCTAATGTGCTTTATCTTCACTCGCACATTTTTTTTCACACATCAACACGAGGCTTTCCAATGTGCTTTATCCTCACTCGCACATTTTTCGAGAAAACTTTCCACAAAGTCACTCATTCCTAAATTACTCGAGGCTAAGCATGCTTAACCATGGAGTTCTTATGGGTTAGGTTATCGAAAAACAAATGCATTTGTTGATATGAGTAGCCAAATTAATTCCTTTAAGCTATCATTCAACCGTATAGTCCTATACCTATACAGTCTCTAGATCCCTCTCATTTCGGTGTATGTTCGATTCATCCATGTGTCCCTTCCACTGGAAGTCTACCAGGAGCCACTCCTTGTCTGTGCCTCTTGCACCGGCGATCACTCTCCGCCCTCGTCAGTGCCCTGGTGTCACATGCCCACCAACTTCCGCTTGGTTCGTCCTCGAACCACACCGTACTGGGAGAGGCTAGGCTCTGATACCATTTGTAACGCCCCGACAACTTACAGGGAATATTGACTTCCCCCACACATCAACACGAGGCTTTCCAATGTGCTTTGTCCTCACTCGTACATTTTTTGGGAAAACTTCCCAGAAGGTCACCCATCCCTAAATTACTCCAGGCTAAGCACGCTTAACCATGTAGTTCTTATGGGTTAGGCTACCGAAAAACAAATGCATTTGCTTTTCGGTAGCCTAATCCATAAGAACTTCATGGTTAAGCGTGTTTAGCCTGGAGTAATTTAGGGATGGGTGACCTTCTGGGAAGTTTTTCAGGAAAGTGTGCGAGTGAGGACAAAGCACACTGGAAAGCCTCGTGTTAATGTGTGGGGGCAGTCAATAGTCCTTGTGAGTTGTCGGGGCGTTACAAGTCAAATCACACTTATATTTATCCATAAGTCCATTAACCATTCTAAGATAAATATCATAAACCAATCATCATTTAATATTTACAAAATCACACATTAAATATACAATAATAATAATAATAGGACATATAATAGAGTTAGACTCTTTAATTTCACTCAACAAGAATATCTACTCGCTCATCATGTAGTGCCTAAAAGCACACTCATCCAATGACAAGATAGCTTGTCCAACGACCACAAAGTCAGTAGCTCTCTGACTTTGGCTTTGTCCAACGAGTATATTCTTGTGACAATCAAGTCAGTAGCTCTCTAACTTTGATGTCACCCAAGGAGTATATTATTGTCTAACGAGTCTGCATAATTCTGCAAATTTATGTCATTCTATCCCTACAAGCACAGTTCAATAACTAACGCAAATGCCAAATTCAGATTACACCACATTCAATGATCAAACAACATCATCTACAGTACTAACCAGACAACATTCCCAATTTCATCATGCAATTCAAGTAACCAAATTACAATCCTAATTTCAGTTTCTATTTATCAATCCCTAGTCAGATAACTCAATCATACAAGAAAACACTATACAAGCATACAATTAGCAATTACCATGTATCAATCACATAAAAAGTATGTAATTAGCTCCCCTTATCTAAGAGACATACGAACTTGCTCTAAGGAAAGTCAAATCTCTTAAAGCTTACAAGATGCCCTATCTATACCTAAAAATAACACAAAAATGATCAAGACATATCGTTATTATCATTGAAAAGAAAAGACTCATATAAAAGATTAAAAGCACACATGCAAGTAAAAAAAAGATTATAAAAAGTAGTACTGTCAAAATGGGTTGTAGCCCACAAGCCATCCGGCTCACCACATATTTAAACCGAGTTAAGTTAGAAAAAAATGTAATTTTTTTATGCAGATTAGTTTTCAACCCGACTTACCACATGTTTTAATATTTATATTTTTATTTAAATAAAAATAAACAAAAAATAACAAGCTCAAAATTTATTTTAATTTTAATTTACATTTTTAAAATTATAATTATTAGTTAATAAAAAAAAGTGGTAGATCTTTAAATACTTTTCAACATTTAATTGAATTGAATTTTTAATTTCAATACAAAGACATCTTGATAATTTTATAAATGTACAAGTTTGTAAGATTTTTTTTTCTCACATCACATCAATTAAATCATTGATCTAATCATAACGACCTTTTCAATTTTTGTTTGTTGAATTAATCAACATTTTAATAACTCTCTAAAACTAATAAGACTTTTTTATTATATCAAATCAATAAAGTAATTACTCATCATCAATCCTATTGGTATTCTCGTCTAAACTAAACAACATTTTGATAATTTTTTAAATACATTAATTACAATACCTGTTCTTTACATCTCATCAATCAAAATATTAATTCATAACCAGTTACTATTCTTCTTTCACTTCTTGTTTAATATAAATAATACTTTTATAACATTTTAAATATCTTAATTTACAATATCTTCCTTTATCATATGACATCAATCAATTTTTTTTATAATGTTTTTGATCAAAATTTTGCATTTTCACTCTATTAACTTTAAATGTCCTTTTCTATATATATTTTTCAATCCCAGCTTTAAACAAACACAACTCCCAAAAGCTAAAGAAGAGGACCGATCTTTCCCTAACCCAAAGAAATACTTAATGTATAAAGAGAAACTTGAAAGGAAAAACAGAAAAAATAAAAAATAAGACTGTGCATATCATGCATACTTAGAAAGAAGAAAAGGAGATTTTCATCACATAGGAGATTTCTTTGTAACTATGTGCAGGACCAAAGTCATTTTCCACAAATACTAATTAATGCACCTTCTCTATATCTTCTTCCTTAGGTTAATGCTTCTTCATGTTTGTTGTCACCAACCCAACTTCGTCACTCTTTATTTCCTTTTCCCTATAAAACCCCTTCTTCTCTTAATTTCAATGTTCAACAAACTCACTCTTCCAATGTCTCCCCAACTCTCCCTTGAACCCTGGACCACCCTTGCCGGAAAAGTCGTTATGGTCACCGGCGCTTCCTCCGGCCTCGGCCGTGACTTTTGTCTCGACCTTGGCCGCGCTGGCTGCTGCGTCGTCCTGGCCGCTCGTCGAGTCGACCGCCTCCAGTCCCTCTGCGACGAAATCAACAGGATGCGATCGCCGGCGGAGCTCGCAGAAGGTGACCGGAGCCTCCGCGCCGTCGCTGTGGAACTTGACGTTGCCGCTGATGGCGCTGTCGTCGATAGACACGTGCAGAAAGCGTGGGACGCCTTCGGCCACCTCGATGCGCTGATCAATAACGCTGGTGTCAGAGGTAACTTATTTTCCGAAACGGAGATCAGAAAAATTTACTCAAAATCTTTAATATGATATCAGAATGAGTAAATAATAATGCAGGATTGGTTGAATTGAAATTAGAGAAATCCACGTCCGTTGCTTTCGACTTTTTTTTTATGGTACTGATTTTCTGAATCTATATATCAACTCGAACAGAGATAATTTAGTTTACAGAAAATCTAATATGATATTAGAATGATATGCAAATAATAATAATAATAATAATAATAATAATAATAATAATAATAATAATAATAATAATAATAATAATAATAATAATAATAATAATAATAATAATAATAATAGGAATAACAAAACGCAGATCAGTTGAACTGAAATTCGAGAAATCCACGTCATTTCCAACGATTGCTTTCCACCTTTCTTTGAGATTGTACTTATTATTAGACTTTTCCGAATGTTAATTAGCTACTATGATTTTATTTGAAGGAGTTTAGATATTTTGATTATCTGTTTATGTAATTTATTTATTAAAAACTTCGTGACAGTGAAGAGACATGGAAATATCGTTTAAGAAGAAGGAGATTTGAAAAACAGATAAAAATAAATAAAATGAATAATTTATAAAAGAAATATATATAAATGTACTGTCTATTAGGTTTTGGGTTGGGTTGAGAACAAATTTATATTTTGTCGCTAGTTTATGATTCATTTATTTCTTATATATGTTTATTTGTAAACAGCAAATATTTTAAGATAGATTAATTTGATAGTTAATTATTTTCTGAGTATTTGTGATTTGCTGATATGATAATTGCATGTTTTAAGTTTAAAGGTGAGATTTAAAAATTGGTGGATAAGTTGTGAATCTGATAAAGGAATAAAGTGTGTGCGAAAGGGTATATTGTTTTAAAGCATGCCTCTGATTACGTTGTTTTGTGGTTTTAAAGGAAAGTTTTCTTTTACCCAAAAGTTTGTATTATTTAATCACTGGTTTTAACCAAGGAGTTATACGTTTTTGGTGCTCAAAGATCTTTAACTATATCAAGTCATTAATGTAAAGTTTAACCCAGTAAGAGGGTGATTGTTGAAACAATTGAGAAGCAAGTGATTTGCACAATTGAGATGTGGCCTATCATATACTTTCTTGGTAACTCACTGATTACGGAAAGTTGTGTGGCGTGAAGGAACTGTGAAGTCACCATTGGAATTGTCCGAGGAGGAATGGAACCAAGCATTCAGAACGAACCTAACTGGGACGTGGTTGGTTTCAAAAAGTGTATGTAAACGCATGCGTGACGCTCAGAGGAAAGGATCAATCATCAACATTGCTTCAATTGCTGGTTTGAATCGTGGTCAATTGCCTGGTGGAGCTGCATATTCATCTTCTAAAGCAGGTGTCAATATGCTGACAAAGGTAAACCATAACCACTTGGCGTTTGATTTTTCTTAATTAAAGAAACCCAACTAAAGCTATACAGTCTTCTTTGAATTTCCCTTTTCCACTTTGAATTTCTTCTTTTCCACATTGAATTTCTTTACATCTCACTTTGTGGTTATCGTTGGTCTGTTGAATGGGAATATTCCATCGGAACACAGAAATTTTGAAAAGAATTGACGTTGACTTCTACTGTTCAGATATTTATTTAATTTAAAGTCAGAATTACATGTGGTTTTAATTGCTCCAATGTAAAAAAAAAAAACATGTTGCTTATTTCATCACTTTATTAGTTTAAAAACTTGAAAGATAAATTGACATAACACTCTGCTTTCTTATTTGTCTGTTAGTTTAGGATCAAGATCTGTGTGAACAAATTTCTTTACAAAAGTAACCTGAAATAGCTTTTACAAATTAACTAGAGTCTCTTTTTCTTTTTCTTTTTTGTATATTTCTACAGAAAATTAATTGTACACACGTATTGTTATTATATTAAATTGGTCTTGAAGTCTTCATAGTAGGACTGCATTGTATGGATTTTGTATTCGTAATTCCATTGTGTAATAGTACAAGGGAGAAAAGAAACTCACCAGAAAATCAGGCATTATTACCATGATTAAGTTATTTATTTTGTAAGTTTGTGTAATATGTTGTTTGACAGGCGATGGCATTGGAATTGGGGGCACACAAAATCAGAGTGAATTCCATATCACCTGGACTTTTCAGATCCGAAATCACTGAAAAATTAATGGAAAAAGATTGGTTGAAAACGGTGGCGATGAAAACAGTACCCTTGAGAAGTTTTGGTACTTCAGATCCAGCATTAACATCCTTAGCTCGTTATTTAATTCATGATTCTTCTGAATACGTATCTGGCAACAATTTTATCGTCGATGCTGGAGTCACCTTACCTGGCCTCCCTCTTTATTCCTCCCTATAAACCAACCATAATAAACTTACATTTTTATATTCATTTAACTACCCTTTTACACATTAGCTAAACTAAAATATTGTACTGTAATCACTGCTTAATTTTACACATGTATTACCCCCAAGTTACTTCCCCACTAATTTCATAATTTATCCTTTAATGTCAAATAATTTAATATATTATTATAACTTCTTTTAGATATTATATATAATAGTTAAGAAAATAGAATATTTCTATCCTCTTCATCATTACAAGTTAAGTATTAAATAATCTTACCATATAGATAAAAGAAATAAACACAAAATATACAAACATAGAATAGTTATACTCTGGTTACAAAATTTAAAGTCTTTTAAAATGCATGAGTTAATAATTTTTTTCAAAATACGATACAAGACTATTAAACTATATTATGTCATATAAATATACATTTTTTTCTCAAAAGAAACTAAACTTCAGTCCACAAACTTACTGGCCAGCACCATCATCACTTACATACTCATCTATTCACCTTATAGAAGAGATAATTAAAAAAGAGAAACAACAATCAACAGATAAATGAAAGTAAACTAAACTTAAACATATACAATTCACATATATAATAATATATTTTTTAATAACTACAAGAATGTTGTAAATAAGCTACCATAGAGTGATAATAATGAGATGTTAGAAGAATGGGTTCGACCCTCTCTAAGCCACACACCTACACCCATATACATGCAACGTCCACATGAACACACAATTTATACATTTTTTTTTTATTTCAAGATCAAACCATACCATAAATAAGTATAAAACTCTTCACAAAAAAGAAAATTAAAAATAACACAATCGCAAGAGACTAATATATATATCTTACATCAAAGATCCCAATATCAAAATAAAGACTTAAGTGTCTAAGATTAATTGTCAAAGTTTCAATTCGATTAACTATGAGAGAAATCACGAGAGATTATGAGTGAGATTGTGTAAATCACTTTTGAAAGAAATAAAGAGAAATTATGAATAAAATTAAAGATGTATTAATATTATAAAATTATAAAATTTTAAATCTGTATCTATTGATATTATAGAATTATAAGATTATAAAATTATAAAACTCTAAAATTGTAAAACCTGTAAAATTATAAGATTATAATATAACATTATAAAACTATAAAATAATATATTATAAGATTATAAGATATAAGTTATAAAGTTACAAATTTATAAAGTTACAAGTTTATAAAATTATAAAATTATAAAATAATAAAATTATAAAGTTACAAATTTATAAAATTATAAAATTACAAATTTATAAAATTATAAAATTACGAATTTAAAAAATTATAAAATTCAAAATTTATAAAATTATATAAATTCTAAAATTATAAAATTATAAAACTATAAAATTCTAAACTTATAAAATTATAAAATTATAAAATTATAAAATTATAAACTTATAAAATTACAAAATTACAAAATTATAAAATTATAAGATTACAAAATTATAAAATTATAAGATTACAAGATTATAAGATTAGAAGATTATAAGATTATAAGATTACAAGATTATAAGATTATAAGATTACAAGATTATAAGATTACAAGATTATAAGATTACAAGATTACAAGATTACAAGATTACAAGATTACAAGATTACAAGATTATAAGATTACAAGATTATAAGATTACAAGATTATAAGATTACAAGATTACAAGATTACAAGATTACAAGATTACAAGATTACAAGATTACAAGATTATAAGATTACAAGATTATAAGATTACAAGATTATAAGATTACAAGATTATAAGATTACAAGATTATAAGATTATAAGATTATATAATTATAAGATTATAAGATTATAAGATTATATAATTATAAGATTATAAGATTATATAATTATAAGATTATAAGATTATAAAATTTTATAATAGTATGAGATCATAAAATAATGAGATTATAAAAATACAATAATATAATATTATAACATTTTAAATTTAGCATGAACTTGAAACTCAATTAAGGCTTTAATTAATTAAAGCATTTAAATTATTTACATTTTTCTTCACGAGTAAATGTTGATTATAATTATGATTGGGTAAATATTTTTCAATTTAGAGTAGAAGTAGTTAAATTTAAAGTTTATAAAAAAATTAGGTACTTTCGTTGAGTTTTTATTAATTTTTTTAGTTAAGTATTTAAACATTATATATTTTTTAATTCAGTATCTACAATTTAATATTTCGATTAATTTTATGACGTGAATGTTATATTTTCTTATATTTTTTTATTGGTCTTCGTATATTAAAGGTTTAATATAGTCAGAAATTTTTATTCGTGCAGTTTTTCATCAAATAGGTTTTTGTATTTTAAAAGAGTTCAATTGGGTTCCTTTCTATATAAAATTGATTCAATAAAGCTCATTGCCGTTAAATTCGGTAAACAACATTAAATGTATTGCCTGGTGACATGATGAGGTGTCATTTAATAACACGTGTCACAGTAAATTCTCATTGCGGATAAACCTCTCCCTTCCTCTTCCTCACACTTACCGATGAACCCTTCGTCGTATTCCAGTTTGTTCAAAACGACAGAGGAAAACCATTTACGACCCGAAATTCTCACAACCTAAACCAAATCCTACCTAATCTCACTCCCTCTTCTACCTTCGTCAACGACGCAACATCCTGTCACTATTCCACAAGAAAACAACAACCTCACTGTGGAAATTCCCTCCAACGAGACGCTCGCTGGAGTAGTCGTAGGGGAATCTAAAAATATGAAAGAGTTACAGGTTTCTGAGGTTGCCGCGAGGGAGAATGGTGTTTTTGAGAAAGTTTCCATGAAAGATATCTTCAAATACGAGGCTTTGTATTTTCTAGGGATTCTGTTGTTACATAATGGGGAACAACTTGTGTCATTGCCGGTTAATGGGGCTTTGTATTTTCTAGGGATTCTAGGGCTTCGTATTTTTGAGACTGTGTCATTGTCGGTTAATGATGTTTCTGGGTAACAATTTTTAATGGAGGAGAAAATTGAGGAAATTAGGCTAACGACAAATGAAGCGCGACGAATTGAATCGGAGAAGAAAGGGGAAGAGGATGTGGAGGATGAGGATATTGAAATTGATGGCGAAGAAGGTGTTGTTACTAGTCGTAGAGATGATGACGAAAAAGGTGTTATTTCTAGTGTTCCTTTGGAAGAAAGGAGGAAGATTTGTTGATGACACACGGGATGCTGATGAGCAGAAGAGTGTTTCTAGTGTTCCTTTGGACTTAAATTATTTGTTTATGTGCCACCTATATTTTAAAAGCTAAATAAATAATTTAAGTTCACCTATTAAATTATTAATTGTGCCACGTCTTTTGAAACTGACAGCTCATCTTGCCAGCAAGCAAGATTTTTGACGCCGTCCAGAGAAGTTAACGGCATGGATTGAATTGCTCGAATTTTTCAAAAACAGGGACCAATTGATCAACTTGGAAATAGAGGGACCTACTTGACGAAAAACTGCACAAATAGAGACCACTGAATCTATTAAAACTATATTAAATTTGTTTTGATTATTTGTCTTCGTATATTAAGTTTGTTTTAGATTGAATGGTTGCGTGATTACGAGTTTAGATGTATAGATTATTTTTGTTGAGTTAGCTTGATATGTATGAAGTGAAAATGTGTTATCTGTTATGTTTTTTAAAGTTGTTTTCTAAGTTGTTAAATTAGGGAATTTGCCCTATGAATGAATGCTTGTAACTTTAATGAATCAATTTTGGCAAAAGGAAAACATTTAATCAAGGTTATGAATATTACTTTTTTATGCAAATTTTTAAGTTTGCATTATATAAACGTATTACTGGTTTTTGGAGAAGCTAAACTTATTTCTGTTTTTTAAAGATACAATGTTCACAAGGTTCAATGTTAACATACTTCAAGTTAGGTATTTTATCTTTTGAGATCATGAGTTTCATTCTTTTCTCACTCATATCTCCAAGTCTTTGATGCCTCAAAGAGGAACTGTTGCCAACTTCTACAACTGATATTATATCTTCAACTGCAATTATGTAAAGAGATCCTTGTTTCTTTCCACGAGCAACAACAAAATTGTCTTTCATTACCTTCCAATGTCCATCTCCAAAAGTGGTGTAATGCCCCTCATCATCTGGTTGTCCTATAGATATCGAGTTTCTCTTTAAGGCAAAAATATGTCTGACATTATTCAAAGTCCACATGCTTCCATTAGAGGTTCTGATGTCAATATCACATCTTTCCACAATATCAAGAGATTTTCCATTTGCAAGATAAACCTTCACAAACATTCTAAAAACATAGTTAAATAATAATTCTAAGGAATGTGTAGTACGCACCTAAGTCCATAATTCATGAGTCAATGGAACTATATAAACTACATAATAGTGCATCTACAATTTCATCAGTTGTTGCATTTGCTAATTGATCATCATCTTGCTTCTTTCTGTTGTTGTTCTTTCTTAAAGTCCATCATTGATTTGTAAAGTAACCATTTTTCTGACAATTCCAACAGATGATATCATTTCAGACTTTTGTTTATAGTCTCCTTCTAGACTTTGATCTGCCTCAACCTATTACGACCTTTCTAGCTATTTTTTCCTCTATTTTCAACATTCAATGTTGAACCAGAATTAAAACTGGAAGATTTAACTAAACTTCTCATGCGAACATCTTTGCTTATGATCAAGTCATGAATGTTATCAAACTTTTAGTTGACCAGCTCGGACGAGTACAATATGATTCCTATATCGAAAGTCTTTATAGCAAGGATTGCAGGTAAACATGTCTCATTGAGATGAACAATGGTACAAAGGGGTACTCGTGGTTGAGAAAGAGATTATACAAATGTGGAAGGGACTCACCCTTGAGGGGAAGATTGTTGGGAATCCAAGTGTGAGTCTAAGTCCCATATTGAATAGAAATGAAAAAGTGGAGCACCATATAAAGGTGAAAAACCCATTAATCCATTGCCTTAAGGTTTTGGATTGAGAATGATATCAATCTTTTATGTGGAGTCTTCTAGAAGTCGTGTCTGATGTATGATGAGTATGAAAAAATTATGAATTTTTTTATAATTTTAAAATAATTTGAATCATTTTCTGTTTGTTAGTATGTGATTTAATTATATGTATGATATTTTATTATGTCCATAATGTAAAAATGTTAATATAATTTTAATGACTCTAGCTTACTTTTATATTTGTAACTTTTATATTTGTATTTGAAAAGATGATGCAAGGATTGACAAGGAACATTAGTGAAAGAATATACGGTGACTAATATGATCATAGACAAAAATAATGTGGTGACTAATATGATTATAGACAAAAATAATAAAATATTTTGTTCTAATGGAATAACCATCTTTTTATGTTTTAAAGTACTAATTTGGACAAATTCTTATTTTAGAAGACGGTACACAATATATTTCTTTTTTTTTGTTATCTGTGTGTTAGATAATTTAATGCAACAATTTGTTTATTGTTTATTGCTTTTAGTTATGCATAAAATTGGGTTATTTCAAATAATGGATTTCACAATTAATATTTCTTTTTAGTGACTTGGTTAAGTTTGCATTGTATTTGTCATTCTAATCTATTGTAATACTTTTATATTCTTTAAATTTATTTTAAACTTTTGCTTCATATTTGTTGGTATTAGACTACAAAAATATACTATTTTAATTTTTGAACGTATTAAATATTTATTCTTATAATTTATTACTATTTTAGTTTTTGACCATATTAAATATTTACTCTTATAATTTTTATTACTTTATTATTTACTATAGTTATCATATTTATGACTAAATATATCTTATAAATGTATTTCAATTTTTTATTTATATATATATATATATATATATATATATATATATATATATACTGTATACCTACATATACCTAACCAAGTTTATGTATTGATACTTTTTATAATGTTATATATCTTGATTATATTCAATAGAAAAAGAAAAACTCAGAAAATAAAGATATCATCCCCGTTATATTATTCATATTTAAAGATATTCATAATTTATAATATTTAAAATTAAAATTTAATTTATATTTTATTAGATTAAATTTAGATAAAATTAAATTTTATTTTAATTTATATTATATTATAAATTTTTTAAATATTATTTTATGTATTTTTTTAATTTTATTTTAAAAAATTATATATATTTTGTTTCAAATTAAAATATAAAACTGTGCAATTAACTAATTCTATGTAATAAAATAATTTTCAATTCCTCGTAATAAAATAATTTACATCACCATCAACTGTTAATCATTTACACAGCAAAATAAAAATCAATTAAAATTATTTAAAATCTAAAATGAAATTAAAATTTAAGTATAAATACAAGGATCTTAGGATATTTTAATTGTATTCTTTTTTAAATATAGGCTAGTATTGTAAGTATAAATGATTACACGAATAAAAAGTGGGTTTTGTACACAAACTTATAATGAAGGAACTAGGGCATATAAATAGTCAAAGGTAATTTGAGTGAGATAACAAGTCAACTTTGATTTTTGCTCGCATAACTTTTTTCACCAACCTTCAAATGATGTGATTTTTTTTAGAAACTACTCAAAAAGCTTTCCAATGAATAATTTTTGGGCATTTGAGTAGGTGCATTTAATTCCTTAACGTTAACTTTTTACACATTCATGTAAACTCTGACCTTTGCTCTTAACTTTCTCCACCAAACTCCAAATGAGTTTATTCTTGTTTTTTTGGAATCTAGACTCAAATAGCTTTCAAATGAATACCAACCCATAATTATTAGACCACTGTACTAGATGCAGTTAATTTCCCAATAACAACGTTTTTCTAAGCTTCCTAAATGAGTTTACTTTCAATTTATTGTTTCATGATTACTATTTTAGATGGGAAAATTACAAATTAGTAATCACTGGAAATATTTTTGAGTCTATTTTCTAATAAAAAAGGAATCAACTCGTTTGGAGTTCGGTGGAGAAAGTTAGAAGCAAAACAACTAGCAAAGGTCAGAGGTGGTAGGAATATATAAAACGTTATACATACTCAAATGTCCAAAAATTACAAATTAGTAGGAATTGGAAAACATTTTGAGTCTATTTTCTAATAAAAAAAAGAATCACATCATTTGGAGGTTTGTGGGAAAAGTTATGATTAAAATAGTCAACAAACATCAAAACCCGTATATGTTTTTGAACCAATGTAGATGAAGTCTATGAGCATTTTTGCCCAAGTTATGCCTTGGTAATCTAGTGTAGGCCATTTTGGCCATTGTAATCGATTACAAGGACCCTGTAAACGATTACACAAAAAAAAATCTGATTTTGTACAAAAAATTGTGCTACAAGAGCCAGTTGTGGGCACATAAGTAGCCATAGAAATTTTACTTAAGTTTATCATATTTTTTGAATGGATGAGACTTCTTTTTAGTGTTTAAGTGTGAGTACATGGTAGCGGAAAGACCCAATGTTGATGTGATGGTCATGTTAGCTAAGTCATGAACACAGCTTTGAGAACATCACTCCCGAAAGGCAATTTGAGTGAGATAGCATGTTGTCAACCTTGACATGTGCTCACTATTTTAATCATAAATTTTTGCATAAATGCAATGGTTTTTGTGTGATTTTGTTGTTTAAGTGTGATTTTAGTGTGGGAAATCAAGTTTGGACATCCCATGTTCGAGATAAAAAAGAATTTTTTTTCATTTGAACCTATGTCATTGAGACCAAGAAGTCATAAATATACTTTTATTCAAATATAAAAATTAAAGGACATGAACATAAATTGATGTTGTTTTTGTGGTTCACACGGTGATTAACATTACAATTACATCCATTAATGTGAACTATAAGATCATTCCAATGGTGGTCAACCTCGAAGACAACAACGTCTCCTTCCTTCAAGCCATATTGGATGCAAAATTCTTTCCCCTTTTTCCAAACTTTGTTGAATTCCTAGTCTCTGAAACTAAAACTTTGCACATAATGTCATCCTTATAACCAAGAAGCATGACCTCTGTGAACCCTTTGTTCCTAATATTATTTTTTGGGATGCCATTGGACCTGTAGTTATAACATAAACAAAACAACAATGTCGACAATATGGTTAGGATTTGCGTATAAGAAAACGTCAATGTTGGAGATGATGGTTAGAGTTCGTGCAGTTCTACTTACCAAAAAATACCACTATAGCGAGAAGGCACAAGACAGATATGGGAAAGGATTTCAATGTTGCACAAGCCAAACGTCCAAGACAGCGAGACAGACCAGAGAACGAGAAAGATGTGACAGAACGACACAAATGAGAAAACGCGAAAGAAATAAGAAAACGCGAAAAAGATAAGAAAACGTGAGAGAGATAAGAGAACCAAAGAGAGATGAGAAAACACAAGAGAAATAAGAAAGCAAATTGTGAATAAACGATGAATAGGAAAATCGCGAAAAAAAATTTGTATTTTTTCCTCCCACTAATACCTTCGCCTGATAAAAACCATTTCATTCTTTTTTTTTTAAGATCAGCCAATGGAGAACGGCCGCCACGTGGCGTTGTAAATGTCAAGTTGTTAAAGAAACTTTTTGGATTAAATGAATCTGATGGCAAAAGATCAAGTGATGGAGCCATGGCACAAGCTAGAAGACAAAGTCGTTCTTGTCACTGGTGCTTCCTCCGGAATCGGACGAGACCTCTGCATTGATCTCGCTAAAGCTGGCTCCTACGTCGTCGCAGCAGCTCGCCGCCTCGATCGCCTCACTTCCCTCTGCCACGAAATCAACCGCCTCTGGCCCTCCCCCGCCGGAAACAGTCGCGCAGTGCCCGTCGAGCTCGATGTCGCTTCCGATGCCTCCACCATCGACAAGGCCGTGCAGAAAGCCTGGGACGCCTATGGCCGCATTGATTCCCTGATTAACAACGCCGGTGTCAGAGGTAATCCACTAGGACATTGTCTATTGTTATTGTTTGGCTTAAATTTAGTTTTTGTTACCTCATTTTATATTATATTGGTTTTTAATTTTTTAAAAATAGTGTATGTGATGTTCAAAATTTTTGTGTTAGGGTTATGACATGTGATTCTGTTTTGTTGATGATTAAACGTTATTAGTCAATTTTAGAAGGCTCTTCTCCTTCACAATTATGATCATTATCTAGAACTTGCTTAAAGGATTCAATTCTAGTTTCACTCAGACCAGGGATCAGGTCATTTTTTAAATTTTAGACCCTGACTTCTTAGTCATGTTAACGTTTAACACCAAAAGTATTGAATATTATAGAGCAACTAAAGCTAAAAAAAGAGAAGAAATTATTTGTTTATTTCTAGCATTGAGGGCATAACTGAAGTGTTTGATCACTATTTATTTTGTGTAGGAAGTGTTAAATCACCCTTGAAATTGTCTGAGGAGGAGTGGGATCAGGTTTTCAAGACTAATGTTACCGGTTGTTGGATGGTGTCAAAATATGTGTGCAAACGCATGTGTGATGCCCAGATGAAGGGATCAATTATTAATGTTTCTTCAGTTGCTGGTTTAAATCGGGGGCAACTGCCTGGAGCTGTTGCCTATGCGTCTTCGAAGGCAGGAGTAAATATGCTGACCAAGGTGATAATACTATTTGAGATGTTTTTTCTTAAAATCTAACCATCTTTTTTAATTTTCTCTTGGGTTTTTTGATTTCATTATAGCTAAAAGTAAATGAATCAAGATGAGGAAACTTGTTTGATGTGTTGTGATATACTGTTAGGTTCTTTTTTCTGATGTAAGGATAATAGTTCTTGCTAGGAAAAATTAAAAACCAAACAAAGAAAAGAAATACCGAACATGCTTCTTGATTGCAGATACAAAGACAACTCAGACAAGTATCATCCACTACAAGTATACCCAAAGGAGCTGAAATCAAACTTCCTATTGTTGCTCTTAATATTCCAGTGAGACAGATGTTCGTAATAATTCTCAATAGATTTCAACTATCTTTCTTTTCTCACAATACGATGTATAGTTCCTTATGGCATTGAGCTCTAAATTGCTATACTCAAATTAAACGAATTATATAGATGGAGGGAGTAATGCACAAATTAGACTCTGGTAAAGATTTTACTACTTGTGTCATATTGAATAAACAACATACTGATATCACTATAACTAGGGTGATGGTGTTTGACAGGTCATGGCGATGGAATTGGGAGTGCACAAAATTAGAGTGAATTCAATATGCCCTGGAATTTTCAAATCTGAAATCACTGAAAATTTAATGCAAAAGAAATGGCTGGAAGGTGTGATCAGGAAAATAATGCCTTTGAGAAGATTAGGTACTTCGGATCCAGCATTGACATCTCTAGTTCGTTATCTTATTCATGATTCTTCAGAGTATGTCACAGGCAACAATTTTATTGTTGATTTTGGAGCCACCTTACCAGGTGTGCCAATTTATTCTTCTCTATAATTTATGTATACATTGTTCAGTATCCCAATATGAACCATTCCATCACATCTTCAAATTAAATGATATAGAGTTCTGAAGTCTATATATACGGAGAATAATATACAATGGCTACCACCTTGATCTTACTTTACCTATTTTCTTTTTCACTTTTTGGATTATCTAATCCGAAAATCGAGAAGGTACTAATTCCGGAATGTAATTTTGCATTCTGGATTAGTCAATTAAAAAGATAAAAGAGGTCCAGAAAGACCAGAATGACCTATGTTCTGTTGTTCTTCTAAAAATGGTGGTTCCATTATGTTGTTCTTGTACAAATGACCAAGCAGTGACAAATGATCCATTAGGTTGCCTTAACTTGTGAAGTTCGAAGTTTCTTCACACTAGGATGATGTGGCAGTAGAGTTATGCTGATATATAATTATTACAAATACTTTCTTACATCTAAACAGTTATTTTAATAGAAACAATCTCGATAATCAGATGATGAAATTAAATTTTAATCGACCATAGAGGGACTCTTTTTTTTTTATTATTGTTATGTTTATATAAAAATTTATTTATGGTCTGTATAAAAGGATTTGTTTTTCTTTAATGGTGAGACTGTTCAGAGAAGAGCTTCATTTATTTTAACAGAACAGAACATGCATGCATGCATTTGACAAAGATACAATTTAGTAGAAATTATTTTTATTGGGGATTAAAAAAGCTCACTACCTTTAACAAATCTAGATATATATTCATCAGATTTTTAAATTATGGTGACTTCAGGTAAATAGTTTAATTAAATATTTATTTAATAATGTTTCAATCTCATTTCGTGGAAATGATATTATAAAAATTAATAAAAAAAAGAAATAATATTGGTAAGATTAATCACATTTTACCAAACACAATATACATTACAATCATAATAAATTATGACCATGCATATTTATTTATACTGATAAAAGAAAATCACATAAATTACTCTTTCACCTATAAAAGATTGCGGGACAAAAATAAATAAAAGTGTTGTAACAATGGTCACAACACTCACATGCCCAAAAAAAATACTATCACGTGCTTATCTGGATATGCCAAAAAAGTTAGAACAAAAATATCAATTACTTGTATTTCCTCACATAACTAGAAACACACAGCTTTAATAAATATATAAAGTTATACTTCATATCCTCGTTTACCATTTATTATAATTTTAGAATTTACTTTTCATAATAGATTTCATTTTCCATGTTCAATATAATTTTTTTTTTGTTTACTCGTGTGAGTTTGGTTTGGTCCATTGAGTTGTGTTTTATTTTTCTTCCTTTTTAATAAATATTTATGTGATGGTAAATGAAATGATATAAGTTTTTGAGTATAATTTATCTCAAATGTCTAAATACTTGTGTTATTTAAATATTAAATAATATTAATGAGCTTTTAATCAATCTCAATATTATTTTTTAAAAGTTGTTAGATTTTTTTATGTTAATAATTAATATTAATTAAAAAACTTATATTTTAAATTATAAAAATTAAAAAATGTATAAAATAAGAACTGTATAATTTAAAAACACAAAATTTGCATTCCTAATTTGAAGAATTGAAAATGTATCTTTCAAGAGAATAACATGATGCTCTAAAAAGAACTCATTCATAGTAACAATTTCACCTCTTTAATGATACACATTTATTAATAACATATTTCTTTTCTTTTTAATCTCTGTACTTTACTATAGTAACCATGTTCATGCAGTTGATTAATCTCTGTACTTTACTATAGTAACCATGTTCATGCAGTTGAAGAAGGTATTCATTAATTAATGAAGGTGCTTCAGAAGAGGTGTAGGAAGAAGATGCGGCCGTCCATGGAGGTGGAGGAACCAATGTCGCTGGTGGTGGGGAAGACTGTAAGGGTATTATTGTCTTTTTACTTTGTCTATGAAGGTGCAAGAAGAAAGTATGGAGGTGCAGGAAGAAATAGTGTTGTTTTTAATGATGTTTTCGACTTAGTTATTTTTCTGTTTTTTAAAATTATAAGTGTTTTTCTAAAAAATTTCTATGTTAGGAATTTTTGTTTTAAATCTTATGTTTTTTTTTAAGAGCAGCGGAATGGTTAGCGTGGAATAACAAATCAAGAGGGGTTTTAATATAAATGTGTGTCTTTCAATTTCTACTCAATTTATTTTACTATGTAAACAATAAATATTAATAAAAGAGTAAGGTTGAGAGAAATTTGCACAGATGATTTTTATACTGGTTCAGATCTTACCAATCCTACGTCTAGTCGCTTATCTCAAACTAAGATAAACAGTTCACTAATCACAAAACAATTACAAACTACATTCACAAAGAAACAATTTGTAAGAGTTTAGAAATCACCTCTCTTGATACCACAAGAGATGAACCAGCACCTCCTTTGAGTCTTCATAAAGGATGAGACACCTTATGCGAATACTTCACGAAGGATGAAACACCTCCTCCGAATACTTCACGAAGGATGATCCTCTTCCACACACCAGCTATTCCTCTGTCACCGTAATAGCAATGTACCAGCACCACAGATAAGAGCTTCCTTAGCTGAGCAAGAGCATACAATTCTCAAAGAGTTCTGAGTATTTTAGGGCAATGGAAGAGTTGTTGATGATGGATAAAGAGAGCCTATTTATAGACTCAAGCAAATACTCTTCAATTCTTCGAAATTGGTCATTTAACGCTTTTAATCGATTAATATTAATGTTAATCGATTAAATGAGTAAAACAACTAGTTTTCAAAAACCAGAAAACTCCAACGGCTAGTTTTAATCAATTATTCTAAGGATTAATCGATTAACTAATCGATTAAAAAAGGTATTAATCGATTATCCCCTTGCCAGTTAAGTCTTCAGCACCTGTAACGTTTTAATCGATTAATACTTGATTTAATCGATTAAAACCGTGCTTTTTTTATTTTGAATAACAAATATAAAGTATGAAGATACAAGAAGCAAAACCTACTACAAATTTAAGTCCTAAACATTTAAACTACAATTATTACAAAAGCTTTCCATAACAAAAACAAGTCTTCAAAGGATCTTCATGAATCTTGATATATCTTGACTTGATTTGGGCATCATTAAAACTTCATCTTCACCATTTTGCTAACATTCTCTCCCTTTTTTGATGATGATCAAAAACTCCTTTGAATTAAAGCTTTTAGTAATAATCTGAATAAAACACAACTTATGGAAGAAAAGAGCATTAGAGAATAATAATAAGCTTTAAACATTTTCTCCCCCTTTTTTTATCATAATTAAAAAGTTGTGTTTAATGTTCTCCTCCTAAGATAATACTTCCCCTTAATAAAAGCATGTATGCATATGAGCTGAAATATATTTCAAATCAAGATAAATTGAAACATACACAATATGATATTTAAAACATATAATTTTAGGATAAAGAACATTTTAAAAATCTTGTTTAAACATACATTGAATCAAACCAGATAAAAATTTTAAAGCATAAAAAAATATGGTTGATTTTTTATTTTTTATTTTTTATTTTTTATTTTAAAAAAATGCACAAAAATGCACAAAATGGATCAAAATGCAATCCTAAGATGTTTCTAAAATTCCTAGATCTCTTCTAATGTTTACCCCTTTAGATATATCTCCAAATTCGTTGTGTAAAGATATTTTGTTGAGATCTTCGTTTTGGGGATTGTCATCATTCTTTGCTTCATTTGTTGTCTTCTGCAAGTTTACAATATTACTTGCGTCCGATTCAACTGACTCAAGAGGTTTTGTCTCAAGGTCCATAATTTTATCAAAGACAACATGCTTTCTAAATTTTTACATGAAAAAAAAGTAAATTTTAAATTTTAAATTTTAAAATGCTTGGAATGAAATCATTTTACAACCCAAACATATCTACCATTTGGAACACCAAAATGCTTAATTTTACATTTATTTGAAGTATGACCCTTTTTCATACAATAAAAGCATGATATAAAGTTTGTATTCCTATAAGTTGTTCCTTTTTCTACCCATGTTCTACAAGTTCTATTATTATGTTTATTTTTAATTTTAGGAACATACTTATTTTTAACAACCTTATTTTTATTATTTTTACTGCATTTTCCTAAGGTTGCGTTGTTTTGTAGTTTCTTAAAATTTTCACAAGAAGCACATTCATCACTAATAATATATTTACCTTTTTCAAAAAATAAAATTTTATTTTTCAAATTTTTATTCTCTTCAAGAATATTTTCAAAATGTGATTTTAAATTTTTATTTTCTTCAAGAATATTTTCAAGTTTTGATTTTAAATTTTTATTTTCTTAAGAAATATTTTCAAAATTTAATTTTAAATTTTTAAAATCCTTTTTCAATTTCGTATGAGCTTTATCTAATTTTTTAGATTCTACAATTAAAGCAGCATGAGTTTCATGCAATTCACTTTCACTATATTGACTATAATTATCAGAATCGCTAAATGTACTTACTTGGCTTCCAGCGTCGTCTTCTGCCACTAAACAAATA
Organism: Vigna reflexopilosa; assembly: GCA_027742785.1. Lineage (NCBI taxonomy): Eukaryota > Viridiplantae > Streptophyta > Magnoliopsida > Fabales > Fabaceae > Vigna > Vigna reflexopilosa. Next base: position 4,990,957 of record CM050917.1, read on the forward strand.
TTTGCCTCTTCATCAGATTCGCTCAAATAAGAAATTGTTTCATTATCATCGTCCCATGCGATGTAGGCTTTCTTTTTCTTGAAGAACTTCTTTTCTTTTATTTCTTCACTCTTGTTTTGATTTAAGCAGTCCACTTTTAAATGCCCCTTTTCTCCGCAACCATAACATTTATAGTGTGAGGAAGATCCTTGATTTTCTTTCTTTTCGAATTTTACCCTTCCTTTGTCTTTTGATTTCATGAACCTGTTAAGCCTTTTTATCATGAGTCTCAGATTTTCTTCATCTTCTTCATCTTCATCTTCTATTTTGTTCTTGCTCCTTTCTACCTTAGATTTTAAGGTTAGACTCTTTTTCTTGGTTTTGGATTTTGCTTCTTCTTCATCAAGTCTTCCAAGATCAAGCTCATGCTCCCTCAACTTTCCAAATAGTGTCGTCATAGTCATTGTGTTGAGATTTTGTGACTCAGAAATTGCACTCACTTTCGGTTGCCACGACCTGTCTAAAAATTTTAAAATTTTTATATTAAGTTCATCATCTTCGAAAGACTTACCTAGTCCAGTTAGATGATTAACAATATTTGTGAAGCGTTTCTAAACGTCTGATATTGTTTCTCCTTGCTTCATCCTGAACATTTCGTATTCCTGGATCAAGGTATTCTTTCTTGCTCTCTTTACATCATCTGTACCTTCGTGGGTTACTCTCAGCGCTTCCCACATTTCTTGAGCAGTCTTACAAATAGATATCCTGTAAAACTCATCAACGTTTAAGACAGATGCAATGATGTTTCGGGCTTTCACATCATTTTGAAATCTTTTCTTTTCTCCAGCAGTCCACTGAACACGGGGCTTTGGTTCCTGCGAACTGTAAGTAGGAATAGACGAACCAGAAGCAATGACATCCCAAATTTCACAATCAATAGACTCAATAAATATTTGCATTCTAACCTTCCAGAATGCATAGTTTTCACCTGTGAATAAAGGTGGTCGATTGATTGAGGCACCCTCTACAAAGGTTTGGTATGATCCTGCCATTTGAATAACTATTAAATCGAGCTCTGATGCCAATTGTCAGAACGGCTACAACGGAATAGTTAGCGTGGAATAACAAACCAAGAGGGGTTTTAATATAAACGTGTGTCTTTTAATTTCTACTCAATTTATCTTACTACGCAAATAATAAATATAAATAAAAGAGTAAAGTTGAGAGAAATTTGCATAGATGATTTTTATACTGGTTCGGATCTTACCAATCCTCGTCCAGTCGCTTATCTCAAACCAAGATAAACAGTTCACTAATCACAAAACAATTACAAACTACATTCACAAAGAAACAATTTCTAAGAGTTTAGAAATCATCTCTCTTGATACCACAAGAGATGAACCTGCACCTCCTTTGAGTCTGCACAAAGGATGAGACACCTCCTCCGAATACTTCACGAAGGATGAAATACCTCCTCCGAATACTTCACGAAGGATGATCCTCTTCCACACACCGCCTCATACGCACCAAGGATGAACCAGTTATTTCTTCGTCACGGTAGTAGCAATGTACCAGCACCACAGACAAGAGTTTCCTTAGCTGAGCAAGAACATACAATTCTTAAAGAGTTCTGAGTATTTTAGCGTAAGGGAAGAGTTGTTGATGATGGATAAAGAGAGCCTATTTATAGACTCAAGCACATACTCTTCCATTCTTCGAAATTGGTCATTTAACGCTTTTAATCGATTAATATTAATGTTAATCGATTAAATGAGTACAACGGCCAGTTTTCAAAAACCAGAAAATTCCAACGACTAGTTTTAATCGATTATTCTAAGGATTAATCGATTATTCCCTTACCAGTTAAGTTTTCAGCACGTGTAACGTTTTAATCGATTAATACTTGATTTAATCGATTAAAACCGTGCGTTTTTTATTCTGAGCAACAAATATAAAGTATGAAGGTACAAGAATCAAAACCTACTACAAATTTAAGTTCTAAACATTTAAACCACAAGTATTACAAAAGTTTTCCATAACAAAAATAAATCTTCAAAGAATCTTCATGAATCTTGATATATCTTAACTTGATTTGGGCATCATCAAAACTTCATCTTCATCATTTTGTTAACATTTGTATGATTTTTTATATTATTATTCTATTTAATATTATTTAGTTAAACTTGTATGTTTTAATATATAAACGATTTTGTTTTAACAAACAACATTCTTTTCTAAAAGCTTTTTTTTCAAAATGTATTTCATGTATTTCGAGAAACTCTTTTTTGAAACACCTTTTATCGTTCTAGAATTTTATTCTAAAAATGTTTCAAAAGTTTTGGAAAGTTTGTTTCGGAAAGTTTTGAAATATGTAATCTAAAGGTTACTTTTACATATGCCCATATGGAAATTTGAGGGCGTGTATGAAGAAATTGTGGGGTTTCAGATAGTAAAAGCCCATTGAGATTAAGGACCCTTTTTTAACTACTTTAAAGGGACTTTATAAAGAAATGGTTTTCGTATTTTATTTTAGTTATCAGATGTGTTAAAGTTTGACTTACCATGAAATGAAGCTGAGACAAATATCAATTGTTTATTAAAATTGACTTTGGATATTATTGACAAGGTGATTGATAAAAAGCCTATATTAAATTCACATGTTTTTATTTTTTTTAACAATTTTTGTGAGGAAAAAAAAAACTCATGTATAAATTTTTTAAATAAAGAAATTTGAAAGCAGAGATGTGAACTTATTCTATTTTATTACTCAACCTTGATCTCTTTTCTTCAATGTATATCATTTCTCACTTAGTATCTAATCTCACTTCTAATAACTTTGAAGCTTTTTATTCTTTCACACATATATAATTTTTATAACCCTATAACTTTGGTGCAGCAAGGAAGGTTACTTTAGTCTTCTGCTGTTAACACAAAGGTGCAAGTAGTAATCATGGGGTGTAGCAAACAAAACCCTAACTTTGACCTTGTGAAAATTGTGGGCAATTTGCTTCCTGCACATCATAAGTTTTTCATGCACCCCACCAATTTTTGAAAATAACTATTTTATCCTTATAACATTCTAAATTCCAGAATTAGTTTGCTGGAACAGGATTTTTGGAATTTCCAGAATAATATTTCAGAAACAAAATTTTTCGGAACAAAATGAAATTTTCGAAACGAGATTTTCAAAATAAAATTTCTAGAATGCGTTAAATACATTTTGAAAAGTAGTTTTGGAAACAGATTTCTGAAATATACTTTCCAAAATACATATAATACTTTTCAGAAATGAATTTTCCGGAGCAACCTTATATGAAATGAATTCCGGAAAAAACTTTCTAAAACATATGAAATATTTTTTAAAATATTGGTTCTACTTCGTAGGGAATTAGTTTATGATTTTACTATTTTAATTTCATGTTAGGAAGGCACCATGAATTATACAGATTAACTCGAAGGAACCTCCATTGATGGGGCGGCTTGAGAAAATTCCGAGCATTCTTCTAGTTGGCTTCTTTCATAGACCAAGAGGTATGTTTATTGTGGTCTTATGGCATATGGGTTCAAAATTACTTTGACTATTGAACAAAAGGTTGAATTAATCTTTGATTGGAATGTGAGTTTATGCTAGTTCTGCAAACTTTTAGTGAGGTTCATATTGTTCCTCGGAAGTAGAGAGGAAGATAGTTGTTAGAAATGGGTCAACTATGAAATTTAAGATTTGACATTTTCACTAATGTTGTGTTCAGATGAAGAGAATATACTATTTACGCATTTTTACGAGCCACAATTTGAAATGAATTTTGTGTTCGTTTTAAAAGAAATGTACAAAACGATTTGAAAGGAATTGCGGGATGATACATTTTTCAACCACCCGCAAATGTGGTGAGATTTGGAGGGATCAAATTTAAAAAGTTTGAACAGTCCCTCTATCTCGATATAATTCCACTTGCAATGTTGATATGTTAATATAATCGATTCTAACTAATAAAGAATCAATTCCAATTGCATGGTAAATTAAGAAAGCAACTACAGTGCACTATGGACTCATAAGTATAACTGTGAGGAGTTACTTTCACGTTAAAGTTGCAGAGATTCCTGAGGCTTCTGAGGTTGCTTCACACAACCATTGCACAAAAAAGATTCATGCATAAGTCACAATACACAGTAACATTTTGAATGCATTTTGACCATCAAACAACCATTAATATTTGGTTGGTATTTGGTTGTTATTGTCTTAATTGAGCCAGAAGAAGGAGCATTATGTTATGCAAGTGAAGGAGCATTGTGTTCTACAAGTGTATGCAAGTGTAATGTTTTATGTGTTGAGTGCGGACGAAGAGAAAGCTGAGGTGAAGTTATTATGAGTGTATTGTTGTTTAGGCAAGTATTTGTTGTTTTTTACGTTGTAGGTTTGGTGGAAGATGAAGAAGATAAGGTTGATGGCCATACGAAGATGAAGAAGAAAGTGGTTGATGAAGAATACGAGTGTTTGAAGCTCGAGAAGATGAAGAACATGAAACCGTATTTAGTTCCAAGGAACATGTATTTGGTTCCACCAGTATGAAGAAGAACAAGGGAAGCTGTATTCGGTTCCCATTGCATATTTGATTTCCAAGGTTTGTATTCAGTTCCCAACGCTGTGGTCTCCATGTTGGACATTGTATTCGGTTCCAAAGTGGGTGTATTCAGTTCCCTTGGAGGAATTTGCGTTCCAAGCTTTGTCGTTATGGCACCATCATGTTTGACGAAGGTGGAGGTTGCAAGGTTGGTGGTGTATGCATGTGATGAAGGTGGAGGATGCAGCCTGGCGTTTGGTTCGAACGTTGGTGGTGGAAGTGCCATGATCCGTGATGGTGAAGGATGCGGAGAGCATCCATGGTCGTTGAAGCAGTTGACGAAACTGTTCGTGATGATGGACGATGCAACGAGCATCCCATGGTCGTTGATGATGCAGACGAAGTTATCCGTGATAATGGAGGATGCAGCGAGCATCCCATGGTCGTTGAAGCAGTCCACAAAGGTTTCCGTGATGGTGGAGGATGCAGCGAGGATGCCATGGTCGTTGAAGTAGTGGATGAAGCTGGAGGATGCAGACAACATGATGCAAAGAATAGTGCAGGATCTGGAGGAGGTGGTTCAAATATGAGCACCCTTAACCCTCTGTTTGTGATGAAGGTGTTGAGTGAAGCTCTTGAAGGTGTTGTGAACGTGGTGAACCTACGTGAAGTGTGAAGCTAATGGAGATTGCGAAGGTCGTGGAGTGGAGATTGCGAAGCTCGTGGAGCATTAATGGTGCTGTGTAGGGTAGCCAACCTGGTGGAAGTTCATCAAGCACTTTGTGTGTAGTTGGTATTATATGATTTCTGGATTTGGAGTTTGTTTGTTGATAGGGGAAACGAGTTTATAATGTTTGTTTGTTGGTATTGTGAAGGTGGTGGAAGTGTGTTAAGTAGGAGGTTATTTCTTTGGGAGGACAGAGTTTATGGTTATTTGTGCATTATTTTTGGGTAGCAAAGATGGTGGAGTTTCTTGGTTGAAGATTGAAGCATTTTTTATTCTTTCTCTGCACTTGGTTGTTTCTTTCTCTACACTTGGTTGAAGGTAGATTATCATATAACAAAGTTATCATTTTATCATTTGTTGAAGCATGATATAACATTTTCATGTTCACAGGTTTGGTTTAGGGTGACTCTAGTCTTTGAAAATTGACATTTCAAATTACCATCTATCTAATTGGAGAATCAATGAATCTTGCACAATCTGTGAGTGACATTGCTTGGAGGTTCAATGGAAAATTTTGGCTCAATCTTAGTTGAAATCTTCATAAGTCTTCATAAAGGTTTGTGAATGAAATTGTTATTATTAATATTGAATTGTTCTTATGACTTAACTTGTTATTGTTTTTATTTTTGATTTTGTTGAAGTAATTGGTAAATGGCATCATCATCATCCAAAAGTCCTAGAAAAATTCGTAAGGGAAAAAAATCCCCAACTGAGGCTGAAGCTCCTACATATATCAGACCATTTGTTGCAGATGTATTAGATCAGCGTCGTTTCTTCAGTGACACCATCGGATGGAACACTACGCCACTGACTTCTACACAAGAAATATTATTGTTCTAAAAATCATGAATTTCGAATCATTTGCAACGTCAGGCTTATATTTTGAACATCACCTTGTATTTCAAGGAATGGTAGATTTTCTAACATTGGAGCGACCCTTCTATCCGGATTTGATCAAAGTTTTTTATTCAAATCTAAGGATTTCTGGAAATGGACATCTTCTTGATGAGGTGAACAAGAGAAGAATTAGATTGAAACCTATTGATTGTTGAATGTTCATATAAAGTACAAGGGTCAAAAATTGTGTTTCACAAATATCCCACATGACTTTTCCTATGACCGGGAGATGACATTGGCTACTATGGTTAGACCGAGAGATGATATTGGCTACTATGGTTAGACCGAAAATGAAGGGTTAACGAGTTAAAATGGTTGGTTGTTTTAATATTAATGATAGACTTTTGCATCATGTTACTGTGCACATGTTGACTCCATGACCTGGAAATTTTGCAAAATTATTGTACGAGGATATCTTTATGTTATGGGTGCTTAAAAACAATATATCTATCAATTGGCCTCATCACATCATGTAACATATGCTTAAATTGAAGCCCGATGACACACCCTTACCATATAGTGTCTTGATCATCGAAATTGTGCAATATAGTGGAGTACATCTTGATGTCGATGCCAGCACTCAGATTGGGACCAGGCATTTTTCAACTAATTCTTTGAAGAGGTTGAATATTGTTAATGTCAACAGTGTTTGGCAACACGATGTCAGTAATGATGAAGACGAAGAGCAACCACAACATCATAGTCCTCAACATGAGAACCTTGTGCAACCAACTCCATATCTTTCAAATCCTAATATGATGACTCAAATGTGGGAGGGATACAAGACTTGCAACACAGAATGCATGATATGAAAAAAATGTAGGAACGAGTTCAGTGTATTGAAGATAACTTGGCAAACGTATCCCTCGACATGAACTAACAATTTGCTAATTTGAATCATAATGTTAACTTAATTCTTCACCATTTAGATGATTAAATTCTTTACTATTCGATGATTGTATTACATGACTTATTTCCTTACATTGACTTATGTGTTTGATTTCTTACATTAGCTATATTTCAATTCTACTTGATTTGACATCAATTATCATACTTTTATTTATTGTTAACTTAATGAACTACAAATCAGATGGATTCTCGAATCATTGATGAATTGAAAAAGGGAATTACTGAAAGAAGAAGACTATGTACAATTCTTGAATGACAAATACAGGTCATGGAGCATCAAAATTCGGTGTTAACGGCCAAGACTCATTCATCTAATCCAACTTCAGAAGAAAAACTATAAACATTCAAGATAATAATTTATTCAGACAGTGCTTCGACTTTCTATCTTCACATCCATCCCATATAAGACGTCTAATAAAGATGTCAATACAATATCATTTCAATAGATTGCTTACATACCTCATCGAAGCAACTTCATCATAAAATATGACAAATATATTTGTATGATATTATGTTTACACTTCATTATGTATTATTCTAACTTCATTTAATTATGTTTCTTCAAAAATATTCAATCTCACTTCGATAACAAATAAAATCATACCACTTGGTAGTAAATTATATTACAAAAAATATTACATTTAAAAATAAATTCATTTTGCTAAATTATAATTTTTTTTTACATTTTTTAAATTAATTTTAATAATTAATGATAATTTTGTACTCTTTATAGACATCTTTACTATAAAATATAACATTAACAATTATCATTTTATATTACTTTAATAATTAGGAACATTTTAATAATCTTTAATTTCTATCAATTAAACAATTTTTTTTATGAGTTGCATCAATCAAATCCTCGACTAATTTTTACAAACTTTACTTCCAAATTCACTCTTACTTACCTCCAAATCCACTCAAATAAACAATAATTAATTCACCCCCAAATCTTCTCAAATTCATCCACTCACTCTCCCCCAAATTCTTCCTCCAAAGTAAACACACCCTAAAGGTAAGAGATGTGTAGAAAGTCTCTAATGAAGGTTTAATTTACAGACAACCATTTTGTTGGTCAGATATTATGCCTAATTGAATCAGAAATAGTTTTCTTTCCCTAACAAGTACAATTTAGATGCTAAAATACACCATAAAATTAAAACTCACGATGGAAGATTATTATAAACATTTTGGTAACTTGTTAAACCACTAGAGTAATTTTAAAATGGAGATGTGCCTTACAGTAATTATCACAGGAGTTGATGGAGCCATATTCGTTTTCAATATTTTACTGATTCAACATCTAAATTTAACTAAGTTATTTAACAATTGGCAGCAGGAACTAATACATACAAAATATTATTTGCTTGAGGACTAAAATAAGTTATAAGTACAATAACTAAACTACAAAAATTTCAAGAAATATAAAAACTAGGAGTACCTGCCCCCAATGGCCAATATTATGCAAATGATTCACGTCTTCTCTATGACTAAGCTTAATATGCCAATCCTCTAGCATTACATTTACATTGGTATAAAGCCAATCTAGACTATAGCCAACAAATTTGATTCAAAAGATTCAAAAAGTACCATATTTTCTTCACGCAATGCATTCAGTATTATATAATAAGTACATAATTTTTCCTACAATTGACCAATCGTTTGGGGAAAAGTTTCCTGAGCCATTACGGATTTCATCATGCCAACTGATAAATTAATGAAACAGTACTATTAGCACATAACATGGAAATTTCATTTAAAGTGTTACAAGGAATATTTATCAATTATTCCATGAGCAGGGTACCGGTAATGCGAGTTAGCCATTGCTTTACCAACTGGCACCCTCTGCATCTCGAGCTTGGTAGAAATCGTTAGGCCGCACAATGTTGACCTCCTCAAACTCATTATCATCTGGAAAACAACAAAAGGGTAACTCTTCATTATGTTGTTACTGAAAATTAAAGGTGTTTAATGATTCTTTTACAGAAAATGTGGTCAAAGGTAATGCAACAACTAGATATAGTGGATAAGAGAATATAAGCTACATTTATGTTAACACTTAATACGCGAATTTATCACTTTGACGAGACAACTTTAATTCCAGGAACAATCTAAGTCCAATCCATCATTTGACAACTGCAGCTTAGGTTAACTTTTGGATTTAACGGAATCTTGTTTTCCTTTGCCATATTGGCCTCTTTGGTTTTCAAACCTAAGTAAACTTCAGTTAAAAAGCACATGATGCGTTTTAGAGAATAACAATAATAAGTGCTAATAACCTATAATAAGTTAAAGAAATAATGCGTGCAATTCCAAGCAATCATAGCATGCTAATCGATAATAAGTGCTTTTTTCTGTTGGGAATAACAATACCACAAAAAACTGAGACTTTGGTTCCAGCACTAAAATAGACAAGAACAGATTGTGACTGCCATTTTCAGAATGAGATCAATTATATAATCCAATGATTCCATGTTCATAACTCAGAACCATGAGTAGAGGATAATAATAATATAATAATGATGATGATGATAATATTAATAATAATAATAAAAGTTAAGTAGAATAATGCATTTGAATAATATTCTATTTGGTAAAACAAAAGAAAATCCAAAAGGACTTGTCAGACGCTTGTACAGTAGATAAAGGGAAGCCATTGCCAAACAAAAAGTCCCATTGAAGCCTCAAAAGGTAATGAACTTATGGAGCAACAATTCACAATATAACGAACAAGACTTTTCCCACTACACGAGGTCAGCTACATGGATTAAATGTTGTCACAAAGTTTTATGACAAATTATTTCCATGGAGAAACCATTGACCTCTGAATCCATCTCAATGGTTTTTCCTGTAAGTTTTTTGAGCCTCATTTTACCATTAGTAATAGGGCTACAGTCTACCTTCCCAACTTGGGGCTTCTACTGGCCTTCTGTATACATGCCTAAACCAACTGACGTCAGATTCTACTATTTTTCTCCAGCAAATGCTATCTCATCTTTCTTTCTACTTCATTCCTTTAAAATTCTATCTTGTCTAATATGTCCACTTATCCAACATAACATTCTCATCTATGCTACGTGAGTTTATTTTCTTAATGGCTTCTTGCAACACAACACTTGGTTTCGTACAACACAGCACTACTGGTCTCTAGTTGCGTGATGAAACTTTCCACTAAGCTTGAGTGACATGGTCACGAAGACACTTAAGGCACCTCCTTCGTTTCATCAACCCCACTTGAATCCTAGACACCGATTAGTTCAAAAGGTGTATATTAAACAGCATAGAAGGAGATATAATCAAGCGAATTAGTCGTTCTATTTCTAAAATAACATTGTAAGAATTTCTCACCTTGGTGAGGACAGGAACAAAATTTTAGAGCAAAAATTTCTGTTTTTGTGAAATGGACCCAGGACGCTTAAACCATGTGACTTATAAGGTATGGTCTATAATTTTCTCCTTATGTTAGGATTGAGGCACCTCTTGCTAAGCTTGCATTTCCTATACTACATCTAAACTTTACTTAAGAGTAATGTCATGTGCTTTGTAAGGCTGCCTCCACTTCTATTTCACTGTCACAATTCACAATACTAAATAAATTTAAAATAGTGGGATTGGCTTGGCTGTACAACATAGATTTCAATTCACTCCTATTCTTGAATAACAGGAATATGAATATGGTCTAGCTATATAGTAGAGGACACATTTTCTTATCAAACAAGAACTCAATGATTAGTTTCAAGAATAATAATATACATTACCTTTTCTCAAGGTCAGTGCTACAACAGCATCATTCTCTACCTGTGTAGTAAAAAAATATAGGAAATTGTCAACACCTGTGAGATGCAGGTGTAAATGATACGAGGAGCAAAACTATTAAACTATTTTGTATATTTTGGCCAGCTGTAGATTAAGAATTGACTTGTTAAAATACCCAGGACTTAGATATAACCTAACATATACACAAACATTATAAAGAATATATAAAAGTTACACACCACAGAAAATGTAATATTACATTACCTTTTGATCTGCCAAAGTCTTAGAGTCTTCTAATACTTCCACTGTACCAGGTAGAATTAACCGTTGATTATTAGTTGGTTGATCAACAAGTTCTTGCAACTTCTGCTTTATGTCAATAATTTTATCAGATGCCTTGCACCGGATGAAGTATGTTGTCTTACAACGTTTAACTCGAATGTACATATCCTGTCAATAAACAAAATTTTAGTATGATATGTCAGGAATCCTGCTAGGAATCCCTTTTGGACAACAACAAAACAGAGCTAGAAATCCTAACACACTCTCTGCTGCAATAGCATGGTGACTGAAATACTTCCGTGTCATTTCACACTTCATGAAAACTGTTAAACTTTAAGAAAAAGAGAAGCATTGAGCTCAAACCATGTTCTGAGACAGCACTGATTATGCTTTATTTATATTAAGAAAGAGGAATCGATACAATAAATAGAGGAGATTTGATACCCCCTAATAACAAAGATATGATAGAGATAAATAAAAATGTTCCTAATAATACATATATAATCTAGATATTTTTTATTGCATAGGATCAGCTCCTTATCTCTATGATTATAACAAAAACAAAGGCACCAAAGTAAACAACAGTTACCCCAAAAGGAACAATCTCTTTTTCACAATGTCCTTACACAGTTACAAAGTTTAATTTCTCAAAAGCTAACTCCCACTTACAACTGAGGACCTATTTATAATGTCCTCACTAACCAAGATAAGTAACTACCCAATCACATAATAATTACAATTTAACACTCTTTCATTTCTTTTGCTATAACAGACCTAGAAAGGTCTTCTTCCCTTCTCCTATTTTCCCTATCAACATTACTAATAAGATCACTCCAAATTTTCACAATGCAAAACAGATGTCCAACAATGATTACCAACCAAATCCCCATCTATGCTATGAGTAAGGTTAACATTTAACATTATAGCCCTGATGCCTTATCATAATTCAGAGTATATGATCTATAACTGAATGATGCTAAAGCACACCGGTTGAAGCCTCTAGAATTGATAATGAAATAGAAAGAAAACAGAAAGTAAACTATTCATTTGCAGACACAAACCAAAATGACCATCATGTAGCAAGATTACACCTCAGTAACACAATTGCAACTTTAAAGGAAACAAAAATCAAGCATGGTTGAAAACCTTAAAGATCGCTAAAGTTCTAACATCTCGCAAGGGTCTTCTGTTCTATCAAAATCGTGGGACCAGAGAGGTTAGTTATCAAGACATACATCTCCTATTTTCTTTCTCATGAAAGCACAGCAAAGACCATTATTTTTACCAATTCCCTTTTCCCTCTTATTATTTTTCATAACCTAAAAGCAAATAGAAAAGAACATTTGGTTCCAGGTCCCTCCCTTAACTTGGAATGACTTCAAAACAAACACGCAAACCCAATTCTTAACTTTCAATTTGAAACCATAATTCATGGTTCAACATAGTAAAGAACGATTAGAAACTAAAGGGCACACAAAAGTAACATACCATTGTATTACTTTCCAGGTGCTTCTTTTTGGTAACGAAATTGCAGTCCCCAAAACTGAAGAAAAATTTGTCAAAAAGGAAAACAAAGGTTGCAAGTGCCAGCAATTGATTTGAAGCAAGAAAAGTGGTAAAAAATTGGTGATGAGTAATTCACCTGCAAATCTGTGAAAAGTGTCAGATTTCGAAGAGGTATTCTTAGTCGCACACAAAAGGGTGATTGATTAGTTCAACACCTCTGATATTCTTGAAGACGACTATGGATTTGAAATCAATTTTTTCAGTACAATCGAATTAATTGAGAACTGAATTTCGACAATAAAATATTAAATTGAGATATTTAACTAAAATATAGATTACTTATCAAATAATAAATTAATAAAAACAAAACAGTTGTTTGAAACTATGTTTTGTGAACATATTTATACTGTTCTTTAAAGTGTTTTGTTTGATTTACTTTTTATTTTATTTTGTTACAGTATTTTGTGAAATCTGTAACTATTTTTTCACAATTTAGTCTTTATATTTCATAAAATCTGTTTATTTGATAATTTTAATTGTATCCCATATTATTTTAAAATATTTGATTACGTAAATTAAAGAAAGATTCTTTAAGAGTATTAAGTTATGTTTTTCTTAAACTTTTTTTATAAATTGTGAAATATCTTTTACTTGTTTTATCTGAAGATATATAAATCTTGAATAAATTTTTATATTTTAATTAATTAAATTATGTATTAATTAGAGTTCAAACTTTGATATCCCTTGCATTTAATTAGCCAGACATATTAAATGTATCAGTTAATAAATTTATGAATAATTAAAAATTAAGAGATTAAAATTATGTGAAAAAAAATTGAAACTACAATTATGAATTTCACTAAACATATGGAACAAAATTGCATACAAAATTAAAAAAAAATTTACAAATTTTTGAAAAATTATAAGAATCAACGTTACTTTAAAACCTCAAAATAAAAATTACAGATTTCACAAAAAGTAAATAACCAAAAATTTTATACTTCACAAATACATAAAGTAAGGCTCTTTGTGTTCTTTTTTTTTTAAAATAGAGGTTTTAAGTAGTGGTAAACAAAATTTCAACCAAAAACAATAATCATAGTTATCAAAACTAAAAATCACAAGTTAATAGTCAATATACACTACTATTCACTATAACATCATTCAATTGTGATAACTTTTATTTATAGTTCATAGTTCATGCTGTATAAAATACTAAAAACTAGACTACATTTGTTGGTTTTCTGTTTTGTTTTTTTTTTTTGTTTTTCAAGTCTCGTAGAGTTGTAAAAATAGATCAGTAATTAATGTCGTCATTTTTTGCTTTCAACGTCAATTTAACATCTCCTGATATGAGGCCGGTATTTTTTTGGACATTAAAGGTCAAAAAACACAAACATCAAAGTCCTTTTTTGCACTAGTGTAACATCCCATTCAAAATAGTATAAATACTATATAGGGGTTATCACATAGTCAATATAATAGAACAGTTAACAAGCTGAGGAATATAAGGTCGCATTATAGTTATATAAAACATAACCACAATTAAACTTTATATACAAGGTACTAAGGTCAAAACTATGTACAAGGTTGGTTCTCTAAAACAACCAAAGAAAAATATAAACAACTATATATTCTAAAGCCGCTAAACAACCGTGTTGTCTCCACCTAAAGCCTACTCTACTGACACGTCATCTCCTTTTGTTCACACCCACTAGATGATCATCGCCCAAGAATCAAATACAAAAGAACAACCAAACAAAGAACACACAAACAGGATAAACTAATGATAAAATAATCAAACATAGTATATTAAGAATTCATCATATATCATACTTCACACAAAGTAATTTGAACATCTTAATCATTCTAAAAACCTAGACTTGACCATCCGGAATCTGAAATTTGATAGGTTTTGTCATCTATGTTTTGGATGTTTGATTCTTGAATGTGTTTGGTTGGTTTGAACATAGTTTTGTGTGATTAAGAGAGCTTAAGTCTGAGAAATTGGTCAAGTGGTACGAGTTTCCATGTTTAAAATTGTTTTGAACTCATATATTGAGAAAAAGTACAAGTACAAGTTTCTTCAAAAGCACAAAATACAAATTTCCTCAAAAGCACAAAATACAAATTTCCTCAAAAGCACAAAATGCAAATTTTGATATTTGGTATAATAATAAGCGGAGCCAATGTGACACTGAACATCCTTTTTGCAAATGGGATAACGTTGAGCGATACCATGGTGACACTGAGCACCTAGTTTTGAAAACACTTTGGTGCTAAGTGGTAGTAGGACACCATTGAGCATCATCCTTGTACTGAAGGTCTAAAGCGTTTTAATTCTAGGGCACTGAGTGCAACTTGTTGCGAGAAGAATGGCGTTGAGCGTCATGACTGGTGCTAAGCGTCACCTTTTGCAAGAAATATTACATTGAGCGCCACTTTTGAGTGTCAGTTTGTATGTTTGAATTGTTTTTCTTATTGGGCTATTTAAGATAGATTTGTAATGAAATTTATGTATGTTTATGAGTACTTTGGTGTTTTATTGAATGATGATATTATTGTGAATATTAGTTGTTAAATCATGGTATGAAAGTGATGACGAGGTAGTGATTTCCAGGCAGGGAATCTCGTGTAATGTGTGTTTCACTAGGGTGTGCCTTGAGGTAAGGATTGTTCCTTTTTGTGTAGTCATCCTGAATTCTACTAACCATTCATACTCATGTAGAAGAGAATGATTAGGTGGTGAGAGTGGTAGGAGGTCCCGTCATAAGGACGACCCCAAGGTTTTTCTGACTGTGACATAGACTAACCTTGTGTGTGTAAGCTCAATATAACAACTTTTTTGTCATCACAAGTGCATGGCTCCATTAATCTAACTTGAGGGCACATATTCAAATAATTGAGTCTAGCATGAGTCTTCATATGTGATATGATTTTATTTTTTATGAATAAGTGATGTATGTTAATGTTTCTGTGTTTGTTTTATGAAAATTTTTATGCACATTACCTTATCTTGTTGTTTGGTGTTTTTTGTGTCATGTTGTATTTTTTTTTTTTACAATGATCATCTTATTGTGAGGAGGGATATGTGTTAAAATATCTTTGGTGAAACACAGTCATTTAGCGGAGTTTTATTTTTAGTGGTCTAATGATTATCTTTAATTATTTTAGATATATTTATTATTATAGTTATTGAGTTAGATAACTGTATTAATATTATGTATATAAGACTGAGACAAATATTTGTTTTATTAATTTTATAATTTTTTATTTTATTAATTGTAAGTTGATAAAATTGAAATATTAGAAAAAAAAACACTCAACAAGCATGTATCTTCTATATTTATTTAGTGGTGATTAATTAAAATTTATTTGATAATTAAAGGTGGAATGAGAAAAAATATATGATATTGATAGAATGTAATTACTATTGAAATGAAATCAATATATTTTCAATCAAGTATATGAACCTTTTTATATCATGATGGTCAATGCATGTATTTTTTTATATTGAAATGAATTGGATAAAGAGGTTTAAAATCAGTTGACCATTTGCACAACGTGAGCTGATTTTGTACTGAACTGTGCACGAGTTTGCCATTATGATCATAATTAACTTTTATAACAAGACTAATAATGTTAATATAACATTTTTATTTGATCTTTCATTATTTTTTCTACAAACCATTGTAATAATAACAAAATAAAATATACAAAAATCATTATTACAAAACCAAAATTATTTACCCTTAAAAATTTATTTATTTTTTTTTAAAACCAAATAAAATTTATTATCAACATTTTCAACTAATTATTTTAGATTACTTTTCTATAATTTCAATTTATTTATTTTTCTCCCTGTTTTAAAATAAAAAAGTAGAAAATCTCTCAAGATTTGATTCCTACAAGAGCCTATGCGATGAATTTAGGAAAATAAAAATGCATTGGATTCATTTCATGATTTTTTTTTTTTAAGTATTACTTTTTTTTAAAACAATAAAGAACTTATAGATATTTTAACTGTATGAATGTCATTTAAGATAAGGACTTGAGTGAAACTAAATATAATGATCATAAATTAAATATTTCATCATTATGATCATAATTAACTAAAATTTAAATTTTAAATTCTTAATATATATATATATATATATATATATATACTGTAAATCACTTCAAGATTTGGTTCTATCATCTCCTTAAAAAGAAGATTTGTTTAATCAAAAAGTTTCTTAAAAAAATCCCGAAATCAAAGGAGGAGATGGAGGATCTTTGGTATATGTGTTTTTCACTTCTTTTTTTTCATTCTATAATGATTTATTTATGCTATAAAACTTTTATCTAACACCATCATTCTATTCAATTATTCTCTTTCCCCCATTAGGTGGTTCTATTCATTTCATTATGATAAAGTTCTTGTAGTAAACTTTCACTTATCACATCTTATCTTCTCTCTATTTTAACTACATATTTTACATATATTTTAACAATTTTTTTTAATTTTAAATAATAAATATTATTATTTTATTGGTTTGTATATTTAAAACAGATTAATTATAAACTATCATATAAATTATTATAAAATAATTATAAAAAAAAAAGTAAAGTTGTTAAAGATACAATTTTTTTTACATAAATGTGAATTTCATCTTTTCATGAGTTAGAGTAGTCTCTTAAAACAATTTGTGTTTAGTGTTTACTTTTCCTACATTGTTCTTTCTCTCCTAACATATTTTCTCTTATTCTTTTGCTTTAAAGTGACAGGAGAAACCTGGTGTGTGAAAATCATGGTGAAAAAGCCAACAACAGCAGTGCAATTTTTCCATCAAATGACACATATTGATAAATAGAACAGCAACAACCAACCATGTCCTTGCAAGAGTAAATGAAAGGCTCTATATGATGTTAAGTAAATGGTGATCTATATCAGTTGTTGTACACACTGTCCATTGTTATAGTCAAAGCAATGCACTGAGCATCTCATTCCAAATATCAGGCACCCCAGGAAGACACCAATGGCTGCAATCAGAAGAAAGACTTTTTCCTTGTTTCTCCCTCTCATCTTCTCCTATTACTCTCATATACACTGAAGGGTGCCCGTCTCTGCGTAGTTCTGTCATTCTTGTGATATCTTCCACATACACTGGAAACCTCATTCTCTTCACCACTCCTTCTAGCACCACCAGAGGTTCAGGAACATGTAGCTGCCTGAAAAATGGAAGAGGCTGCTTCTCATTCTGGCATTTCCAACCATTTTCTCTGCATACAAAAAGACAAATGAATCAGTATATGTAACAAGAATCAACAAATAGAAACAGACAGTACCTGTTATGCCTGGATGACATGCTTCTAAAAATGACTTTTGTTCTCAGAGGGTCTAGATTTTGATCCACCCATCTTGCCCATGTGCTGAGTCCTCTTTGATAAGCAACCATTGCACTCATGTTTCTTATGAGATTATTTCCCTCCATGTAGTAATCCCATCTGGTTTATCATGATAGAACTTAATGACATATCTTAAGGAAAAAGAGCATTATGGTTATGCATAAACTAATTTCAATTTCTGTTCTTAATTTTCTTCGGTTGGAGAGAAATGAATAACTAGCATAGTAACATTTACAGTGAAATTAAGCTTGATTTGAGGGAATGGAAAAACTTAGAGAATGATAAATCTTTCTTACGAGCTGGTTTGATCAGAGTGAGTCCACCAATGGGCTGAGTCAAATACAAGGATATCAACCCCTCTCCAATACCTTGCATTTTCTTCAATCAAATCCAAATGTACAATTCTCTTATTTTCTGAACCTTTCTTCAGTTCTACCAAAAGGGGTGCCCAGAAAAACTCAATCGAAGTCTCAAAATCCTTCAGATGAAGACCACATGGTCAATAATTTTCACAAAATCAAAAGAAAACATGTTATGATAAATATCTCACCATGGCATGGAAAGCCATTGCAGGCCCATTATAAGTCACCCTTTTTCGACCAATTGGAATAACTCCTTGCACTAAGCAAACTAGAGATTCCCACTGATTTCTCATCATCGAATCACCCACCAGCATTATTCTCTTTCTTCTCATTCTCCCAAGAAACCTCAGTGCATCAAATCTGCTCATGTCATCAAGAAGTTAGATTTTGGATATATCTCTATGTTCATTTTCTTCTAAAAACTAGCCTCAGTTTCTAATAGATAGAATCTAAAACCAAAATTTGAAGCCTTTTCACACCAAAAACATCAACAACAAGCATATATACCTTGGCAAGGTACAACCAGTTGGCTTCCACTTCCACTTCTGATAATCAGAATCTGGCCTACCATTCTTTTGACATGTAACTACAGAGCTTAGATATGGACAATTAGAGTCATAGAGAGGGTAAGAGTCATCATAAACCCATTTTCCAACAGAAAAGTCACATATCTTCCTAGAATCTCTGTTGCTTTGGACCATCTTAACATCATCAGGCTGAACCAGAATCCCAGCCTCATCCTCCGGGTCCAGCAAGGACAATGTGCAGTGGAAGAAGCACAGAAAAATGCTGCACAATAACAAAGAGGAAAACAAGTGAATCATTGGTGCTGCCATGGAAGAACAAAGCTATGAGAGAGTATGAGTTGAAGTGTCAAGGGTTTATGTAGATTGTAAGGAGCTGGTGTTTGGAGGTAAAGTGTTTGATCAAGGCATGACTTGCGGTGATTTGAAGGTGTGGACCATAGAGAACTGCAGTACTAATAACAAGAAAAAATATGAGTCTCTTTTTGTGAGAAAAATTTGTTTGAAGTTATACAAGTTTTTTAGTTTCTTATTTTGCATAGAAAGAAATTTGTATGCTTATACTTTAATAATTTATGTAGAAAGTTTATCCTTTTTTTTTCTTTCACCTATACTGCTATGGTTACTTTTCTTTCTTCTTTAATGAGTGAAATGATCTTTGGAATTGAATAACTACTTGTGTTTGGTTTGGTTGAGACAGGTGGACATGTGCATTTGTTATTGTCAGTGTGACATTTAAGTGGCTGCAGTGAAGAATGGTCTTCTTTTCCCCTTTTCCTTTACTAGAAAGCCAAAGATAACAGATTTTTTTTACAATGTTTTTACACACATGTTATTATTTAATTGGATTTAAAGTACGTTTAATAACAAATAAATAATAAATAAATAAATAAATATATATATATATATACTGTATTAAAATATTATTAAAAACTTTCTACCAAAATATATTTTTTCTAGAATAAATAATGTTATTACTAACAGTTTTGCGTTGATAAGTTTTTTTTTTCCTTTTCTTGTTATCTTTGTTTTTTTCCTATGCATTTTAAGTTTTGTTCTATTCGTTGAATTAGCATACCTGTTTTTGGTGTTTTATGTGTCTAATCAAAACTTATGTTTGATATGGAGGACCAAATGGATTTTTGCATTGAAGTTATCAAGTAAACAATAAAAATTCTTTAAAATCTCAAAATATAACATTATACTATATCATCACGTATTTAATATAAAAGATTAATTAAAAAAAATTATAAAGTGAAATTTACCATCATAAAAAAACAACTATAAAATTACTTTATATACAAATGGATTAACCAAAACTATTTACACAAACTAGTCTAAAGAAAACTAAGCAATATCATCTCCTTCATCTAGTACTTTTTCCAAGAAAACCTCATCTTCCTCTATTCACACCCATAGGATGATCATAGCAAAAAAAAAAACCAAAGAAACATACAAACACAAGCACAATAAAAGGGTAAGCTAGAACACAACAATTTATGATTATTAACACATGTTAAACATTCACACAAAAACACATAGCACATCAAACCAAACAAACACTTTATGCATGACAACCCTTTGACTTGACTATACAGATTAGTATGAATATTGAGTTATGGAAGTTCATGCACTTGTTGTGGTGAAACAGTTGTCCCACCCCAAGCTACCACACAAGGTTAGTCTGTTATCACTCGCCTTAGGCCAAGGTAAAGCCCCTAGAGTAGGACCTCCTACTATTCTCACGACATGCCTCAACCCTCTCTACTTGAGAATGTGTGACCATTAGAATGTCAGGCAAGAACTCCAAGACTAAGCTTTCCATATTCATACTTACAATACTTGAAACCACCACTGAGAAGTTCCTCCTTGGAACTCTCTTCCATACCTTTGAAACCATTGAGATCACTTCACATTCACATAATATACCAATACATATGAAACTACTGATCATACATTAAAGAAACAGAAACACCTTTACAAGTCATCAGAAATCACACAATAACACAATTTTCTTCATAGAAACTTGGTACTCACACTAGGCAAGGAAAACAACTTTGAAACCCTCACTAACAGCTCCAAAAGGGTCCAAAACCTCTAAACCTACCTAAAGAACGTCCAAAATTGATATTCAAAACCCTGAATTTGAGATTTCCAAAACTTGAAAAACCCAAAACTGGTGTAGTGGCATTCAACGTCCTAACTTCTATTTTCTAGCGCTCAACGCCCTGGCCCCTGGAATGGGGCGCTCAGTTCCCTGTTTGGGCACTTAGGATCTATCAGCAAATTTTAACTCTTTTTGAATTGTTTCTCTCACTTACCCCCCCACAATGTCTAAAGACCCTTAGGACTCTCCAAACCTTAAGAAAACTCTTAAACACTATTATAGCTTAAAATGACCCATTAAAACCTAACTTCACTCCTATAAGCTACCCAAACTCAATTCTCCACTTTCTAATAACCCCTTATCAGTTTACAAACTGCATAACCAAGTTTAAATACATTTGTTATCCTACTTTTAGTTTCCAACACCTAAAACCTCCAAAATGGACTAGAAACCCAACCTATGAAGCAATCATCACTTTCATGACAGATTTTTTTGATATAAACCTCTATACAAGTCCTAATTTCTCTCATAACATACTCCAAATTCTCAAAAATATTTCACAACCCTTCCTTCACAGTTTCACTACCCAAAACCCCAAGTTTGAACCAAAAACATGTTAAAACTCACTTACAAACCATTCACAATCTCCTACACCATATTTTACTGGTTTGAAAGCTTCCATAAGTCCTAAATGATTTCCCAAATGACCTCAAATTGTTGTTTCATTCAACCAACCAGTTCTTAAAAAATTCACTTATCAATGCCCTATTTTTATGTTTAAAACTCAAGTAGCCGACTCTTTTTCAATTCAACCCCTTTGCTTTCCATTTCAAACCATCAAAAATCTTCATCATACATAATCAAGACAACAAAAAAGTTTAAACACTCCATACCAAGCATTCAAACATCATTTAATCATTTATCATCATGAAGGAAAAAAAGTATGAACATCAACTTAAAAATTATTACTCAAATCAATTTATCATTCAATTAGACCATAAATTTCACACTACAAACATAATCTACAAAGTTTAGTTTCCCTTACCTCACAAGAAAACTTCTTAACTCTAAAACATCTCACTGGTTGCTTGAAATGCAAGGAATTTATAGATGAGCCTACGAAACACCAAATTGGAAGTGGAAAAAGTCATTAAAACTTTAGATTAACTAAGAATGAGTAGGAGAAGCATGATCACACATGCAACGACATTTGATTCTTCTAAAAAAAGATTAGGAACGAGAGAGGAAAAGGAGTCGAAACTTACTTGCTCTATTCTTGAAATTGATCGGCTGGATGTGGAGATAACTCAGTTGTGATTTCTTAGGAACTTCCTGATCATCAAACATATGATCAATGGATGAGAAATCTTAGAGAGATGTGAGAGAAAGCAAAGAGAAAAACTTTTAGAAAGATAGACATTATTTTAAGTAATGAGAAGAATTTATAAATTTTATCTATATTATTTAATTATTTTAAAATAAAATAATCGGTCTCATTATTTTAAAACACCTACTAATTCTAATACTTTATTTTCTAAGTTCTTACCAAGTTAAGAAAATTAATAGATATAGTATTTTCTTTAATGTGTTATTTTGTTATTTTCTCGAACATAAAAGGTTTAGCTTTTGTAAGAACCTAGAAAATAGAGTATCAAAGTAGATAGGTGTATTAAAATAATGAGACGAGCATTTTCTTTAAAAATAATCTTATAATATAAATAGAATTTTACAAACACGTCTCATTACTTTAAGAACACTTCATCTTTCTAAAACATTATTCCTTATCGTTTCTCTGCCTTCTCTCTATATTTCCTCCCAATTGAGCTATCTGTTTGACGATCAGGAGGTGCCTAGGCGATCCTGGCGTCGAGGGCTACGATCTTGACCAATCAGTTTCTTGTTCTTTAGCATGCATCAGATTCTGGTTTCATGTGCCTTGTACTTTTTCTCTTCAATTCTTAGCTCAATTTAGGTTTTAAAGTTGAATTTTTATCACCAATTGGTGAGTTGTAGGTTTCTGTTGAGTTTCCTTGCGGTGCAAGGCATTGTAGGAGTAACTATGTGAGCTGGCTGTTTATCTCTGAGGTAAGGGAAGCTAGATCCGCTTTGAATTAGAATTAAGTATTATATGTATGATGAATTGTGATTATTGAACTGAGAATATTTAGTTGAGCAAACTGACTTTGATTGTTAGATGTATGTTATGTGTAAAATGATTGTAGGAATGTGCAATTTGATCATTTGAGTAATTGAATATGTTTGGTTGATGTTTTGAACTGTAATTGGATGTGTGAGATGGTGAAAATCTGTTATGAGAATGTTTATTCTGAAATTGAAATGAATTATACTTGTAAAAGGTCATTTTGAGGAAGTGAGGTAGTGAATTTGTCAATTAAGAGTTGGAAGTTGTATTGGTCAGTTGGGATAGCTTAAACAAGTCATTTGGAACCTATTTGGGTCCCCAAGTGGTTCAAGAAACTGTGAAAAGTGGTAGAATTGAATTTGGGTCCCTAGGTTGAGAGATTTTCAGTTTTGAAATATAAATTGGTTCATAAACACTTTAGATTGATGTTAGGGAGGTTTAGAATCACTTAGACAAGTCTAATTAGGTATATTATACAATTTAGGAGTGTTAGAAGTTGAGAAAAATAGTTAGAATTGGTAATTGGTGGTTGAGTTGCATAATTCTGCAGAATTTCATTTTGCAGAATTTCGTTCTGTAGATTATGTAAACTCGCTGAGCAAATGGATTCGCACAGCGAGTCACCCTGACGAGATGCTCTCTGCCAGGGCATTTACACAACGAGTTGGTGCGCTGTGCGAATGACTGTAGAGAGTTGCTCTCTGTCTGGGCACTTGCACAGCGAGATGGTGCATTGTGCGAGTGGTTGGAGAGGGATGTTCTCTGTCTGGTGATTCGCATGGTGAATCTAGTCGCCGTGCGACTGGTAGTGGGCTGAGATAAATGCTAGATTAATTCGAATAGTGGTTGGGTGCGCTTTGCGAGTGTTTGGGGAGTCTAGGTCTCTACCTGGGGCTCTCGCATAGCAATTTTGGGCATTATGCGAGGAGTGGAGGTATGGAACCTCTGCGAGTTTATTCGCACAGCAGGTTTGGTCGATGTGCGAATGTTTGTGTAAAGTAGGTCTCTGTCTGAGGATTCGCATAGCGAGTTGGGGTCGCTATGCGAAAACTCTCTGGTTTCGCTCAGCGAGTGTGTGCGTTGTGCAACTGGTACAAGATAGTTTACTCTTTTATTTCTCTGTTCTTGAGTGGTTTGAATGAGGTTTAATTCATTGAATGTTATGTATAAGAGGTATGAATGATGTTTCAAAGTGAAGAAAAGTATGATACAATGTGGTGTAAGTGTGTATCAAAGTGAAATTTCTCGGTGAGATAAATGTATGTTTAGAATGAATACAAAGAGCTTAGTCTTGAGGGTTATCCTAACACTCTAATGATCTTTCATTCTCACTTAGAGATGATTGATTCATGTGGTGAGAGTAGTAGGAGGTCCTAGTGTAGGCGCTACTTGAGGCCTATTACGCATAACAGACAAACCTTGTGTGTGTGGTAGGGTGAAACCCATGGCAATGGCTTTGCAAAGCAGTAAAGGTCACCACAAGTGCACAACCTGCCATAGCTCGGTATTTGTTCTAAGTCCGGACAGGTCCAGTTTAGGTCATAACATGTTAGGATGTTTGCTTAGTTGTTTTGTTTGATTACTCTATTATAGTTAAAATGCTATAAGATAACATGAATGCTTTTACATCTAGCTTTCCCTTTTTGCTTGTATTGTATTGTATGTTCCGTGTTCTTTCTTTTGCAATGATCATCCCTTGGATGTGAGCAGAGGGAGATGAGGTCTTTGTGGAGTAGACACTAGATGGAATTAATGGTGCCGAGTAGTAGTATTAGAATATCTTTGTACATAGTTTTGATTAGTTATATGCATATAAAGCTTTAAATGTTATAGCCATTTTGGATGACTGTAAACTTAAATCTTTATCTGCAGATCCATAATTGTTTATCATATTATAATATTGACTACTATTTATATAGTTTATATTATATATTTTGGGAAGTTACAACTTTCGTTATACTCAATCCATTAAATAAATTGACACTATTTTCAATTGAGCTTTTTTGTTATAAAATTAATATAAAAAGAACTCAATTTTATATTAACAATAATTCAATCGCTAAAAATATATAAAAAGCGAAGTGATTTATGTTTCAAAACTATTGTATGAACATATTTTTTATTTTAAAATGTTTTTAAGTAATTTGGTTAATGATTATTTTTTTCTAATTTTTGTGTAAATATTTATTTATTTATTTTGAGTTATTTTTTTAATAAGTTGATTAGTAAATTAAAAAAAATCTTTTGCTTTTCTTTTAACTTTTTATATATATGTTTTTATAATTTTTTATTAAAATTTATGTGATTCTTATTATATATATATATATATATATATATATATATATATATATATATAAATATTTTGAAAAATATAACTAATTTTAATATTTAAAATTAATTGTAAAAAATTTGAAAAAAGCTAAGTCATTTCATTTAAAATAAAATATATATAAATAGTCGGTTTAGTATATAAGTATTAATATATTTTATTTTTATTTTAATAGAAAACATAATTTCATTCATAATACAAAATTTTTAATTTCTTTAAATTTGTTTCAACTATGTTAACAGTTAAGGTAATTGGAGGAAGCACTGAGCGTATTAAATTTACATTGTAAAAAGTAAAGTTTCGTTTAAAGTTAATTACATATTAACTTTAATTTTTCTGTAATAAACATATTCACAATTTCTAAAGACTAAACGTGTGTTCAAATGCATTAATTATTAATAGGGTTAAAACACACTTAACATAATTAAATTTCTGTATTAAAATTGAATTTTTTTTTCGTATACTAATAATGTATTCAACCGACTATTTATTAAATAAAAAACAAATGAAAGTAATGAATTCGAAGCACAAAATACAACTTGGTCTTTGAAAACACAACTTACTTGTTTAAGTAATTTTTTAAAAATTTGTCTATTTTAATAAATTTAAAAAGAAAATTCCACACATTTAATAAAGAAACCATGCTTTAACATATCTTACATTTGATTAAAACACACTATTAGCAAAATGATAAAATGTGAATGTGAGTTTCACTATTTCATTATATTTTTAAAGTAAAATTTATCATTATTTTTATATTTAATATATATATATATATATATATATATATATATAATTTTTAAGTTTAATCTTATCAAAAGTTCTTATTTTTGTTTAAAATCTTAAATAGGTTCTTTTTTTTTTTGATATTAATTGGGTCCCTATTATTTTAAATTTGAATCAATTAGAGTTAAATTAATTGATTCATATAAAAATTTAACTCTAATTGAATCAAATTTATATTCATAAGAACCCGATTGATATGTCAAAAAAGAAAGAATCTATCTAAGATTTTGAACAAAAAATAGTGACTTCTAACGAGATTAAACCTAATTTTAATTTAATATATATCTCATGAGAGAACGAATATACTCGTATACACAATCATATTTTTTGTTTATTGTTTTAAATATTAGTTAAATAAATTTTTAAAAAAATCATATTAAAAATATTATGTTATTAAGTATTAAATTTCAAATATATATATATATTTTTTTTCTGTAATGTCAACTATTAACAAATAATTATGCAAAAATCAAATAAAAATACAAATAACAATTGAATGAATTCAAATAATTATAGAAAAAATAAATAAAAATATTAAATATGGGTTTTAAAAATAAGTTACAAAATTAAAGATTAAAAAAAAGTCCACAAAATTTCTAAAATTACCTAATAAATTAAAAATGTTTTAATAATTGAAATTTTTTTTATGGACTTCTTTTAGTAACAATATTAGTAATTTTGAATTTTTTTAATATTTAACAATCTAATTTTTAAATTGATGTATTTTTATAAAATGTAAATTATATTTGTAATATTTAAGAACTACTTAATACATTGTTTAACAATTTAACATTAATTAAGTAGCTTTTATTCTTACTAATAGCTTGAGGGTGAAATTATGAGTTTCTCCACCCTAAAAATTTCGAAATTGCGTTTCGAATATATATCTCAGCCTGCACTGCGACTCTGTTTCTCACTCCTTCAACCAAATCAAGTTTCAATCTTTCTTCATAACTTTGAATTTGATTAAATAAAAATGTAAAGCATCTTTCTTACTGTTTCTCTGTGTTTTTAAAATCTCAATCTAATCATGTGAAGTAGAAGATTAATTACATTATTTTTTCAATTTGAATCCAGCCAAGGCACTGGAATCTATTCAGGGTCGGTGCAGAACGATGAGAAATGATGAAGGAAGCAGAGAAGGGGAAATGGGTTCCGTGGTGGTTGAAAAAGTGGGAGGCAGATCATCTGCCACAACCTGTTTCTCAAGATATCCCCTCAAGTTCTTCGTACCCAAAAAGGTTTTCTCTTTAATCTTACCAATCTTTGGTTCAAAAAAGGTTTATTTATATTAAAATATACTATAAACTGTCATCTGATTATGTTGGGCTTTCTATTTTAAAATTTATTTCACTTTTAGTTGGTTCATTATGCAAATATCTTTACCAGAATATGATCGTTGAATTCTTATTTAGAGTTGATTCAAGGATGATATCTGATTATTATTTGTCAGTGTATGTTTTTTTGCAGGAGCATTATAAGTAACTCTTTTATATTATTGTATAGCTGAAAGTTTTTGAATTTGTTTTGTACTGATTACTTAAAAAATATATTTTTTGATTTGTTGACAGTGTAATACTTGTATATTTCAATACTAAATCTAAATTAAATTCTTCTTATACTCTCAGTCATGTTTCGATTCAGCTGCACAGGTTTACATGTTTATGGTATGAAACGATCTTTATGTTTGTTTCAAATTCATATAATTTATACCTCTTAAGTTTAAAATACATTCCATTAATGTTTTTTTCAAGTTAAAAAAAATTAAATCTACACTTTCTTAAAGTTAGGGAACTAAATTAAACAATATGGAAGTCTAGGGGCTTTGACCTAGTTTAAATGAAAATTTGGAAGTATAAGAACTAAAAAAATACTTTTCCCCCTTTAAAAATCTTAGCTTGGAATGCTAAAATTGTTCCTTTCACTGATTGCTTAGGTGGGTTCTTCCAAAACTG
This sequence comes from Vigna reflexopilosa, assembly GCA_027742785.1. NCBI lineage: Eukaryota > Viridiplantae > Streptophyta > Magnoliopsida > Fabales > Fabaceae > Vigna > Vigna reflexopilosa. The sequence goes on from CM050917.1 coordinate 5,019,166, forward strand.
ATGCTGTATGGGTTTATGCTCTCAATTATGGGGGAGGAATTGTATCTGTAAGTTTTGTATTTTTTTCATAACCCCCTTTCATTGTCTTGGTATTATGCTTTTATTTGCATTTGCTGATGGATTTGTGCTTACCTTGTGAGGTGTAGGGTGATCACATTTCATGCAAGTTTTGTGTGGGAGATTCTTGTACCATGGTGTTAACAACCCAAGGTTCCACCAAGGTTGACTAATTTCTTGTTTTCTCTTACAGGTTTTTTTCTTCTTTATTTTCATCCCCCAAGTTTGGGTTTCCCTCTGTTTGAGCTGACTTTGGCCGGGGTGCTTACGTCCTATCATTGTTAAACTCTACAAAAGAGAGAAAAATTGTGCTAAAACCGTGTGTTTCTGAAACAGCACGAGTCTTTGTTTATATTGAGAAAAAGGGATCACTACAATAAATAGTGTAGATTTGATATCCTCTACTACAATATGATATGGGAATAAATAAAACATTCCTGATTATATAAGATTAGCTCCTTATTTCTATAATTATAACAATCATGGTATATTATCTCTTAAATTTGTTGCTTTTTGTTAGAGTGAATTCTGATCTTTTGACTTGGCTTATGTTTATATTATTGTTATTGATAATTTTGTTCTCCTTATTTAGGTCTACAAATCCGTGGGATCTAAGTGTTCCCAGCAAATATTAGAGGTAAAAACAGAGTATTTCTTTTGCTGTTTTGCCTTTATGCTCATCATTATTGAGTTAGAGGAGTCATATTACATGATGGGGACAAAGGATTGGGATTGATTGTTTTTCACTATACAATTTCTGATGTCAATAACAAGATTTATGACCATGACAAGAGTGTTATACTTGTAGTAGGAGTCTAATAAATGTACATTTTTATGGCATAACACACTTCTACTTTTCAACAGAAATGCCTTGACGAACTTGATTTTTTCGTGGTTAAGATTTGACTATTGGCGAGTTTATTGGTCTCATGGGAAAACTGACAACTTTTGAAATCATTGTGTAGTAGGCTAGAGTTGGAAGCAATGCACTTTTAGCCATCATTCCAGACCCAGTGACATGCTTTTCCACTGCAAGATACTATCAGAAACAAGTCTTCAATGTTTCTTCAGACTCAAATTTGGTCATGGTTGATTGGATTACAAGTGGGCGCCACGAAAGTGGTGAGAAATGGGATTTTGATCTATATAAAAGCACCAATAACATTTTCTTAGAAGATGGTCAACCATTATTTCTGGATACGGTAATTGTTTTACTGCTGTCCTTGTTATGCTTATAATATGTATAGTTTGTTAGAGAATTAAATGCATATACTATTAAAGAGGAATATGTAGTGTGGTTACATATAGATGATAGAGGGTTAAGTGGAGGGAAATATAGATGAATTTGTGAATATCCGATCATTCAGTTGCTAAAGGGGCTTTTCTCCCTTGGTATAGTTATTAATTTCAAATAATAATTCGTTCTTGGACATTTTCTTCAGTATTTTCACCTTGAGGACAACCATTGACTACCTTACTAAAGAAATATGTTTCTGAATTGAATGTTGTTGTTCAAGTGGCATTTGAGAAGTTAAAATCTGCCATGACCTCACTGCCAGTATTGGTTGTACTAGATTTGTCCGAGCTGTTTATTGTAGAAACGGATTCAACACGCCTTCTCTGAGTTCCACCTCGAGGGCAAGGTCTCCCTTGAGGGTGGTTGATAGAAACCCAACAATAAGACTGAATATCACAGGTATATTATTCAAGTATTATGCAGAAAAAAACTATGGAGCTGAAAGCTCTACAATCACCAGTAAAAACCAGAGTGCTCTCACTCCTAACCAGAGGATGACTCTCCTCCTAATCCCTCACAACCTCCTACTCCGTATCCCCTTCACACTCCCCATTCTCTCTCCTATAACAGAATTCCCCTTCCTTGGATTCCTGACACGTCATTCCCCTCTCTAACTAACTTCCCTTTCATTTCCTAACCCCATTTTCTTTCTTCTCACGTAAACATTCCATATTTTGGGCCTTGCTCCCTCTATAATTGTTTCATGTTGAGTAACAGGCCCATCCTTATTAGGAGTCCTATCATTACTCCCTCCTGCAACAACAGCCTTGTCCTCAAGGCTAAAATAAGGAAATTGACTTTGTAATAGTCCCTCATCTTCCCAAGTTGCCTCCTCCTCTGTTCTCCCCTTCCATTTAACCAACCATTGTTTAGTAATAGTACCACCCTCTGGAATCTCCCTGGTTGCTAACACTGTCTCATGTTCTTCTTGATCTTCCTCCTCAAGACTCAACTCTGTTGGTAAAGTGGGTTCTACCGCATGATTACCAATAGCCTTTTTTAGTTGAGAAATATGAAAAACCGGGTGTACTTTTGCTGATTCCGGCAACTGCACCTTATAAGACACTTCTCCCTTCTTCTCCACCACTAAGAAAGGCCCGTAATACCGAGGTGCCAGCTTCTGATTAATACGTCAAGCTATGGTTAATTGTCTATGGGGACGCAATTTAATAAACACCCACTCTCCGACCTCCAACTGCATGAATCTCCGCTTTTTATCTGCAAATTTCTTCATTTGTTGCTGGGCTCGCAGCAGGTGATATTTCAATTGTCGAATAGCTTCATCTCTATCAACCAAGTCAGCGGCTACAACTTCCATACGTGTTTTGCCCTGTGTAAAACGCACTAAAGCAGGTGGTGTTCTCCCATATACAATTTCAAAAGGGGTCTTGCCTGTTGCTCCATGAAAAGTAGTATTATACCATAATTCTGCCCAAGGTACCCAATATGACCAGTTCTTGGGCTGTTCCGACACAAAACATCGTAAATAAGCTTCTAAACATCGATTTACCACTTCCGTTTGACCATCGGTCTCAGGATGATAAGAAGAACTCATTTTCAAAGTTGTTCCCTGTAATCGAAATAATTCCTGCCAAAAAAGACTCATGAACACAGGGTCTCGATCACTAACAATCGATTGCGGAATGCCGTGAAGTCGTACAATCTCCTTAGCAAACAATTCAGCAATCTTCCTGGCAGTATAAGGATGTTTCAATAAAATAAAGTGGCTATATTTAGACAACCGATCCACCACTACAAATATAGCTTGAAACCCCTTCGATTTTGGTAAACCCGTAATGAAGTCTAGGGAAATATCTTCCCAAATCCTATCTGGAATAGGCAGGGGCTGTAGTAATCCAGTTGGAGACGTTGCTTCATATTTCTGTCGTTGGCACACATCACATGCTTTAACAAACTCTTGAATCATCTTCTTCATTCCCGTCCAGTACAGATTGGCTGCGATACGTTTGTAGGTTCTTAAAAAACCCGAGTGACCCCTTACTGGTGAAGAATGAAACTCATTTAAGATAGTAGGAATTAAATCTGACTTAGCTGACAATACCAAGCGTCCTTTGTAAAATAATACTCCTCTTTGCAAACTGAAATCTGCAACAGATGCATCTTCACGTTGTAACTTCTGCACCACTTGCTGTAAGAAGGGATCTACTTCCACTTCCTCTTGGATATGTTGCTCCTGCAACCATAATGGAAAAGACTGAATCTCCCTCAATTCACCCGCTTCGAACATTCTTGACAATGAGTCAATAGCTTTATTCTCTGGGCCCGGTTTGTAAATCACCTCAAACTGATATCCTAACAACTTTGCCAGCCAATTTTGTTGAGCTTCAGTGGTGATTTTTTGATGTAAGAGGTGTCTTAAACTCTTCTGATCTGAGTACACCTTAAAACTCCTTCCAATCAAGTATGGTCTCCAATGTTGGACCGCCAACACTAATGCCATTAATTCTTTCTCATAGGCTGACTTGTTTACATTAGTCGGTGCCAAAGCTTTACTAAAATAAGCTATCGGTTGTTGGTCTTGCATCAATACTGCTCCTATCCCTGCCCCTGAAGCGTCACACTCAATTTCAAACGGTTTAGAAAAGTTAGGTAAAGCCAATAGGGGAGCTTGAGTCATCACCTTTTTTAATTCCTCAAAGGCCAATAATGCGGTTGGACCCCAATGGAAACCCTCCTTCTTCGTCAATTCAGTAAGGGGCCGAGCAATCTTACCATAACCCGCAATAAATTTTCGATAATACCCCGTTAATCCCAAAAAACCCCTCACACCTTTGACATTATGAGGTATGGGCCAGTTTATCACACTTTTAATTTTTTCTGGGTCTACTGCAACTCCTTGCTCAGAAATTAGATGACCCAAGTATTCAACTTGCCGACTCCCCAAAACACACTTCTTTCTATTGACCATGAAAGATTGTTCACACAGCAGCTCAAAGACTCTCATTAAATGCTTCAAATGTTCATCCCATCCTTTACTGTAAACTAGTATATCGTCAAAGAATACTAGTACAAACTTCCACAAGTAGGGCTTAAAAATCTGATTCATAGTAGACTGGAAAGTCGCAGGGGCATTTGTCAAACCAAAGGGCATCACTAAAAATTCGTAGTGACCCTCATGTGTCCTGAAAGCTGTTTTATGAACATCTTCCTCCGCCATGCGTATTTGATGATACCCAGATTTCAAGTCTAGTTTAGAGAAATAAGTAGCACCATGTAACTCATCCAATAACTCCTCTACCACTGGAATTGGGTATTTATCGGGAATGGTGACTTTATTCAGCTCCCTATAATCCACGCACATGCGCCATGAACCGTCTTTTTTCTTAACAAGAATTACTGGGCTGGAAAAAGCGCTAGAGCTGGGTCTAATAATTCCTTGTTTCAGCATCTCTCCAACCTGTTTTTCAATCTCCTCTTTATGATGATACAGATACCGATATGGTTGCACACTCACGGCTTTTGCTTCTGACTGCAATGTAATAAAATGCACCACATTTCTACAAGGTGGCAGCCCCTGTGGCTCTTGAAATACAGCCCCATAAACCACTAAAATCTGTTGAATATCTTCAATTTGTGTCTTTGATAAGCTTTGCTTCGAAATGGACTTTTCTCCCAAACTATTCTCCTTCACAACACTCTGGAAAGATGTCATCAACGCTATATGTTGTCCATGTTTTCTCGGTTTCTGACCTTGTAGCTCTAGATATTTGTCCTGCCAACAAAAACTTAGCGTCATCTCTTCCCAATCAAAAGTAACCTTTCCAAACCTTCGCAACCAAGAAACTCCCAAAATCATGTCCACGTCCCCCAATTCCAACACATATGGCTCTACCGTAGTAGAGAATTCTTGGATGTCCAACTTCTCACATTTCCCCGCCGTAGACACCCTATGCCCATCTCCCAGACGCACTCCAATCTGTTTTCTTTTGTCCACTTTCAACTCCAGAGTAGCCACTACATGGGGAGAAATGAAATTGTGACTGGCCCCACTATCAATCAGCACTCCCAAGGTTACTTCATTGAGAAGACCCTCTATGCGCAAAGTTGTAGGGTTATTCCGACCACCCCATGGGACTTCCACTTCGGCGAACAGCCCCATAGACCCACACTCCAAGGTATGGTCATCTTCCTCTTCTTGCGTTTCACTCGCGATCACCTCCCCCGCTTCATTTACTGCTTCATCATCCGCTAACACCACCATTCGCAGTTGCCGCTCCGTGCATCGATGCAAGGAGTGATACTTTTCACCGCATCGAAAACAAAGCCCCTGAGCTTTCCTGTTCATCAATTCAGAGTAAGGCAAATGTTTCGTATTGCGATTTCGGTCGACGGTCGAAAAACGATCACCTGAAACGCGACTGCCTTGCGTCGTCGAGCGTGACTCATGAGGGCTGGAACCCGCTGCCGATAAAGGTTTAGTTGGTATGCTCTGGGTTGGGCCTAACCCAACGCCTAATTTCCCTAAATGTGGGCCTTGACCCGATCCGGATCCAGACTTCTCTCCCTGACCTACCCCAATCTCGATTGCTTTTCCATCCTCGTATTCCTCCTCCACGCTGAAATCCCTCTCCCTACACTTCTGCTTCCACGTCTCGAGCTAGGTGCATGGCTTGGAGACGATTCATCGGATTGAAGGTGCGAACCCTCCGCCGAATCTCCAGTCGCAACCCTCCGATAAAGTAACCCAGATATTGCTCCTCTGGTAAACGAGAAACTTGAGAGGAGATATACTCGAACTCCGCTAGGTACTCATCTACGCTACTCGTCTGCGACAAATCTTTCAACTCCTCGAAAGGATTACCGCTAGTACGACCACCATAACGACCGATCAACTCTCTTTTTAACTTGGTCCACGACAACCCCACTTCTGCTTCTTGTAGAAGATTAAACCAATGAATGGTTGTCCCTTCCATACTTAGTTTTGCCAATCAGACCTTCACCTCTTCTGTAGAGCCTTGCACTTCAAAATATGTCTCTGCCCTGGTAATCCATCCCACAGGGTCAGTACCATCAAATGATGGCAATTCCACCTTCTTTGCTGCCATCCTATACTCTGCCTCTGAATCCATATCTGAAAATGGAGATTCTCGACGCTCTCCCGCTTGCTCGTTACGTAACTTAGTCAGCTCTTCCAACATTAGTTGGCGAAATTCCCCCAACGTCTCACGTACTGACACTTCCATCGCTAATAATCTTTCCTCCAATGCATCGACTCGGTCAGACATTTTGGGTGGCATGGACAACAATGCTAGTTCTTCTCGGGGATCCGGTAGGTCGGACCAATGATAGAAACCCAACAATAAGATTGAATATCACAGGTATATTATTCAAGTATTATTCAGAAAAAAACTATGGAGCTGAAAGCTCTACAATCACCAGTAAAAACCAGAGTGCTCTCACTCCTAACCAGAGGATGACTCTCCTCCTAACCCCTCACAACCTCCTACTCCGTATCCCCTTCACACTCCCCATTCTCTCTCCTATAACAGAATTCCCCTTCCCTGGATTCCTGACACGTCATTCCCCTCTCTAACTAACTTCCCTTTCATTTCCTAACCCCATTTTCTTTCTTCTCACGTAAACATTCCATATTTTGGGCCTTGCTCCCTCTATAATTGTTTCATGTTGAGTAACAGGCCCATCCTTATTAGGAGTCCTATCAGTGGTATTGATAGAAGAAGACAACCTTCTATTAAATATGTGTATAAGAGAAAGAATAAGGAAATATTATCATGTTTGATAGTTAATTGTGACAGTTGTCAGTTAGTTTGTTAGGAGTTGGTAGGAAAAATTTGTATAATTTATGTGGGAGGGTTCAGGTTCCTCAAAATACCTAGGACTAATTCAATTAAGAAGTGTTTCTGTTTGAGGAATTCTTAAGATGAATGGAGACATTCTTGTTTCTTTGGTTATTATTCTAGATTCATATCTGATCCTTGTTCTATCAATTATCCATGTCAAATTTTGTTAAAATTGAATAAAATTAACAAGGTGTTCAATGATTTATATCTTAATATATTATGTCAATTTTGATCTTTTTTTTATCGACAAATGTTAGTTATTAGTTTTTGTTAGTGGTGAGAGTTGAACCTACAACTTCTCCCATCCTTCCTTCTAAGCCCCTCAAACCAACCTTATATTTCCCAAATGTAAGTAGAGGGGTGTTGAATCCACAATTTTTGATCTATATAAAAGACTCATAAAAATGTTTTGATTAATATAAAATTGTGTATATGGTTTATGTGAAAGGAACATTCGTAGTTTTAACAAAAAAAATCATGTAATTGAGAGATATTGAACTATCTAATATTTAGTAAAAGTTATAGGATGTTTTTAGCTCTCCCCATATATAGAGACACACACACATATCGGAGAGATGATTGAAATGGACATCGTATATAATTATGTTGGGTTCTCTTGTTTTTTTATCTCCTTTTCATCCCAATTTATTTATTTTTAACTAACATTAATGATTTATTTTGTATTCTTCTTTTATTCCTCCTTTTTATCTATTTTACTCATTTTTGAAAGTCTGTTCCAACAAAAATTTTCGATGTGCAAGGCAATGATATTCAAAATTGAATATGAGAAGAATGAGAATCGAATCATTGTAAGAACAAGTACGAGAATGTGTATAATTGTGATAAAGGGGAGAAAGATGGAATGTAGAGAAACACGTGACTTAATATAATTGTGTTCTGATTTCAGCCTTTTATTATTAATCTCTAATAGTTATAATTCTTTCTTCTCATTTTAAGAGTTGTTCTTAAACCGTGTGAAACTTTAACATTATCATGTCCAGAGCCAAAATGAGAATATCCGAATTCAGCAGAATATGTTGCTTTTGCATTCTTCTGTCCTCTGATGTGCTTGTCAGCTTTCTGAAATGACAATGCATCTTGTTTGGTGCTAAGATTTGAGCATAAAAATTTCTTGTGTGTTGGACTACCATCTATTTTTAGATTAATGTCCTTTCCTCCCATATTATTCTCAATTGACTTCGTGTTACAAACAGACATTATTAGAGAAAGAAAAAAATGGACACATACAAGAACACATGCACAATTACCAAGTAATTGCAATGATTTTACTCCTGGGGTGAGTAGTTTATTTTGTCTTATCTTTGGATTAATACTTATTGTATTATGAATTCATTATTCATGTACTATGTGACTTTTTAGGCCAAAAATGCAGTATATTCAGAATCTTGTGCAAGATAACGTGAAAAAGATTATGTCTGAGCAATTGCTGCATCCTTCTACATCTTTGAGTCATCATCACCGAAGAGAAAAGGCTGATCATTTGCTTACGAAACCAAGCTTCCTAGCTTCCTGCAGTGTCTTTGGTCCTAAGGTTTGTAAAATGTTAACTTTGTGATTCATTAGGATTGGCTTCTGTTGTCTCGACATAGAGGAGTCAAGTTTCAAACACTTTTATTATTTGATAAATTTCATGAGTTTCACATAATAACATGTTGCTGGCTGAAACTTCATTTGTGTGCAGAAAACTGGTCTTGTTGTTCGAGTGGCTGCTGAGACAACTGAATCAGTATACAAGTTTCTACGACTTCAGCTGGCTCCTATGGAGCCAATGATAGGTGTTCCACCATACAAAACAAGTGTTATATGAAAGGTTCATTTTAGCTTTAATTTCAGAGCTACATGTAATAAGTTAATACTAGTATAACATTTCTTTCATTCATGTATTAAGGAAACAGATTTTTAATTTCACTTAAGGATCAAATTTCTCTTGCCTTCATGTCATGAAATGCTGGGAAGTTTCTGTTACTCCCTGTAAGACCCATGTATTCACCTTAACAAATAGTAAATAAAAGCAAATGGACAAATGACTTTCGGTGATGATTGAAAGAGGAAGTCCAGCCAAATCACCTCTCGGTTATCAATCATACATACATTAAAATAATAATAATAATTAATTAGAAAAAAGGGGGAATTTTTATGGCCTATAAATAGCCAATGGATGATCTGCAGAAATCAAGGAAGGAACGAAGGGAAGAAAGCAAACTTTAGTTTTTGTTTAGTTGAGGAGAGTTTTTGGACGGCTATGGGAAAAATCTTCACAATCTTTTGACAGAAAAATTCTGAAAAAATAGATAAAGGAAACTAACTCTTTTCTTTATGCATGATAGATGTATATTTGTATATTTTAAGTTCATGATTTTGAATATACGAGATATGACCATATTGAATTTTAAAAGTGTTAGCTATCTATTAATTTGTATGAGTTTTGGTTTTTCTTAACTATGTTTTCTTTGTTTTTTATCTTTGGAGTTATTACACTGAAACCTTAATCTTATTAATTAAACAAATGAATTTTGTAATCTTGAGTAAATTCTACTTTATTTCTGTCTTTAAGTGATTTTGGTAAAATCTCAATCTTCATTTGGTTTATTTTTAGATTAAACTGAAATTTTTATATATAATTTCTGAAAGATTTTACTTTTTTTTACTGTTTGGATTTTTAGTTAGAGATATGTACTTAGAGGAATAAATTTCACATTTTGAATAATCTAATCAATATTGTAATTTTGTTCTTAAGTTACATTAGTAAAAAATTTAATTCCCACTTTGTTTCCTGTTAGATAACTTGAAATTCGGATATATAGTTCATAAGACATCAATTTATTTTCACCACTCAGATTCTTAATTGGAAGTGATTAAAGGTATTAACTTCAGTATATATAAAATTACTTAGAGATAGAAATAAAGTGACAATCAATTTATTTAAGATTATAAAATTCATTTCTTTAATTACAGACCTTAAATTAAAAGCACAAATAGTCAAAATGAAGTAACATGTCTTATGAATTATATATAAAAATTTAAACTTAATCTAATAATAAACAAAATGAAAATTAAAATTATACTGTAATAACTTCAAAAAGAGAAAACAAGAAAAACATAGAGAGTAAAAACCAAAACCAAGTGGACAAATAGTTAACCATTCTAAAACTCAAATTGGTCATATCTCATATATTCAAAATCTTGAACTTAAAATATACATCTATCTATCATATAAAGAAAAGAAAAAAGTTAGCTCTCGGTACTCTTTTTCCAGAATTTTTCTCTCGATAGAAGATTTTTCCCCATTACCTTCTAAAAGCTCTCCTCAACTAAAAAAACTAGAGTTTCCTTTCTTTCCTTCGTTCCTTCTTTGGTTTCTGCAGATCATCCATTAGCTATTTATAGGCCATAAAAATTCCCCTATTTTTTTAATTAATTATTTATAATAATAATAATTATTATTATTATTTTAATGTATGTATGATGATCACCGAAAGGTGATTTGGCTAGACTGTCTCCTTCAATCATCACCGAAAGTCATTTGTCTATTTGCTTTTATGTATTTATTTATTTTAATATATATAAAATACATTTTGTAGAAAAAGTACTACTTAAGGTGAATATATCGGTTTTACACTGCCTGGATATATGGCATACAGCTTAATTTAAAGACTAAATTGCGATGCATCATGAACCACTAGTTATTAATGAACCAATATTTTCTTTAATTATTTAAGTTATAAAAGTATTTATAAATTTAAATATTTTTAATTAAAATTTTATAAAAAAATCTTCAATTGAATGTTCAAAATATATATTTTTATCTACCTGTCTTATAATTTAATATCACCGTCAACAAAATGATATAACTATTACTTTAGTCTTTTCGTTTCCAATTTTTAGTGGAACTCATTCTCAAATTTCCAAGGAACGAGTTCATCAAGTTAAAAAAGATTAGAAATGAAAGTAGAAATAATATGGTCAAGCCATTTCGTTGATGAAAAAAATTAAACAGAATACTATTTAGATAATCAAAACTAAAAATTTTAAGAACTCAATAAAATAATTTTTTCAATAAATAAATAATTAAAAATATCCAAATTTATAAATACTTAAAATTTATGATTTAACTCATTTTTGTTTAGGCCATAAAATGCATAAGAATCTGACCAATATAAAATGTTGTTGACTCGCAATGAAAAAGTGCTTATTTGGATTGAGAAAATTGGGGTGCATGATTTTTTATCAATGTACTGAATACAGTCTTTTTAAAATATTATTTTCATCAACGTATACAAATCTTTGTACATAGATTTACATTAACATCTATCCTCTAAGCTTTCTGTAAAGTTGAAATAAGTTGTTCTATTCCTAGTTGAAGAAAGTCTACATTTGGAAGATGAAGACCTACAGTATATTCATCTTCAGTAAAGTCTACTTTCTTCAGTGTTCTTTTGTAACTCGTAGCAGCTGATATTGGGTGAACTCTCGCAATTGAAACCTGTAAAACAAGAAAACTAAGTTAAAAAGTAGATACATCAATTCATAATGGTTACAGAAAGACCTTTTTGTGCTATATTTTGTACTAAATTCTGTATTATTGCACAAAAACAACTCAATTTGACCATAATGGGTATCTTCAGAGTAGAAATCTAAAATATCACTCTAGAACTAAATGATCCATCTTTTACACATATCATGTTAGGTCCTCTTAAGTTCACTCAAGGGAAAGGACATGAAATTTCAATACTAGTAAAATTTAAGAAAACACCAGATTTTAACAATATGAATGCAAAAGGAATGAGCTGATTTTGCAGAACTTTTCTTTTGAAAGTATGTATTGAAGAAAAGGGCATAACAATACATTTATCATTTCGTCAATATCCTTGAACACCCTCATTCCCTTCATTTCTTTAGCATCATATAGTTAAAATTTGGTATTCTTAAGTTTTTTGTGCAGTAAAGATTCAACCGAGGATTTCTAGTTATTATAGTCAAAGTGTGTTTAAAGTTGCTGAGGAACTTACACAATGTCTATCCCCAAGTTCAAACAGCCAAAATCTCCACTGTGTCATAACCTTCCCATTCACTTTAGCTGATATATCAGTCCATCTTGTGTGAGAAAACTCCACTTTATTCAACCCTTCAGTCAGTCCACTTCCTATAGCTTTAACATATGCTTCTTTAAGGCTCCAATACCTGCAAAATGAATACACATTTGACTTTCAACTTGGCCTGTCTTCAGTTCAAAGAACATGTTACATTACAAAGAATTCTACTAATTTGACACACAAAAGTACATTATTAGATCTGATACTATCACATTGATATATAAATGAAACAATTTCAGAGACCATATTATGATCTGCGTTATACAGAAACACAATCTTCAGATCCTTTCTTTGCCAAATTGTGCCATAATGATAATAATAAAGTGTACAGGATCATAAAGTCACAGGTTAAAGTTGTTGGACATTTTGCATTGAAGGCTAGCTGATGTCGTTTTTTGAGATGCCTTCACTTAAAGAGTGCAGTGACAGTCTTAAAAGTTTCTAGCAAGCAATTTGTTATTCATACATTTGATGGTTTTGTCCTAAAAATGACATTTCAGTCAAAGAGGAAGGTGTTTATAATAAACTTTTAAGTGATTTATAACTCTTAGACGTACCAGAACAATAATAAATTGAAATTACTAGAAACTTTTCCAATTGAACTACTCCTAGACAGTTGACAAAAATGGACAGGTAAAGTATAATGTAACATATCATACCTGTAAAATTCAATTAATACATCATCAGAAGTGCCAGCCGTGACTATGTTATCCCATTCCAAACATGAAAAGTATGATGAGAAGAGTTGAATGAATTCTGTAATTGTTTCTCCCCGTGGAACATCATAGGAGACAATGTCTACCCCGACAAGACATACAGGTTCAGATGCTATGGCCACATAGTCACCATGATGTGATACATTGAAATTAAAATTTGGGAATCTAAGACCGTCATAATCCTGAAAGGAAAGAAGATATAAACAAATAAATAAGCTATCACAATAATAAGATAACATGAATACATGATTTAGGAAACAAAATTGAGTTTCTTATTCAACACACACACACGCACACATATAACTAACATTGCTTGCAACTAAACCACTCTATGCATAACAAGATCCTACAATTTTGGGATTTTATTATATTGCTACAACAAACCCTTAAAGTGATTTGTATCATTCATTTACTTTGGCTAGGTCCATAACATATCACTAATCATCTTTGATTGTTCTAGGAAATGCTCATACCAAATAGGGTTTGCCTTCCAAAGTTCGTTTTATGACAATGTCAGGAAATGGGATTTGTAAGACATCTTGAACAAGAACGTACTGAAGCATGCGGCTGACAAGTGCACGTTTTCTGTCTTCCAATTTAACAAACCTACCAATAAACAACAACTAGATCACTCAGTGGATTCATCAAAACCCTTTTGTACAAGTTTCTGAACTAAACAAAAAGCTACCTAAAAAGTCAAAATCACTTGATTGCACTTCAAGTGAGTGCCAAAATTTCATCCTTGTATACAGTAAAAGAAAAAAAAACCGATTTTTTTTTTCATTCAATTTAGGGGTCCCTTCTGGATACTTGAAAATATGATTGAAAGGGAAACAAAGAAGGAAACAAAAATTTTAAAATTTTCAATTTTCATCTCTAAATCTCAATTCCCAAACTTAGTCTTTATAACAGAAACTAGCTAGAGCTGATACAAAAGCATTGCACATATAACAAAAAGTGTTTATGACCATATGTTGAAATTTAAAACAGAGTGGTGGAAATCACAGTGATTTAGACAGAATCAGAGACAGAGAGAGAACCTGGTAACAGAAGAGTGTTCGTGGGACGGAAGGAGGGAAAGAGCGAAGGAGAAGTCAGAGGGCTGTGGATCCCACTTTGATAATTTCACAACCCATCTCTTCACCGCTTCTTCCATTCTTAACCAACACACAACAACACAACATACCACTACATATTATGAGTTGCTAATCCTAAGTTTTTTGTTTTTATTAAATCCTTTGATGTTATTCACGTCAGTGTTCAATGGTGTAAATAATTTACACTGTGTATTATCTTTTTATTTTACCCTTTATTAAACTATAATGATCTTGTAATTGGAACTACTTGGTTCATGTAAATTAAAATAGTTAAATAATTATACAAGTGTACCATATAGACCGGACGAACTGAGTGCAGACGGCCAGACATGATCTTAACATACAAAGATCAGACAGAACGAACGAACGGATTCGACGACAACAACGATCTCCGAAGACTCCATTTCGAGAGCAACAATTTTCCTAGTAAGGGTTTTCACGAGTATCTGCATTGCTGTCGTGGTCCAACAGACCGACCGGTCGGTCCATTGTTATTACCATCACCGCCATTAAAACCATATTAGAGTAAAACCTGATTAACAAGCATTGGACCAGCGATTGGGCCGTGATTAAGATTTACCTAATCATATGTCCACGAGAAAAACTATAAATATAGGTCAAAGGTAAAAGGTGATTGGTTACATTGAATGCATATTTACTCACAGTGTTTACTTTCTCTTTCTATCTCTACCTTTTGACCACCCGTTGACTTGAGCGTCAAAGTTTTCTTGACAGGTACCCGACCGGGCGTGAGGAGAGAGACCCTGAAAGATCCCTACCAAAGAAGAATCGAAGAGCTTGGAGTAATAGAGCGACCGAACGTCCAAAGTTGCGTCGAGGGAAGAACTCATCAACTGATACGATCGGAACAACAAGTATATAACCCTTATTGAAAATGCGATCCTATTAATAATTGGATTCATATAAAGAAGTATTTAGGATTTGAATTTGAAAGTAATTTTTTGAAATTATACGTTCTACTTAATCACGAGACAAAACATAAATTCAAGTTCATGTTTTTGTGTAGTTAATTAAGTTATAAAAGTTAGTTAAATTTGTTAACTTTTTATTCATCAAATGTTAATGTGAAAAAATTGATGGGTGCATGTATATTAAAATTTACTTATATAAATCAGAATTATTGTATTTTATAACAACATTACAATAATAGGAGATACATTTTTATATTTATTTATATATATTTGATACATAGTAAAAAAAAGTAAAATAATTATAAAAAAGTAAATTTTTGTATTTAAAGAAAAAAATAAAAAAAAATCAAATGAATATAAAAATTTATGTGTATTAAAATGTTATTTTATACATTATCATTCTTCTACTGTTTTTATTAAGTGAGTGAATCAATAAGAGACTGGATCTTTTATGAATAGTAGTGAATATGAGTGATTATTAAGTGAGTATTCCATGTGAAATACTAATTATATTTATATGAATAATACAGATCGTGAACATATGTCACCATTAGAATCATACTTATCCCAATTATATAATAATAGAATAATTAATAATATCTCATTATAAATAATGACTATAATATTAAACTGCTAATATTAGTTATGATATGTGAATATTGTTCGATAGATATATGCTTGAACTATTCTAAAATGAAGCGGTGTAATGAACTTTCTCAAACCATGTTATTTAGTATGTCTATTATGTCAGATAGTATGTGATGCTCTCTCTTGTTGGATGAAGATGAACATCCCTTTTGGTTTTGCTCGTGAGAGAGAAAGAGATTACGAGATGAAGTTGTATTGTATGCCATATTTAATTTAAGAAAAAGGAAGAGAATGATTATTGAGGTATTGCAACCATGTTCAACCACCGGTTTTGTAATTAAGTGGAAATGAAAGTAAGGTGAAGATTAAGTTGAGAGGTAAGAAAAGATATAATAACAAAAGAAAATACTGGTGTTCCAAACTAGATTTGATAATTGGTAGGTTCTGATATGCTACCCATTGCACAGGATTACATACAAAATATTTTATATTTTAAATAAAATTATACTTGTTGAGTAATCTAATTATCTTACCAAGTATCATAGTAAACCATATTTCATATTCACGTACACTAAATAAACTCAAACAAAAACTTCAACTATCAATCACCACTTCTAGGATTAGCTTCACCATCACTTGCAGGCTCATTTGTTTGTATCATTATAGTGATAATTGCAAGAGAGAAATACAGACAAATACACCAACAAGAGAAATGGTAAGTTAATTATAATTTCAAACATACTTATATTATAACATCTATAATATTGGAATCCTTAACAGAAGCAATTTATATAAAGCAACTAGGTATTAGACATGATATGAGATTTTAGACTCAATATATGAATTTATGCATTAACATGGATACTAGAAGCCTTGCAACTGTCATGAAATAGTGAAACAATACCAAGATCAACCATACGAAACTGCACGGTCTCAACCCAAGTATGACCATGGTCAGTTAGTTTATGGCTTCACCAAAAAAAGGGATCATACTCTAGATCCCGCCATAAGAACCTCCTTCAACTTTCACTACTTAGACTACAAAATTCTATGAGTCTATAAGTCTAGTAGAGTTTAGGATGACTTCTGACCAATATGTATCCCTAGTCTATGCATACCACTAACTAACAATGGATTTGCACTTCTTCTTTAGAAGCAAAACCCCATACAACATATAATTCAATCATTCCATTGATTCACTTTCATTCTCATAACCATGTCACTTTTTCATATAACACTATTTCTTAGCAAGTTCCTCACCATCCACATTTAAATTCACCAACAAAAACTGGCAAACTCGCTCATCGAGACCAATTATCCGTTCAACGAGTTCCTCTGGAAGGACACTCGCTCAACGACTAATGGTCTCGCTTAGCGAGTTAAGCACTAAAACAAAATGTAGATTTATTCGACTAACGACATTCGACTCACCTAGCGAGACTTCACCCCTTAACTCTTGGCCAAACTCAAGTTTGACTTTTGCTCAACGAAAGCTCACCCAGCGAGTAGGCCTCTCTTGACTCTTGACCAAACCCAAATTTGACACTTGTCCAATGAGAAAAGGCTCGTGCGACGAGTCTACACAACAAAGACAAGTAAATATGCATTTCAGTCAATACCAAACAACCAAAGAACTTTACTGATACTTCATTCACATCATTAACACACCAATTGCATTCTAATAAACTCATTATCAGCCAAAGATAATAATTATGTAGATTAAATCCAAATTTTCCACAACAAAACCTCTTTTTACATTGTATTAAAAATTCTAATTCACCCAATTCACACACCAGACACAAAACAATTTCAATGAATTCTATCAATTTACAACAAGATCACAATACACAAATTAGTCATTCAAAAGTATAAGAATTAAAATCAACTTCCATTATCTGAGTCAAAACATTCATTCTTACATTAATGCTCCTTAGAGCTCTATATAACATGGGATCACCTAACTAACTAATAAAGACTCAAATTAAATATCTATGCATAGAGGATATTTGAATCACATGCATAACCCTATAGTCCGCATGCAATCTAAAGATTTAAAATATTTCAAAAGAGAAAAAAAAACTTATTTTATTTAACTATTTGATAAGATGAATTATTAGATCTCCTCACCACAAAATTTTTTACTATCCTTAATTTTCAAAAGAACAAGGTAAAAAATCTAAAGACAATAGAGAAAAAGTTAAACAAAAAATTAGAAAAATTATGCTTTTATAAAAATAAACTAATTAATCTATTTATAGTTTAAATATTTTATTATTAAAATATTATACTGTTCATTTTTAAACACTACTAATATGTTTAGAATTTTTTTTATATGTTCTCACAAATTAAAAAGTATAAATGATGTGTTTGTCTATTTTAATTTATTGTTTGAATAATTATTTATAAATGTTTGATTACAATTAACAATGATTATTAGTAAAATTTAAAATTTTTATTAAACGATTAGATAACTAAAATAGAAAAAATTAACTGTGTAAATGGATGTTACTTGTGTTGTGTCTGTAAATCCAAATTTGTTTATTTGTGTGTAACTAATATTTAATTCTCCAAGCTAATTACTTTGTACAGTTAATAATTTTGTCCTGCCAATAATGCAGCAATGCCAATGCCAGCTCAGTAATAAAAACATTGCAGAAAAAAGCATTGTGCTTTGGTTTGTCAGTGAAAAAAACCCTGAGAATAAGAAAGACATTCTGTTGTGTTCTTCCTTAATATGAATTTGTAAATTATTTTCTTCTATTTATTAAATTAGTTTATTTCCTAATAAGAAAAACCCATTTATTAAAGAGAAAATCAATTATCATCATACCTGAAAACTAGAAAGAGATTTGAAATATTAAATAAAAGGAATAATAATTTTTGGTGATGATAAATAATTTGTCTCTCTTATGTCTTGTTTCTTTTCTTTCATTCATATCAAGGAATAACACAACAAAATGTCCTTCTTCTTCTCAGAGTTGTTTTCATTGACAATCCAAAGCACAATGCTCTTTTATGTAATGTTTTTAAGATAATAATACTTAGACAATATTTTTTTGATAATATTTAAATATTATTTATGTATTATTTTGTAATTAATTTATGATGATATTTATGATTATTATTATTGATTATAATTTTCGACGAATCACAAAATAATATATAAATAATATTTCAATGTATTCATATTTTTATTATATGAGCTGACATTGGCATTGCTGCGTTGGCAGGACAAAATTACTAACTGTACAAAGTAATTAGCTTGGCAAATGTAGCATATTTATATTTTATTATAACAATTAATGAAATTTAATTCCTCAAAATTATTAAATAAAGTACCATATAATTATGCCGACCAACCAAATACATTAATGAAGAGAGGAATTATTTCACACATCCGAATTAATTATTTATTCTTTTAGTATAGGATTTGTGCCAACATCAATACTCTGCCAGAATTCTTTCCATTTTCTATACCAATTATTAGATTTGTGGTGGTGGTCCACTCTCCGACACATACACATGTCTTCCTAAATACATTACTACATTTCTCTCACAATCATCTTTCGCATGTTGTCTACCAAGTGTCACATGATCAATGCAAGTAATTTCATTAACTAAAATTTATCAAACCTATAAAATCAGAAAAATAATCTACTGTTATAATGAAGTTTTTCATATTTTTTACTATTTATAATTTACTTAAGACTCTTGTCAAGACTTACTTAAAAGATAAATAAAAAGATTAAAAAGTTAAACACCGTATTAAAAATAATATTTATAAATTTATTGTTGTAAAGTTTTATTGAAAAGGTAATATCAATATTTAATATATGTTAGATTTAGTCTTATTAATAGTTTCTTTCCAGTAAATTTTCATGAAAGATCTTTAAAAATAAATGATTGCTCATCTTAAGAATTTTTAGCGTATTTATACGATTAATTATGTATTTTCAAACTAAAATTGTGACGTGTATTATTTAACAGTAAAATAAATTCAAAACATTTTAATTAGTAATAGGACGAGAGTTTATATTTTTCTTTGCTTATTTTATTCCGATTAACTTTTTTTTTCAAATGCTAGATAACACACTGCTAAATCTTAAAATAAAAACCATCTCAGATATACGATTAGATAAGAATTTCATCGAGTTCATAAAAAAAATAACCATTGCACAAAATGTAAAAATCATAAATTTTGAAATTTTAAATAAGTTGTTGTTAAGAAATTACCTTCAACAATTATCTCTAGGAAATGAATCCAAATAGTATATATATAATTTTCAAATGAAACCATATTTTAACACATTCTTACTGTTTTTACTCTTACAAACACGATCAATTTAAATGATTACTTTGACAAAAAAATTATAAGTAATCCCATTTTTTATCACTATATTATTATAAAAATTAATAAAAAGAAGTTTCATTTTTAAATGTTGTTTTTATACATTTTTTAATAATTTTAATAGTATATTTTATTTTAATTATTGGTACAATAATTAATTTTGTAGTAATAAGTTTCTTTCTATTATAAAAAAAATACAAAAGGCATTTATTTATCAGTATTTTAATAAATCATATATGTTTTTCTTTACTATAATATTACAAAAGAAATATCTTTTTTTTCTAAATTAAATTAGAAAAGATTTTATCCTGATTTTATGAAAATAATATAAAAAGATTCTCTATAATAAACTCTATATGAAAATTATATATATATATTGAAATTTTAAATTACGGAGACAAATTAAACATAATTTTTTCTTAGAAAAAAAAAACTTATTTAACTCTTTTAATAATTTCATCGTAAAAGGAATAAACTACTATGAATTAATCAATTAATGGAAGTATTTATTTTGATTTATTATCCTAACAAAATGAGACTGTCTGGGCATAATTTCTGATGAATTTTTGTCACATGCAATGGGACAAGTGTGGGCACGTGCATGTCACATGCAAGACTCAAACACTATCCAGAGCTATGCGCCATGGAATAATGCGTATTATTCTTGTGTTCGCATGTTCCACCGGATTTTGACATATAAAAAACTAGCATGCAATGCAAGCTTTTGCGAATCAACATTCACATTGAAGGGTGCAGAAGAGAACAAAACCTTTTGCATTATTCAGAGAGAGAGAGAGAAAGACAAAGATAGTGATCCAATGCAACAAGATTGGAGAAGAAGATAAAAAGAAGGACACGTTCAAAAGGTGTGGCTCGTTGTTTCTGATTGATCTGAAAACCCTTTTGCGTGATTTGGTTCGCTATGTGTTTGTTTTTATGCACATTAAACAAACAAAGTGCAGATAACAATGCACAACAATGACACTGCTTCAGAAAACTAACCTATCTAGCTTCACTATGTTTGTGTCTGACTCGGATCCATGTCACATGTGATCACGTTTCTTCATAAGGAAATTTATGAAATTTTAACATATTAGGGCCTACCCACGTTAAGTTTTCGCGTATATGTTATTTTTGAGTTTTGTTTTGGACTAATTGGGATAGACCCAGATTTTGAAATCTGCGAGTTACGTTGAGGTAACGAATCTGAAGCCTAAGAATATATCTGGTTAATTCTGCATGTGCTATCTTATGGGCGAGGTTTTGTTTGTTTTGTGTTTTGTGATTCTGGGTCGTTGAGTTTTTTTGTTATAAATTGATTAATTTTGGTTGGAAAAATGACAGAAAGTGAAGTGAAGATTGAAGAGAGATGAAGAACTCTGGTTTGGAAAGTGGAATGTTCATTGACAGTGATGAAGATGTGGAGAATGATCAGCATAAATATTTGAATGATGGAAACGATTCGGATTGTTCGAATTATTCCGATGAAAACCATTCAATGAGGAAACCCAGCAACTACAACATGGCATGGCCTCAAAGTTACAGGTCAGCTTCACCTGTGTGCATAGTGTGTTTCGATCTGTCGTGAATGAGTGTGTTTCTGGCTATTCATTTGACTTTTATTTATTTTTTAAAATTTTCATTTCTTAAGGCGAGAATAAGGCTTTTCTTCCCAAGGAAAATTGACTAATCATATCGGTTGGAAAAAGAAGCAAAAGTAAGATGTTGGAGTGGGAATTCAGAATGTGTATGTTCCCACAGGTGTTTATTAATCCTAGAGAGAGAAAAAAAGTGCTTATTATAAAGAGTGATGGTATTACTTTATTCTACGAAAGTGAAAAAAAGGGAGAGATAAGATAGAAGAAAAATAAAAAAAAATGGAAGAAATAAATGAGCTACTAATATAGCAAAAACAGATTGTTTGTGGTTTTTAGAAAAAGAAAGAGTAAGTATAAGAGTGTAGAAAATAGTAAAACTCCATTGCCATCTAATTAAACATATTCACAACTGGTTTCTGATAATCAATTATAGTTTTTTGACATTGATTATGTGTTTCACAAAATGTTTGTGTTAATTGACTATATATCAGCCAAATTAATCTATTTTTTGTGAGTAAAAATGAATATTTACAGAGAAATGAATGCTGTGTAACCCTTTCTTTTTATTTTTTCCCCTAACATTTTCTCTTTACCAAAGTGTCTTTAAAAACTAGAAACACTTATTCTTGTTTTGGGCCAATTGCTGATACGTAATATAATATTATAAAAGGGCAGAGATGGAAGAAAATGATTGGTGTATGCAGTATGAGACTTTCCATATATCATTATCGTTGCTGAATTTAGGAAAAAGTGCAAGCACACATACATTAGAGTTTGTCTTTTACAAACATGCCACATCAATTTTCTACCCTCAAATAATAACTTGTGTTACAAAAGCTCTTTTGGGTTACTAATGAGAGACACAAGTTCAAACATTGTTTTTGAACAAATCAGTTTTGTGTGGACCATTTTACAGTCTGAAGTAGTAAAAAGTGATGACAGAATCCGACTTTTTGTTCATCATCCTTGGTGGTTGAATATCTGTTTCTTCATCTCTCATTTTGGCATTTTGGTTAATGAATCTGAAATGCACCAAGTTGAAGTACTTATTTTGATGCAATTAATAATGTTTCAGGCAATCCATTGATCTATATGGTAGTGTACCATCACCAAATATTGGATTTCTGGGGACCACATCCCTGTCAAGATTAGGAAGTTCTTTTATTTCTTCATCTTTGACAAGGAGGCAAACTCTTGAAATATTACAACCAGAGAAAAAATCACTCTTGCAACCCACAGAAGAGGAGCAACTGCGACATACCTTGCTTCCTTCACAGCTATCTAGAAAGTCTTCCATTAGGAAAGATCCTTCCAAGATTTCTCATGAAGTTCACATACCTGGGCAATGCACTTTTGGACAAGCTGTGCTTAATGGTAAGTATACTGATAACTGCTTCTTCAATGCAAAATATAAAATGAAAACAAACGAAAGCAATTATAGTGAAGCTATATTAAGTGAAGAATGATATCAATATAGGGAAGAATGACAACAATATACTGAAAGCTTTCTATCTTCATTTCTATGAATTCATAACTTAAGTCAATTGAAAAAAAAAAATTTTTTTCTCCAGTTAATCAAAATAGTATACACAATTTGTAAATATTCCAATGAACAATAGTCATAAAACATATCTTTTCATAAATTCTCATAGAAAAGTTCATTTAAATTCCATCATACAAACGCTTAGTAACCTTAAGAGTCTGTTTGTTCTGTTTTAACTACACTTTTGTATATGTGAGTATATTATTAGTTAGTTTGAAGATGTTACATTTGTCTGGAACTAAACCTGAGAGACAAAAACTATAATACTTTGCATAGTATGTTGTTATGAAGAGAAAAGAGGGCCTTTTGTATGAAGATGTACAATAGAAGGGAGAAAAATAGTAAACTTCAATTTTCCGAGTGCGATAGATTGTGTTACAAAAGGTTTCCCTCTAAACTTAATACACACAAGAGAGAGCACAAAATAAATATCACTACTGCGTTTCATCTAACAACTCATCATTCAACCAACTTTCCCACAACAAGGTTTATCATTAAATGAAATCTAACATGAGACAGCCAACAGAAAACAAGACCTTAAAGTATCTATAAAAGTCTCAATTTCTGATGTATGCTTATGTTTTCTAAGGTATTGTGGTCATTTATCTTCTTTACAAGAACACAATTTCCATTATAATCCTGTTACTGCTGGGAGGACACAAGTTCTATTATAAGGTTTTAGTTTGAAGTTACAATTACAGTTTTGTCACAATTTTGTTGTTGTAAATAAATGTTATCTAATTCCTCAATTGCACTTGCAAAAACATTGATATGGTGGCTACAATGATAGCTACAACTGCTATTTAAAATCATGAAATTGTTACTCAATTTGACCACTTAACTGTAAGAGTTTCTTGAACTTTCTGAAACTGCCCTTTTCATAAAAGTTCAGAATATTGAACTGCGATCCATAATTCATCTTTCACCAGCAGGTTGTTTATGAATCACAACCCCACATATATTAAAAAAAAAAAGTATACAAGTAAAAAGTTCACAAATCTAAAACGTCAAAATAATTTTGAACAAAAGATCACTCGTTAATAACCCACTAACTCACTCTTCAACTCTTAGATGATCCAATATGAAACCAAACCAATACTCAATATAGCTTGTAGATGACAAAATTGTTGAAGTAAAAGATTTGGCTTTCAAAAAAAGCTTTGTTAGAATGCGAACTCTTGAAGATAATTAGTCTCTGATTGTTGGTTTAATTGTTTTGGATTTTGCAGGCATAAATGCCCTTTGTGGAATAGGAATCCTTTCAACCCCTTATGCTGTTAAAGAAGGTGGATGGGTTGGTCTTTCTATATTGTTATTGTATGCACTTTTTTCCTATTACACTGGTTTGCTTCTGCGTTACTGCTTGGATAGTTCACCTGGTCTTGAGACATACCCTGACATTGGCCAAGCAGCTTTTGGTACTATTGGACGTGTCATCATATCTGTGAGTTTCATATTTTCTTTATCAATGGTTAATTTCAAAGCATTAATTAGTCTCTAATCTCTTGTCACTGCTTTTACTCTATTTTTTGCATGCAGATAATATTGTACATGGAACTATATGTAAGTACTTCCTTCACTCTTTGCTGCTTTTGAAATCTCAGTTGTTATTTGTCATGTCAAGAGAATATGGAATGTATAAAGAAAATCTTGTTTGAACAAATTCCCATCTTCATTTCTGAAAGATATAGGTGTTTACATTTGGATCCTTTAAATGATTTAAAAGATGAATCATTATCATTTCTGAAAGATATAGGTGTTTTACATGCGATTTAAAACTTTTGGTTTGATTTGATTTGATTTTTCTCCCTTCTCTAATTAAGATTTTGATGAGGATAACTTAATCTATTACAAATTTGTTAATTTTATGCAGGCTTGTTGCATTGAGTACATAATTGTGGAGAGTGACAACTTATCGACATTATTTCCAAATGCACACGTTAGTTTGGGTGGAATTGAAGTGAATGCACACATATTGTTTGCAATATTGACAGCTTTGGCTCTTCTTCCTACTGTTTGGCTTCGTGATCTACGCATTCTCAGTTACATCTCAGGTACAAGCTTTACCCTATCTTTCTTTCCTTTTCTTCTGCAAACAAATGTTATCTACCAATTTTTAAACCAACAAACATGCTTTTATAAACAATGTCAAAATGGTTTTGGATTTGGTGAACTTATACTCTACCGAGTTTATAAACATTAATCAATCATTTTAAGTACTCTGATTGAAAATGGTTTTGGTGGACTTATGATGCAAACTGTCACATGAAATGCTTAGAAATGAACATTTGGAAGCACCTTGTAACCATTTTAAGATGTTGTTATTGAAGCTTGTGGAGTTATTGCAACGGTTCTAGTGGTTGTATGCTTGATCTGGGTTTGCTTGGTAGACAAAGCTGCCATTGATCATAGCCAAGGAACAACAACCTTGAATCTCGCAACTTTTCCTGTTGCAATGGGTCTCTATGGTTACTGCTACGCAGGACATGCTGTGTTTCCAAATCTCTACACTGCCATGGCAAATCGGAATCAATTTCCTGGAGTGCTCTTAGTATGGTAAATAAATCACAAACTTCCACATTTTTATATTCACACTCTCAGCAAACTCGAAGCTAAAGTTGAAGGTAAAACTCAAAGCTAACTTAAACCAACCATACTATCTAGTTCTTAGGCCCTGAAATCCCTTAGTCCTGTATAGAAATTTTAGTTTTTGGTAAGTGAAGCACATGTTTGCAAAAGAAGTGTTGGTTAATATTTTTTTTTTTCAAACAAATGATAAAGTATTTAAAAAATATTTTGTTAAAATATATGCATTATAATAATTTACACATCAAATTATTATATAAAAATTAAAAGTAATTTTACTTGAACAACTTAAACTTTAAAAGTATTTATTTTATTTTTAATTTATTTACTTTTTACAAGAAGCCAAAATGGTATGTTGGCTTGAGATAGTCTAATCGAGTTTAAAAATAACAGTCTATTTAAAAATTATATCTAATTATTCATGGATTATTTTATACCTAGTCGTGAATATATATATATATATATATATATGTGTGTGTATATAATTTTAAATGATATTTTTTAAAATATAAACTTAAATAAACATATATAATATTAAAGAAAATAAAAATCACATAACAAAATATTAGTACAATAGTATGATTTGAATTTTATTATAGCATTATTCGTTATTATTAGAAATAATAAATACCATTAATAGTAATATTTTTATCATTATAATAATATTATTATTAATATTATTTTTATTATAGTCAATTATTTTAAATATATAATTTAAAAAATAATATTTTGATTGTTAGAAAATATTAGGAAATAAAAAAAAAGGATAAATAAAAATAAAAGAATAATGAGAGAGAAAGAGAGAAATTTTGGACAAGAATCATTATAACTTAATACATAAAAGATTAACATATTAATGATTTTTATCAAAATAATATTCACAATATTATATATAAAAATACCAACCTAATCATTAACCTCTATACTAAATATTGAGTACAACCAAGAACTCCAACAACTTGCATTGATATTTTTAAGAATGACCACCATATGTTTAGGTTCATAGTTTGCATCCAACTATGGTTGTAGATTCACATTCTTAGTTTGAAGTTAATTGTATCAGTGTCTGAAGTGCTTTTGACAAAACACAAAAGACTTTGGCACCTGATATATCTTATATCCCTGTGATTAAGAATTGTTTATAGTAACAGTCTATAAATTTAAACATTTTAATTGTACGAGTATATATTACTATGTTTTCATTTGCTTATTTGATATCCATTGAAATAAGTTAGCACATCAGCTAACAACTCAGACTTTCATGCAAACAAGCTTAGTGCAAATTTGAATATGCATCTAAACAAATAACAACACGAAAGAGGAAGTAAATAGCTTGCATGATGCAGAAGGTCAAATGTGCTGAGTTGTGCTTCACTGATAAAAAGCATCTCAAATATATATACATACATGTATATATAACCTTTCAAAGAGATAAGTAAGAAGTAACACAACAAGAAGTAACAAGAGACAACCAAAACAACCTAAATTTTGATCTTCGAATATATCATGAGAGTATAATAGCTTGAAGGAAAGCTTCTACTCTGAGTTTTATCTCTTGCCTATCAAAAGTTACCATGTTTGCATTTAATGCTACATTCTCACCTAATGAGTTAATTTATTATCAAACTTTATTATCTGTTGAAAATTAATATTTACTGTAAAATTCGGAAGTTTCCAATCTTAAATTCGTCTTGAACTTCAACACAACCCCTGCTGCCACTGAAAAAAATATTCTGTAGAATGTATGTTTAAGTATCTATCTTATTCAATGAGTATTTATTTTTCCGTGCAGTTTTGCTATTTGTACAAGTCTGTATTGTGCAGTAGCTGTTGTTGGTTACTCAGCATTTGGAGAAGGAATATATTCTCAGTTCACTCTTAACATGCCCCAACACTTAGTAGCTGCCAAGATAGCTGTGTGGACTACGGTATGCTCTTTCTAGATTCTGACCTTCTTCCATGTTTCTATATATATATATATATATATATATATATATATATATATATGTATGTATTGATATTTTATCAGTCAGATAAAATTGCTAATCTTTGTATCATGCGATTTTATTTTGCAGGTGGTCAATCCATTTACCAAATATCCTTCATATGTGCCATATAAATAAATACATTTGTGCTTGCTTGCTAAAAATGTGTGCTTAGCAACTAATGCAAGTTCTTAACACCAATTGAAATATAAGAGAAACAACAATGATAATTTGCGTCATAAATATAAATATTTAGAAGAGCCAACAAACTTGATTGATTGGCACTAGCCAAATCCTTCAATTTCACACCAGGTGAGGAAAAAATGCTACAACATTAGAATGTTTTTCATTTTTCTGACGTTGATTTTCCAAAATGTCATGAATATGATGAAAGTCTTCTATTTTTTGCATTTTCCATTTTCATTTACAAATAATGGAGATGTTTTAATGAAATAAATCTGTGGCATTTTGATGAGAGGCTGTATATGAATAGAAGGATTAGAGTCATTGACTGAATCACAAAGTAACCAATTACAAGTTTTAAAAAGAAAGGAACATTAACTTGCTTGACCTTCAACCATTCATGAAATTTCAATACAATTTTAATGAACATTTTTACCTAGATTGAGTTTGTTTTCTCTGTTATTGTTATATTTCCACTCTAACAACCTATATTTTTATTCATGGAAATGGAACATTCAACTCATTTATGGACATCCTATCCTAGAGCAACACTTTCTGTCTTGTTATTTCTCTTTCTTTCTCTTCATTGAGTACCTTTTAATCTTTAAAAAGGAGTTAAGGTAGAATCAACTTATTTCAATCTATGTACCTACATTGTGAAGATAAAGATAAATGTTTTTCTTAATTAGCACCACATATGCATTGAGTCTATCTCCAGTAGCAATGTGTTTAGAGGAATTGATACCACCAAACCACCCCAGCTTCAACATATATTCCAAGCTCATTAGAACAGCTCTTGTACTTTCTACACTAGCCGTTGGTCTTTCAGTTCCCTTTTTTGGTAAGCTATTATTCTTCCTTCCTTATACTTTTATCAATTTTAGTGCCATGTGACAACATTTTGTCAATTGACTCAACAACTAGTGCATAAATCAAACAGATATGAAGGAAATATGGTAAGGATTTATTTTCTGTACATGTATTGAACCAAGGGTTATATCTCTCATCCTTTCACTTTCTTTATGGTCAGTTACTCCCCAGTTACAAAATTTATTAGCCTTGTGGAAGTTAAGAGATGAAAGAAAATAAATGAAAAGTAATTAAAAATGCAGGGAAAGAGTCTTGATTCCAAATGAAAAATTATATTTGATTGAAAAGAATATTTTTTATCATTGAAGAATGAGACAAAGATATTGCCAAAGTTGGATTATATTTTTACAATGAACTGAATATACTTTTGTTGCAGGTTTGGTAATGTCATTAACTGGATCTTTACTCACTATGTTTGTTGTAAGTGCCCTCAAGTTCTTCTCTTTCCTCTCCAGGAGGCACTACTGGCCATAAAATTCTTTATAACATGTTCGACCTTTTATGCAGTCATTGATTCTTCCTGCTGCTTGTTTTCTAAGCATAAGGAGTGGCAGAATCTCAAGCTTTCAGGTATGATGATTACCTCTTCATAGTAGTAATGCTAAATGAAAATTAGAAATATAATCACGTTTCCGTTATTTAATGAGAATAGCTTTCCTCAGCCAAATGGCTAGAATACAAACAGAGCATTCTTATAGTCTTATAATATAGACATTTAGTTTGTCTATGTTGGCAACTGAGATTGTTTTCAATTGTTATATAAAAATATTTTTTTATTTTTCTAATTTTCTGTTTTGCTTTTAAGTTTGGTTAAAGTTTTCTTATGTTCAGAAAAAAAAAGAAAAAAAAAAGAAAAAAAGAGTTGTTGGTGTAGATTCATGATGTCTACTTTTTATTTAGTCATAATTTGTCGACCATTCTGTTCAGTTAAGAGTTTCGTAATTTTTCTATTTAAAATTCTGATATAAAATTACAGAGTATACTAAATCTGAATAGAAAATTAATATATCAAGAAATCAGTCTTGCTCATTTTTTCTACCCCTTTTTGTGTTCAATTCTGGCTTTTGACAATAGAGATGAATGGCAGAACTTTTCCATGAACTAAATCAAAGTGTGAGCTTTCATTGCCTCATCATATTTAAGTGAACAACTCAAGGTTATTCAAATATAGGATGTTGATTCAGTGAAACCTAATTGGAAAATGCAGAATTTAAAAATGCAATTTGAATTATAACTGCTGTGCTGATAACCATACAACTTTGATTATGTAGCAATGCTAGACCATAAGATCTTTGTGATTACCTCAAATGTGACTCATATTTTCCCTCTTATTTCTACAGGTAGCACTTTGTGTTACAATTATTATTGTAGGTGTTGTATCAAGCTGTTTTGGATCATACTCATCCCTCGCTGAGATCATTGAGAAATTGTTTGGATAAAGTTTTGCAGTATAAATCCTAAACAATGAGACATGTAACAACCAAGGTCTAGTGCACTTGTTATTATTCTCTATCGTTTTTTATTTCTCACCCCAAATGTTCAGTCATTTTTCTTCAGCGCATGATTTCACATTTTGTTGTTGTCATAGTGGTTAATTATTCTGGTTTGTTTCCACATCAGAAAAGGAAATTTCGCTCATGTTTGATATATGGGAATAGTTAATCATAGTGGAAGGCTCAAACCAAATCGTCAAAGACTTGTTCAGAATGTATTTTTCTTCACAGATAGTGTTAATGTCATGAAACAAGTCTTCTTAGATAGCTTATAATCAATAATCGCGTTTATGATATTGTTTATTTCATAGCCTTCTTAAAATAATTTTTAGTAGACTAAGAAAAAAAGTATATATATAAACTCTTTTCAACATCTAGTTCTGAACAATGTAGAACCTTTTGATTACCCAAAAAGAAAAACAGGTAACGAAATTTGATAATCTACTTTTTAAGTTTATATATTGATTATGATATAATTTTTACTAGCTATAACTATATAATTACGCGATTCAATATAAAATATGTTTTGTTCTGACAACAGTGTACTCACGTACTAACAATTCGTGATATTGGCCTGATCAATGAACATTGGTTGAGAATAACTGAACTCAAAGGAATCTTTATCAGAAGGTTAAGGGTATGAAGACTAAATTAATGCAACATTTTGATTATTTTATGTGTTATTTGAGACTAGATAACAGACACATTTTGTCTTTGACAAATGATAAGAACATTAAATTGAAACTTTATTATGGATGGGAACTACGACAGAGTCATTTATTCTTCTAAACAGATTGAACTGAATGACAAGCATGAAATCATGGGATGTGATTCTTATGAAATAACAGTAATACTACTCGGCATTGGGGCTACATATCAGTATGCATGTAACACCACTAGGTACTACAATAAGGATTCTAGAAAACTTGGTAGGTGGTGAAAATCGCAAATTATTTGCTGTTGATTCCTATTGTCTGGTCACTGGAGCTCCAGGTTTTTCAGCCTGCAAGTAACAGTTTCAAGAATTAACCACAAAAATATGGTTCATGAGGCAAGTTAGAAAGAAAATATTTGCAGGGTTGATAGATATATGATTAACTATTGCGACAGTAACTTTTTAACATTTGGTAGAACCATGAACATAGAGAAGAGCTTTAAGTGCATCTAAGGATATTGGATTTAAAGAGAATCAAAGATTGCGCTTGTGTAAGTAGCTGCATGTTTCTGGGAATACAAATATATACACTGAATTTAATTCTAAATGCATAAATGATGTTGGAAAATGTTGTACCTTTTCCCCTCTTCATCAGATTCAGCAGTTTTCTTGTAGTTTGGGAAAGGAACTTGGCCCGATTCAATCTGAGTAATGTCTCTGAGGAGTAGCTCATAGTGCCTTTTTACTTCATCAGGAGTTTTCCCTCCAACAGCAAGGGCAACATTGTTCCATCGGTCAGGGGTGTCCTTGTCATAAACAGCTAGAGCCCTTTCAAAGGCCTTGTTGTCCTTAGCACTCCATGATCCTGTAGCTGACATTGAGCTTGATGCCATTTCTGATAGTTAGCTAAGGTAGATATATATAGAGTATTGCCTAAGGTTTCAAATGTAGTGAACTACTGGTATACGGTAGTGCTCAACTTCAACAGAGAGATGGAACTAATTAAGAAAGGTTGAGAAACTCTACACTATAGTACTAGGAAGAGTCTTGATGATATGTGTAGAAAGGAAGCACTATGCATGCTCCTTTTATAAGCAGAAATGGAGGGTGTGACCATGCAAGGTGCAAGTTGTCTTCTCTTGCAAATTTGCCAAATCAAAGCAGAATTTTAATGATTTGTTTCATCAGGAACCACAGAATTGAGCAGGACCAAGAAGTTGAAGAGTAATGGGAGAATAAGTATCTTCAAAGGTTTAAACCTTCTTTCTGAATTATGGTTGAGGACATTGCAGCTGCAGCTTTTGTAACATGATTTTATACGTGCACCAAAGTAAATTATGATAATTTTGCAATTACTCTAATTGTTGATGTGTCTCTTGTAATTATGTATCACATGGGTATGTTACTATGACGTGCCCTCTTGTATTCTCCTTGTTGGGAAAATCTCACAATACACACTCAGATATTTTTCTAAAATTGAGTCTTGTTATTCATTGATAATTGAAGAGCTAGAAGAGCTTTAAATAGCTGTGATACTTACAATATTACGGTAATAAAAATAAAATCTGAAAATAAAATATCAATTGTCTTAAAAATAAAGTCTGCTTAACCTATCATAAAATAATATTGTACCGAAAATGATAACTACCTATCCATATTTTATCTCTATCAAATCAAACTAAATATTACTAGATCCAAAACAAATAACATAAGATTTAAACAAAATTATTAATAAAACCCTAAAATTTAAGTTTATCTCAACACTCCTAACATGCCACACCTCAACATTCATTCCACCATTGATACTTAAAAGTTGGAGAAGAATATTGGAATTAGAATTTTGTTTTTTCTTGGAATTAAAAATGGAATAGTATGGTTGAATAAGTGAGCAAGAATATTATGTAGGAGTTGAAAAACACAATAGAAGTTGTTACAATATAGATGAGCATTCTATTGAAATAAGTTCAACATTACTCAAACTAATATTGATTGGTAGAGCAATTGACATGATTAAACTCTGTAGCATTAGTTAATGAGTAAATGTAAATTTCAGTTGTGATTGTATTGTAAGCGTTAAAGGAAGAAGTCATGAAATATATGATACGATATTTGAAGGAATAAAAAAAGAGAGTTTTATTTAACACTTCACGTGATAAATTTTGACCAATGATTTGAAAATGAATAATATACTTAAATTAAGGTACTTTTAATGTCTAATTTTCATCCAAAACCATTATAGTCCATTCTACTTATGTTGCAAGGAAGCACGAATAAACTTCTATTTCTCTCGTACGTGTACTACTTTCGCCTTGCACATGAACAAAAGATATACAAAAAATTACACCATCCATAATCACCAATAACACTAACTCTTATTTGGGGGAAAGGCTTCATTACTCCTATTAAGATGCATCACTTAACTTTACTATAATAAGAAAATGGAACTTGAATACAAGGTTTAAACTTATAGGAAACGTTGGCAACCCTAGATATTCTATCTTGAAGAAAATACAAAAGTGCGATGTTGTAAGTTGACTCATTGTTCATTGACCCCAAATTTTATCTAGGTAATATACTTTAAAAGTCAAAAAAGAGATTTAAACTTAATGTGCAAATGTATGTGTATGTATTTGATTTGTTAACTTAAAAAATGCTTTAAAGAAAAATAATCTCTATGATCACATTGAAAACTCTTGGTCAAGGTGTCAAAAACAAAAAACAAAACAAGGTAAAGTTGAAAAATAAAAGAGGGATTAGGAGAAAAAAAACATGGCAACTTATTTTTATCCAAAAAGTGATATTTGATGATGACTCTTGAAGAATTGAAAAAGTGTTGAAGATTTAAAGAATGTTTGGATTTTGTTGGGTCTATCGAGGAGGAGTTTCAATCGAGGAGACACAAACACCAATGAGATTTAAGTCCAACCACATAAGGGATTGACACAATTCTCTATCCAAAACCTTAAGGCAATGGGTTAATGGGTCTTTCATCTTTATATAGTGCTCTATTTTCTAATTTCTATCCAATGTGGAACTTAGACTCACACTTGGATTCCCAACAATCTCCTCCTCAAGGGTGAGTCTCTTCCACATTGGTATACTCCACCCTCCAGCGGAAGCATTTCCAATCAACCACAACTACGAATAGCCATTTCCAACCGTTCCAACCGTCGTTCTAATGGGTTGCTTTCCTGAATACCCTTTGCCAGGAAAACTTTCGGTATAGGGATCATTATACTCGTCTGAGCCGGTCACCAAGACAAACCATTAGCTCTGATACCAATAATGGGAAAATCTCACGTTACACACACTCAAATATTTTTCTAAAATTGAGTCTGCTATTCATTGATAATTGAAGGGCTTTAAATAGCCGTGATACTTACGGGAATTAAAATAAACACTGAAAATAAAATATCAACTATCTTAAAAATAAAATCTGTTTAATCAAACATAAAATAATATTGTACCTAGATAAACAGAAAATCATAACTACCTATCCCTATTTTATCTCTATCAAATCAAACTAAATATTATTAGACCCAAAACTAATAAAATAATATTTAAACAAAATTATTAATAAAACCTTAAAATTTAAGTTTATTCTAACAAACTCCCCCATAAACTTAAATTATTCCTTCCTTCATTCGGTTTTCCATGTGCATCATCCCACACCGGGTTTGCTTCTTTCAATCAGATTTGACTTCTTCTTTTTTCTTATGGCCCTCCTGTCTTTTACCTTGGTTGACCTCTTTAATGCTTTGACTGACTTTGTTATGCTTAACTTCTCAATAACCTTGACCAACTTGTTTCTGACCTTAGGTGATTTCTCAACAATCTTGGCCAATATCTTCATTGGGTTCTTCTCAACATCTTCATCTTCCTCTTCGTCTGGTTCAAGAACACTATATGCTTTGTCTTCTTTTTCAAGATCTGCCTTCTTCAGCTCCTCAAGCTAAACCCTCTGTTTATTCATAATTTCATTAGCTTCATCTAGAAGCCTCCCTATTCGCTGAATCTCTTTATCTTTTTGTTTGAGTTCTTTCTCCAGGCTTTCCTTCCACAATTGTTGCATCCTTTATCGAGATCACTTCATCCATTGTTGGGATCGGGCTCTCCATGTCCACTACATCAGAGCTTTTTATCATTCTCAAAATTACCTCAGCCACGTCCACTTCGTCCTCGGCCTCCTCGCCCTCTACCGCTAGGACCTCAGCTCTGAGTAATCCGAGATTTATTCGAGTCAAATTGTACCTGTAGTGCTTGATCGTCGGGTTCAACCTGATCATCCCAACTCCTTCTCCTTTGTCTGTGGGCTTCTAATGACCCAGCAAGTCC
Organism: Vigna reflexopilosa; assembly: GCA_027742785.1. Taxonomy (NCBI): domain Eukaryota; kingdom Viridiplantae; phylum Streptophyta; class Magnoliopsida; order Fabales; family Fabaceae; genus Vigna; species Vigna reflexopilosa. Next base: position 5,054,385 of record CM050917.1, read on the forward strand.
TTTATTGTGAGAACTGACAAGTCCTTTGATTCTTCGATGGCGCACACGATACTTTCAAAATCTTTTGTAAGAGATCTCAAAATTTTTCCCACAACTCGGCTAGATGCATTTGTTCTCCATTCCTGCCGAGTTAGTTGGCCACCTTTATGTACTCAGTTATATGCTCTTTGGGCTCCATCTTCAATTGTTCAAACTCTTCTCTGAGAGCTTGTATTCGGACTTGTCTAACACGGTTGTCACATGTTCGTCTTCTTCAGGTTCAACATTAGGGGAGACACAAACACCAATGAGATCTGAGTCCAACCACATAAGGGATTGGCATCACTCTCTACTCAAAACCTTAAGGCAATGGGTTAATGTGTCTTTCATCTTTATATAGTGCTCTACTTTCTCATTGCTATCCAATGTGGAACTTAGACTCACACTTGGATTCCCAATAGATTTAAGAGATACATTGAAAAATTAAGAATTTAGTTGTTGAAGTTCTAATTTGTTTATATTATTTAAATTTGTAGGTCAAAAGTTAAAAGATAAAACCCAAAATTTAGGAAAAGTTTTATTTATCATAAAAACTTTTCACTAAGTGGTTTAAAGTTGTGACTTCTAGACAAACTCTCAATGTTTGTGAAAATGGGTTTTGGAAAACTTAGTGTGAATAGAGCAAGAACTTTCACTAAGTGAGTCTTAAGTGATTGAGTGTTGTTGTTGTTGCTAGGAAATTAGTTCATCATTTGTATGTCAAAGGAGGTGTTGTTCATCTTTTCTGTCTTCAAGAGATCAAGATAGGTGTTTTCTAACCTTAACTTTATTTTCTATGATTGTAAGTTAGTTAATTTTAGTAATTAGTTAATTTCTCTTTAGAGAGATTAACAACTAAACATAGAATAAGTATAAAATTCCTTTTGCGAATTTTTTCTTTCCCTAAACTCTTTATTGATCTTTTATTATCTTAAAGGATTTTTTTTATTGTGAAGTCAGATTTTAAAAAGAGAAAATTTTAAAAAACATAGTTTCATTAACAAACTAATTCAACTTTTACTCATACGTGAATATTTCGTTGCACGATTATGACATAAACTATAGTATATAAATGAGGTGTAATTTTTTTTTAAAGTTAAGTTAAAGTTAGGACTTAAAAAAGAGTTTTATAATCTTCATATAGTTAAAATTTTAACAAAAATTTATTTCATTTGCTTTTTCAAGTATCATTTGTACATAAATATAATCCATATTTGTACATGGAGTAATTTGATAAACCATGTTTCATATTAATTATTTAATTAGATAATATATTTTATTTAACTTAATTTAATGATTTGGTGTAGTGACATTACTATTAAGCAATTGGAAAATCCTATAAAAAAATATATCTAAAACTAATTAGAATTTATAGGTTTCCAACAAAAGAAAAAATGAAACTATATATATATATATATATATATATATATATATATATAAGAACAAATTTTTTTAAATTATTTAATTTTTTTTAAAGTCTAAAAAGATTATTTTTGTTGTAACCAATTAAAAAAAAAACTTTTAAAGATTTTAATTGGAACCAACACATTAAATCTTATAAGTAGTGGTTTGGAAAGTCTAATTTGTTAAGACAAGATGGTTTAGAAACTTTTATTTTGAAGTTTAACAAAAGTGCTTATCGAAATAGCTTCAATAAAGAGAATCATGTAGGATAACACACTAAAGGCAATAAATGTGTTAACAAATCTTAAATGCTAAACGTTACTTTAAACATACTTCGCATAAACGTTAGTAAACTTACCTTAAAGGCTGTAATGAACATTTAACATTTTGAATGTTACATACGAATAATAATTTTTTGTTTGTTGTATTGTTTGTCTTTATATGTACAAATCATAAAGGGCAAAACTTTATTCAAAAGTTAAGAATTGATTCAAAAGAACGTTAAGAGATATAAAGAAATTCTAGGAATGTTCTTTCATGCCTTTTTGTCTGCCCAATCCGTACAAGTAGCACTGTTGTTTTTGCAAAAACAACATAGTATCTGACTTCATACAAAAGGCTATACACCTACGATAAAGTCAATGTCTGAGTAACAGATCTTTTTTTAAGCCGCCTATATAAAGAAGATTGCATGAAGAGAAGACAATAAAAACTTAATTGCACATACTATTACACTGTCCAAATCCTCTTACACTTGTGTTATCTATCACTATGAAAAACAAAAATCTTTGTAACAAGTTTTTCATATAAACTTTGTATTGCTCAATTGTCCTTTTAAGAGATTTTATCATACTTGTTTTTAGAAAAATACTTTGTTGTTATTGTATAATCAGAAACGATTTAAAATACTTGTTTGTTTAACTCAGGAGAGTTAAATGATATAGTCAATTGAATTATTTGATACAATGAATGGTTATACTCGTTGTAAACCAAGAGTGGTTAAACTCATTGTAATCCTTTTAAAGATTAGTGAAACCCTTTGAGAGTGCTTAAAGGAGAATTTGATGTAGCTCAATTGGAGTGAACTAGTATAAAAACAAGTTTTCTATTTGGTTTCCTTTTATTGGCTTTTTAAACGCTTCTTAAAAATCCTTAAGTATTCAACACTGTTTACAGACCATGTAACCCTTGCATGCAACATTTTCTTAATGCAAATCTTGAGTAAAAATAACTAATAAATTAAGATTTCCATAATAAGGTTTAGAACTTTTCTCTAAGAAATGAGAACTGGTGAGATTGTGGTGTGAATGCTTGAGTTATGTTATACACACACATTGCATTGAGTTGAATTCATGAAATTTAACCTTAATGAACCTTTCTACGATAGAATAATATGAGTTTAATTTATTAGATTTTGATTGCTTTAAATCACATGTAATTATGAAATCTACGTTAAACTCTAGAATGCTTGTGTCTCAAGAAAATGTGTTTAGAATGGCTAAGAAATAAAATTTTATGTCTAGAATCAGACTCCTAAGTTGTTCAATTGTGAAGTAAGTTCTAAAGCATTTTCTAACTTTAAGATATAGCTAGAAACATAGATGATCAATCATGCATAATTAAGCTCAAAGAAATAATACAAGAAATATAAAACTACATCAAGAGAAGATTCATTATATCTAACCACAATAAATGAGAGAGTTAGCTACTCTTAATAATGTGAAGCATAAAAAATGACAAAAAAAAGTGGGAGATTGAAGTATGAACGGTTATGGAAGTCTTCCTCGAATATTTGCCCTTCTCTTTGTTTTTGGTTCAATTTTCCTCATAGTTTAATTTTTTTAAAAAAAAGCTCATGTTTTTCATTCAAAAGTTGACTTTTAAATAACTCATAAAAAGTAGTTTATTGTTGGGCAAATCTATTCTGTATTCTCTTATTGGACAAGAGATTACCTTTTGTCAAGACATACATTCTTTAATTGTTAAGCAAAAGAGCTTTGTCTTTAGATAAGTTCAGGATTTATTTAACCAAGCTTAAAGTTTTTCTCATTGAAAGAAAAAGTTATTCCCTTAAGAAAAATAATTACAAAAAGACTTCTCTTTAGCTTCAAACTTCCACACATTACAAAAATTAATAAAAAAAGATACTTCTTTGAAAGAAAATGTTTAAATTCTAAATATTTTTATTAAAAAAACAAAAATTCATGACATAAAGAAAATTAAAAAGTCCAATAAACATGAAAAATAAGTTATTACGAGTCTTATCAAAACGTCAATTTAAAAGATTTTCTTAAAATCAAGTTTTGAAAAAAATTGATTGTTTTTTTTCACAACTATACCTTTTGAATGTGTGTAAAACAATGTAAATTCCTATGAAAAAAAAGGACATATAGGATGTTTTCTTGTAGTAGTGAGGTTGCCCCCTATGATCAAGTAGGTGTGATGCCTAACTTTATTTTATTCTCAATGGAAAAAGTTGGAGCAAGTGATAACCAAAAGTGTCATTTATTACATTATATGCAACAACAATATCTTCTTCATAACAACGTTTCTTAGGTTCAGATCTTGTACTTTCTCCTCCACACTCTCCAACATTCTCTAGATCCCCACTTTTCTCCGTACAAACATTCTTTCTTACTTTTTTTCATAACCAATTCTCATTCCCCACTTTAATATTTAACTATCAATACTTTTATACATGTTTTCAACTAAATTTCGTTTTCCTTTTCATATTTTACCATCATATTTTTATAAAGTATAATGGTATTACGACACATTTTACAATCATTTAAAAAATATAAAAATAAAATAGTCAAAAAAATATAAATTTTTTTATTTTTTTCAAAAAAAAAAATAAATAAATATAAAAAATTTAGGTGTGTCAAATACTATTAGTCTATTTTCAATTTTCAGACTTTTTACCTAATCTTTCAATTCAATTTGTGTCAAAATCAAAATAATACATAAACTTTAAATATAAATATATTCTAACATATTTTTAATTAAAATAGTAAAATTAATTTAACAATTAATATTTATAATAATACCATTTTATATTAATAAGACAAAATAATAGTCATATGCCCTAATTAATGAAAAAACTAAAAGACAAGAATTCAATTGAAAAATATAAATTTTTTAAATCTAATATATAAAAATTTAATAAAAACTCAATAAAAATATCAAATTTATGAGAGAATATAAATTTAACTAAGTGTCTAATTATAATATATATATATATATATATATATATATATATTGAAAGGTTAAATTAAAGTTTTTTTTTCTTAATATGCTATGAAAAAATATTTTAATAAGATTTGTTTGATACATTGTATAGTTGTGGGACCACCTAAAAATATCCCATTTAATATTTAAAATAAAAAAGAAAAAAAATGTATTGAAGATCTAGTTAAGAATAAAAACACATTAAATTATATAAGAATCGATTACTAATATTTGGTTACATAGATCGTACTTAAAATGTGTGTGAATACAAAATGTCCAACACATTGTTTCACTAATATTTAACAAGTATCTAGAAAGCATATTTTTCTTTGCATAAATGGAAAAATGCGCAATCACTCGTGTGTAAAATTTTTGATATATATATATATATATATATATATATATATATATATATATATATATATATATATATATATATATATATATATATAACACATACAAAGGTATTATATTTGTGAGGTGAATATCAATGATACAAGGGCTATAGGTTACAACTTGATTATATAGAGTGTCCCCAACCTATCTATACTATTATTGTTTGGAATTTACATTGACTTTATTCTTCCATATCTTCGTGATGCTCCAAGAATTGGCATCATGTTCGTTACTTTTATTATAATGAGAGAACATTAAAATCTTTTACAACTACTCTTCTTCAAACATGTTATGGAAAAGTCTAAATTTATATTTTTTTAATCTATTTTTGTGTTTTAAAAACTTAATTTCAAAATGAGTGATTCAAGTCATATTATTAAGGCCTTGTTCACTTGAGTGGATTTGAGGGAGAGTAATTGAGAGGATTTAAAGGTAATTTTTTTTATTGTTTATTTGAATAGATTTGGAGGTAAGTGACTGTAGATTTGAAAGTAAAATTTGTGAGAATTAGTGTAAGATTTAATTTATGTGACAGATTAAAAAAATTTACTTCCAAATTCACTCTCACTCACCTTCAAATCTATTCAAAAAACAACAAAAAAATTTATCATCAAATTCTCTCAATAACTCTCCTCCAAATTCATTCAAGTGAACAAGGTATGCTGAATTGTTAGGAATGGTTTTTGAGGTTGTTGTAGGAAGTTGAAAGGAATTTAGTTATAGAAATTGTTAAGATAGGAGGCACAATATTGTAGGGTAATGGGGTTGGGCATGATGATTGGTTGATAGTTACATGATTCAAGGAATCTTTGTGAGAAAATAAGAAGTGATGGTTCATTATTTGCCTCATCATCACCTATATAAGTAGACAAGAATCTTAATCTCTGTGGAAAGTAACATATAGATTCTCCTACCATTGCCTTGCTGCAAGATTCTTTTTTCTGCTGTTCTTCGTACCAATTCACAAGTAATTGGATTCAAGTATATGCCAAATAAATTTCTATTAATGTGAGGTGATGTCATGTTTTTTTTTTACTAAATATTTTTAATTTTTAAACTTTAATATGAAATTAGAATTTATCTATAAACTTTAATATAGTTTGATTTTTAAATTTTAAAAATTAATAATATAATCATTTTAGTCTAATTATATTAGAAATATTTACATGACAAACCGTAGTTTTTAAACTAATCCTTTAAATTGTTTATATTCAATTTAAATGTTAAATTAAAATGCAGTTTAAAAAAAAATTAACATTGTAGAAATAAAATGATTATATTCATTTATTTTTAAAATTTTAAAATTAAAATATGTTACAACATTTTGTAAAATGGATGAATTTCAATTTTGTATTCAAATTTAAAAACTACAAATATATTTCTCATTTTTTAAATAAATAAATGAACATCTCACATAAATTACAGATAATAAAACACATTTATATTTGAATGAAATAGATATAACTGTTTAAATGCCACTGCAAATATATTTGAATGAAATAAACATGAAATACAAATTCTATACTTTTTCACTGTAGAGATTGAGATAATATATAAGTGTTTACTTCATCAAATCTTCTGTGATTTAGCACTTTTATCTTTCTTAAATTTAAGAGTAATTATGTATTTACATTTTTTTTGTTTTGTTTTTAAATGTAAAGGAATTATTGTCCAATTGAAAAGTTGTTTTTTTGTTTGGATTGTGTATAATTCTATATGGTCTAAAGAATAAAAGATATTGGAGATAGTAAGAATAATGAGATATTACAAACACGGAAATTACAAAATATGTCACCATCTTTTATATTTCTATCTATAAATAGTCTTGAAAGTTTGTCAAAATTTAAATTTTACAATAAGGTGGAATGACGTCTAATTTAGTGATCCTAATTTTATTCAATTTTAAATAAATAAATGACATTAGTGAGTACAGTATTTCTGACTCAATTCTAATATCATATTTTGTTTATAAAGGTAATAATTTTTTTTTCATAAAGCTCCATTATAAGATATTACGATCTTTTACTCTTATAGTTTTTTTTTAATTTTTTATATTTTTAAATATATATATATATATATATATATATATATATATATTAATTTGATTACTTAATATATTAAGAATATTTTAGTAATTTAAATGAGAATGAAAATAAATATTAAAATAATTATAAAAATGAAAACCAGACATACTAATTTTCATTCCATATTCAATTAAAAAGAAACTCAAATATTACTATATTTATATATATTTATATCTGAACTTGGTCAATACATTTATGAAGACAAGTTTATTTACAATTATCATTCCCACACAAAACACATCTATATAGTATTCACAATAATAACAGACAAAATGAGTAATCAAATTTAGTGTTACAACTGTTATAACTTTTCCATTTGTATGATTCGTATAAATATTATAGCACTATTAATTATTTTATGAAAGAACAAATTATAATATATCTCAATATGCTTAATTTGTTTTAATAAAAGATATGTTGAATAAAAAATAATTCCCTTAATGTAAATATAACTATTTTAAATATGTTACTAAATATTTTAGAAATGTATATAAAAATAAATATTTAAATAATAAATGTAAATTCAAAAATAGGTAATTTAAATGAATTCATGCATCTCACAGGTTTTGTAAAGACTTGTGAAATAAGTGTATAAATTTAATTTTAAAATGATAAAAAAATATATTATGGTTAAGCTCAAAGTATTTAATCATATATTTAAAGATAAGTGTGTTTAAGTTAAGAGGTGAGAATAGAAGATTTTGGTTGGGCTTATATAGTTTTTCTCCGCCTTTTCTTCCCACACCCCATAATTTTGAAAATGGCTTACTCTTTGTAAATGTGATTTCCAGAGTGTTATGGAAATATTTCAAAAGGATTAGATGTAATTACCTATTTTATTGAAAAAGACTATGTAAAATAAATAATAAGAGAAAATAATTAAGTTAGTGTTTGAGTAGAGTTAAGTATTTGGTCGAAGATTTATTTATATAATAAAGAGTAAGTTGAATTAAGTTTTAAGTATCTCATATATTTTATATTTTATATTTTCAATTTAATTTATATTAAGAATTTGTGTTTTATTGAATATTTAAAATATTTTTTATTTTTCTTGTAAATATTTAACTTTTGATTTTGTTGTTAATGAAATGATACGACTATATTTTATCTTTTTATTTCTAATTTACAAGTCGAATTTCTTTCTTCAATCTCCTCAAATTCACAATATCAGTCTAATTTTTCTTTCTCTTTATATAAGAACGAGTTGACGGGTAAATTGAAGAAGAATAGAGAGGCAAAAAGAAATTTGGATTCTCTATTCCGTATTGTTTTCTGCCGTGTCTTTTGATATTTTAAAATATATTAATTTTTTTATGTATAAAAAATAATATATTTTAAAGACATAAAAAAAAACAAGAAAACTCAACAGAGAAATGAGATTAAAAGAAACAAGATATTTAAATAAAGTATAAAATATTTTAAACATTCAATAAAATACTTTTTTAATAAAAATTGTTCAAATTTATAAGACATTCAAAACGTGATTGAGTTAACAAATATAGAAATTTCTAATATGATAATTTAGTCCTAAGCAGTAAACACAAGTTAAAAGAACAGGAAAATCACGTTATAAAATTTATATCAATATGCATAAATTAATTTCAATTCATGAAAAACTATTTTAGGAAGAAATTAAACATAAAAATGTAAGTACCATAAAAAAAATAATGATACTTAGACAATATTTTTTTTATAACATTTGAACATCATCTACTTATCATTCTGTGATTGGTCTATAGTAGTGTTTATGATTATTATTATTAATTGTGAAATAATTTTGGACCAATCACAGAATGACACATAGATGATGTTGAAATATTATCAAAAAAAATTATCCAAGTATCATTATAAAAAAAAATTACTTCACCAAGCCCTTGATGGAATATATGATAAGTGATAATAAAAAGTTGTGTTTATTTTCTTTACACAAATAAAATATAGACAAAAGTGGAAGACTCGGAGAAGAGGGAAGTGATTGCTTCATCACCAACCATTGTTGTCTTATTGCTATCATCTTTCTCTATCAATCTGTAATAATGCCCCGTGACTTAGTTGATCAGTCAGCTATGGCACAATTTTCAACTCCAACCAAACAATCTCATGCTGTTTTTTTATGAATAAACATGCTGAAGGTTTTCATACTTTTTTAGTATTTAATACACACAACTCAAAAGTGAGAATGCTAATCATGATCAGAACAAAGTAAGCATGACCAGATTTTCAGATATTTGTCTGCCTTTAAAAAAAATTAATCAAATTTTTCATTACTTTAGCTTTTTCTGTTTAATCTTTTTCCATCAGAAGTATCTCAACAAATTATTTTTCTGAATAAATAGTAATCATTGATCTGTATTCCCTTTTTCACATTTCCATTACTCAATGAGGACAAAGGAAAATCCTCAATTTGTTTTAGAAAAACAATTGCAGAATGCACCAATTGAACTCTTTTGAATGTGAAATACTGTAGTAATGATGAAGCTCCAAGATTCAAGACATTGGGGTCACCACCAAAACTTGTTTCAGAGTCATGGACCCAACATGCACACTAACACATACCACAGTACTATAATAATCATACTCACATAGGTCCTTACTATATTCCTTACTCTGCCTTCAACCTTCAAAGAACACACAGAGAACTGTCCTCAAACCAACAACCCCTTCTCAGATCTTACTATGATGTCTCAGTCATTTGTTATGATTGTAGCATCACTGTTATTTGTTATAGCACAAAGTGTTGTGGGAGTGAATTCAGTTTCACAAGCTGATAAGATAAGCACTTTGCCAGGGCAGCCACCAGTCAAATTCCAGCAATATGCAGGTTACATTGCTGTGGATGAGAAGCAGAAGAGAGCTTTGTTTTACTACTTTGTTGAAGCAGAAGTGGAACCAGCTTCAAAGCCACTAGTTCTATGGTTAAATGGAGGTATTGGTATATGCTGTAGTGTATATGACAAAATTTCTTCTTTTTTTCTTTGGTTTTGGAATCTTAACCAAACCCTTTAGATTCAGTGGAAGAAGCAATTTAATATGCTATTTGGGTTTTGAAGGGCCTGGTTGTTCTTCTGTTGGAGCTGGAGCTTTTGTTGAGCATGGCCCTTTCAAACCAAGTGAAAATGGACTTTTGAAAAATGAATTTAGCTGGAACAAAGGTAATCCAAAAAACTCAGCTAATCTTGTACTTTTTTTTGGAATATGCTAAGTTACCTTTTAGGTTTAATCAAAATTTCTTATTGATTTGAGTTTGTCCTTGTTGCAGAGGCAAATGTGCTGTACTTGGAATCACCAGCTGGTGTTGGTTTCTCCTACTCTGCCAACAAAACTTTCTATGACTATGTGAATGATGAAATGACAGGTTCTTCTTCTCCTCTTCCCTTGCATTTTGTAAAGTACCATGTAAATAGTACTAAATGAGTCACGGTTTAGCTGCTAACAAGTTGAACTGAATTACTTAACTATTAACCATATTTATAGTTTGATTAAGGATCAAACTATGATGTCACGTTTCTCAAAAATCTGATGTGTGGTTCCACTTCCTTACAGCAAGGGACAATCTTGTTTTCCTACAGCATTGGTTCACTAAATTCCCAGAGTTCAAAAACAATGACTTCTTTATCACAGGGGAAAGCTATGCAGGTATTAATATATATATATGGTAACTGAATAATGTTTCATTTTGTGTTGTTTCTGTGAGGTAATGCACACTAGTTTTCAGGTCACTATGCACCCCAACTTGCACAACTCATTGTCCAAACCAAGACCAGGTTCAATCTCAAGGGAATAGCAGTGAGTACACACATGAAATATTTTTAATGATTGATACATAAGAAGCACTCTTTTGTAAACTTGAACAGCACAACTTGTTTCTCATATTCTATACTTGCAGATAGGGAATCCTCTTCTAGAATTTAACACGGATTTCAACTCTAGAGCTGAGTTTTTCTGGTCCCATGGCCTAATATCTGATTCAACTTACGAAATCTTCACCAAAGTATGCAACTATTCCCAAATTAGGCGACAGCATCAAAGTGGGACACTTACCCCCATTTGTTCAGGAGTAAATAGGCTAGTGTCAACGGAAGTTAGTAGATATATTGATACATATGATGTTACACTTGATGTGTGTCTTTCATCAGTAGATCAACAGGCTTATGTGCTGAATCAAATGACTCAACTGGTATATGCTTCATTCATTTTGTGTCTATTTTAATTGGTTTTTCTTCAATAACTTATTTGATAAGTTTTACTCAAGATAGTTTAATTTTATTTTTTATTTTTCTATATTTGTCCAAACATTACATATGTTTTCCTGCTTATTTATTTTGCAAGCTTTGAACTCTTATGAAGCAAGAGAGAGGAAAGATAGATGTTTGTGTGGAAGATGAAACTACTGCATATTTGAATAGGAAAGACGTGCAAAAAGCTCTTCACGCTAAGCTCGTAGGGACCACTTCTTGGTCAGTTTGCAGCGAGTAAGTTTTGTTGCCTAAAAGATGGCAAAACACTAGTTACAACCTTTTAATTTTAAGGTTAACTCAATTTCATAAAACCAGTTTAAGATAAGATTTATACGTATTTGTATATTATAATTTGGTTATATTTATAGTCTGATGTGAAACCTTAAAAACAGTCCAAAATGTCCAAAAGTCATTCATGGAGTGTTTGATTAGGATAGGATCAAATATAACATACAGATTCTACTCTTAAAGAAAAAACTAGCAAAAGATTGAGAATGGAGTGAAAAAGGATATGACTAAGGACGTTGATTAGAAATGAGAAAGTTGAATGTCTTATACGAAAGAAGATCGATATACCAATTATCTTAAGGGTTTGAATTGAAGGTGATGTTAATCTCTTATATAGGTTATTTCTTCTGTAAATTCTCGCTCAAAAAACCCATCACAATTATCCCCTGTAATGTTTGATCTCAAGTTCCAAAGATTAGAGAATTCTAGTTTCACTAAAAATAGTGTAATGAAAAAGAGAGGGATAAAATATAAGTTCCACACCCTATTTCATCTAGCACCAAACTTTCAAGATCAGGGTGCTTGTTAATACAATACAATAAATGTTCTGCTTTTCAGTGAGACTTTTGGATAGCTATACTAATATTTTTCCTTTGTCACAGTATTCTTAAATATGACATGCAGAATCTAGAGATTCCAACCATTTCTATTCTAGGTGCACTTGCTAAGTCTGGTATCAGGGTTCTGGTATACAGGTAAATGAGTTTTTGGTTTCTTTCTATTGCAGAAATTTTAATACATGTTTAGTTCAGCATTTGTATTTTCGAACTCAAATTTCATATGTGAAGCATGTAAGTTATTCAAAGTAACTTTAATTTGGTTGCAGATCATGAATCTGTGTTTGAGTTAATCTAACATGAAATCAGATGTTCACTCTATTATGTCTATGCACCAAATTCCTGTCACAATTATTTATGCTAACATTCTTAAGCAAAGCAAAACAATTTCTCCTCTTACTGCAGTGGAGATCAAGATTCGGTGATCCCATTAATTGGTACAAGATCCCTGGTAAATGGACTGGCCAAGAACTTTGGACTTAACACAACAGTGTCCTATAGAACCTGGTTTGAGGGAAGACAGGTTAAGACTTAATGCATGAAGACCCTGAAAATTTTCACTGCATTTTAGTTCTGTCAATCTGCTCAAACCTTTTCTGATTATTTTCAGGTGGCTGGTTGGACACAAGTATATGGAGACATCTTATCATTTGCCACTGTAAGAGGAGCTGCTCATGAAGCTCCATTTTCCCAGCCAGAGAGATCACTGGTGCTACTGAAAGCATTTTTGGAAGGAAAACCACTTCCACAACCATTCTTTCAAATATGAAAGACAGAGGTGTTCTTAGCTCAATAAGAAAAGCATTCAAAACCTTCACATAAACTCATTATTCTTAATGGATCATCTTTTAATTGTTGTCAACATTCCTTCTATCATTCTGCATTTTTGTTTCCTTTTGGAATGAATGTTACATGGATGTATCTCAACCAATTTCGTTCATGCCATTCCTCAAACAAGTGAAAAGCAGAAAACACACGTACACACAACAAAACCAACCCTTGTACAAAATAGAGTAATCAAATCAAGACTTCGTGTGTGTGTGTGTGTGTATATATATATATATATATATATATATATATATATATATATATATATATATATATATATATATATATATATATATATATAGGGTTTGTTAACACGCGTACACCTGTTGTTCAGTTGGTACATTTTAACAATGTGTACCGGGTTATAGTAGACAAAAATACCCTCATATATTATATATTATGGATTCTAAGTTTTAAAATTAAGGATATTTAAATAATTTTCATTCTCAAAACTAAAAAAAACAAGAAACCCCCAAACCCTTACTTATTTCTGTCATTTCTCTCAACCTTTTTTCTCTATCATCTCTACTGTAGCCTCAATTAAAAAAAAAATATCAAAAACACTGGTTAAGCAATTTCTTAAAAAAAAATGATTTTATAATGAATTTTCATATTATAATTTTTGTCTTATCTAATTTTATCTAATTTTCACAAGCATAATGAAATATGAAGGAATTGGTAATTCGCCTGGTTTTTTAAGAAATGATGATTCAACATCTGCAAATGATGAAATTAGAGAGGTTAGTGAAGATGATGAAATTGAAGAGATCTTGAATGAACCTTTGTCTGAAGGCGAATATGCCAATGACTCAACTCTTGTTTAACGACAAATATTTCTAGTTTTTTTTTTAAGTTGGATCTAATGTTAGAGTGAGAGAGATGAAAGAGAAAGGGTTGAGAGGGATGAGGGAGGTGAGTAAGGGTTTGGGGGTTTCTTTTTTTTAGTTTTGAGAATAAAAATTATTTAAATATCTTTGACTTTAAAACTTAGAATCCATACTATGAGGGTATTTTTGTTTACTATAATCCGATACACATTATTAAAATGTACCAATTGAAAAACAGTTAACAAACTTCTTTATATATATATATATATATATACACTTGTGTCGACTTCCAAATTCTATGATCCAGAAGCAATATTAATAAAAACAAAATATACAAAATCAATTTTATCTAACTTCAAAATAACTAAGAAAAAATGTCATACCAGCAAAAAATTTAGTCAACTTAAAACTAAGTTATTTAACTTTTCCCTGGTTCAATTTGCTCTTGCTTTTTCCTATGATTGTTTTCATGCATGAATTTTTGGATAGAATGGAAGAGAACTGATGCCAGTTTGATTCAATGAATTTTCTGAGAAAAGGGAGAATGGAATGAATGGATTCACAAATAGCAAGAAATCTAGTTGGGCTTGTAAGTGAAGATATATCTCAATTACTTTCTTTCTTTCTGCATCTCCATAATTAACTTGCACCCTCATAATTTTTTTTACTCTATGATATATAATCCATATTTTACATTCTGAAATATAAAGTAAAATGTATTTTAGATTGTACAATATTTTGAACTCTATAATCTAGAATACAATTTTTATATTTTGAATTATATATTTCAGAATGTAAAATAAAAATATAAATTTGAGATGGTATAATTCAAAATGTAATACTTAGATTCTTGATTAGACAGTTTAAAATACAAAAAAAAAAGTTATAAAAGTGCATCAAGTTATGAAAAATAAATTTCAGTCTGAAATTAAGGAGTTACATTACCAAGTTGACCTTAATTGATTATGTAAGAATAACTAAAAGTTGACCTTAATTTCATGCGACGTATTATCCCTATACCATTAGTTATGGGTTTTTTTTTTCTATAATAAAATTTTAATTCATCTAAATACTTTATTTTTTTTTACTTTAAACTTTTTTTCATCTTTTTTATTGTCTCATTGTTTTAAGAACCATGAAAACAAAATAATCGACAAAGTAAATGATATTCATATAGTGAAATTGAATTTAGTGTTTTAATAGTTTCTTATGGTCAACTTTGAATTAGAAAAAAACTATACACATGCTTATAATAAAGTGAATTGTGTAGGTAAGCATGAGTTTATTTAACTTTATTGTTTCTTTCCGACCTCGGATTCAAACATTTCCTTAAATCCAATTTGTAGACAAAATAAATAAATTCATATGAATTGAAGGAAAATAAATGTAAGAAATTAAAATAAACTTGGGTTGGTAAACATCGTTCTAGATACGTGTCCAAATTAATGTCTAAAATATGTAATGCATTAAACAGTTATCACAAGAATTATTTAAAAAAAAAAAAACTTTTAAATTTAGTTTTGTTGCATGTTCATCCAATTGTCACCCTTGCATAGTTGATGGTATTGATACGAAGACTAATGATTATTGTATATTGTTGCATTATGGGAATGAATGAAAACTCATGACCGCCGGTGAGAATAGATTTATTTAAAGAAATTGGGTAATGACATGATGAATACTACAATGTTAAGTAATTATGAATGAGTAGACCAACTAAAAAGGCCATACTGATGGATGGGATGTAGAATAAAGAATTTGAAGGTTGTTTCGGTCTTGAGTAGATGTTATAATATGTTATTCAAGTTTTTTGTAAGTTCAATTGGGAGTTTACATCTAGAAGCTATTTTGATGTTAAAGTAGTAAAAATTTGGTTAGTTCAGTAGTTAATGCGTAATAAATGTAATTACTTATCTCTTTACTTTAAACTTGTATTTATAGATTTCGAGATGAGTTTTGGATTACTGACAATTTAATTGTGGTCCAATTGGTGTTAATAATGTTTTGTTGTAAACTAATCTCCACCAATCCTAATCATTGTTTAAGGGTAATCGTTTGGTTTGTATGCCATAGTCACTCAGTCTTTTGGGTGATCGATCGTCTTGATGTTCCTGACTGTGTGGACAGTCTGATCCTAAGTTAACTGATAGTCATACAATACACAGCCCCCAAAAGCGTATCATGATATGCAAAGGGATTTGTTGCAAAAATTGTTAGGTGCTTCTTGGGAGTTTTAATTGTCTTCACGACCGATCGGCTGAACGATTGTAACCGCTGGCCATGATTTGAGAAGATGTGACAGTTGAAGAAAAGTTACAATGTTGGGAAGGAGGCACGAGATGAGTTGGTATTCACACATCCTAGGAAATGAAAGGATGCAAGATGTGGATCAACAAATCCTTCTTGATCCAATGGTTGAGGGTAGTCTGTTAGGGGTGCCTGCTTTTGGCTATAAATAGAAGTGGGACTCAACGTCATTTCATCATTGCTCTCCATCTTATGTGAAGAATCAAGCATCTAAATCTCTCTCTAAGGTAATAATGTCTACCGCTCTCTTATCTTCTTCTGAGGAGTTTGAGGGGAAGGGAGGCCGAGGGTATGCCGATGGTGCATGTGTTAGCAAAATGATGAAGTAATGAAGTTTCGATGATGTCCAAAATCAAGTCACAAAGAACTCACAAATGTAAGAAGATCAAATGAAGACTTGTATTGCACTGGAAAGCTTTTGTAAGAAGTGTAGAATATTATATAGAACTTAGGCTAGGAGTAGTTTTTTTATTCCATGTAACATATTTTATTAAATTTCTCTTTAGATTCAAAAACTCTTTGGGATATTCGATTATCATGATTGATAATTGATTATGCATATTGTCGATCAATTGAGTGTTGGGAGTTCACGAGGAACGTTCCCCAAACTCATTTTATGATGCGACAATAGTTAACAAAAAACGTTCATTATCGATTAATTGAGTGTTGGGAGCTCACAAAGAACGTTCCTCAAACTCGTTTTGCGATGATATAAGAGTTCACGAAGAATGATCCTTGCTGATCGATTGAGTGTTGTGAGTTCATGAGAAACGTTCCCCAAACTAGTTTTGCGATGCAAAAAGAGCTCACGTAGAATGTTCTTTGTCGATTAGTTTGGAGGTTGTCGGGAGTTAATGGAGAACGTTCCCCGAGCAACCTACTCCGGAACTCGACTCAAACACTTTCACATGAGGAGGTTGAGCAAATCCTGGTTTTATTTCTTTTCTGAAAGATTAGTACAAATGAGGAGGTCGACCCAAACATTACCATTTCATACCATTTTTAATCTCATTCATTTCCACTTATTTTAGCTACAAAAGATCATTTTACATTTGAAGCATTATGTTTATTTTCATTGCACTTAAATCTCACTTAATGGATCCATTTTTTAGTCTTAATTAGTTAAGCAATTATACGATTGTTTAGTGTTACACAAGTCTTTTGGGATACGATATTCGGTTTTACCAGTTTATTACTTGATACGATTTGGTACACTTGCCGAGGTCTTAACTGTACTATCACTAGTTGGGGTACTTTCTTATTTTCTGATTTTATGAGTTATGTTAACTAGTTTTTATGTTATTGTTGGATTATGAGTAATTTGTATATATGTGTAATGTGATATGAGAATGAGAAAAATGTGTTATGATAAGAATTTCAAGGAGAGACTCTATATTCTTGAAAGTTGTAAGATAATTCTTGATAGAGAGACTACAGTAAGAGAGTATCCTGATATTCTACCAATCATTGGACTCATGTAAAGTTGAATGGGGTGGCGGAGAGAATGACAGGAGGTCTTTACCCTACCCCTTTGGGTTGTAGGAGTGGAAGATTTACCTCATGGTTAGTAGGCCGAGTTACCCTTGTTTATACCTCTACAGAGTATAAATACTACCATGAGTGTATACCTTCAATAATCTATATCAGCATTATATTTGGATGAGTATCCTGATATTCTACCAACCATTGGACTCATGTAAAGTTGAATGTGTTGGCGGAGAGAATGGCAGGAGATTTTTACCCTAGCCCTCTAAGTTGTAGGAGTGGAAGATTTACCTCACGGTTAGTAGGTCAAGTTACCCTTATTTATAACTCTACTGAGTATAAATACTACCATGAGTGTATACCTTCAATAATCTATATCAACATTATATCTGAATGATTGAGTACAGTGGTCTTGTGGTGGTATGATGTACTTGATTTTGATTATTGTTAAGTATTAAATTAAATTGTTATATGATACTTTATTTCTTCACTAGTTTACCCTGTTTGCTTGTTTTGTCTTTGTTTGTTTGCTTAAATCCTTGGCTATGATCACAAATTGGTGTGAGCAGAAGATGCTAAAGAGGATAGCCTACCCTTGATGGAGCATGAGGATTTTCTAGAGCCTTGAGCAGAGTAGTTATAGATATGTTTATAGTTGTAGATATTTAGATGTTTTGTATAACAACCTTCTTCTTTTGAGATACTCTTTGTATTAGAAGGTTGTCAATATGTTTTTTTTACTGATATAGTTATTACCTCAGATAACTGTAATGGTAAATTTCATATTTTAGTCTATCTATCATGTTCTATCAATATTATAATGTTTTGTTTAGTAAATTACTCTATTAAATGGGATGTTACATTTAACATATAGAGATATTTATATAGATGTAGACATATATATACTTACCTCTTTTGAGATACTCTGTGTTTAGGAGATCTTATAAATATACTTTTATTGATATATTTATTATTTTGGATAACTGGAACCATAAATTACATGTTTTTTTAGCTATCTACTATATAATATCATATGATATTTTGTTTAATATATCATTATATTAAAAAGGATGTTACAATGTAAATCTAATTATTAAACTTATAACATTTTTATAACATATAGTTTACTTCTATCATCTTTCTAACAGCCTTTAGTAAAATATTTTAAAAATATGTATATTTGTGCGTGCATACTTTTAGAACAGAGATACCTTTATTTGACCTTTATAACATGAGTGTTCCTCTCTACACCTAACAGCCAACAACCCTAACCTTTCTCTGATAGTATAAACCCTACACCCCCTCGTTCCCTTTCTGGTCCCACCAACATTTCAGTTGTTACCTTCATTTAAGCTTTCACTGTTTTATTGTGAAGAAAACAATACTCTGTGTTTGTGATCTGTGCTGGTGAGTGTGGTTGTTGTTGATCGTGGTGTTGTTTGCTGGTGCTTTCGGCTTTGGACATAGGCGAGAGGAAGAACGAGAGGAAGAAGGAGAGTTCCCCAGGTTAGTTCATTTTTAATTTTGCGTACATGGAGCCAAACCGCCCTTTGAGTTGCGGTTCTGAAGAGACGCTTCAAAGTGCATTTTTTGTTTGCCGCCGTTCGAAGTGCTTTATTACACAGCCGCAGAACGAGTTGCGGCTACCCTTAACCGCTGTTGGAGTTGCGGTTTGAGTTGTCTTATGCGTTTTTCGTTTGCAGGTTGATATAGAAGTTTGTTTGTATTGTGCTTGATTTTGTTTACATGTTTTGGATTTTATCTGTTTAATGTATTAGGTATTAGTTGTTTCATGTATTAGGTATTAGTTATGGTAGTTTTAGTTTTTAGTTTTCTTCCCTGGAGCAATGTAGGCTAATGTAGTTTTAATTAGGAGTTGTTTTCACTGTGCAGGAGAGGGTGGATGCTCTCTCTCGGTTAAGTGTAGAGAAGGGTTTAGTTTTTGGGTTAGTGGAGCGTAGATGTGTGGTGAATGTTATGGTGTGATTCGTAAGTATAGAAGAATAAGAGAGGACTTAGGTGTGGTGAAATGAGTGAAAGACAGTTTGGGCAGTGAGTGGAAGATGGATGAAGATGGCAATGAGTGTGGAGTAATAGGAAGAGATAGGTATGGTGAGTGTTAAAGAGAGAGAATGGTGTTTGGGTTTCTAGTAAAAGAGAAAAAAAGAGAAAGGAGGAGAGTTTTTGCATGCAAGATTAAACACTTGCGGGGAAGGGGTGTCTCCAAGCCTTGGATTATCATGCAGGGATGAGAGTGTGCATGAGGGTGTAATATTATTTATTCAGAAGAAATATTAAACGAGGGTTATTTTAATATGCTCGAACTGAGTATCGAAGGAATTGGTTATATTGGTCTTGGTAGAATAGGTTATAATCTGTTATATTATATGTTGTAGAGCATGCTAAAATCAGTTTAAATATTATAAACGTTAAAACTTGTAGTGGATTAAGTTAGATTAAAAAAATTTGACTAAAAAAATGAATCGGATTGAGCTGACCTCTCAATCTGTGCTTGTCCAAACCCCAACCAAAACATCTTATTTTATGTGTTTAATTGTGATCAAACAATATCTTATAATCACAAAATCTTATATTGGAAGATAAACATTTTATAACGTTAAACACAACCTCGAACCAATTTCAATATAAAAGCTACGAGTCTCTTAGATTAACCAAATGTTTTCTAAGATTATAATAGTACATAGTCTTTAACCTTACTGATTTCAGCATAAAAATTGTATATTTCTCACATTACAAGAATTTTTGATTTTATTATCAGAATTTTACCAATGAAAATAAATTCGTTAGTAAACCCAAATTTACCAATGGATTTTAAAATTTAAATTATCAATCAAATATTTCTGCTAGTAACGAATTTGTGGGTAAAATTCAGTGGGAAGATCCATCAACAAATTAGAATTTATATTACTGATTAATATTTTCGTTGGTAATGTATGTAATGGTTAATTTGGTCGTGATATATATAACGATCAATTTTGTCAGTAATTTTTAATTCCTATTATCAACGAATATTTCTATTTGTAAATCTATCAGTCCAACACCGAATGTTGAGTCATTTGTTCTTGGCGTGTGACCGCATGTTCGGCCCTCAACGTCGTTAACTCTGCTTCGTGTTTCCTCTGTATTTCTTGCATATGGCCTCGCATCTCCTTGATTAGTTGCATGGAATCTTGTTGTTCGCCTGACTCTCCTAGTACAACTGTGCTCATGTGTTTTTGGTAGTTACCATTGGGTTGTCTTCTATTTCCTTTGACTCATGGTGAGTGTCAATATGTTTCGGTTGTGGAGTCAAGGTTATATGTTCGCTAAGTTTCGTTTGTCCTAATAATGTTCATCTTTGTCATTGTTCGTTCTTTAAATTGGGAGGTTACCTACATAAGGTACTCTTATGCCAAAGTCATTAAAGATTCGACTAGTTCAACAGTTAATGTGTAATAAATGCAATAACCTACCTTTTTACCTCAAACTTATATTTATAGATTTCATGATAAATTTTGAATTATTGATGGCCTAATCGTGGTCCAATTGGTATTAATCATGTCGTAAACTAATCTTCATCAAACTTAATCATTATTAAGGGTAACCATTCGGTTTATATAGTGCAATTGCTCGATCTCTTGGATGGTTGACTTGATGTTCTGACTGTGTGGATTGTCCAATCCTAAATTAATCGAAGATCATACAATACAAAACTTATTAAATTATTTTTCCTAACATACATTGTTGTATTCATGGATTTGTAGACCATTAAATATCCTGATTATGGATGACAATGGGTCGGGTCAAGCACGGATAATGCCTACCCGTAACTCAAGCCACTTAGAAAATACCCGCGTGTACCCACAAATACCCGCAAAAAATATTTTATACACTTTTAAAATAAAATTACAAAAAATATATATAATATAATATAAATTAAATTAAATATAAATTAAAATTTAATTTTAATTAAATTTAACTTAATAAAATATAATTTTATTTTATTTTTAATTAAATTTAATTAAAAATATATAAATTATTTTATTATTATTATTTTTTTGCAGATAACGGGTACTGCAAGTCGAATAGTATATTACACATTCTTGACCCATTTAGAAGTGTATTAAAATACTCACTATCTGTTATCCACGGATAATAATATTTTACGGATAGTAACTATCTATTTGTAAATTTTATCGCTGCAAATTTTACCTGCGAGTACTCTATCCGCAGATTTTATTTTTTTATCACCTAATCTTGATATACATGATTGTTGATAAATACAATATTATATTAGTACGTTCAACAACAATTTAAAATATATTGCGTGAACGGGATAATGAGTTTAGTTAAATGGTATCCAACCCAACAAGGAACAATCCTAAAAATAATTACTTAAAAACAGTTGAAGCGTGCATTTAGAAAAAATTTCAATTAAAATTATGGTAAAAATAAATTAGAATAAACTTTAAAATTAGTGATAAATTTCATGGTTGATCTCATAATTTTAAATCAAATAAAAAATAGTATCTTATGCTAAGATTTTGTTTTGTTAATAATGCTGTGATCCAAATGTTTTCTTTAATAGAAGGAAGAATGTCGTAATCAATAGAATATTTTAAGAAATAAAAACATCTCAAAACACCAATTTGATATAATTTTTACAAATGGTCTGATTCATATAGTTTCGTCAACTTTCATGCGCGTTGAAGTGGTCTTTGTTATGACTGTATTTTAAAATAAGTAAATATAATGAAAACGAAGAAAAGAAAATTTTATATAAGAATTTTTTTTTATTATATGTAACCACCAAGTTGTAGCCTATAAATATATATACTCTTAAGAAGAAGTTATTGGATTATAAAGTTCCATTGCCAAAAAGATGATATCTCTTCGCTTATGGAGTCTCCATATACTTTCGTGCTTTCTTCTTTTTCGTCAAACATATTCAGATGGACGAAAGGTAAATAAATTTACATCCTAACTTCAATATTGCAAATCACTGATTTTCATAAGGTGAAGTTTCACTTTAAGGAAATTATAACATAGTTTACTTCTATCATCTTTCAAACAGCCTTTAGTAAAATATTTTAAAAATATTTTCTTAGAGAATATTTAAATTATACAATCTTGAAGAAATATCTATATGCATGCATCTTTTGAGAATAGAGATACTTTTATTTAACCTTTATAACATATAGTAAAAAATTATGTATGCGATTAATCTTCTTTATGTTGAATATAACTTAGGGTCCTTTATTTATAATAAAAGAAATATGGATCAAACCCAAAATAGAAATAAGAAATAATAACAAAGTAACTAAAGATAAAAAATAAATATATATATATCTAACACTCCTCCTCAAACTGGTGCATACAAGTATGTACCAAGCTTGTTAGTAATATAATCCATAAAGATTTAGTGAAAATATCTACTTCTGCACTCGAGTGACACTTGCTAATGATTTGCAAGACCCATAAAAGACGAAATATCAATCCAGAAGACTCCCTAAGCAACAAATCTGCGAGGTTGCTCCATGTAAATTTCTTTTTACAAATTGCCTTTGAAGAATGCATTGTTGACATCCAATGGCTAAAGAGGTCATTATTGAAAAGCCATCACTACTATAAATAAACTAACAAAAAGTCATATTTTCCATGGGAGGGATGGTCAAACGCAATGGTAACAAAAGGAGGTCAGAAGAAATGACAGTAGAAGAAGCCATGGATAAAAAAGGGAGAGAAACCATAAAAATCCAAGATTCTCCAATCAAGGCACTTGAAAAAGGAAAAGAGCAACCTCGATGCTCTAAATAACTACCTGAGAGGAGACAAAATGTACGATAACGCACGAGAGAGAAATGAGTGACATCGACGCTCTGAATTGCTACTAGACATGTCTCTATGCGTAAGAGCTCCAATGAAGGCATCGTTGTAGTGGCATACGTAATAAAATAATTTTTTCTCAAAAAAATCTTAGGCTTGGATACCATGTTGAATATAGTAAAAGATTACGTATGAGATTAATCTCCTTTGTGTTGAATATACACATGGGTCATCTATTTATAATAGAAGAAATATGGGCTAAGCCTAAAAAATAAAAAATAATAACAAACAAACTAAAAATAAAAGATAAATATAAAATAAAAGTAATATATCTAACTATATATATATATTTAAAAACTTATGGTCAAAAATTCAAAATTGAAACTTTTTATTTGTCCGTTCTTAATTGTCATGAAAAAAAAAAGTGATTATTACCTTAGAGCTTGTCCACTACCAGAAATGCATTTCCTTACATGCCAAGAGTATTAGAATAAAATTTTAAAAGATACGAAAACTATATGATAAAATAAAGCTTAAAAAATTAAATTAAAATAATAATAATTTTTACAATGAGAAGACCTTATTTACTAGAATATATGTTAATTTAACATGAATACAAAATTTTAGATACTAAATAATGGTTTTGTGTATTTTTTTTTAAGAGCTACATCGTATACATGGGTGATCTTCCCAAAGGCGTGGAATCCACGGAATCACTTCACATCACTATGCTTCAAAATATCCTCGGCAGGTTATTAATTCAGTTTTCTTTTAAGTTTCTTCTATCATTTTAACTAATTATAGGATTTGGTTCAATTTATTATTTGATTTTGATAAAAAAAAATTATGATAACTCATTAGAATTAAATATAAAATAAGACGTGGTTTAATTTTAATATAAAACATAAATCAAATCCATGTTTTACAATATGGTTTGTACGGTTTTTAATTTTTCTTATAAAATTGTTCAATACTTTATGATTAAATTTGTCAACTAAAACACTCATTGTCAAACTTTTAAATAAAATTGTTGATTATTTTTAACAGGATATCAACAGGGCAGAAGAGAAGTGTGTTTTACTATTTATATTTTTATTTTTAAAATAAGAATTCATCTTTTTCTTTATTTTCATTCACATATTTTATAGATATAGTAAAACTAAATGAAACAAAACTGATAAAATATTTTTATTTAAAAAAGTAGAGAATAAATAAAATTATCAGAAAAATGTATCTAATAAAAATCAGGTGATTCAATGAAATTGAAATGGGTTTGATGCAGCAAATTTACAGCAGATGTTTTGGTACATAGCTACAAGAAGAGTTTAAATGGTTTTGTCGCAAAACTAACAGAAGAAGAAGCAGTGAGAATGGCGGGTATTGATTACACACTGTATGAAAAATCTGTATATCTCATTGTGAAATTGTATCTATATATGATGATTTTGATAATTTTTTAGGATTGGATGATGTTGTTTCTGTTTTCCTAAACAAAAGGAATGAAGTGCAGACAACAAGGTCTTGGGATTTCGTAGGTTTATCTCAGTCTGCGAAGAGAACAAGAACAGAGAGTGACATAATTGTGGGAGTAATAGATACTGGAATTTGGCCAGAATCTCATAGTTTTGATGATGAAGGATTTGGTCCACCTCCATCAAAATGGAAGGGCACTTGCCATAACTTTATCTGCAACAAGTAAATTATTAATATTTTCTCTTTTACGTGGTGACATGAACTGCCTATAAGGACTTTTTTTTTCCTTTCAATAAGAACGTAATATAAAACTAAAATGAAAACAACTTGAATTATATAAATAATTCAAAACTTGAATTATATAAATAATTCAAAACTTGAATTATATAAATAATTCAAAACTTGAATTATTTATTAAAAGACTATTATATTCAACGGTTGCAAGTTTTTCAACGACACGATTCCTTTCATATATCACAAATCATCCATCTCAATTAGACTTACGTTAATATTGTAATATGCATATTTGATGTTGGCAAATTTTATATCATTTACAATAATAAATAAATAAATATATATATATATATATATATATATATATATATATAGCATGCAACGTGAATGACAACATGCACACAAATATAATTATTGTAATCTCATTAAATTGCCGCTAATTTTGGAGAACTATTTAACCACCTTATTGAACTCCTTTGTATTATCAATTTTAAACAAAAATGACTTAAGTCATAATTAGCCTTTCATCGATTACCAATGCAAAGTTAAAATTGAATCATTTAATTCAAATCACTGAATTTGATGAAATAGTTACTCAAAATAAGCATATACTAGACTTCGCTCTATATGCATACATTTAAGCAAACTCACAAGTTAACGTTTGAGTCACTTTCAAACTATACTAACTTTAATAGTGTATTTAAGTTTTCCTTTAAATAAAATAAACACATATTATTGCCCACTAAATATATTTCAATGTACACACTCAACACATATACAAGCAAATCTTTTATAAGTGATGGTTTATCTATGGATAATACATATATAAATCTTAAAATTAAACCCGAACAATTGGTTTTACATCATTATTCCAATTCATCACATAATTAAAATCATAAGTTTCATCATTTTAGTGATTAATAAAACAACTCTCTTAACTTCTGAAAGTTATTCTTCATATATTCTCATAAGTGAATCTTTTTCACATTATAAAAAAAATTCCACAACGAACAATACAACATAAGACAAACGTATATAAAAGATTTAATGCCACTTCCAAGTAAAACCCATGAGATAATAACTTTATAAATCTTGCATATACATTATTTAATAAACTTTTGGAAAGATCATAATTCTTTTTTATATATTTGGATTACTACCTCAACATTTAAATATCTAAATCATTTTGAATTATTTATTTAAACTACTATGGAAGAAAAAAAAGAAGTAATTAATTTCAACATATTTGAAACAAGTTCTCATCACTTTATTAATAAATTTACAATGTAATAGTTAATATATAATATATTCTTACACTAAAATCATTCCACCAATTACATGTATTAATAGTAATTTAACATTGACAAGTTTTTGCAGTAAAATAATTGGAGCTAAAAATTTTCGGAAGGAGGATTCACATGGAGAAGATGACTTATCTCCAAGGGATTTAAATGGGCATGGCACTCATTGTGCATCCATTGCTGCTGGAAACCCAGTTGAGTTGGCAAGTTTCTTGGGCCTTGCGTCAGGAACAGCAAGAGGAGGAGTTCCATCAGCACGCATTGCTGTGTACAAAGTTTGTTCGTCATCTGGTTCTTGTAATGATGCGGACATCCTTAAAGCATTTGTTGAAGCAATTGAAGATGGTGTTGACATCATTTCCATTTCAATTGGACCTCCCAATGTACAACACAACGACTATTTCAAAGATGTATATGCTATTGGGGCTTTCCATGCTATGAAGAAAGGCATATTAACGTCCACTTCGGCTGGTAACTTCGGTCCAGACAATTATACAATAACCAAAAATGCACCATGGGAACTTTCTGTAGCAGCTAGCACTACAGACAGAAAGTTTTTAATCAGTGTTCAGTTGGGTGATGGCACAATTTATCAGGTAATTTAGAGTATAATTGTTTTTGTCTTCATGTATTTTTATTGCTTCAATTAAACTTTACTCAACATTCAGGGATTTTCAGTTAATATATTTGATCCGAATTACGAGAGCTATCCATTAATTTATGCTGGAAATGCACCAAACATCATCGATAGATACAACAGTTCCATATTCAGGTACCAAAATCTCTCTTGTAATAATTTTACAATTACACTTACTGATTTCCAGTACTCTGTCCTAACATTATCACTACTTAGGTTATGCCAAGAAAATTCCTTAGACGAGAATTTGTTGAAAGGAAAAATGGTTTTTTGTGATGATTTCCAACGATCTTCATGTGAGCGACTCGATTTTGGGGGCGCAGCTGGTATTTTATTTAGAACTTTAGCGCCAAACGATGTCGTTTTTACATATTCATTGCCAGCAATTCTCCTTCGTCGCATAGATGGGGCTCGCATACATTCATACATTAGTCAATCAAGGTATATTTAATTTTTTTCTTAATAGTTCTATGAATCTTAAGATGCCATTTCAAAAATTTCTGTTATATTTTGAGAGTTTGCACAATAAAGATCACAACAACTATTTTCTTTAGTGTATACATATGACTAATTCATATTATATTAACTGCATACTGCAGAAATCCCACTGTTACAATATTTAAGAGTTATCAAGATCCAGATTCAATAGCCCTTTACATAGCTCCATTCTCATCTAGAGGACCAAATAATGTCACTCGAAACATTCTTAAGGTAACTTTATATAATGTAATATATACATAACAATTTGTATTTTCAAAGATATAATTTGCTTATTCTAACTAACCATTTATTAGTAGCCAGATTTAGCTGCTCCAGGGGTTGACATTTTAGCTGCGAGTCCTCCAATTTCATTTGATTCTAATGTTGGAGAAGATATTAGAACTGCAGAGTATAAAATAATGAGTGGCACTTCAATGGCATGCCCTCATGCTACTGCAGCAGCAGCTTATGTCAAATCATTCCATCCTGATTGGTCCCCTGCTGCAATCAAATCAGCACTGATGACCACTGGTAATCAATGTTTTCAACCTCTAAATCACATACATCTTGCTAAAGATTATTATTTTTTCTGAATAATAAACAAAGTAACTAAACATGTAATATTGTCTAAACAAATAGAGTGTGTTGCTTTTCTCTCACATTTGCAGCTACCCCAATGAGTGCATCACTCAATCCTGAAGCTGAATTTGCTTATGGTGCTGGCCAAATCAACCCTATGAAGGCACTGAATCCTGGGTTAGTTTACGATGCAAATGAAATTGATTATGTTAACTTTCTATGCGGCAAAGGATATGATACCAAAAAGCTACGAACTATTACAAAGGATGATAGCAGCTGTACACAACAACCTAATAGTGGAATGATTTTGAATCTTAATCTCCCATCTTTTGCTCTTTCCACGTACACTTCAACATCTTTCAGTAGCACTTTTCACAGAACCGTTACCAATGTTGGAGCCAACACATCAACATACAAAGCTAGGCTAAATGTACCTCCGTCTTTGTTAAAGTTGAAAGTAGAGCCAGACGTTATGTCCTTCTCATATGTGGGTCAAAAGAAGTCCTTCACTCTTGTGATTGAAGGAACACTTAACGTTCATACACTTTCGTGTTCTTTGATTTGGGATGATGGAACTTTTCAAGTAAGGAGCCCTATTGTTGTGTTCCATCCATAAATGTAAGTTACAAGTGAGCCCTATTTATATACTAATCTTGTTATTGGTACACTAAATTCACTATTTGATCATCTTCATTATTGATTATGTTGACCTGAAAAAAATAAGAGAAGGAAGAGGGAAAAAATTGTTTACGTTTTTCAACGGGCTGTCATTGTATAATCGACATTGTGGATTCATTACTGTTGAATCGTGTTAAAAATTTGACAACAAGTTTGGAACATTCTATTCTTCATTTTGATCGTTCCAATTGTTGATAAGAGGTTTGAGTTGGAAGAAATTCATTTCCTACCACAATTGTTTATTTAGGTTTTCTTTGTCTTCCTTGTTTTCTGTTTGTAAGTTTGTTGCTTTGCTATTTGGTTGAATGTTAATATTACTTTTTGTAGTTGATTAAGACTCATTTGTACTCTTTGTTGATCATAGTTGAGTTATTTCTTTTGTGTGGACGAATCATGATTTTTATCCTTGTTTTGAGGGGTCTTCCAATTTAATAATCTTTGTACCTTTGTTATTGATTTTGGTGATTTATTATTGCTTGATAGTTGATCCTCATAGATTATTGCAAGTTAGAAGAAATTATATTCGCTACATACTTTAGAAATTTAGTTGTGTTGTTTTTTTCTCATCAAAGTGGTATTAGAGTCGATAGTTAGTCTTGGTGACAAGCTCAAACGAGTATAGTATGGTCCCTGTATCGAAAGTATTCCTAAAAAGGGTTCTGGGTAAACGTGTCCAGTTAAGAAGAACGATGATACAAAAAAGGATACTCGTGGTTGAAAATGCTTTTACTAGAAGAGGAGTGTGCCAATGTGGAAGGGATTTACCTTTGAGGTGGAGATTGTTGAAAAAAGTTTGAGTCTAAGTCCCACACTAGGTAGAAATGAGAAAGTAAAGCACCATATAGGATGAAAACCCATAAACCCATTAAGGTTTTTGGTTGAAAGTGATGTCAATTCCTTATGTGCTTGTGCTCAAGTCTCATTGGTGTTGTATCTCCCCAGTGAACCTCGCCCCTCTATAGATCCAACGGTGGTATTAGAGCTCTTGGTTAAGGGTTATATTTACTTGCTTGAATTTGAATGGTTAAAATTATCACTTATGGAAGGACAGGATGAATAACTAGTTGTTTATGAAGAAATTGCATATTCCAATATCTCTTACACAGAAGTTGGATTCTATGTCTTACGAAGAATGGGAGCAGGTGATAATGTCAAATTTTACCATTATCTCAGTCGTAATTTATTAATAATGTTAGATATTAGTTATGTGTTTATGTTAATTAGGGAAACATAGTCCCTATGCTTATTATATTATTTTTACATATTCATTTGTATTTGGGCTTAGCCCACATTCTTATTATTATAAATACATTACCCTATGTGTATGTAAAGATACACAAGGGAGATTAATCCCAAATATAGTTTTTCACTATATTCAACATGGTATTTAGAGCTTAGGTTTTTTTTTTCCAGCCAATTCCACAGTCTCCGGTACCTACCGCTGCTATCCGACCACCGTCGCCGTCGCTGTCCGACCACTGCCGCTGCCGCCGTCGCCGGTTAGGGTCGTTCATAGGGCAGAAAGGTGCGCCCAACTCCGACGACCACAACGCCGGAAGTCGCTCCGTGAGAGGAGTCGCCACGCGCCTCCACCGTCGTCGGCGCGTGTAGCCCACGTGCCCACCTCCGGCGAGACCCACTCGTCGCCGCCGCCACAAAAAGGGTCGCCGGAGACTCCTGAGTTCGTTCCTAGGGTCGGTGACGACCCGTTTGGCCTATATTCGAGTAGATCTGAGTTTTTGAGTGTGACCCACTTGCTGTCGCTGAAACAGGCGAGTTGCCGGAGCTTTTCGCCGCCGACCAGCACCGCCGTGATCGCCTCCTCGCACTCTTTCTGGATCTGTGGTCGTTGCGTCAATTGGAGCACATTGAATTTTTAGGGTTTCTCCCTCTCCATGGCTGTCCAACGTGATGATCGGAGTCTGTCTCGCTAGTCAGACCATCTTACTTCATCAAATAGCATAGACAACCCTGCACTCTTTCAGGAATTTCTCAGATGGTATGAGGACCGTCAGTACTGTAGTTCCACTAAATCTGCTTCTGTTATACTCACAAGTACTCCTTTTGTTGGTCTGACTCACTCTCTCGGATCTTGGGTCCTTGACTCAGGCGCCACCGATCATATCACTGGTAAAAAATCTTTGTTTTCTTCCTTGTCATATCCGGATAATTTACCCTCGGTAACAATGGTTGATGGGTCTAGAGTCTCATCTCATGGTATTGGTACTGTTCATATTTTTCCGTCCTTATCCATTGATCATGTACTTTATGTCCCTGTGTCTCCTTTTAACTTATTGTCTGTAAGTCGTCTAACTCGTTCCCTTAATTGTGTTATTTCATTTACCAAAGACTCTGTTTGGTTGCAGGACCGAAGTTCGAAACACATGATTGGCACAGGATGTGAGTCTCATGGCCTATATCATCTCCGCCCTTCTCCACATGCTAGCGTAATCATGGAGTCACCATTCCTTCTTCATGCTCAATTAGGCCATCCCAGTCTTGCCAAACTGCAGCAACTTGTCTAGTTTGTCAAAATTATCAAGTTTGCCGTGTGAGTCTTTTAAGTTAGGTAAACATACTCGTAGTTCCTTTCCTCGTAGTGTTTCACAACAAGCGTCCTCCCCTTTTTCATTGGTTCATTCTGATATTTGAGGACCTATTCGTGTTAAGTCAACTTTAGGGTTTCAGTATTTTGTTACCTTTATTGATGACTATTCCAGGTGTACTTGGTTGTTTCTAATGAAGAATCGTTCTGAGTTGTTTTCTATTTTCCAAACTTTTTTCAATGAAATAAAAACTCAGTTTGGGATTTCTATTCGCACTTTACGGAGTGATAATGGTCGTGATACCTTTCTCAATCATTTAAACATTTTATGGCTTCTCATGGCATTCTTCACCAAACCTCATGTGCCTATACCCCTCAACAAAATGGGGCGGCTGAGCGCAAGAATAGACACCTTATTGAAACAACTCGTACACTTCTAATCCATGGTCAAGTACCTTCGCGTTTTTGGGGTGATGCAGTTCTCACTGCATGTTATCTCATAAACCGCATGCCGTCTTCTGTCCTAGATAACAAAATCCCTCATTCTATCTTATTTCCTCAAGACCCTTTACATCCATTACCTCTTAGAGTTTTTGGGTCTACATGTTTTGTTCACGATTTTAGTCCTGGTCTTGATAAGTTATCTCCTCGATCTCACAAATGTGTCTTCTTAAGATTTCCACAGTCACAAAAGGGCTATAAGTGTTTTTCCCCTTCCCTCCATCGTCATTTCATCTCGGCTGATGTCACTTTTGATGAATCTTCATTTTACTTTTCACATTTATCTTCTCGGTTTGTACCTCCACCTGCTACTGTTGATATTCCTTTTTCTGTGATCCTTCTCCTTCTTTAGACTCTCATTCCCCATAGGATCATCCTTCAACTCCACCCCTTCAGGTTTATAGTCGCCATAATCCTTTGCCGCCTCATGACTTACTTCCAGTGCCGCTTCCTGTGTCTCCTCCGGCTCCAGCAAATGAGTCTGACCTGCCCATTGCACTCCGTAAAGGTATACGCTCCACTAGTAACCCTTCCCCCATTATATTGTTCTTAGTTACCACAGATTATCTCCATCTTTTTACACATGTCTCTCATCCATTTCTTCTGTGTCAATTTCCAAATCTGTGGGTGATGCCTTAACTCATCCTGGCTGGTGTCAAGCCATGCTGGATGAATTAAGTGCTTTACAGAAAAGTGGAACTTGGGAGCTTGTCCAATTACTATCTGGAAAGTCTGTTGTTGGTTGCAGGTGGGTGTATGCTATCAAAGTTGGCCCTGATGGTACAATTGATCGTTTGAAGGCTCGACTGGTTGCCAAAGGCTACACACAGATTTTTGGTTTGGATTATGGTGATACTTTTTCTCCAGTAGCAAAAATGACCTCTGTTCGTCTATTCATTGCCATGGCCGCTCTTCGACAATGGCCTCTTTACCAACTTGATGTCAAAAATGCTTTCCTTAATGGTGATTTGCATGAAGAAATTTATATGGAGCAACCGCCTGGTTTTGTTGCTCATGGGAAGTCATCTGGATTGATATGTTGTCTTCGTAAATCCCTATATGGCCTAAAATAGTCTCATCGGGCCTGGTTTGGTAAATTCAGCTATATTGTTCAACAATTTGGTATGTCTCGCAGTGAAGCGGATCATTCAGTGTTCTATCGCCACTCAAGTGCTGGATGTATCTACTTAATAGTGTATGTTGATGACATTGTTCTCACAGGAAGCGACTATCTTGGCAAACTCCGATACTTTTTGGGTATTGAAGTAGCACAATCCAATGATGGTATTGTCATATCTCAGAGGAAGTATGCGTTAGACATCTTGGAGGAAACAGGGTTAATGAACTGTAAGTCTGTTGAGACACCTATGGATCCTAACATCAAACTCCTACCAAATCAGGGGGAGCCTTTCTCAGATCCTAAACGTTATAGAAGATTAGTTGGTAAATTAAACTATGTTACTGTTACGCGTCCTGACATTTCCTTCGCAGTTAGTGTGGTGAGTCAATTTCTAAACTCCCCATGTGAAGACCATTGGGATACAGTTGTTCGCATATTGAAGTATATTAAAGGATCACCTGGAAAAGGTTTGTTATATGGTCCTAACAACGATACAAAAATCGTTTGCTATTCAGATGCTGATTAGGCAGGTTCCCCTTCTGATAGGAGGTCTACTTCTGGATATTGTGTCTCTATTGGTGGCAACCTGATATCTTGGAAAAGTAAGAAGCAAAGTGTTGTGGCAAGGTCCAACGCAGAAGCAGAATATAGAGCTATGGCATCTGCTACTTGCGAGCTGTGTGACTTAAACAATTATTTAGTGAATTGAAATTTGGAGATGTCACTCACATGACACTTATATGTGATAATCAAGCTGCTCTTTATATTAGCTCTAACCCTGTCTTCCATGAGAGAACCAAGCATATTGAAGTTGATTGTCATTTTATTAGAGAAAAAATTATACCCGGAGATATCAAGACTGAGTTCGTTGACTCAAGCAACCAGTTGACAGACATATTTACCAAGTCCTTACGATGACCTAGAATTGACTATCTTTGTAACAAGCAAGGAACCAACATGAAGCCACATGGATGTGGGGAATCAACACGAAAATTGTTTGAAGATTGTGATGTAGGGAACCACATATCTGTATTGAAGAAATTGTTCGAAGTTTAGATTATGCTGGAGGAATGAAAGGGGTTTGGGAGATGAAGGCATCGGGAAGGGAGAATTAGGGTTTGGGGAGAAATTTAGATTATGCTGAAGGAATAAGGGCGAGGAGGGGTTAAGAGGAAATTATTCTAAAAAAAAAAACATTTAGGAGCGGTTTTTATTATAAACAAGAAACTTTAAAAAAAAATGTTAACTGCAGTTTAGTCAAGAAAACCGCCGGAAGTTATCGGGGTTTCCAAAACCACCAGAAAAAAACTCCTAAAATGTATTCTTTGGCCTTGCGTCAGGAACAGCAAGAGGAGTTCCATCAGCACGCATTGCTGTGTACAAACCTTGCTGGTCATCTGGTTGTGACGATGCAGACATCCTTCAAGCATTTGATGAAGCCATTGAAGATGGTGTTGACATCATTTCCATTTCATCAGGACCAAGAATTGTAGAACACAACGACTATTTCAATGATATATATGCGATAGGGAGTTTCCATGCTATGAAGAAAGGCATACTAACATCCACTTCAGCTGGTAATAGAGGTCCAGAGTTTTATAAATATCTAAAAATGCACCATGGGCACTTTCTGTAGCAGCTAGCACTATAGACAGAAAGTTTTTTTACCACTGTTCAGTTGGGTGATGGCACAGTTTATCAGGTAATTCAGAGTATAAATGTTTTGGTCTTACATCATATTTATATTACCATAACTCACTTTGGTTATATTCTTTTTTGTTTCAATTTACTCTTCATTTAGAAAAAAGTGATAATTGTGTTAACCTTCCTAGTGAAGCCTTATATTGTGATCAATGGAAAGTCTTCCTTGTTTTAACTAATTAACCTCATAAATCATACTAAATATTCAGGGAGTTTCAATTAATTCATTTGATCTGAAAAACGAGAGCTTCTCATTAATTTATGCTGGAAATGCACCAAACATCAATGGTGGATACAATAGTTCCATATCCAGGTACCAAAATCTAGTCTTTCTCTCTGGAAACAATTTTACAATTACATCTAGTGAGTCTCTACTTCTTTGTCCTTACACCATGACTACTTAGGTAAACCTGTTAAATAGGTCCCTATAATAGGATTTTGGTCCTAGTCCATGTGGGTTGAGGCCAAAAAAACCTTTTATTAAAAAAGCTCACTGGGCCAAATATCTCAACTATTTGGTAGGCATCGATCGCAAATGAATAATTGATAGTTAGTCCTTCCCATTAGATTCCAAATTAGATCTTTTGAGAAAACTTTTTAGAAAGCTGAGAAGTGTAGAGAAATGAACAATCCTCAATTAGCCAAGGAAACAATAAGTCATGGGAGAGAAATAACAAATAAAGATAAAAAACTTACCAAATGCAGCAGATCATGTTGCAGCATCACCTACAATATATGCACACTGCATATTCAATGTTGAAGACTTTCAGCAGATCTTCAAAAAACTTGTCGGTGTTTAATGGTAACAATACTTGTGCAGCTACAGAGGGGAACAAATTAGGTGAGGGAAGTGAAACTAAAGTGAAAGCTTGCTATAGAAAATAAACAATGGCCAACCATATTCATGAAAATTCGTTACTAGTGCAACTTTTCATAGATCTTCGTAAACTAAAAGGAAATAAAGCACAAAGAGAAGATGAAACAAAAATATCCCAACTTTAAAACAACACACTTTTAATAATGATTATCATTGATGTTTCTCTAAAGTACTTACATAAATCTAGAATTATATTTTGTAACAGGTAATAACTTAATGAAGAGGTTGGAAAACATTTTGTCACTCTAAACCCAGGGGCCATTATTTCCTGTAAAAAGGGAATGGATCTTCTGCAGTTTAGAAAAAAAAAAACGCACAGTTTCATAAAAGTATACCAAACTATATATAAATGACAGGTCTGATTTTCAAATGAATGGTCTATAAATAACATACAACCAAATGAAATGTAAAGACAGTTGTAAAAATGCTTCCATGCACCCAGGGCAGGATCTGTTAATCAAAATACTTAGCTTGAAGTCTGATTTTCAATTCTTCACAGACAACAAATATAGTTTTTGAAAACAACTCACACCAATCAACAATCAATTTATCATCTAAAATCTACTTTTGAAAATTCTTTACAATACAAGTGTTTTAGAAACCACATAACAGAAACAAACATTATTTCCAGTTTCTGATAAACTTTTGGAAAATAGAAATGCGTTCAAGGGTCAAATAAATTTAAGAAAGCAGTAAGTAAACAACGCCCAAGCCTTCACAAAGGTTCCAGAAAACACAAAATCAGCATAGGAAGTTCCTAGAGCTTAAAATATGTGCTTAAAATATGTCAGGTTCCTTTTTCTTGGAATATTGATAATAGTTCCAATTCCAAAAAACTAACACCCAGACAATAAAAAGAAGGGACAAAAGAAATAATGCATAGGGCTCCCTCTCTGTTACCTTTGGATAAAGACAACTCAAACAGCCAATCAGTATTTGATAACATTAATACCACCCCACCAATCAAGGATATATTGCAAGTCATAAATTACTCATAAAAAGGTGCTTTTGGGAGGATGGAGGAAGAACAATTCAATTTACCTTCAATTCCTCAAGAGAAAATCCTTTCCCAGCTCTGACTTTCATGTTGTATTTCAAAGTCTGACCATGAACAACAGGCCTGAGAGGTCCACACTAGTGGAAAAACGTTGTTTAACGTCGGTTATTTTGGATTTTTAACGTCATATATGGAATTGACGTCTATTCGGGTGACGTTAATTATACATCGGTCAGGATATGACCGACGTCTATGTAGACGTCGGACTATATAGGTCAGACGTCTATATAGACGTCAGACTCTATAGGTCAGACGTCTAAAATGTCGCCGTATTTGATAGGATCTTTCTCCGCTTGAGACCTCTCGAGTTGCTCCTGGCTTATGGTGATTCGAGTTTACAACTTTATATTTTAGTTGAAGAGAATGAATTATACGTTTTTTTTTTTATTGGATGATTTTAATAATGTATTGGAGGGAATTAGAGGAGTGCAAAACGCAAGAAATCGCTGTCCAAGAACGTTGCCCAAGGACACAAGCAAAACTGGACAAAACTCAACGAAAACGCATTTAATCGGTTGAAATGAAAGATAATTCATCAAAGAGTAATGTAATCGGAGTAAAATTAATTTTAAACGGTGCAAAAGTGAGAAAACGAACCTAAAAAACGTAGCCCATGGAGAGAAAATGCGAGGACAATGATGAACAATGAGTGCGCGTAACTGTTGCCTCGCGTTCGCAGTGCTTTAATGCAGACATTTAGAAGTTGGTTCCCCCAATTACAGACGTCTACAGACGTCGGTTCCCCCCAGAACAGACGTCTAAAAGGCTTTAGAAGTCGGAGTGGCGGGATCAGACGTTTATATGGAGTCAAAAAGTGACTTTTTAAATTTTTGGATTTAGGGTTTAGACGTCGGTTCCAACAATAACTGACGTCTAAAGTGCTTTAGAAGTCGGAGTGACGGGATCAGACGTCTATATGGAGTCAAAAAATGACTTTTTAAATTTTGGATTTAGGGTTTAGACGTCGGTTCCCCCCATAATAGACGTCTATAACATTTTAGACGTCGGGGCTCTCCCAACTGACGTCTATATGTCTGGCAGGTAGGTGAATAGCCATTAATTTCCGCCATATAGACGTCGAGGCCCCTCCTAACTGACGTCTATATGACTGAAAGAAATGACTTTTCACCCACCTGTCAGACATATAGACGTCAGTTAGGAGGGGCCCGGACGTTTAAAATATCATAGACGTCGGGGCACCTTCTAACTGACGTCTATATGGCCAACTTATTTACGAAAATGCCACCGGTCATCAATATACATCGTGCTTACCCTTAATCGACGTCTAAGGGGTGACGTTAAATAGCATTTTTCCACTAGTGCCAGCAGTTGGCCTGGGGAAAATTTTGACAGCCTTCTTCTGCCAAGCTGAAAAATTACGTCACACGCATATCAAAATTAAAAGACAAACACAGAAATCATTATAAACTCAAACTAATTCTTGTTTATTGAATAATAAGTATTAAGCCAAACTGATTAATTAGGACAGCAATGTTCAAAAGAGCAAGTAAGAAATTAGGTAAAAATTACCTAATCGTCTTCTGTCTTCCTCGCTGGCTGATTAAACCAAGTCTTCACATACTTTTGCCAATGTTTCCGAAAGTTTCCACTTAGGATGACGTTGTTATGCTTAACTGTTGCTTACCTTCAAATAAAAAAGATATAAAAGAACAACGAAACAACAAGGTCAACAAAAGATCATATAAACATGGAAAATCAGCTCCAAACTGCAACCAACATACTATGCCATCATAACTAAAATGATTCACATTTGATATTCTTTATATGCAAACCATGCTATAGTGATACCAAATGAGAATACCTGTTGGTGGCGGTGGTGGGGGTGTTGGCGGTGGTGGTGTCGGTGTGGGGTTTGTTGGAGCCTTTTTCCATGGAATCCATGATTTGAAGTGAACCCAGGAGGAGGGTTAAGCGGTGGTGGAGTTGTTGATGAGGCGAGGGAGAGGGAGGCAGCGGAGGCGTTGGATTTCGGTGCAGTAGCGTTTGCGGAATTTTTCCATTTTGTAGCGGCATTGGACGACGGTTTTTGAAGTGGGGGAAGCGTTGGGGCACTGGACAGTGACGACATCGACGACCTCTTGCCAGTGGGTGGCTTTGAGGTTGGTGCGGCCGGGGGAGTACCACTTGTCACGGTAAGCGTCGATGAGGGCGGAAGTTTCCTCCGAGGTCCAGCATGATGGCGGGAGATGACAGGAGGAGGTGTAGGAAGGAGCGGCAAGAGTGAGGGGAAGACTATAATGTGCTTAGTGAAGTGGTTGTTGAGAAGAAATGTGGAAGAACCTATTCCAATTGCTTCTTTACTGTTTTGAACTACAAATAAAAATACTGCATATTCTCCATAAACTGATACAACAAATAAAATATAAAACTGTTCTATAAAATATAAAACATTATATTACACCAAATATATCGATATACAGTCTAATTAATTTTACACCAAATATTACATTATATCAACAGCACTAACAAAAAAAAATGTAATGCTAACTTAATAAATGTTAATTAAGTCAAAATAATGGATTTTCTATTTCCGTATCAACCTGGCAACAATCATTAACCAAACTAAGAACAACATTAAAAATTGACAAAAACAAAATAGAGGCAAGAAACAAGCTAAGGTTTACCATAATCTAAAACTATTTTAAATTATAAATTTACTAAATTCATAATATACTTAACTTTGTAATATTTCAATATAATATTGCCATCTCTTATTTTCGATATTTTTTATTTACATTTAACATATTAAAAACAAATTTTAAAAATGTTGTATATATTTAGGCAAAAATTTCTCCTTAGAGCAATTAAATGTTTTTCTAAAACTTGCAATCATTTACTTTTTCAAAAATTCATTTTCTTTCTCTTTCAGTTATATAAAGCGATATTCAATATATGCTTTAAAATATAGAATGCCAATATGACAAGTCACTATAATTAACTTCAACTAATTCACTAACAATTAAAAAATAATTACATATATAAAGAATTTGAAAATTAATCGTATAATTTTCAAAAAAAAAAATATGAATCTTTTTTATGTTTTTTTCTTCTACTTAAACTAATTATATATTTTTTAAAAATTAATCACATTCGTTTTATCTTTTTCTTCTTCGTAGCAGTATGTATAAAAATGTTTATAAATAATACAAATGAATTAAGTGTCAATTTATAATTAATACACAAAATTTATAATTTAATTTTTAGCAAATTATATAATTTTGAAAAATATTTAAAATTTAATTAAATTCTTATAATATGTAACGTTCACTTTGATTTTGACTTTAATTAACTCATTTTATATCAACATTTTGAGTAAAGTATAATATATATATATATATATATATATATATATATATATATATATATATATATATATAAAATTGAAAAAACATAAATATTAATTTTATTAAAAGGATATAATATATTTTTCAATTAATTTTCTCAATTTCGTATACAACACATTGTTCATAATTTCTATAATTTTAAAAAACTTAAAACAAAAATAATGTAATGTATGTATGAAACATTAATAGTATATAATAATTTAATTTCTAATTAATATATAAGCTTTATAATTTAATTTTTAGGAAATCAT
Organism: Vigna reflexopilosa; assembly: GCA_027742785.1. Lineage (NCBI taxonomy): Eukaryota > Viridiplantae > Streptophyta > Magnoliopsida > Fabales > Fabaceae > Vigna > Vigna reflexopilosa. The sequence continues at coordinate 5,094,670 of CM050917.1, forward strand.
ATAATTTTGAAATATATTTAAAATTTAATTATGTAAAGTTCACTTTGATTTTGACTTTAATTAACCCATTTTACATTAACATATTCATTGTGGGCAAAGACAAGTGTATTGGTAAAGGGGATAATTTTTTTTTTAACATTAAGTATTATGTTAAAAGTAAAGAAAAATTATTTATAAAATTAATTTTCTTTATATTGAATATATACATAGAGTACTTTATTTATAATAGAAAAAACATGAGTTAAATTCAAAATACAAATAATAAATAATAACAAACTAATTAAAGATAAAATATAAAGATAATATATTTAACCCTTACAATTAATCATCAACCTAATTTAAGTCTCTGCATCATCCACATCCTAGAGTGAATCAACTGCTATAATTTATTTATACAATTAAGGTGATCATTGCAAGCAAAAAGTATAACACAAACAAAACAACATAGAAGAAAATGGTAAGCTAATGTGCAAAAAGAATATTTAAACAACAAACATATAATTATCATCATTCATTTATTTAATAAAACAAACATATCACATATGAAGACTAATATAAGACTCAATTATCTAGATATGTGTATTGATATTAGACTTTGATGAGGTATGCACTTGTAGTGGTGGAACAACTCGTCCACCCAAACTATCACACATAAGGTTAGTCTGTTAACCATCTTTGACCAAGGTAAAGTCTATTAACCATATAATTTTGAAAAATATTTAAAATTTAATTATGTAAAGTTCACTTTGATTTTGACTTTAATTAACCCATTTTACATTAACATATTCGTTGTGGGCAAAGACAAGTGTATTGGTAAAGGCGATAATTTTTTTTTTCAAAAAAATTAAGTATTATGTTAAAAATAATGAAAAATTATTTATAAAATTAATTTCCTTTATGTTGAATATACACATAGGATACTTTATTTATAATAGAAAAAATCATGAGCTAAATTCAAAATACAAATAATAAATAATAACAAACTAATTAAAGATAAAATATAAAAATAATATATTTAACCCTTACAATTGATCATCAACCTAATCTAAGTCTCTGCATCATCCACATCCTATAGAGTGGATCAACTGCTATCATTTACTTATACAATCAAGGTGATCATTGCAAGCAAAAAGTATAACACAAACAAAACAACATAGAAGAAAAGGGTAAGCTAATGTGCAAAAAGAATATTTAACAACAAGCATATAGTTATCATCATTCATTTATTTAATAAAACAAACATATCACATATGAAGACTAATACAAGACTCAATTATCCGGATACGTATATTGATATTAGACTCTGATGAGTTATGCATTTGTAGTGGTGGAACAAATCGCCCACCCAAACTATCACACATAAGATTAGTCTATTAACCATCTTTGACCAAGGTAAAGCCTCTAGACTAGGACATCTTGCACCTTTCACCACTTATCCCACTCTTCTCTACTAGAGATTGAATGGTTATTAGAACAACAAGATAACTCTCAATATCGAATCTTTATATCAATACACACTAGTGAAACACCACCACAGAATCTTGACACAAGATTCATGGTATTATGCCAAGCTCAATTAAATTATTTATTATGATTACAATATCATACAGAAATAGACGTCATAATATTCTTAAACATACATAAATTACATTGCAAATTCTATCTTAACAACCATGGAATAAGAAATTTCAAACATGCACACTAGTGCTCAGAAGTGGCACCTTACGTTACGATTCTTGTAGAAGGTGACCCTCAACCCTAAACCTTTCACAAAAGGTTGTGCTTAGTGACAATCCAGGGACTCGACGCCATTCTTCTCGCAAAAAGTCATGCTCAGCAACACCCTCCTACCACTTAGCGTCCTGAAACTAAATTGTTTCATACCTGTACTGAAAGATTGTACTTAACGACGCCCTGCTTTCACTCAGCGCCAAAACATTCACATTTTTACTATGTTCAGTGGTACAAAACTGATGCTCAACACAATGGAGCTAAAATACTTTCAAACTTGCACAATGAATTAGCATTTAGTGTCAGCCTACCATTGCTCAGCGTTGTATCAAATATCAACAAATGAATTTATGTGATTTGGAAAAAAAAATGAAACTTGTTCAGATGATCAAATTGGTATTCCTTTCTTAATACTTTGGTCAAAAAACAACTTTTAATGTCAAGGTACATAGCAACTGACTCAATTGATCAAATCTTAAGTTTCTCAATCAACAAAAATTCAACCAAGACTAACAACATCACATACGTCCAAAACAAACCAAATTCAACAATTCAAACTTCATCATGCAAACCAAAATTTCAAGATATCTATAACTTAGAGCTAAACCTGAAAGACAAACCAAACAGCTTGAAAACCTTTATAAAACCCTCAGACACACAGGAAGCTCTGTATGCCCCTATGAACAACACAAACATGATCAAGACACACCATTATGACCATTGATCAACATAGACTAGCAAGAAAAACTAAAACACTATCTGCAAGCCAAAAAATGATCAAGACACACCACTAGGACCATTGTCAATGAGTTTTATCCTACCACACACAAGGTTAGTCCCTTTAATTGTAAAAAAAAAAACTGAGATTGTACTTAATGACAAGACCTTCTGTCTCTCTCACCGCATGACCCATTCTATTCTACTTGAGTCTTGAATAGGTATTAGAGTAACAAAATAAATCTCCAATACTAACTCCTTACATCAATGCACACATTGCTAATTACATCAAATGAGATTTCCTTCCTTGAAATCCCCTACATTCTTATCATCATCACAATTTCATTTATAATTTTTCACTTGCTTATTTATCTATAAATCTATCAATCATTCTCAGATAAATATCATAAACCAACTATCATTTTTAACATTCACAATATCATACATTAAACTTATCATATTAGAACATATAAGAAAATAGAGTCAAACTCAGTAATTTCGTTCAACGATAATATCTACTCGCTTAACAAGTAGTGTCTGAAAGCCTACTCGTCCAACGCCCAAATATCTTGCCTAGCGAAATAATCACTAGTACTCATAAACTTAAATTTTTTCAAAAGTCTCCCAACAAGACTTGTCTCGCCCAATTACTTTCAAGTCAGTAAGTTATTTGACTTTGGTTTCACCTAATGAATATATTCTCATTCGGCAACCACCAAGTTAGTAGCTTTCTGACTTTGACTTCACCTAGCAACCACCAAGTTAATAGCTCTTTAACTTTGGCTTTGCCCAACGAGTCTACATAATTTTGTCGAACATAATTATGTAGATTTATGTCATTTCAATCTTGGAAATTCAGTCCAACAACAAACATAGATACTAAAACATACCAAATTCGAATTACACAACCTTCACTAATTCAAACAATATCATATGCAATACTAATCAGACAACATTTCCAATTTCATCATATAATTTAAGTAAGCATCAAATCATCGTACAATCATACAATTAACAATTATAACGTATCAATCACATAAATGTATAATTAGTTTCTCTTACCTGAAAGAAAAATAAAATTGTTCTAAAGAATCCCAAATCCCTTTTAACTCACAAAAAACAACACAAAAATGATGAGATACACCATTAAAACCACTACTAAGTAAAAACTCGTAAGATAAGAAAACCTAAAAAAAAAATTAATAGAAAATTTCTTAAAAAGAACATATATTTTTAAATAATAAAATTCATTTATAAAAACTCTATTTAGATTTAAATTTTTTAATATTAAAATAATAAAAATTTACTATTTTAAACACATTATTAATTATAAAATAATAGATTTTCTAAACTCTTACCGTTTCTTTTAAAAAAAATTAAAAGATAAGAAGTACGTTTAAAGAATACTATCATTTATATATTTCTTCTTTCTCCGGGTGCAACCTACCTAACCATAACAAACACCTTCCCTCGATCCTTGGACATAAAATAACCCAAATCCTCGCCACCGTTATCCAAAACCATATACAGTAGTCAGAAGTGGCGTTCACATTTTTCTCACCTTCCCAACGCTCCCAACTCTCGCAGTGCCGCCACGTGTCCCATCGTTTTCCGCGTTTATTTCCTTCCTTCTCCGGTAACACTACCCATCACTTCCAGAAACAGTAACTAACTTTTTCTCCGTATAAATAAGGCCAAATCGAAATCGAAATCGAATAATCAATTTCGGGTTTCCTTTTCCAGCACTGTCATCAGGATCGTCTTCAAACTTTACTTTCACTTTGTGGCTTTCTTTTTCTCCCGGTTGCTGTACGATTTTCTCGGGAAAATTTTGGAGTTTCTACTGCTTTTTTCGTGCAGCGATCGCTATCGGATTTGGACGCCGATTTCGCCTCCTGAATCACTAGGGTTTTGTTTATGTTTTTCTATGGAGGATAGGAGCTTGTGCGCGTCGGAGTCGGTTGTTGAAGGAAGTCGCGATGTATGGAGTTCGGAACCGTCGCTCGCTACCTCCGCAGATCACCTCGTTGTAATGGTGAACGGAATTCTCGGACGGTATATCATCTTTGTTTCACTTCGAATTTGATGAGATGCTGTGATTTTTCTTTGTTGTGTTTTGTTTTGGTGTTGAGGTTTTGCTGAGTGTTTGTTTGAATTGAGTCTTGTTGCTATGTGGATTCATTTTAGTGTGCGTATTTCTTGAAATTAACTGATTTTTCTTGTTCGTGTGTTAATTGTTTGTTTCTGCAGTACAACGGATTGGAAATATGCTGCGGGGCAATTTGTCAAGGAATTGCCTGATAAAGTGTTTGTTCACTGTAAGGCTCTTTGAAAAGCTTTGGTGATTGTAGTACTGGTGTGGTTAAAACAAGATTGTTGGTGTTTTGTATAGGATTGTTTGATTCATGTAAAGAATAAATAATGCATTCACCAGTAAAAGGGTAAAAGTCTTTTACAATGTAAAAATTTCGAGTTTCATGTACGGTAAGTTTATTAGTAGTCATAATAGTAAACCTTAAAAATATATGAATGATGATATCTGATTAGTTGACATTATAATAACTTTTACATTAGCAGTTTATTCAAATTGAACGCTTTGTTCTTGTACGATAGTGTTTGTAATGGCTATGACCGACTGAACTCTTGAATGTTTGTTGTGTTCGGACCAAATGTTTATTCCTTCATTTCCTCTTTTATTCTTTGATTGTGAACTGTTGAGAAGGTATCGTTAAGAAATTATTCAAAATAATGTAATGGACTATGAATTTTGTATACTGCGCTTGCTTTTACGTTTCTCCATTTTTCCACCCAGGTAGCGAACGAAATGTGTCTATGCTCACTCTAGATGGTGTGGATGTAATGGGGGAGAGATTAGCAGAAGAGGTTAGTATCTGATTATAATGGAGACCCGTTTTATGAATTAGCACGTGTTGTGAAAGTCTGTTTAATCTAATCTCACTGGATTCATTCTGTTGATTATATTACCCTGTGCCATTATTTCATAAATGTTATTGTTCTTATGATATACAACAAGGAATATCCTGAGTATGTAAAAGTGAAACGAAATAAGTTAACGTATTAGTATAATCTTAGTATTAAGTTCTGTATCAAATCATATGAAGTATGCTGCACCAAATTTGTCTTTTACATGTCCTTTGTGCCACTGGTGAAGCATACCATGTGGAAGTTTTTACATGGATCTTCCATAAAATGTTTGTAATTTATTGGAAAACAAAAGAACTGTTCCTACAGTAGAATTTTGGAAATCTATGTGTTTGAAGAAGGGAACTTAAAGTTTGTTCACTATTTCTATCAGATATGTCAATTTCTGTAGTGTGTTGGAGAAGGATAAATTCTGTGTCTTTATGTTCAAGTGAATCTATTTGTTAACCAGAAAAATGTAAATTTAAGATCTTTACTCTTGATATTCCTGTATATCATGGTATTGGATGCCCGTAATTATTGGTAGCAATCACTCTAACATTTAGGTGCTTGAAGTGATTCGAAGCAAGCCAAATTTGCGTAAGATATCCTTTGTTGCACACTCTGTGGGAGGACTAGTGGCACGATATGCAATTGGGAGGCTGTATAGGCCACCTGAAAAAGGATCTATGAAGGACTCTTGCAATGAAGAAAGTAAGGAGATCTCAGTGGGCACAATAGGTGGCTTGGAGGCTATGAATTTCATTGCTGTGGCCACACCTCATTTAGGATCAAGGGGCAATAAGCAGGTACGAACATCTTAATTTTTTCTGTTTCCCAAACATAATGATTAACTAAAGAAATTGTTGGCAATGTAATAAATCTAGCTTAGCTTAGTTTCCGGATTCATTGTTCATGTGCACATTAGGGAAATTTAGGCCTATTCATCACATATAACACCTATAATACTTTTTTATGGAAGAGGGAAATTGATTTTAATCGGTAGGGTATAGGTTTTGAGTTATCAATCTTTTGTCGTTCTTCTATTTTTTATTGCTGCAAAATGAATTATCCATCCGTATAGACACCTATGTATGGTTTGACTTTTTAAAAACCAAACCACATTATATAATGGTTCATTTTTTTTTTCTCCCTAAAATGGTTCTTTTTTTAGGGTTTAGTTGACTAAACCTTTTGTAAAAGTGACTTGTTTTTTTCTCACTAAACTGTATGGTTTAATAATTAAGTATATTGATCGGGTTGCTTTGGAGTTTGTAAACACACCTTCATATACTTCTTTTAATTAATCCCCATTAGTAGCTAGTTACAATAATGCTAGTTAACGGTTTCTTAGTTATATTAGTGAGTGAGTTACTTTGGACTAGAATAATAAGAGAAATAACACATTGCCTATAAATATCGAGGTGAAAAGAACAGAGTGAGATATCTGCTCATTTATGAGAGAATTAGGGCCATTAGGCATTGGGAGGTGCAGATCGTTTAAGTTCTGCATGTTAGGCACTGTATTGAGGGGAGCAATTTCTTGGACTTTCTAATAAGATAATGGGTTTCTATCACTCCGTTTACTCAGCCAGATAACTTATATTTATTGGCTTGTCAATATCATTGCAAATTTGAAGTGTCATCCTACAACTTGTTCCAATATTTGTTCAAACCAATAGTAAGTGTTGGAAGGTACTCCACGGCCCAGGAACAGTACACTAAATCAATTATTAATGTATTAATTGATAATTAAAAAGGTCCAAAGTTGACCTGATGTTGTTAGAGTGTAACTAGACTTTTTCAGTATAAATAATTTCTCCATCAGTTTGTCTTCCATAGAAAATGATTATTTTTGGATTTCTTTCATAGATTGTAATGAAGATAATTTTATAAAGTATGTTGCAATACCATTAGGGATGACATAAAGTTCTTATGTTTGACTGGGGATATTTTCATGAAAGAAAGTTGTATCACCTTTTTCTACTTGGGTATTTAAATGTCAATGGTTTTTGAATCAGGTTCCATTTCTTTTGGGGGTACCTGCTTTTGAGAAAGTTGCCAGTTGTGTTATTCATTTCATTTTTAGAAGAACTGGTCGGCATCTTTTCCTTACTGATGATGATGAAGGAAAACCTCCATTGCTTAAACGCATGATTGAAGACTATGGTGATTTGTATTTCATGTATGTTTGTTGCATCATATATTTGTTTTCTTTTATATACATGTAATTTGCTGAGATTGATTCCTTTAAAGGATCTTCATGTCTTCTGTTTGTCTTGTGTAGGTCTGCATTGCGCAGTTTTAAACGCCGATTTGCATATTCAAATGTGGACTATGATCGTATCCTTATTTGCTTCTCTCTACTGATTCTAGGTGCATTTAATTGTGCATTAGTTTATTTGGTTTTCCTTCATAAATTAATTTAGATATTGTTGGCTGGAGAACGTCATCAATTAGACGTCAAAGTGAACTTGCAAATGTATATTCACTAACTTATCTTTTCATGTTGCCTTATTTAATGGATCACTGTTATCATATAATGAGCTAAATTATTTGGTTGGTAGTGGAAGGATACCCTCAATGAAAAATATACACATGTTGTATATGAAGAGCACTGCAAGGCTTGTTCTGATACTGAACATTATGACATATTGGAAGATAACAACTCTGACAAGATAGAAGGTTAGCGTCTTCAGTAATTTTTATAAATGTAAACTTTTCTTGGTTTTGAAAGTTCACTCATTGTAGTTTTTTTGCGTTCCACTACACCCCCTCTACATGGTTGTGTGAATACTACCGATGTTATTAATAATAATCTAAGGCTGCCGTTTCCTAAATGCAATTTGGTTTAGAGTATGGTGGGTAATGATATGTTACAAAATAAAGACAATGCACAACCTCTATTTACAGTTGGTAATATAATCAAATAATGAAATAAATCGGGAAATATAATGAAATATGGAAACCACTCCGGAGGTCATCTAACATACTCTAAATTACTACTCTGAACGTACAAAATCAAGATACTATGAGATATTTTTTAGAATTTTTAGAATATTCTAACAATATCCAAAATTGTTTGTTTTAAAAAGAAATCCATAATCTTGTGCATCAAGTAACTTTTAAGCATTAAATAATCCCGTAGGAAGGTGAATATCTTTCATGGAGTGCAATCAGACCATGAGAAATGCTGAACAGTTCTGGAACCTACCCTGATAAACAATGACAAATTTCTTTTTATGAATCACCTAAATACTTATTTTGGTCAGCTTCATTAAGAGTGACCCATAAAAAGGTCTTTATGCTAGATGGCTCTACACTTGTTTTAAATTTTGTAGACCCCAGCAATTTTTGTTGATCCATTTGAAGCTGGCTCTAGGTAATAAAAAGGACAGGATTTGGTTGTTATGGGGGCCATTGATCTTGCCCTGGATAACTAAAATGGCCTGAATTTGGGCCATAGAGTCACGGTGGTCTGTTTCTTTCTATTTTATGTTATCTTCAATTTGTAAACGATTTCTATCTCGAATGAAAACTTGCAGAGGAGCTTGTAACTGGCTTATCTCGTGTGTCATGGGAAAAAGTAGATGTTAGCTTCCGCAATAGCAAGAATAAATTTGCTGCTCATACTATCATTCAGGTCTGTCTTGCGATACCCTTGTGATAAACATATTTGTTTGTCTGCATATCCTTTAAATTTTGATATATGACTCATAATTAATCACCATTTAAATTATCCCCTTTCTGATATAACCAGTCTTTCAAACTGTATTTGTTTGAATGCATTGTTTTATCTGCGCATGTTCTTCCTTCATCTTTTACAATGCTTTACAGGTCAAAGACCAAATCACACAAATAGAAGGTGCAGATGTTATACAGCATATGATTGATCATTTTCTTCTGTAGTAGCCTTCTGTGTCTTAAATATGCCTGCTTGGCAATTTATGCTTCCTATCCTATAGGTAAATCTAAACTGACTATTTGTAAGTAAGCTAGAGTTAATAATAATCAAATTTATCTGAAATTGAATTCGTTGTAGGATGGAAACAAATGGTTTCCTGAGTGATGAAATTGACGTGAAGAAGAAAATGAATTTTTTGTTTATGGATCTCATCCATAATCCTTAACACTGTATAAACTAGTCGGAAACCGTGAATTGCACGGGGACAATAGAATTTCAAATATCTATATTCCATTTGAGGTTATTTATTTATGAAATTGATTTGTATATACACCTGATGTAAATGTTTTACACATTGTCATTCAATCATGTTCATATGGCATGTAAAGTTAATTTATTAACCATGTAATAACTACTTAAATGTCTGGTGATGATTTTTAATTAATTAACAATTTACTTTGACGACATTAAAATTAAACTATTTATTTATTTTACATTTGGCACACATCGTTCTCTACAATAAAAATAAAAATATTTCAAAACGGTTTTTATATAAATAAAAATATTTGTATAAAATCCAGCTTGTAAATAATATAATATATAATAATTTTTTAATATTTTTATTAGCCATGATTTTAAGGTTATACTAATTATATTTTGAAGAGTTTACGAGTGATCAGAATAAGAGCAGTAATTTTGAAGTCAGGCAGTGAATTGGAAAAAATATTAGGCGATTGTAGATTATTATTATTATTGTAAATTCCTTTTAATAATATAATTACATATGATGTGAGGTAGAGAATTGGAAGAGATTTGAAGTGAGGTAGGAAAATGTTGGACCAACACCATAAAGCGTCAAGAAGAATTATTCTTCTAACTCAGGCGTCGTTGTGACCTAAATGGTGCTCAAAAGTCACAAGCAAAGACAGAAATATTCGCACACTTGTGAATTGCATTGATGCAGATGAAGTTATTTATTTATAATATCTGAGGACATTAAAAGAAAAGTAAATATTTAACAAATTCATGAAGAATTCAAGTAAACATTACTAGAAGAAGAAACATTGAGAAGGAGTTCATAAGATTGGTAATATGATTTGAGTATAGAAAATTCTTATTCCTCTTGGAAATATAAACATTTTACTTGCTTTGCTATTTTTTTTAAATGAATTTCTATTTTTAATATTAGGACAGCAAGAGTTATTGCACATTTATATGTTGGCTATGTTTTCATGCACCTCCCTTTTCTACCCCAATAAAATATATTATCCCAGTTTAGCTTCTTAAATATATAATAAAATAAGAAAAGTTCAACTGGTTTCTGATTGTTTAATTTGAAACTGCGATTTCCGAATGCACTTCCAAATCCGAGAATGCACTCTATATTGCTTAATCTAAATTTAAAAATATGTATTCTAAATTGCTCAATCTAAAATTTATGTGTGATTTTTGGATTACATAATCTAGAATATGTTTTTAGATTGGCCAATCCAAAAATAATTCTTAGATTTGGGAATATATTTTGGATTAGTCAATTTGAAATTCAGTAATTATTTTTTAATTGAGCAATTTAAATATATGATTTTTGGATTAGATAGTTTAAAATGCATTTTCGGTCGGATTGGTCAAATACAAAATATACTAAAAATACATTCCTGACAATCTGAAATGTATTTCTAAATCGGAACTCAAGTGTAGAGACGTAGGACAACCATCGAAGAGCAGTGAGAGAATGAGATGGAGGACAAAAGTGGAAGAAATGGTCTTATATATTTTAATAAAGTGGATTGTGCTAATAGTGATTGATTTAATTTGGGCTTTAAATTGGGATTTTACTTTTTTTCCTAGCAATTTTTTATGGTAATTTTTTCTTACACCTCATATTTTCTTTCTACACCCCATCAATTTTCAAAATGATATTTTACCCTTGTAAAAGTGATTTTTCGATTATTAATTTCGTAACAGGTTTTCTGGAACAGGATTTTTCAGAATTTTCATAATGACATTTTTGGAACAGAATTTCTGAGAAAATTTTTGAAATAAAATTTCCAAAACATGTGTAATATATTATGAATTATGTTTTTCAAATCCAGAACCTAAACATATATAATACCTTCTGCACTAGTATTTTTGAAACACTTCAGCATAAAATGTGTTTCAGAAAGAATTTTCGGAAATACGTGAACTATTTCCCAAAAAGAAAAACTTTTTTCTACATAGAGAGTTTCACCTTTTAGATAGCTAAAGCAGAAGTCTACCAAAATTTAAAAATAATTCACGGAGGAAGTGAGGGGAATGAGAGTGTTACATTGTAATTAAGAATAATAGGCTTGTAAGATATCTTACATCAATGTGAAATTAAGGTAAAATATGTAGATACCTTACATCAATGGACTGATATTTTTACAAAACTTTTGAACAAGGAAAGATTTTATATCATTCGAAATGAATTGGGAATCTTAGATGAGTATAAAATAGTGAAATCGATCGTGTTATGTATGTAGCTGAATGTATTACTGATTACTATTGCATTCATACTTTTGCACATACATATTATACCTTTGCATTCATACTTTTACACATACATATTATTCCTGTAACAATTCATGTATTATATTGATTCTAAAATGCTTGATCTGGAAAGATCTTGAAAGGTTTTTGTAGGAACATTGCTTTCAGAAGAATAAAACTGAAGATTCTACTCACAGGAAAAGTAATGAAGTCGATTACGACTTTGGGACAATCGATTGTGCTTAACAGGGGTTAAAAATTCCATATTTGGAATTTTGTTATCTTTTCTATTGATTATATGATGTTAATTGTTTACTATTTAGTATATCTCTTTGCTATGATTAATTGAAATAATTGAGAGATTATATTGAGTTTGTTGAATGATATTGTATAATTGTTGCATTGATTTGTTTGTATCATTTCTAAACTTATACAATTATGTCATATGTTAATATATGCTCTGATATACTCTATGCATACTGCATTGTGCATATGTGTTTAGAAAATAAAACGTGCATAATGTTAAGGGGAACATTGCATAATCTTTGAGATATTTCACATGCCTACATTTAAGGGGGAGAGTATATCTTTATCATGTGATTATCTGTGACAGGGGGAGCATCATTGTTTGTTTTTGATGATTAACTGATGCATCTCTGTATGACTGATTATCTGTATATCAATACCATTGTGTTTACCTTTTTTGCTAATGCCCAAAGGGGGAGAATGATGTTGACTGGTATTTGATTGATAATCTATATGAATATTTGATTTGTACAACATGGTTGATTATTAATCATGATTGTGCATCATAAAAAAAGGGGGAGATTGTTGAGATTGTTGATAGGGGGAGCATTGGTTTAGCTGAACCTACAATCTCAGAGTTTCTGGTTTTTGATGATGACAACACATAATTAATAACACATGTGTATTTTGTGTTACATGTTCATTGCTTTCATGATTATGATTATATGAGAACATGTTTGTGTTGTTTTTGTGATGATCATTGCATTTCACTATGTTATATATGAGATTTTATTTGTGAATGCATGACAAATGTTTTGGAAAAGAAAAACCACAAACACTTTTGTTGAACTTTAATTGTGTGGCAAAACAATAGTTTTAAGTCGACTTCATTATGAAGTAAGTCGATTAAAACTCGTGTCTTTGCACAAAATTTTTCAAAGTGTGCTGTGAGATTTTTCAGAGAGAAAGTTTTTCAAAACTATGCTTTATATTGTTACATAGTCAACTACATGCTCAAGGCATTCGACTAAGTTTGTTATGTTTTGAAATTCTGTCAATGCTTGACTTAAAGTGTCTAATGGTCATATTTTTATTTTGGTTGACCAAGCATTAAATGAGAATCAATTGTATTAATTGCGTAGTCAATTATTTACTTTGACTACTACTAAATGATATAACTGTTTTGTTATATTCGACTGCATTAGTAGCTAAGTCGACTTAAGTGCGTATGAATTTGAAAAACTATAAATTGACGCAAGTTCGATTTCTGTAACAACTTTGGTGAATCTAATATTGTTTTGTGATATCTTTCAGATTAGTGTTGTTACAGAAGAGGACACTTCAAGAATCAAAGAAGAAGACAATGGTGTTCATCTCTTGTGATTTCTTGAAGAGCAAGATTGTTGTGCTTTGAAAGTTTGATCCATCTGCACTTTGAGGTGTTTGCTGCGTGATCAGGATTCTCAATCTATTGAAGATTGGCTTGTTTCCCTGTTGTGATTACAGGAAGAAGGACGTGCGACGTTCTTGACTTTGAGGGGTTGCTCAAAGGATGAAAACAATAGGAGAGGGGATTCTTGCTGCTGGTCTTGTTGTTTGTATGCCTATATTTTGATTAGAAAGGTGTTTTAAATTTTTGACGTGTGGTCGCTATAAAAGCCTTGATGTAAAAACCTTGATCATTATAGTGCATTTGCTTCATGTGATTGGAAGGACACTGGATGTAGGCAGGTTGGCCGAACCAGTATAAAAACTAGTGTTTGATTTCTTTAATCTCTACACTTTTACTTTTAAGTCGACTCTATTCTGCATTAAATCGACTTTATTCTGTTGCACTTAAAAAATCTTTTTCCTTGCGTCTCAAGAAAGTTTTCAAAGAACATCTTTTTGTGAAAAAGATTTGAAAAAAGATTCTGATTTTGTGTTTCACCAATTCAGTCCCCTCTTGGTGTGAGAAACTAAGCCATACTATTTTAACAACTCACAAAATGCATGAATTATGTTAAAAAAAGTGTGTACTTACGACATGGTAAACAAACGAAAGAGAGAAAAAAAATGGTCACCTTCATGCCATGAATCCCATGAAGGATATGTAAACATCTTGAAATCATCATCAATTGAAGGAGATAGTGGCTGAACACCGCTCATATTGGTACACATGCTCTTTTGAAGATGCTTTTGGTAAAATATTTGGAATTCCCCTTGTAATTTATTTCTTTTTATTTTCCTCAATAACTTCATGACCAATTTTGTTTCAAGTTAAGTTGTTTGTTGATAATGTTGTTTGATAATTCATGAAATTATGGAATGATACTATGTTTTAGCACCTAACATTTAATCTAATTGATTTTGGTATTGTTTGAATTTGAGAATGTAAAATTTGAAAGAGAGGATGGTAATCAATAATTTGATATTTGATCTTTCTATTAGAGAAACAAGCATTATGGTTTCAGAACAGGTTCATATATCAGTGACCACAATAATGCTCGCAACCAATTACCACCATTTAGTTTTACTTTTAGATTATGTTAATATGATAAGTATAATATGGATATGTTTTTGTCAAAATAAAAATAAATAAAGGGGAAGATCAAGATACAAAGGAAGAAAACTTTGCTACAACATTCTGAAACTCATTGCTATAATATGCTTGGAATTTTCAAGACTATAGATGAGGTTGTCAAGGAATACATGATGGATTCTTTGAGGATTTTGCTAGAGAAGATCATTGATCATTATTTGAATGAATGTTTTGTTGACATTTTCTTTTCTTTAAGGCATTTGGGTAAAGGAATTTGAACATCACAAAGATCGATAGTGATTCTCCATTTTCCTTGCTATTATATGTTGTATTTGATATATTATTATCGTACAGATATAGATGATCATTTGAATGAAATTATGAATTGTCTTCACTTAGATATATTTCTCCTTTCAGATGGATAATTTTATCCATGTATACATGCATCTTGGAAATATTTTTGTTCGAAAAGGATAAAGTAAATTGTCACCTATATCACTCTTAAAGTCAAGGCCTTATGTAATTTTCCTTGATGTGGGCAAGATTATTGAACTTTCGAAGGGAAAGAGAATTATGTTAATAAAGTTATAGAGCAAAAGAACTCCTTTGAAGAAGGCTTGTTCCCTACATAAGTTTGAGACATAAATTTAGGATGAAATGAAAGGGCATTTGGTTCCTCCACATTGGGAAAAAGTGTTGTTAGGAAGATTATATAATACACGTGACACAAAAGATAATAATGCAAAAGAAATAAAAGAGGAAAGTCAAAATGTAAACGCAAGCTTTGTTTTAATTTTAGAGAGCGAACATCCTATCCACAAAAATCAAGTGGCTACTGTGGGAAACGAAAGAGTTAAAAAGAGAAGGATGTGGATCATACAATGTTAGCATTGTACTCAAGAAGTGATGTAGAAACAGGAAAATGAAAAAGGGAAAGAAAAATTCTTTGAAGTTGATTGTACACATATTTTCACATACTGTGAAAATGTGTGATGACAATAGATCCAATAAGTATAAGAAACAAACAAACCCAAGCTCTCTACTTCTATAATAACTTCACTTCCATCGCGACTGATACTCTGCATTGAATATCTGCCAACAAGCAAAGGATAATGAAATGAGAACACAAAGATGATAGACATGAAAATAGGCTTGGGAATTTGGAGAAAATTCCACGCAAAGAAGAAGAACGAGATGGGAGTGTCACCGACGATGATGCCAAACATGACGCCGACAACGTCTTCGGTTGCATTGCAACAACATGGTGGGTGGTGTTGGCGATGCTCCGTGGTTCCTGGTTGAAGAAGAAAACCCTAGTTAATTTAAAATACTAGGTGCCTTCCTTTCCTTTTACATTAACATTGCCACATCAATTGGGTCACAATTGTCACGTAATGAAAAATTGGACAAGTCATTCATTGTTGGCTAAGTTGGACATTACGCCATTAGTGTTTTTAACGCTGTAAGAAAAAAGGACCAATTTGAACCGCTTTTACAAAATATGGAACAATTGTGAACATTTGAAAAAAAGTAGGACTACTTTGAACAAACCTAACAAACTGAGAGACCAAAATAGGTATTAAACCAAAAAAATAAAGGGATAAAAGGAGGAGGAGGTCGAAGTCGGTGGTTGTAGCAACACAGAGGCACAACGATGACATAGAGGTGCGACAATAATGGTTGTCAAAGTTAGAGGAGGAGGTGAAGAATGAGGAATAGGAAGAGAAAACAAACGAGGAGGAGAAGACGAGGTGAAAATGATGGACACAGTGGCGACGTTAAGAAGAATAAAAAAAGGAAAAAGAAGAGGAAGAAGAAGACCCAATCACAATTTTGGTTTTAGATTTTAGCGTAGGTCAAAACTCGTCGGTAATTACCGATGAATATTTATCGAGATATATTTATCGACAAATTTGTGATTGTCGATAATTACCGAGAGATTTCACAATTCGTCGAAAGTTTATCGACAATAACTTTACCGACAATTTTTTGTCTGTTGGTGATGATCAATAAACTTAAATTATTGATGAGTTATGTCTCTCGAAAATATGCATTTTTTTTGTAGTGAATATTCTTTTTACTATAATCTCTTAATGCTTTATATAAAATTTTAGAAAGGTATAAAAGAACTTGCCTAAAACAAACTTTTTAGACAAGGACGTAAAATTAATGCTTAGTCTAAGCTGATTTTCTAAGAAACACCATTTACTATTAAGTATATACAATTTTTTTGAAGGATTTATATTCACATATAACTTGTTGCTCTTGTGAAAAGATTGGTGTCTATCCTTACTTTTTATGGTTTTTTTACAATGGTGTCTATCCTTCGTTTTTATAGTTTTTTATTCTCATATACATGGAGGATTCATTGGAAGATGTTGAGATTGTTTTTAGATTTACATACAATTTGATGACAAATAAAATCATCATATTACATTAAATGACATATATACATTTCACCAATTGATTTTCTTGATAATATTGTACATACGTACAAACATAGTAAGAGATATTACACACATACACACACAAAAATAGGGGAACAAAGACATACATACAAAGACAAAGACACAAACATAAACCATATACACATAGACAAGCACAAACAGACACAAATAGAAACATAGATACACATATAACAAACAAAAACAAGTACAACAATGAAACAAACACATGAGCACATGCACACATAAGCACATAAACAAACACATATACATATAAAGACAAACACACACACAGAGATAAAAATACACACACATATACATCTGTCCACACACACACACAAACAATAATATTTGTCCAATAATCTTGCTCAAAGCATAAACATATAGCAAACAAGACTACACTTGTACTTCTACTAATATGCGAACTCACCTTAAAAGGTTGATAATTTTGTTTTTCTTGATCTTTTTTAGAGTTCTTTATTCTTCTTTTCTTATCTTGATTTACCTTTTCTCCTTATTTTTCTTCCTTTTCAGTTATTTGTTCTCACATAAAAGGATTTACAATTTTTTGTTTCCAATAAAAGGATTCACATATAGATTGAATATACACAACACAACTCAATAAAGGAAACTTAGGTAATATTTATGTATTATATGTCATAATACAATAAATTCCTAACTGTTTTCCGTTTCTTCTGTTTTATATTCTCTTTGTTTTCCTTTTTCTATATAAATTCTCTTATCTTTTTGTACAGAAACAATATCCATAAGTGAAATAATATTTCTTTCTTCTCAATCCCCCCCCCTCTCTCTCTTTTCTTTTCCTATTCTTGCTATGAGTTCGCTTTCTTATACGTTGATCTGCCCAATGCTTGTGAATACACACTTACATGAACCTTTTGCATAATCACATTGCACAACATCTTCCACTACAACCCTTTCCATGATGGTATCATAACTCTTCGTTTGAAGAGCTCTGTTGCGCCACTTTGACCCTTTTCTTTCCCCTCTTTTCTTTTTCTTGGTCTTCTTTTTGCTTCCTTTGCTCATTCTTTCAATGGTTTCTTGCATAATGATTGAAGAACATAATCAATCCTTTAACTCCCTGTACCTTCATCCTAGCAAAAGCCCTATTGTCTCCCTTGTTTCCCTTCTTCTTGAATCTACCAACTACCATGCCTAGAGCAAGTCCATGTTTACTACCCTAAGCACCAAGAAAAAGGTTAAATTTATTGATAATATTTACAATGCATGGAAAAGATGCAATAATATAGTGGTCTCTTGGTTAGTTCATTCTTTTCCCTAGACATCTGCCATGACATTCTCTGAATGGACAATGCTTAGGCCATTTGGGATTATCTGAAATCAAGATTCTTTCAAGGAGATCTCCTACGCATCTCTAAATTATAGAATCAAGTATCCTCTTTAAAACAAGGAGACAACATTGTGACTGAGTTTTTCACCAAACTTCGCGTTATATGGGATGAGCATGAGAGCTTTCTTCCTGAACCAATCTGCTCTTGTGAGGTTAGATGCTCTTGTAAATTGGTATCCATCATTGCATAAAGAAAGCATGAGGATCAGGTTTTACAATTCCTCTAAGGTTTAAATTAACAATATGGTAATATCCAATCCCATGTTTTGTTAATGGATCCTATGTCTCCTATTTCGAAATTTTTTTCATATTTAGTGCAGTAAGAAAGACAAGTCATGAACAATAATTTTCTCAATGGATTAGAAATAAAAATTGTTGTTTCCTCCTATCACTATAATGCTTATTTATGTTGATGATATAATAATTACTGGCAACAATATTCATGATATTGATACAATTATTAACATGCTCAATGACCAATTTAAAATAAAGAATCTTGGAAATCTTCTATCATAGTGAAAATATGCCCTGGATCTTCTCACTGAAACTAGGATGCTTGATCCATCACTTGTTAGCACCCTAATGAATTTCTCCACCAAAGTATCTTTAGAAGGTGATCCTGTTGATGATCTCGCTGCATTCAGAAGGTTGATCGGGAGACTCATTTACCTCACTAACACTCGCCTAGATATAACCTATGTTGTCCATCGTTTAAGTCAATATGTTGTTGTCCCTACCAAGCTTCACCATCAAGTTGCCTTCAGAATCCTGCATTATATAAAGCAAACCCTTGATCAAGGTATACTTCTAACCACAACTAACAATCTTACTTTGAAAGCTTAGTGATTCGGACTAGGTTGAATGCTCTTATTTCCTCAAATCAAGCACTAGTTACATTATCTATCTGGGTAACTCGACAATATCCTAGAAATCTAAAAAGCAGTCAACGGTCTCACGCAACTCTTTGAAAGCAGAGTATCGCGCCTTGCACAAACTTTTTGTGAAATTAAATGGCTCACCAATCTTATGAAGGACCTATGCCTCCCTTTCTCCCAACCTGCCACCATCTATTGTGAAAACATGTCCATCATTAAAATTGTCAACAACCATGTTTTCCATGAATAGATGAAGTATATAGAAATTGACTGTTAACTCATCCGTGAAAAGGTCCAACAAGGCACTGTCAAGCTCCTTCCTATATACACTACTTTACAACTTGCTAATATCCTAACAAAGCCTCTTCATTCTTTCACCTTTCATAATATTAATTCCAAGCTTGGCATCATATACATCTATGTCAAGATATAATAAATACAATAAATTCCTAATTGTTTTCTATTTCTTCTGTTTTATATTCTCTTGGTTTTCCCTCTTTTATATAAACTCTCTTCTTCTTTTTTATATAGACACAATATACATAAATGAAATAATATTTCTTTTTTCTTAAGCCTCTCTATGTTTTTGTTTTCCTATTCTTACTTTATGAATCCTCTTTCTTATATGGTGATATGCCACAATGCTTGGGAATACACATTTACATAAATCTTTGCATAATTACATTACACAACAGCTTCCACTGCAATCCTTTTCATGATTATAAAATAGTATATAATTTTATTCTTATAAAAATATAGAAAAATGTTTATAATTTTATCCTTATAAAAGTTATAATTCTTCTCTAGTAGTTGGACTTACTACAAAAATAATGAATTTTAACAGGGGTTATTTTCCGACGGTTTTTGAAACCCCAAATAATTTTGACGGTTTGTAAAGAGAAACCGTCCCCAACTTATTTACTCTTTTTAAAAATAACTTTTCGAGCTAATCACTGTAAACCTCAAACCCTACGAATGCTTTAAACCCCTTTTCAGTTCCAAACTCCTCCTTCACCCTCCGCAAAACCCAACCCTAGATTCCACCGATCCCAACTTTCCAGGTTCTGCAACGCATTCGTGCCCGTCCCGTGGGTCCAGATCTTCCCGTCCTCCTTCACGCAACTGATGCTATCCACCAGTACCGCTCGCGCCTTCAGCGAAACGACGCACCGCTCGTTGTCACCGTAGAAGCGCAAGCGCAACACAGCGCGGCGCTCAGAGAGCTCGGACGCAGCGCCATCAAAGAAGAGGTTTTTCTGGCGGTGGGTGACGACGTGGAAGGGGGAGAGCAAGCTGTTGACACGGCGGTGGGCATTGGCATCTGCGAGGCGTAACTTCACTTCGACCTCCATTGGGGAAGAAAGGTGGGAGACTGAGGCTAGGGTTTTACGAGGAGAGGCCGATAAGATGCGCTTTGGAAGCGGGATCTTCACCGCCGCGATTCACTGACGAAGGAGAGAAGTGGTGCCAGCAGGGACGGTAGTGATGGCAGTGGTGATGGAAGCGTTGCGTCGGCGAGCTTCCTCGAGTTCTTCTTTGTCTTCGATCTTGACTTCGATTTTTGTTGGCTTTCTTCTCAGCATTTTCTAACTTTACCTTTCCTTTTCAGCTTCTCGACAAAGTAGCCATTGAGCATCATATACATATTTTCCTAACTGAACAGTTAAATAGTCTTACTTATCTACAACATTATCTATTTATCCCTTGGTCATTTGTGTTAATTATTTGGTGTTTTTGTCATTCAGATTACCTGAGAAAGATCATCGTGCAGGGAAGATCTTCTAAGTCTACCAAGGTTGGAGATATTATGACTGAGGAGATATGTGTATTATGGTACTTCTTGTGTTTGCTTCACCTTGGAAAAATATTTTATTATTTCTGCTAAATTGTAGAGAGAGCTTTTGAGAAATAAACTACTGTTTTTCCAAAATTAAGCTTGCCAAACATATTGTTCTTCTATAGTGAACCTTCAATTTGTGCTATGTTATGTGTTCAGAGAATTAAACTGATCCCCTTGTTAGTGGTGTTCAAGATAACAAAACTAAAATTCTAACGTCGTGACTGCAGAACAAACTTATCACAGTCACTCCCAATACCAGAGTTCTATAGGCTATGCAACTGATGACTGGTATGTATGAGCTTTGAAACATTGTTTTAAGCTGTCAACTAATAAAAAAAATATCCTTGGCATGACTTCTGAGATAGTTATTTTTAGCATTACATCAGAAATGGTTCTTGGTTGAGTTTAATATTTTTAGCTTTAAAATGGAGGTTTTAATACAAATTTAACTCATCATAGATATGGTTTAACAATTTATTTCTAACCCATCCACTATAAATGAATTCAAAAGTTTATCGCATCCATGTATTTGACACCCCCTAGAACGTGGTTAGCACCATTAGTTTGGGTTTTGATTGTCTCCTTTACAGTCGATCTCTGATAAGACACTTTTAGGCTCTATACACAATTTCCCTGTTGTCTTCTTTTCAGTCATTTTTCCATAAATATATCCCAATTTTTATGGAAGATTTTATTTAGTTTCTAACCTAGAGCTTTATCCAACATAAGCATAATATTATACACCTTTCCTAATCCAGGTCGGTGACTTTGATTGCTTTCCTCTCTGTTCTGACCATATTGTCTCGCACTTGCCTTCCATGGTTACTTAAACTGATGATAAGCCTCTCATCACAGGTTCATACTACTATCCCTCTTTAATAATAAAATCTTACTTGTGGAAGTGATTACTTATTTTTTCCTTCTCAACAATATTGGAAGGAAGAATTTGTGAAAATAAATTTGTAATTTTGTTTAATTATTTATTTCCATCTTATGGCTAATTAGCTATACACTTTTGTTTGACCGTCTTAGTGGTTCAATGATAATTGATAACCTTGTTTGTGCAAACAAATGAGCTATATCAATTGGCGTCTGTTGCATTCTGCTTGCTAGTAGCCTGGGATTGTTCTCTTCCAAATTTGTGTTTCTATTTGAAATGCTTTGTTTTTCATGTGTTTTTATAATAGGAAGAAAGATGTATATGACGTTAGTGAGGGATTCATTATTATTTTTTCCGTTTATTTGATCAATAGAATTTGTCTAATAATTGTATATATTTGAATTCCTTTTTTAGCTTGTATAAATTAAGAATCACATTAATCTGTTATTAAAGTGTTTTTATAATAGGAAGAAAGATGTATACAACGTTAGTCAGGGATTCATTATTATTGTTTCCATTTATTTGATCAATAGAATTTGCCTAATAATTGTATATATTTGAATTCCTTTTTTAGCTTATACAAATTAAGAATCACATTAATATGTTATTAAAGGCTGTAATTGAGGATTTATTACTTATAGAACGTCCATTTTCTACATGCTAAATTACAACACTAATTTTGTTTTTGAACCATAGGAAAGGATATTTCTGCCTTGTTTAATCCTTGGAAAAGATAAGCTAAAAGGAATCTTTGTATGTAGGAAATAAATTTAGTAAAAACTGATGTAATGTTGATTCATGTTCATTATATCTGCTGCTTCTTGGGACCACGGCTCTTAGTCTGGTATCAAATTGTTCTCTTTAGTTTGAATTATCAGTTACTAGATTCCAAAACTGATCCTTGGTCTTCGTAGTGTTATTTTGTCTTTGATCCATGATGAATTTTCATGAACCAGATGATAGAATAATTCTTTATCATTAGTACCAGTACCTTTTTAATCACCACAAATATATTTGACCCTTTTAACATGATGATTTTTCTTCTGTGACATCTCATAGTATTGGTTTTGCTTATAATTGCAATAGGTGTTGTTGCTACTACTGATGTTGTTGAGGCTTGAAAGAATGTGAACATTGCTGTGATGGTGTTTTTGCATATATAACGTTTATAATATCTATATATGCTAATGAATCATTGAAATCTAAGGACTAATCCATAAGAGAAATATCAAAACACGGGGAACTAATGGTGTTTTTGCAGGGAGGGATTGATTTTGAAAGTAAAAGCCAAATGCAAGGCAAAATGTTACTTGATATCGATGAAACAAATTTTTTTAGTGAAATATTCCTTCCATTCCTCTGCATAGAAATCATATACAATTAATTAATCACCAATAGATTCAGAGTGCTTAGCTGTTAAGTTACGTATAACAAAAGACCATGTGACATATAGGCCTTTTGCTAGAGTTTGTCTTTGATTTTTTTTAAGAAAATAAAAACTGAACTTATGTACAAGTTAAAAATAAAAATTGAAAAAGCTGGTGGTTTGTGAGAGAAAGATTATAGGGATAGATGCATACATACATTGAGATAAAGCTGAGGTTTGTGTGAAAGAGAAAACTAAAAAAGAAACAAAGAAAGAAAGAATAAAATAGTTCAGCAGCACCCGCAACAGTGCTTCAACCTTTGAATAGAAAAAGAATGCAAAAGATGGTCATGAGCCAGGTGTTAGATCATTTCAGCCATGGACCAAATAATGGAAAGTTTATTCTAGAAGGAAAGAGAGGACATATAAGAATCAAATATGAAAGGTAATTGTTATACTGAAAAGTTTTTTCTCTGTTTAAATTGTGTTGTGTTGTGGTTTGTTTGCTTGTCTTAGGTACGCAGATGTGCTCAAGAAGCTATGGAGAAGGTTTTCAAGTCTATCAAAGCCTCCACGGTTACTGAAATTTTTTTATTGAAAAGTATGTTGTATTAAGTTATGGTAGATAATATCATTACCCCTTGTATTAATCTGTAATTAATTTTATTGATGCTGCTGTTAATCCCTTGTATTTGGATGATCTGTAATATATGAAACTAATGAGTATCGAAAACGAATGTTGTTATACAAGGTTAAACCTCTTCTGCAATACTTTGCCGTATTTATGTTGACCAATATAAATTATCACTATGTACACTAATATTCATGTAATATGTAATAACTTATTTTCTAAATTATCATAATCCAAATCATTGAGTCGGAAGGAAGAGGTCAAGGAAGGAAAAGGGTACATATATATTAGTTGAATAAAAATTAAAAATTGAGTTACCTCTACATTCCCGACGGTTCTGGACGAAACCCCTGGAAATAGGAGCGATTTTTCACAAACTCCTGCTATTTCCGACGGTTTTCAGAAAACCCCTGTTATTTCTAGCGGTTTTTCAGAAACCTCTGTTATTTTTGACGGTTTTCAAAAATCTTACTATTTCGTTTTGTAGAAACCGCCGATAATGTTTGCCGACGCTGTATTTACCAGAGCTTTTAGGAAGCGCTGGAAACGAATTTTCTAAGGATTAAAATCGTCGGAAACGCTAAAAATAACCCCTAGAAAAATTATATATTTTTGTTTGTGTATTTTAATATCATGCTCTTATTATATGTGTTTTGTTTCAAATTCTAGAGTTCTAATGACCAATTTTAAAGAGAAATTAATAATGTGTAACAACATGGAGTTATTTACGGTAGGTTCAATTCATTATGTTTCTTGCATAATTAGAAGTAAATGTCCCAGATATGAAGTTAATGACATTATTCATGGACTAAGACGTCACCGTATGAATCATAATATTAACTCCTTATTAACCAAACAAAATATTATAATTAATCATATCCCACAAAAAGTTACAAAAAATATTCTAATACATTTATCCAAGTTTCTATTTCATATCATGTTATTATAATATTTAATTTAATCCTAAAAAAGAAACTAATTTAAAAAATAATTGAAAATGATAGTCTCTCCTTCTAACTACCACCAACCCTTTTGTCATCATCATCATCACAACTTGTTAATAACTAAGAAGGATCATCACCCATATTTTATTTTCTTCTAATATAATGTTCTAATGAATAACTCTTCTTTTTCAATTTAAAGAAAATGAAAAAAGAAAAAGATATCTTTCATATTTAATATTAATATCTGTGTTAATAATGCTTACACAGGTAATATGCAATCAACATAACAGCTTTGAATTCTCAAATATTCTTCTTTGTCAAATATTATCTGATTTGTAAAAAATGTTGAACAAATTGATGTTTATTTATATTCATATTTTAGTAAGGTTCTCATATTTGATTTCATCTTTATCATACAATCAGAAAACAAATTTGAGAGTACAATAATGAATTCAACATTGACATTCAGGGACTAAAAGCCATCACAGAAAATAGTTTAATTTAATTAAATTTAGGACTGAAATACTCATGCACAATGTTATTTCTCAACAACTATTTTGAATTGTTGGATTTGGTAAGCTAGTTGAGCAAGTAATGTTGTTAGCTATTAATGAGGATGTTTTTGATTTTATGTGAAAGGTTAATGGTATCAAAATTCATGGCCAATGGTTTTGGTGCAAGTTGAGAAATAGGGTCCCATCAACACTATTAAAAACCACTTTCTATAGCTTGCAATGGAGATAGTCCCCTTTCTTGCAGGTATATAGAAAGTAGACAAAACAAAACTAACTTTTTGAGTTCTAGACATGGAATAAAATTCATATTAAAAAAAATATTTAAAATTACAAAAAGATGTGTATAAAATATCTTTAAATAAGAATTATTGCAGAAAATGGTAGCACAAGTTGCATGATGATTTTGTTGTCCCTGATGTCTATGTCCATTGCTTCCTTGTAAGAACAACAGAGGGTATGAGAATATGCCAAGGACCAACTTGGTGAAATGCAATTAAAGATTGTGTTTTTCTTTGTGGGCACACCTCCAACACTCTGACATCACAATTTGGATAAGAAGATGCAGTGTCCACAAACACCTCACTGCAAAAACCAGGTAAAAGAGCCTCCTTTCTCATCCAACCATCAATTCTGGGACCCTTTTCTGTCTTCTACTTTCTCCTAACAATGGCCATTATGAATAATAAACATCTCATCAAATTCAGTTAAACCTTATCTTATTATATATATATTATAGAATAAGGATATAAAAAAATAATCACATTGTAGACCTGAACTGAACAAGTGTAAAAATTTCCAACTTGCTAGTATTTGTTTGAGAAATATCTAGTTGGAAGGTTTCCCAAATTCGAAGGGTAGAGAGGAAATGCTAGATAGAACACAGGATTGTGTTTACATCATCAAATGACCTGTAATTGAAAACAAGTATTTGAAGAAAGAGTTTGGTATTGTGGGGGACCCTTTTCCCCTTCACAAACAAATATAAATATCTACCTTAGCTTCTAACCATTTTTCAATCCTTTAATTCACCTCACATTTCTTCACCACTCCTTAAAGATGACAACAGCAGAAGAAACTTCAAACTTGGATCTCATACGCCAACATCTCTTAGGTGAAAACATCTCAACCTCCTTTTTCTCCAACCTCAACCCTGTCAAGCTTGAAGCCCCCTCATCACCACAGTTTGATTTCAGCTCATATATCTCAGACAACACCAGCTTCTTCACTTTCCTTGAAGGCTATGACTTGGTGGCAGACATGGAGTTTATTGATCACAAGCCCATCATGAACCCCACATCAACACCAACCATCTCCATCCCCATCCCCTTAAACAAATGCAATTCTCCTCAACCATTGGCATCATCAGAATCATCAGAAGAGAAGGCAAAGAAAGCAGAATACGATGCAGCAAAACGTTATAGAGGAGTTAGGAGAAGGCCCTGGGGTAAGTTTGCTGCTGAAATCCGTGACCCTACAAGGAAAGGTACAAGGGTTTGGCTTGGCACTTTTGACAGTGAAATCGATGCTGCTAAGGCCTATGATTGTGCTGCTTTCAAGATGAGAGGTCAGAAGGCCATTCTCAACTTCCCTCTTGAGGCTGGAGAGTCTGATCCAAAACCAAACACTTGTGGCAGGAAAAGAAGAAGAGACAGCCTTGAATTGGAGCTGCCACAGGTCCATCTTCATCATGGTGTCTCATGAGAAACTGAGAACACGACAGTTCATATAGCATAAGTTTGTTTTCTAGAAAAATAAGATTGCTTTGCCTGTTCAATCTGTACATAGAAGCAATGCTAATGTGAAATGTCTGTGTGAATCTATGCTTTTGAAGTTTTACTAACTTTGAGGAGCTTAAAACCAGAATGTTAATCGCTTTCTGTTCCAAAATACACAATCAAAATGAACCAACATATTTTCTTCTTGTTTTTCTGTCTGTCTGTTGAGGCAAACCTAAAAAATCTTCCCTTCACCTTCAATTTGTGGACTCATTTTCCAGCATTCCTTCCTGCAACATCATTGATTAATCCAATGGATAATGTTAAATATATTTTAGACGTTTAATTTTTCTAAAACTATATGTAGTATAAAGCAACTACAAATACTTAAATTGACGTCTTTCACAAATAACTTAACAAATCAACACAAATAAATTTAATTAAAATTATTTTTATACACTTATAAAAATTAATATTACTTTTAACTAGTCTTATAAAAATGTAATTATCTATATAAGGTAATGTAAAAAATAAAAAATAAGGGAAATTCAACTGGATCGACCTGAATGAAAAATAACCAAGAGGTACATAAATTGTGTGTACCATTTCTGCACCTTGTCAGTACAGTTGTCAGAAAAAGCCATTAATAAAATAGTTTAGTACTGCCTCCAGTTTTCAGAAAAAAAAAAAAACTCTACAATAAAATAATTAATTTCATTAAATATATTTTCTAAAATATTTTAAAAGATTAATATATATATATATATATATATATATATTTGTGTTCTCTGTGATTATATAATAAAAGTTTGAAGTTATGTACAATTTTTGAAAAGTTATATTTTCTTTTTAATTAAACTATAATCTATTTCATTTTTGTATTTTATTTGAATAATGATATTTATACAATTTTTTTTTACAATATTTAAATATTATTTACGTATTATTTTGTGATTGATCCAAAATTATTGTTCAATCAATAATAAATAATCATAAATAATATCATAAACTAATCAATGACACATAAACGATGTTTATCATTATCCAATTTATTTATCAGAAGTATTTTTCTCAAAAAACTACACGTAGAGTTTATATTATTGTTATTGATCCTGAAATTTCATTTATCATATAAGCATGATAAACACGTCATGTATTGTATGTTAAAAAAAGTATTTTATATTATTTTTATATGATATAGAAATCATTATTTAAAACCAATTTAAATTATAATATTTTAAAAAATAACATAAATGAGTTAAAAATAGGCACAGATATTGTTTATATTTAAAAACAATAAAAAGTATGATTTTTCTTGAAGCCGAAAGTTATCGTTGAACTCTTTTACTCCCTTATTATAGTTTTTATTAAAACGTAAATATTATTTTATAGTTTTTCTTTTTGTTCAATTTGTTTAATATAGGTTTCTTTTAGTTTTTATTTTAATCAATTTTATCTAATTTAATTATTTTTTATGACTGTGTTTAAATTATTAATGAAAGAGTATATATGGTGGTATTGTTTGTATGAGGTGTATTGTTTTTGTTTAGGTGTTGAAAACTTAATTGAAAGTGGCTGGCAATTATTTTTAGGATTTGAAATTGAATAAAATCATGTTCATTAGTGGGGTTTCAAATGTCCATAATATTGCGCTAGATTTTGGATTTTTTTTTTAAATTTTTGTTAATATTATTTGAAGTTATTGTTAGTATTACCATCTCACCATAATTACAAATGAAGATTAATTCTAATCTTTTTAAACCACCACCGTATAAGAAACGATAGATAAATTTATTATTCTAACTATTACAACAAAAAATTAACTAGACATAACTCATGAACCTAAATAATTTCTGACCTAATTGAACCTAATTGGTAATTGAGGAATGGTAAATTCGTGTCTATTTTCAATTAAGCCTTCAATTAAAAAAAAATTATAACTTACAATTCAAAATAATTACATATCAGACCACCTAAGTAAAGGTAGCACACGTCATACAAAAATATCAATATGTTTTTTTGTTAATCATTTAAATTTCATATGAAAAATATCAAATTAAATGGACAAACAAAAATAATAAAAATGTAAAATGATATTTTAGAAATTATAATAATTTAAAAATAGTAAAACTCGATTATTTTAATATTAAATAATTTTTTTATTATAAATAGTTTTGTTATAAACGAGTTTCATTATTTTAAAACGTATTTTCTAGAGATCACTTTTTTAGAGTTCTATACTTTTTCTCTAAATGTTCTTGCTCTTAAGTCATTTGTTTGATGATCAGGAGATGTCTAGACGATCACGGCGTCAAGACATACAAATCCAACCGATCAATTTCTGTTTTAGAACAAATAAGTTTCTACTCATTTTCTTACCTCTTTGCTTCGGTCAATGACCATGCATAGAAAATGTTATGCATGTATCATTTAGCTCTCTTTTATTGTTTTTGGTGAATTTAGAGTTCTAAGAACTCTGTCCGTTTCCAATTTTGTCCTCGTAGGTCCATTTAGGAATTTCTTACGTTTTAAGTGACCGGCGAGACATTTATGTGGGCTGAGTTGTTATTTTGAAGTAAGGGAAGCTAGACCTTGTCTTAATTGTATTTGTAGTGTAAATTTTATAATTTTATAAATTTTAGACGTTTTAGTAGAAATTGGGATTGGAATAAAGTTGACGAATGTGAAATTTATGTTTTTATCATATGGTATTAGTGTAAATGATATGAGGATGTATTTGTTGTTGTATACTATGTTGTTTACGTGTGATGAGGATCTTTCATTGTTTGAAACAGAATTCAAGTGGTGGTGAGAGTAGAAATTGTGTTACTTAGACTTTAAGCTTAAAATGGAGGGGTCTTAGGTAGTGAAATTTAGAAATAGGTATGGGAATGTTATGGGATCTATTTTGGCATTGTCATGAGGTTATTTAGAACTTGTTAGGATGATTATATGATTAAAAACTTTATGAAATGAAAAAGATAGTTTATAGGAGCTATTTTCAAGTGTTTTTGGTGTAAAAAGAGGGTGTTGAGTAGTGAAATGGAGAGGTAAATGGTCTACACTATTTTGGAAGGTTAGAGGTATGTTATCACACCTATTAGGACTTTTCTAGGTGATTAAACTAGTAAAATCTGTTCTGAAATGGAAAATGGCTTCATAGGTTGAGTTTTTAGCTAATTTTAGGGGTTCTAAGGAGTGAAAATGAGAAGTATGACAACTAGGAGTATTATGTGGTTTTGGAGTGTTCTAGCAAGTGCAATTGAACTTGTTTGTGCAGGTTGCAATCTGGTTTGAGGATTTAAAAGAGCAGGAATGAAATTGGGTAGCTTGTAGAAGTGAAAAATGGGTTTTCAAGTGTCAATTTGAGTTACAATAGGACTCTCTGAGTTTTCTCAAGTGTTGGAGGGTCTTAGGGGTCTACAGAAGTTGAGGGTAAGGTTCCCAAAGTCAAATTCGTAGTAGTTTTAGTTGTTGTCATACTGTTGGGAGACACAGGTGTGGTGTCGTTGGGCACTAGCTGTCTGGTCTAATACCGTTGGACGGCACGGTGTGGTGTCACTGGCGCCACTAGACTGCACTGCAACATTTTTAGGGAGTTTTCAGGATTCTGAATGTCCGTTTTGGACGTTCTTTAGGTCGTTTTAGGGGTTTTGAACCGCTCCAAAGTTGTTGGTGAGGGTTTTAGAGTTGTTTTCCTTACCTAAGTATGAGTATCAAGATGCCATAAATAAATTCTATTATTGGGTGATTTCTGATGACTTGTATGGTTGTTTTTATTTCTTTAATGTATGATCAGTAGTCTCATGTATTGGTATACTATGTGAATGTGAAGTGATATCAATGATTTCAAAGTTATGAAGGTTAGTTCCAAGGTGGAACTTCTTGGTGTGGTTTCAAGTGTGTTAGAATGAATGTAGGGAGCTTAGTCTTGAGGGTTAACCTAAAACTCTAGTGGTCTCTCATTCTCAAGTAGAGAAGATTGACACATGTGGTGAGAGTAGCATGAGGTCTTAGTTTTGGGTGTTTCCAGAATTATCCAAGGCATGGAACAAACTAACCTTGTGAGTGTGTGGGACGAAACTCATTGGCAATGGCTTTGCAAAACAGTAAAGACAACACAAGTACACAACCATTCTAAGTCTGGACAGTCCATTCATAATAGTATATTGCATAAAGTCTTTGGTGATTGTGCTGTGATATGTTTGCCTTATGTATAATGTTTACCTTATGTATAATGTTTAAAAGGTATATATATATATATATATATATATATATATATATATAAATATCATTAATTGTTTTGAATCTCGCTTACCCTTTCTTATGTGTGTATTTGTCTTTGTGTATGTTTTCTTTTTTGCGATGATCACCTTAATGGTATGACCTCATGGAGATTCTTGACTGTTGCTCCAACGAGAGTATGAAACAGTTGGGAGGTCAGATGATTCTACATGTGTAGATTTTTCCTTTCATAAATTTGTTTTCTTATAATAGTCCTATATCATATATGTAATATTCATTTTAGTAGTATTTTACTATTAAAAATGAGATGTTACGAAAACCATTTTGAACAAACTCAACAAAAATAAAGATTAAATTAGACAAAAATAAGAACCAAAATAGTATCTACTCCTTCAATTTTTTTAAGTTAAAAACGATAAACTCGTGCTTATGAAAATATTTTAATATTTTTTCTTGCTATATTAGAAAAATAAAATTAGATGCGACGATCTTATTTTAAAATATATATTAAACATATATATTAATTAATTGAAGGGTTAAATATGTTTTTCGTCTCTCAAGTATCACACGATTTTGGATTTAGTCCCTACTTGAAACATTGATAGCTTTTAGTCCTCATAGTTTTAAAACTATTACTATTAATCCTTAAAATTGGACGGCGTTAACTTTTATTTGACGTGGCAAACGGCGAACCACGTGTTATGTGACTTTCCCTGTGCCACGTTGCTTTTCTTCTTTTTTTTATCCTCCCGTAACTCTATCGTCTCTTCCACTTTCACCTCCTTTGTCTCCACCCCCAACGACTCCCTCCGCTCCTCCGTCGGCGACACATTCTTTGCGACCTCCGTCGACTCCGTCTGCTCCTCCACCGTCCACTCCTTCGACTTCATCCCCGTCGTCAACCAAACCACTTCACCGTCCAGTTCTCCTCCCTCACCGGGGTCTCCACCATGCCACCTAGTAGCGGTGGCAGCGGTGGCAACACTCTAAGTCCACCGTCTCAGAGTTCGCCTTCTCCTCAAATCGAGTCCAACCACGCCTTCGCCTCCGTCGTCGTCTTCAATAAAATCTTGTAACACTGGGATCACAGATCGATCGTACGACGGGATCTAGCCATTTGCAGCATTTCCTGAATCAACTGATCCATACTAATTCCCAGTGGCTTGATCCGCGGGATTAGCAACGGTAGCCATGTCAAATCAAAACGAGATTTGGTGCTCCTTGGGACACAAAAGCGTGAATCGAAAGCCCTAAATTGAAATCGAAATCGAGGGTTTAAGCCCCAAAATCGAAGAGTCGAGAAAACCCTAAGGAGTGCGAAACAGAGAGAGATTCTTGTTGTGGTGGTCAGAATCGCCGTGGGGGCAGTCGTGATTCTTGTTGCATTAAGCATTCTCTGCATATTTCTCTTGCTTCCCGTTCGCGTGATTTGAAGTTTTTTTTATGATTTGCTTTTCTTAAATTGAGTTTTGAAATACGGTGAAGTGTATTGTTATTTGTTACTGTGTTTGCGGCCTCATTCCAGAATTATTGCCTTCTATATGATATGGAATTTGTGGTTCATTTTTTGTTGTTGATTGGGGTTGGATCACATAGTTTTCACTGATTCTATACTTTTTAGGCAAGTTTGTGGCTTGTTTGGTAAATCAGCGCGATTCTATGGTTTCTTGGTAATTGAGATTTTCTAATTTCTAGTTTTGTAAGTGATGAAGATGAAGATGAATGTGCGACAGTGATGGAGATGATTTTACAGTGGTTATGGAAGTTGAGGTCTGATTGTAGTTCATAAGAAAGAGCAACGTGGCAAACAATTACAGTTAGCAGAGAAAGCTTACATTACATGTGGCTCGCCGTTAGTTAAAATTTAACGTCGTCCAATTTTAAGGATTAATAGTAATAGTTTTAAAACTATAAGAACTAAAAGCCATCAATGTTTCAAGTAGGGACTAAATCTAAAATCGTGTGATACTTGATGGACGAAAAATATATTTAACCTTTAATTGAATTATGAACTTAAAATTAATTTAATTATTTTAGTTAATATTTTAAACTTTTGGTACCAATTAAATACAGATAATATATTAAAGACTAAACTATTAAAAGAAATCTAAAATATTTAAGAATAATAAAAAATTACAAAAAATAAAATGGTACAAAATAATATTTGCAAAATTTTAAAACATATTTTAAATAAAAAATTGTATTAGTTTTAAATTGTATAAAGATTAAAAAAAAGAGAAAAATATGAATAGTTTTCTTATATTACATATCATTATTAATTCTGAAAATATAAAACATATTTTATTCTTTTTTGTCCTTAGAGATGGAATCTATGTTTATGATATACAAAAAATGTTATTTATAGTGATTTATTTTAATATCAAAATTAACCTACAGATATAAATTAACAAATTTAAGTAAAAATATTTTTGTTTTAAATAAAAATATATTGTCAAATGGTAAAATAATACCGATAGACTTACTTTATTTATATTTGTTAGATATATTATTTTATTTTATATTTATCTTTTATGTCTAGTTAGTTTGTTATTATTTTTTATTTGTATTTTGGGCTTAGTGCATATTTTTTCTATTATAAATAGAGGACCTTATGTGTATATTCAACACAAAAGAGATTAATCTCATACATACTTTTTCACTATTTTCAACATGGTATGAGCCTGGTTCAGGTCTGAAGACCGGACTCAGACGAGTACGTAGGAGAACCATAGTCCTTTATTTGAAGAGAGGATTGTTAGGTACAAACAAAGTTTCACATCAGATAAAATAAGAGACGTACATGAGTTTATATACACATAAAATACCTCCATTGATAAGAGATTTTTTAGAGTGGTACCAAAAGAAAAACATGAAGATTTGACCCAAAATGGTCAATATAATAAAAGTTAAAAAGTTCATATATTTAAAATATCTTATGGTTTACCTCCACTGGTAAGACCCAAAATAGAAAATATCTTACCAGTATGAAGTTCAATGTGTGTTGAACCTCCCTAATATCACTTAAAATATTTTATTTCAATATTAAACTAACTCTAATTAATAACATAAATTGAACAATAAAAGTTAAAAAGTTCATATATTTAAAATTACTAAATAGCATTATGCAAACTAAAGCATTAAAGTTTTTTAAGTTGGTGTGTGTTACATTTCCTCTTGGTGGAAAATTATGGATGTACATATATCTTCTAAATGTGACCTTGAAGAATTGAATCTGCCAAAAGGTATGAGAAGAATCTTCTAGCTGTCTTTCTTTCTTTAATTTGTATTGTGGGTACCATGGAAGCATTTGGCCGCATTACCTCCAAAATACACCATTTTCTTCTGTAAATTGTAGGGTTTCCATGTGCAACAATGATAGGCAATAAAAGTGGCAAGCTATATGTTGGTTGAACTATGGTTTGATAAGGTTGTTCTGGCCATATCCAATATTCATGTTATAAAATTTTACTTTATTTTATATATAGTATTTTGTTACATTATCTTTAAAAAAATTATAAGTTATGTTCTCTGCAAGAGTTTTATAAATATAATTTTTTCATACTTAATTAAATCTATCAAATTTGATTTTACACGGTCGTTTAGAAATGAAAGTAGAGTTAAAATTAAGTATATAAATTATAATTTTAGTTATGTAATTATAAATTTTATTATTTTCTTAAATTATTTTTTTCCTTTTTTAATTTTCTTTAATTTGACAGAGTAATACTTATTAATTCATTATTTTAGAGTGTTAGTGACGTGAGAATCTAGAAAAATGTATTTGTAGGAGTGACAATGTTTTAAAATACAGACCCTTTATTATTTTAATGATAAATTATATAAATAGAAAAGAGTCTCGTTACTAAAAAAAATACTTCACTTGTCTAGAAACTCTTTTCTAAAAACTTTTTCACTTTTTTATAAGATTTTTACAATCTACTCATTCTTTTTTTGAATTGTAACGAGCTCTTTAAGATTCACAGATCAATTTTTTTTATAAGTTAGTTTCAATTCTTTTTCTCGTTTTCTCTTTTTTCATCTGGTCGTATGTGAGATTTTTTTGCTCGAATTGTCTTTGTGATATAATTCTTAAATCTTTGTTGATCAATGTATTTATTAACATGATTAGATTGTTTTGACTTTTTATTCATTGAGTAACTTTGTTAAGGTAAAAAAGTTACTCTTTAATTCTTTATATATCCATACACTATCTTTAAAAATTGAAATTAATTTAATTAACATTATGTAAAAAAAAATTAAAAATACACACTTTTCTCAATCTTAAAAGTTTTGGATAAAAATAAAAATAAAAACTTGAGTGATTAGTTATAAAGTGAGATTAGAGTAGGAAGCATGAAAGAAAGGGAAAAGATGATAGGCATGGAAGTGGATTTGAATGATTTTTAATTTGGTCCATTTCCATGCATTGAAAAAATGAAGTCATTCATTGTGTCTGGCTTGTTTGAGAAGATGACAGAGACGTTGAAGTGATGTGAAAAACGAAACACAGCCAATGGGAAACCCTACTTTCTTTGGTTTCCGTCTTCCTCTGCAATTCCTTGCTCTCCTTTTCGTCATTTCACAACATAACAAACCATTTCTTAAAAAAGACACTCTTTTACAACATAATAAACTAAAATACTTCACTTTTTATTTACTCCCTCCTCAAATTACTCCTCTACAATCCATCTATCAACTAAATAAAAAAAGCATAAGTGTTGCATAGATTTCAACTATTCAAAATTATTTTATTTTATTTTATTAAATACATATAGTTTAATATTTATAATTATTACTTTATTTTTTATAGGTAAAAAAAGTATTAAATTGGTATCTCTACATGCACACAGTACGATTGGTTCCTTTATTTGAAAACATCTTCTTATATTCTTAATTTTTCTTAATTTGTTTACATATTTTTAATTTGATTTTATATGATCTTTATTCCGAATTTAATTAAACATTCCACGTAACATTGCATGTGCATCAAACCTGCGTCCAGCTTTTGAATCAAAGTGCTCTCACATTTTGCTGCCAACACTAGGTACTAATAGGTGATTTTCAACTCTGCACATAGTTTACTTGTTTAGATTGCATTCTTCGTTCATAAATAACATTTTAAACTTGTTTTCGTCTTTATATAGGCATTAGCATCTTTAGAATTAAAATTTGTTATTAAATCAAAATTGGTGTATTAAAAACTAGGCCATTTGGGTTGTAAAATTTGATTTTATATTATACACTTCTTTTCTATAATTGGCCATCTTAGTCCAATCATATTAGGCATTTTAGTATTCCATATTCATTCATAGGTAAAATTCTCCATAACAATCCAACAGTCCGAACTCATAAGCATAACAGCCTGGTATCCTAAGCTCGGCAACATAATAGCTTGGGAGCACGAGCTCGGCAGCACGAGAAACTAATTAACCTATTTTAGTATTTAGACTTTTCTGAGTTCGATAAATGTGATAAATATTTATTTTTTATGCTTATTTTTAATCTTAAATTTGTATTTATTATATGTTTTTTTGTGAAAATATGAAAAAAAAATTTGTTTAGTTCAAGTTAAATATTATGTGGTCTTATATAGATTACTCTGTAGGAAAATGGAAATTTAAAGAGGATGAGAGATTGTTTCCAGGACATTTTCGCTCAGTGAGTATATTGTCTCATTTAATGAGATAGATCAGTTAAAAGCAAAACAAAAGTATACTTGCCCAACGAATGTGTATTATCACTCAACGAGAGGTTAATTTCTAAAAGTGGTTATTTAGTCATGAATGAAAGAAAGAAAGAAAGAGAGTTTAGGTGTGTGGAAACACAGAGAAACTCAGTTAGAGGCAATTCTAAGGCATCAAGATTTCGTTCATTTATCAAATTCCACCAAACTTGTATGTTTTAGATGATTATGAGAAGTTAAATTCTCATTTCTTTAGGATTGAATGTAATGTACTCAAACTGATGTAAATTTTCTTGTAGAATATAATCTTTGTTCACTCATATGTTCTATTTGATTATTAATGTGCATGTCATGTATCTAATAATTGGAAAATGAATTAGAATATGAACATAGATAGAGCAGCTAAAAGGAATGGTTTTAGGAATGGATTCAATCTCTATTGGTTATTCTAGACATATGAATTTAATGCAAGTTGTATGTTAATTTGACTAAAGAATTAGTAATTTAACGTATAGATTATGCTTCTAAGAAATTAGAACTAGTATGTTTTTAATGTAAATATTTGAATGAAATAAAAATATACCGTATAAAGTTTTTTTCATCATTTGATTCATGAAATCCAATCCTAATAAAGCTTTTACTAAACCTTATCATAAATCTTATAATTTTGTTGTATACTATATGCTTTTATCAATATAAGCATGATTAGATAAACAATTGCAAATTTTTTGGAAATCGAATATTTGAAACTTTCATTTACTTATTACTTGTAACGAATTATACAATCTGATACCATTTTGGATCTGAAAACACATTACGGACTACAAAATCCAATATGCTAACTAAACAAAAAATGTTATAGATTTTATATTGGTGTTCCTCCCTCCACCACCACACCTTCTCCCTCCACTCCCCAATTTATTTGATTTCAAGAATTATTCTTTTGTTAAAATTTATTTACTTTTACCATTTAGGATTTTTTAATATATTTCAAAACCCTAATTTTACCTTACTTAATGTTGTGCTTCTGTTATGATTATCTTCTTTTTATGCTTAACTCTGTAACAGTAAAAGCCATGCATGCTAATTATTTACTTTTACTTATTTGTTTTTCACTATGATTAGTTGTTGGTTGAGTTGTTAGTTAATGGCGTGATCGTTATGATTGGACCTTTTTTCATCATGTTGAAGCGTGATTTTCTCATAAATGGTGTTCTGTTGTTAGCATAGGGCTTTTTGTGTTGCTGTTAATTTGGAGTGACCGATGGATTTGACTTTTACTGTTTCAGTTTTTGGCAGTTTGGTTTGATTTTGTTTGGAATGTGATGTCGTCGCCGGCGGTGGTAACGGAAGAGGATGGGCTGAGCAAGGTGTCGTCGACTGTAGCGTCTGGTTCTTCGCAGTCCTTGGAATGCATTCCCTATAAACAAACAACAACAAAATATATAAATAGACCTTTCTTCTTCAGAAGCTATCACTAAATGGAGGTGGGTTAAAGGATCTACGAAGGTGTATGTCATCTCTCCTACGTCAAATGGAAGTGCTAGGAAACACGTTTTCCACCAATGAAGATGTAATGCGATGCAATCCGGAAACAAACCTTCCAACAACCCAACAAAGGACAATAATGGAGTTCGAATGTATGGAGGTGCAGCGGGGAAGGGGGTGTTTTTTATTATTATAGGGTTTAATTAAGGTTTTTATTATTTTTAATCAAGGGTAATTTGGTCATTTTAATATGGATATGAGGTGGAGGAAGAAATTATGGGCGTGCAGGAAGACGAGCCTGTATATGGTCCTTCCACTTTCTCATTTGGATTGACAAGAAGTAGGAAAACAAAATAAAGAGAAGAGAAAATGAGGGTTGATTGGATTGATTGTAAGATATTAGAAAGAAGTAACGTAGCATAATAGTAATAAACAAATTAATAAGGATGATGTGTCATAACGCAAGTAAAACAACCTTCTTTTGACGAAGCTTTAGCAGATCGGAGCAGAACAGACATGACAGGTTTTGCCCAGGTTGAATAGCTGATGCTGAAACTTTTAGAGATGTTGTTTCTTATGACTTTTGTTAACCAAATGGATGGTTTTCAAACCAAATATTAAAATTCACCAAATCAAACGTATACAACCATCATACACTTTTTTTTCACCAATTGCTAGCAATATGCCAATGTGCCCTCACTTTCTTCTTGGTATTCTCTCTTATCACAACATACATGTATAATTGATATTATCTCATACTACAATCTGTCGATAATGTACAAAATCTGTCGGTAAATGTATTAATTTACCGACAGTCAAAAGATCGTCAGTAAAAACGTTATTAATAAACTTTATCGGCAGATTTTTCATCTAATTATCAAAGGCTTTGTCCGTCGGTAATTACCAAAGAAAAAGTCCGTCGATAATTATTGAAGACTTTTGATCGTCGGTAATTACTGAAGGCTTTTAGCCGTCGGTAAATACCGCGATCTGATTCATCTTCTTCCTCTTCCTTCCTCCCTCTGTGTAATTTTTTTTTCGTTTTCACGAACTCCATCACCAAAAAAGCATCACGCCAATAACCAACTCATTTCCAAACAATCAAACAACCAATTTATTTTCTGTAGTTAAAATCATAGGGAATGGATAGTTTAATTCTCATATCTATAGGAGAAAGAAGATGTTATTAGGACCGGTGATGTTCCTAATCGCACAGATTCACTCTACAACGGCTCGCCGGAAAAGTTGAGCTCGCCGGAAAAGTTGAGCTCGCGATGGTGGTAGGTTGTATTAGTGGCGAGCCCGCGATGGTGGAGAGCACCGGTGATGAAACTATGAGACGGTAAGAAAATGAGAAGTAGAAATAAGTAGTAGTGGCAAGAAGTTCCGGTGACCAAACATTGGAGGGTGGCACTGCTGGTGGGAAGAAGTATGACACTAAGATGGTAAGGTAAAATGAGAAGGAAATATGAGCGGGTTGCCACATATATAGACACTGTAGGCGAAATTTGGGCGGGAAAATTCTCGCTCTCTTTACCGACGGACACTAGCCTTCGATAAATTCGTCGGTAAAGTCGGTAAGTGAAATAATGGGCAGGAAAATTCCCGCTTTTTTTACCAACGAACAAAAGCCTTCGGTAAATCCGTCGATAAATGACATGCATATTACCAACGGACAAAAGCCTTCGATGAATCCTTCGATAAATGATATGTACATTACCGACGGACACGAGCCTTCGATAAATCCGTCGATAATGTGTATGTCAAATATCAAGGAGATGAAATCATATTCAGAGAGACACTTTGACAATAATAGCTTGACAACTTAAGAGGAAATCATATCCGTGAAAACATCTTTATCGTAGCAATAACACATTTCAACCTTGATTAAATGCTTAGACAAAAATTAAGCATAACTACGGGAAATTAAGATATAAGATAAATTAGTAAACCCTAAGTCCTTAATAAAAATAACTACCTAGGTGATATAGGTTGAACCAGGTATAAGTTCGTAAAACTATTATAAATAGTATTGTTTAAGAGGTAATTATTACTTCATTTTTAGTGTTTTTGCAAGCATCCCTCTACTTGGACTTTGAAGACATCATTGCTTGTATGTCTTAAATCACATTAGTGTTTGGAGAACATTTCATACTAAAGAAAGAGAGGAAGTTTGAGAGTATTTCTTGTGAAATCGTTTGAAGATATATCTCTATCTTACAAAATCAATTAAAAAATCTTATAAATATTTTTGGAATAAAAAAATTATTGTATTTCATTGTTTCTCTTAAAGAACTTTAAACCACACTAGAAAAAATTAAAATAATAAAACTCATGTGGATAACGCAAATTTAAACATGAGACTCACAACATAAAAAAAAAACATGTTTAATGGACTTAGATGAACATTGTGTAAATATTGTGGTTTTTTATTTTTTGTTTGTTGGTTTTATTGCAAGTTTGCACAACGTGTTCCAACAAAAATTAGTGAAGTTCACGAACACGGTTGAAAGTGGTTTGAAAGCAAGAGATATATTGATTTGAAAGATGAAACTGAAGCAAGATGATGTTTTCTAATAGTTTTGTTTACGTCATCAACATTAGTCTATGTGTTTTCAATTGGTCTAGTTGTTTTCGACCATGTTTGATTTTTTAGTCAATCTTATAATATTCCTTAAACACTATTATATAATTTTTTTATTTTCATTGTAATTGTCAATAAAATTAATTTTGATTACTTTTTGTATACTTTACAATTTTATATATTTTATTATAAAATATAAAAAAAATAATTAAATTAAGAAATTATGAATCTAGGTGGGTAATTATAAATAAAAGAGGTTTAAGACCTCCATAAAATAAGTCACTAATAAAAGAGGTTAAAAACTTCCACAAAAAACCTCTACAATACAAATCGAATAGTGGGGGTTATCAAATCAGATATCAGGGGTTATAAAAAACCTCTGCAAATTGATTGTGGCGACTCTAACTGAGGAGGTTTGAAAAACCCCCGCAAATTGATTTGCGGAGGGTGAAAACCCCCGCAAATTGGAATAAAAACCTCCGTTAAATAACAGTTTTTTTATAGTAACTTTACTAATAACAATGGGTTATAGAAAGTCTAACATTTATCATTCTTTAATGTTTTGGGTGTGAGGGTCGAGAATCACTGTCAAATACTCTTTCACACTTTTCTCCTAGCTTATGTTATTTTGAGTATACTTAGTTAAATTCTTTTATGTCCTCGATGTTTGAACTCTAAACTGTGCGGACAAGTGTCTGTCAAAGGCATTTCGACACTCAAGTTAGTAGTCTAACTGATTGGGGTATTATAGTAAAATCTTAAATTCGTAAAAATGCAATCACCTACCTTCTCTCAGACTTCTATTTATAGGTTTTGAGATAGACTTATGATTAACATAGCTCTAATTAATGACGACCCAATACCTAATAAATAAGACTTACTAGTAAACTTGATTAGAGATTTTGTTTAAAATTAATAGGATTTGGAACTCCTCGGTCACCTTATTCTCTAGTCGGATGGTCTCTTACTTACCGTACAAGTATATGGTACATTTAATATTATTATGGTGTTTGTTCCAAAATTAATTTAAATTTTCAAATGTTAAATAATATTTTTATCTATTCACCTATAGATAGATATTTAGAACTAGAGATATTGTCATTAATAATGATACTAACGAATATAATAGTTTATTACTCAACCTCAGAGTTTGAAATGATCACTTCAATTCCTCGTCTTTATTAGTAATGTTTCCTCTTCTAATAAGAATATGGAGGAGAATTGAAGTGTAAAATTAAGAATCTCGTATTTAGTGAAGATGAGTAAGATAATTAGTTTAAGGATAATGATACTTAGACAACATTTTTTTGATAATATTTGAACATCGTCTATGTGTCATTCTGTGATTGGTCCAAAATTACTCCAGAATCAATAATAATAATAATAAACACTACCATGGACCAATCACATAATGACACGTAGATAATGTTCACATGTTGTTAAAAAAATGTTGTCTAAATATCATTATCCTTAATCTAATGAGAAATATCTAGAAATTAATTGTCTTAAAATTGAGTTGGGTATAATGAAATCTTTTAAATATGAAGTAAGTAAGCTTAAAACTAATTAGTATCCCAACTCCCAAATTCCATATGAACTCTCTCCAATAGTCACTTGAGAAATCCAACAATTGACATAATATTCTTTGCTTTTTGTACTTTAATGATAATTAACTTTTTCCCAAGTAATGATTAAATTTTGAGCCGTCACTTATTGTCTCTTGCATATAACATATTAAAAAAGTAAAATTGTTTTTTGTTTATTATCATCAAAACTTAGGTATCAAATTACCACTCTTGAGATATTTAATATATATTTAATATATATATATATATATATATATATATATATATATATGGGTTTGTTAACGCGCGTACATCTGTTTTTCATTTCAGTTAGTACATTTTAACAATGTGTTCCAGATTATAGTAGACAAAAATACCCTCATATATTATGGATTCTAAGTTTTAAAGTCAAGGATATTAAAATAATTTTCATTCTCAAAACTACAAAAAAAAAAAAAAGAAACCCCCAAACCCTTACTCACCTCTCTCATTCCTCTCAATCTTTTCTCTTTCATCTCTCTCACACCAACCTTTTCTATGTCATCTCTACTGTAGCCCTAATTAAAAAAAAATCAAAAACACTGACGGTTAAACAATTTCTTACAAAAAAATGATTTTATAATGAGTTTTCATTTTATAATTTTTGTCTTATCTAATTTTATCTAATTTTCACAAGCATAATGACATATGAAGGAATTGGTAATTCGTCTGGAAAAAATCAGAAACACTTGCTATTAAACAATTTCTTACAAAAAATGATTTTATAATGAGTTTTCATTTTATAATTTTTGTCTTATCTAATTTTATCTAATTTTTACAAGCATAATGACATCAGAATGAATTGGTAATTGGCCTAAAGGTTTTTTAAGAGATGATGATTCAACATCTGCAGATGATGAAATTAGAGAGGTTAGTGAAGATGATGAAATTGAAGAGATCTTGAATGAACCTTTGCCTGAAGGCGAATATGCCAATGACTCAAATCTTTACAAAGGTAAATTATTTAACGACGAGTATTTCTATTTTTTTTCAGTTGGATCTACCATAGGATGATAGAGAAAATGTTGGTGTGAGAGAGATGAAAGAAAAAGGGTTGAGAGGAACGAGGAAGGTGAGTAAGGGTTTGGGGGTTTCTTTTTCTTTTTTAGTTTTGAGAATGAAAATTATTTAAATATCCTTGACTTTAAAACTTAGAATCCATAATATATGAGGGTATTTTTGTCTACTATAATCCGATACACATTGTTAAAATGTACCAACTGAAAAACAAACGTACACGCGTTAACAAACCCCATATATATATATATATATATATATATATATATATATATATATATATATATATTTTACAAGAGCTTAACTCATATTTGTCTTAAGTTAGACTCAACTTCAAAATCATAAATACTTACATTGTTACAAAATGATTCTACACCAATATTTAGAATGAATT
The DNA here is from genome assembly GCA_027742785.1 of Vigna reflexopilosa. Classification (NCBI taxonomy): domain Eukaryota; kingdom Viridiplantae; phylum Streptophyta; class Magnoliopsida; order Fabales; family Fabaceae; genus Vigna; species Vigna reflexopilosa. The sequence goes on from CM050917.1 coordinate 5,138,822, forward strand.
TGCCTCTTCACTTTTAGCAGTGCTTGTTGATACTTGATGTATTATCTTTCTCAACAACATAAAATTTCTTCTTTTTCACTATTTTTATCTTTAACTTATACACTTTATGATAACCCAATTTTAAGACAATTAATTTATAGATCTTTCTCTTTATAGACTAATTATCTTAGTCATCTTCACTAAATATGAGATTCTTAACTTCATACTTAAATTCTTCCCATACTCTTATTATTTTACTGTAAATTAATTTATGTCACTAAATATGAGATTTTTAAATTATTTCATTATAAATTAATTGTATTTTATATAAATCTCATAATTTATTTCACTTAATTTATTTCATATAAATCTCAGACTAATTTATAATAACATATTTATTATAAATCTTGAAAATTTCTTGACCATGAAATTCAAATTTTCACTCTCCAAATTTAATGTATACTGTCTTACTGTATGTGTGTATACTCAACGTGCGTATGTGTGTCACCACTGTTATATATTTTGGATTGTACTGAATATGAACTTATCATGCTTCATAATATATATTAAAAATACTTACAATGAGTAAGGTGCTACTCTATGCAAAACATACTTAAAGCAAATCTTATTCAAGTCTTATAGAATAATTTAAGTAGTGCATTATATTATGGGTCCCGTTTTGAAACTCATATTTTGACACACTTGACAATGAAAGTTGTCAACTTTAATTGGTTCGTTTATTGTTTTTTTTTTAAAAAAAATGTCGGAAAAATGAATAGGGTTTCAAAAATTTTGCGTTCCAATAATATCTTTCTCCTGTTTCATTACATTTTCTCTCTCAAATTTCGTTCTCTCTCTCACATTTCGTTCTCCCCTTGCGTTTTCGTTCTCTCCCTATATTCTCTGTCTCACATTTCGTTTTTGTTCTCCATTGTCGCAGTTTGATCGAAATGGGAAGTCCTGGACAACAGCTTCGTTGGAGCAAGGTAAATGTGTTCTTCGACCATTTTGTTGTCGGCTTGGGTATTGGGTTTTTCGTTTCGTGTTGCTTTCCGTTGATGTTGTCGTTAGGGTATTGGATTTTTGGTTTCTCTGTCGGTTCTTCAACCCCTTTTGGGTATTTTGGTTATTTCCTTTTGTGTTTACATTTGTGTTGTTTTCGTTGAGCAGTTGACGGTTTGTCATTATTTTTCAACGATGTATGTTTGCACTTTAAACGAACACTTGACGGATGTATGTAGAGGAGCAAAAATCTATAATTGAAGAACTTAAAAGGAAGGTCAATGTCGTAGAGGCAGAGTTGGCGGTAGAGAAGGCCAGAAGAAGAGCTAAAAGCACAACTAAAGATGATGGTGAACAAAGTCCTGCACGTCCACAAGCATTCACTAACAATAACAGTGCATTTGTTTCCCCTGGTGGAATGTCGAGCAACGAACCGGGTGGAATGTGTAAGACCGAACAAGGTGGAATGTCGCCAAACGCACCGGGTGGAATGTCCAACAACCAATCACATCTGAAGACGTATGTGAGGATTGGATCAAGAAAGCGTTATAAGAATCAAGCACTTAGGACACCATACACCGGAAATGTAGTAGTTAGAAAGAAAAATGATTGATTATTGTATAAGGTTTTGAATAGCACAAGAACAAGACGCTGTAATTAAACCTATTTCGTTCAATATATAGAACGTGCATGTTTGGTTCCATCTATTTATGTAATTGATAATTGCAATTTTATTCCGTATGTTATTGAAGTGCTTAATATTTTGATTTGCAAGTGATAATGTGTGTGAGACAAGAATGAAGAAATGTTTGTGATTTGATGAATTTAGCTGAATGTGTGAAGATGATGGTGCTAAATTGTGTATTGTTATCGTTTACGATGGGGCTGTAAACGATTACGCGAGTCTAACTTAGATTATGGACAACCTGTTGAACTGAAGGAGCCACAAGTGAAAACATAGGGGACCATAGTTGTAGTTCTGCTAGCTCTGGTGTAAAAATATGCCTTGTAACCGTTTACAATGGGGCTGTAAACCATTACGCGAGTCTGAACTAGATTTTGGACAACCTGTTCAACTAAAGGAGCCACCAGTGAACACGTAGGGGACCACAACTGAATAGCAGTGTCTTTTGACCCAAGTCCAGTCCTTTAAATTGTAATTTGATGTTCTTGAGTGAGGATTGGCTTGAACTTAATGTTTTGGGTCCCCCATGATGGAGGGGGGGACCACCCATGTTGAGATTATTCGGTCAAGTGAAATTCTGCTATGTCTGCTATAAAAATGTGCCTTGTAATCGTTTACAAGGGGGTTATAAACGATTACGCGTGTCTAAAATGGTTATTTGGACATCCTATTGAACTAAAGGAGCCACCAGTGAAAACATAGGGGACCACAGCTGAATAGCCGTGTGTTTTGACCCAAGTCCAATGGTTTTAATTGTAATTTGATGTTCTTGAGTGAGGAGTGCCTTGAACTTAATGTTTTGGGTCCCCCATGATGGAGGAGGGGACCACCCATGGTGAGATTATTGAGTCAAGTGAAGTTCTGCTAGCTCTAGTGTAAAAATGTGCCTTGTAATCGTTTACAAGGGGACTGCAAACGATTACGCGTGTCTAAAATGGTTTTTGGACATCCTATTGAATTGAAGGAGCCACCAGTACAAACGTAGGGGACCACAGTTGACTAGCAGTGTTTTTTGACCCAAGTCCAGTGGTTTTAATTGTAATTTGATGTTCTTAAGTGAGGAGTGACTTGAAGTTAATGTTTTGGGTCCCCCATGATGGAGGAGGGGACCACCCATGGTGAGATTATTGAGTCAAGTGAAGTTCTGCTAGCTTTGGTGTAAAAATGTGCCTTGTAATCGTTTACACTTGTAAACGATTACACGTGTGTAAAATGGTTTTTGGACATGCTGTTGAACTGAAGGAGCCACCAGTGCAAACGTAGGGGACCACAGCTGAATAGCAGTGTTTTTTGACCTAAGTACAATTTTTTTAATTGTAATTTGATGTTCTTGAGTGAGGAGTGGCTTGAACTTAATGTTTTGGGTCCCCCATGATGGAGGAGGGGACCACCAATGGTGAGATTATTGAGTCAAGTGAAGTTCTGCTAGCTCTGGTGTAAAAATGTGCCTTGTAATCGTTTACAAGGGGGCTGTAAACGATTATGCGTGTCTAAAATTGTTTTTGGACATCTTGTTGCACTGAAGGAGCCACCAGTGCAAACGTAGGGGACCACACCTGAATAACAGTGTTTTTTGACCCTAGTCCAGTGGTTTTAATTGTAAATTGATGTTCTTGAGTGAGGAGTGCCTTGAACTTAATGTTTCAGGTCCCCCATGATGGAGGAGGGGACCATCAATGGTTAGATTATTGAGTCAAGTGAAGTTCTGCTAGCTCTGGTGTAAAAATGTGCCTTGTAATCGTTTACAAGGGGGCTGTAAACGATTATGTGTGTCTAAAATGGTTTTTGGACATCATGTTGTACTGAAGGAGCCACCAGTGCAAACGTAGGGGACCACACCTGAATAACAGTGTTTTTTGACCCAAGTCCAGTGGTTTTAATTGTAATTTGATGTTCTTGAGTTAGGAGTGCCTTGAACTTAATGTTTTGGGTCCCCCATGATGGAGGAGGGGACCACCCATGGTGAGATTATTGAGTCAAGTGAAGTTTTGTTAGCTCTGGTGTAAAAATGTGTCTTGTAATCGTTTACAAGGGGGCTGTAAATGATTACGCGTGTCTAAAATGGTTTTTGGATATCCTGTTGAACTAAAGGAGCCACCAGTGCAAATGTAGGGGACCACACCTGAGTAGCAGTGTTTTTTGAACGGTATTGATTTCCTAAAAGTGTAATTGGTTGTTTATATGTGATTATCAAGTGTTTAACTATCCATTAAATACGCCATTATGTTAGTACTTAAGATTTTGTCAAATATAATACGCAAAATGGTGTCATCCCAATTCGTTCTACATGGACATGTCTTAGTAAGTCATTCATTTGAACAATGGTTGAGGAATCTAGAGAGATTCGAACCCGCCACTACAAAACATTACAAAAACATTGTTATTACTTACCAAAAAATAAGCAACTATATATAATACCAAAACTTGAACTTACCTTTGGGTTTTCGGACGCCATTCCAATTGCAGTTATTTCATACAAAAAAATCAATGGTGGAGAAGACCGTTAGGGTTCACAAAACACAAAAACAAAATGCTCCAAACTAAAGTAGGGTTCAACATCTTTTACTTACCAAGACAACCGAGAAGGGGATCAATGAAGACAAACGCTAAAACGCCTAAAGAGATGAGATGAAGCGATAGAAAACGCGAACTCAACAATGGCTTCGAGATGAGGCGTTTGGGAGCAATCTTCGTTTTGGAGAGATGAGGCGATTCCGATTGCACACTTTGGGAGAAACGAGAGAGAAGAGAGAAGACGGGAAAGTGGAGAAGAGAGACGACCCGAAAGTGAAAATGAAACCGCCAAACACAAATTTTATATATTGGGTTTTCCAAAATTACCCTTGTGAACATTTTAAAATGTGTTTTTTCCTTCAGCCAAAAGAGCCAACAAACACACGTCACGTGGCCGGTGTCAAATTTGTGTCAAAAAACGGTGTCAAAGAAACATTTTCGTTATATTATTATTTAGTAATTTCTAAAAGTTGAATAAAAGTAGTTTAATTTAGTTTTTATTTTATTTTTTTATAATTTTTTTTAGGTTAATTAACTATTTGAAAATAAATTAGCTTAAGTTATGGATTTCTCTCATTTTTTTCATTTTCTATTTTAGTTCATCTGAATTGGTATACTTAAACTTGATAGCAGATATATACATAGTCTTGGTGATAGTATTAGCATCAGCCTTAAGCCGATGCTTATCATTTTTTTCATTCTAATTCTATCATCTGTACTGCATAATCTGAATCACAACAGGTACAGATAAATATGAAAAGGTATGCATAAATGCTTACCCAGAAACAATAAATAATAAATAATTACTACAACAAATTAATTAATGTAACGTCCCTAAAATATATAGGAGAAACTATATAAAAGAGTCGTCATATACATGATAAAATAATACAGTTATCTGACTATAATATAAAGTATAAACCTTACAGTTATCCAAAATAACCATAGAATTTAAAACTTCAAATATACATCTCCCTCTGCTCACACCCACAAGATGATCATTGCAAAGGAAAGAACATGGCACATACAAAACACAATCACAAACAGAAAGGGTAAGCTAGATATGAAAGAATTCATACAATCACATAACCTATAACATATACCTAAATATTCATGCAAGATAACTCATTCAAACATCCTAATATATTATGACCTAGACTTGACCATCCGGACTTAGAATGATTGTTGAGCTATGGCGGGTTGTGCACTTATGGTGGTCTTTACTGCTTTGCAAAGCCATTGCCAACGGGTTTCACCCTACCACACTCACAAGGTTAGTCTGTTTCGGGCCTTGAGGCAAACTAGAAGCCCCCAAGACTAAGACCTCTTGCTACTCCTCACGACATGGTTCAATCCTCTCTACTTGAGAATGAAAGACCATTGGAGTTTCAGGATAACCCCCAAGACTGAGCTCCTACATTCCTTCTAAACAAACTTGAATCTCACTAAGAGATTCCACATTGAAACTTACTTTCACCACTTAGAATTCATATAGTTTCACTTGGAAACATACTCATGGCAATAATATATTATATACTGTAAGACACACTCAAACATACTTCACAATGTACTCAACACTTCAATTAGATCAAATTAAGACAAAGAAGAAAAGAGTAAACTAAAACTTGGACCATTCACTCAACACACACTCTCGCATAGCGAATCCAGGGTTTCTCGCACAACGACTCATCTCACTGTGAAAATAAACTCCTAATGGTACCAGACCTCAACGCCTCGCATAGCACCCCAACTTGCTATGCGAAAGCCCAAACAATGGTCCAGACTCCCCAAGAACTCGCAGAGCGCACCCCTTCGCTATTCGAATAAATCTGGCAATGACCCCAGACCACCACCAGGCGCTCAGCGCACTGATTCATTGTGTGAATCATTAGATAGAGAGCAAACCCCCTCAACCATTCGCACAACGCACCTTCTCGTTGTGCGAATGCTCAGACAGAGAGAACTTGCCATGACCACTCCCTGTGCGAATCTATTCGCTCAACGAGTCTGCATAATTCTGCAGCACGAATTGTGCATAATTATGCAACTCAACCTACATTTACCAATTCTAACTATTTTTCCAAACTTCTAACCCTCCTAAATTGTGTTATATACCTAATTAGACTTGACCAAACGTTTCTAACCCTTCCTACCATCATTCTAAAGTGTTTATGGACCAATTCCTACTTCAAAACCTCTAAAATCATAACTTATAGACCCAAAATCTAATCTACCACTTTTGACACATTTTTGACTAATTTAAGGGCTCAAGCAAGTCACATTTGACTTACCAAAACTGCTCCAACAAACCAATTGAGCATTTAACCTCTAATTCTCATTTTCACTACTCCACTTCTTTAAATTACCTTAAAACTTGACATTTGAGTCTTTCCTCCCAATCTATCAACCCTATAACCTATTTCTAACCTTCCATACACCTCATAACTATCATCCAAAACCAGTTCATCAAATTACATCAAACAGTTACATTGCACATAATATAATTCACTCACAAAACCTAAATTTAATTCAAACATTTTAATAAACACAAAATTCATCACACTTACATGTCAAACAACTAATTAAAGCAATGATCTAACTTTCCTTACCTCAATCAACTAGCACAACTCACAGAAACCCCAATTGAAGCTTGCGTTGCAAGGAAACTCTACAAAAACCTACAACTCGCTGATTGGTGATAAGAAACAAACCTTAGAACCTAAATTAAGCTAGGAATTTAAGAGAAAAGCTACTAGATACATGCAACCAGAATTTGTCACATGATCAAGGTTCAAAAACATACAGAGAAAGAAGAGAAACAACTTACCGGCTAGAATCAAGAAATTGATCGATTAAATTTATAACCCTTAACGCAATGATCGTCTGGGTACCTTCCGATTGTCAAACAGAGACTCCAAACATGAAAATTTGTAAAAAAAAGTCAAAAAAATGAAAAAAAATAGTGTTTTAAAAAGATAAGAAATATTTAAATAATAAAACGAACTTTATAAATTTTTATTTATATTATACAATTATTTTAAAATAAAATACTTTCACTCATTATTTTAATACACTTAACTAATACTTTATTTTCTAAATTCTTATCATTAACAACCAAACTTATTTTGCTCAAATTATAGCATATTTTCATCGACCCTTTTTTTCAACCAAAAAAGTTATCATACCAGATTATTATAGATTACTATTAGATTTGATGAGCGTCTAGCAAGTACTGAAATAAATCCAAAGGTTCATGATTTTTTTTTTTAAAAAAAACTTTAACTTTGTTGAGATAAGCTGACAAATTTATTGAAACGACAGATACGAGGATAAGACAAGATTCATCAGCAAAAAATTCAAATCCAATAAATAACTTCACCAGCCATTTTCAACTTTCAATAAACGAATAAACAAATTTCAATATTGGTTCTAGTACAGTACAATCTCTTACCAAAGAACATTGAAAAGGGAAGAAGATAAGCATGAAATTTTGTTTAACAAACAAAGAAATCTTGCTTCATACTATCCTATATTTACATTAAACAAAGCATCATATATCTTCATCGATCTATCAGCAGAGAGGATAATCAGTAGCATCATCTCTCTCTTGAGTACTTTCATCTTTCATGGCCAACTGCTCATGATTGAAAGATCAAAAGGCCATAACTTCAAACAACCATCAGTGGAGATAATGGTGACAAAGGAGGAACACTAAAGATGGTTCCCATAACATCAGTGTCCCAAAAGCCTTTCCAACATGATGGAGTCAAAGGGCACACCCCTTTGGGAGAGCACTCTTCTTTCTTCACAAGCTTGTTACTTTCCTTCTTCCCTTCACTTTCTTCCTCTCTTTCTCTCTTCAAACCAACCTTGATCGAAACTGATTCTTCTTCAGATTCTCCAACCTCCAAAGGGAAGTTCAATATGGCTTTGCTCCCTCTCATCCTGAAAGCAGCTTTGTCATAAGCCTTAGCAGCTTCTATGGCTGTGTCAAAGGTTCCAAGCCACACCCTTGAGCCTTTTCTATTAGGGTCTCGAATTTCTGCAGCAAACTTCCCCCACGGCCTTCTCCTGACCCCTCTGTAGTGCTTATCCTCTCTGCTATTGTTAACATCATCCAAAGAAGAAGAAACTTGATTGCTGCTGTCATACAAGGTTGTACCGAATGTTGTTGATGATGTTGTTTCCATGTGGTGGGGCATCACAAGACCTGAAGTTATAGAAGGGATTGTGATGTTTTTCAAAGAGGGTTTGCGGTTGCTTAGATTTGAGGATCTTGGAGGCTTGGAGGAAGATATGACTTGAGGCATTTGAGGGGTGGTATGAACTTGAAATTGAAGATCTTGGGGTAGCAAGTAATCAGTGATACAGATATCAGAGTGTGATGAAAGTGAAGTGTTTGGGATGCAAAAGGTGAAATTTTGTTCAAAGGTTTGCATGGTATAATTGAAGTGAGGGAAAAGGGAACAAAGCTGTTTGGTGGTTGGTTTGTGAAGTTGGAAAGGTTGAGAATGGAATTGGTTGAGTGGAAAATGGAGAGTGAGGGTATATAAATGTGAAAAAGGGGTAAGAAAGATTGAAGGAAATGAAGAAGTGGGTTGGTTTCGAAGATGGTGTGAGGAAACATCGTTTTGTTAAAACTATCAATAATTGAGGTTAGAAGAAATGTCACGTCTTATGTTTATTGTCGTTTTTGGAATTTTCAAATGTCAAATTGACTTGTGTTGTATTTTTTGTGGGACCTTTTGTTGGAGAGATGACCCTTCGAGGCTACTTCGTGATCGTGGCTATCAAGTAAAAAGGTTTATTTAATTTCAAGTTGATGATTTTGCGTTAAATGTTATGTGTATCAGTGTGCGTGTCAAGTGTTGCTGTTTCCAATGTGCAAAAAAGAAATAGAAATACGTCATATCTGATTACGATTGAGAACATTATAGAATGAATATGTTCAATGTATTCTTTCTATTAAATTCCTGAGTTGCTTAATCATATTTACGATACCATTACCTATGCAACCAAGAATTTAACAACTCTTGTATTGCTTGTAAGAAAATTAAAACGCCTAGAAGTAACAAACATGACTTTTAAAGTTTTTTTTTATTGTTCAATTCCAAAATATGCATAGAAAACTATTTAATTCAGCGTAACTACATATTGTACAATAAAAAAAAATTATTTATTGTATTCTAAATAGTATAACGAAAGAAAAACCTAAGTGAAGAATTTCAGGATTGTGGCTTACAAAACTGTAATTTAAACTTTTCATATTTATATAAGCTATTTCCAGAATCCATAATATACGTTTGGAAACTTTATAAGGTTTGATAAGGTAAGTGTGCTGTTAGCTCCATAGAAAACAGCAATATTCAAATCCAACAATTGGGCAAATTCTTTGTACACCTCCATATTTTCTTCCTGCACTCAATCAATATAAAATATTCCATTTTAATCTTTCTAAATTGTGTAATCATAAGTCAAAAATAATCTCCAAAATTTTTAACCCAAAGGTTTTTTATTTTAAAAAGGGTTAAATATGATTTTAGTCCCTCAACTATCACTCATTTTTTATTTTAATCCCTACTCGAAACATCAATGGTTTTTAGTCCTCATTATTTTGAAACTCTTATCATTAGTTCTTAAAATTGGACGGCGTTAACTTTTTTTAGACGTGGCAAACGGCGATGCCACGCCTCTTTTCTCTCTCTTCCACGTTGGTTTTCTTTTTTTATTTCCACAAACAAATAGTTGACCCTAACTTTATGTCTCTCTCGCATACAAATAAAACTGAACAGTGGAGCGGTGCGTGGTGGGGGGGGGGGGGGAATGAACGATCGGAGTAACAACCATGTCCAGTGGATGCAAAATCAGAGCTATATGGATTTTGAACAACCTCGACGTTGTCGTTTTCTCAAGGATGTTTCCGGTGGTGGATAAGCGTTGGCGAGCTGCTTGCAACGCTGGGAATGACTCCGATCAACTCTTCACTTCCTTACCCATTAACTCTGACCTCACCGATGCCTTTCTCGACCGAAAGCATAGGGAGGGATCTGCAAGAGGATTTGGAATACGCAAGAGTAATTCAACTCTGGGATGAGATTCTTGGGTGGATGATCCCATCACTCGTCATGTTATCGGTCTTTATATTAACAAAGAAGAGGGCTTTTTGATTGTATTGTGAATCCGCCGATGTTTCAAGGCGTTTTCTGCCGTGACATTGCAGTGGTGGGAAACTTGTTTTCTCAGGTGGGGTTTAATCGGTCCATGCCGATGAAGTATGAAGCATTGAGCTGTTGATTGAATTGAAGTGCTTATGAAATGGAAATCTTAGGTGGGAGATATCGGAAATGGTACGAACAGTTCTGGTTCGTTGGTTCACTGTGATGTACAAATTATGCAAAACAAAGTTAAAATATTTAGATTGTCGAAAAATGTTACCTTTTCTTTTTTATCTTTTATTAGTTATCTTTGTATTATCTCTATCAGATGTACAAATTATGAGTACTGAATCCATACTCTCTTTTGGGATGTTTTTCCTCTCAATTTTGTATACAAGTGATTGTGATTTTGGTGAGTATCTGGATCTAGATTTTGGTTTTTCCTCTCTTTTGGGATGTTTAGTCTTCAACCCTCCAAACCCAAACCTCAACAGTCCCTTATAAAAGACCCTTCCTCTGCAAATCCCCAACCCTCAACAGATTTCCAAAACCGTGCCGAGCCATCGCTCCCTCCGCCACCACCGCCACCTGGGTATCCTCCGTCGTCTCCCTCCGCTGCCACCTAACCCTCAATAGACACAGAAATATTTTGGGCTAAGATGCACCATCTTTGGAATTGTCAAAAGAACATGGAAGAGAGAAATTGTGGATACGAGTTTGCAGAAGAGAAATTGACATGACAATCATTTAATCTTATCAATAAAAAAAAAGCAACTTGGGAGAGAGAGAGAAAAGGAGCGTGATATCGCCGTTTGCCACATTTAAAAAAGTTAACGCCGTCTAATTTTAAGGACTAAAAGTGAGAGTTTCAAAACAATGAGTACTAAAAACCATCGATGTTTCGAGTAGAGATTAAAACAAAAAATAAGTGATAGTTGAATGACTAAAATCATATTTAACCCTTTTAAAAAATAACTACTTTTGCTCAAAATTGTATAATTTAGAAGTCATTATTGACTTTCCGATTGCATAATCTAAAAATCAATTTTAACTTCCAGAATGTACAATCTAAAAAGAGGGCAAAATAGAAATTTTAATATTGATGGAGGTGCAGGAAGAATTCGGTGAGCATACGTATTTTTCTGGGCATTGCTAATTACATCTCTTTTTTTCCTATTACTCTTTCTTCATCATAAATTTTCATTAAAATTGACACTTCAAAGATAAGAGAGTCTTGCAAACAATTAAATTTAAGGAATAATGATGTCAATGCAGTTAAAGTTTTCCGAAGGATGCAAAATTTTATCCCTGTGACGAACATAATAAATAGTAGAGCCCACAATAGCAAAATGTAAAATTGAAACCCTTACTATTTGTTTGTAGCTTGTGAAGGGAAAAAACCAAAACCAAAATGTCCTTGCTCTTTGTCATCACTTTCTTCAATTAAGGGTAAAAAAGTGGCTTTTCTTTTTAGCTAATGGGGTCTGAATTCTGCTTATGCTGTTGCTCAAGAATAATATTACAGTCATTCATGGTTCGAGCATCTAGAAGGCCATGATTGTATAATTTGACCATAAATATTCTCCAACACCTGCAAAAGAAAAAAAAAAGAATTTTACAAATAAACCAGATTTATGTACATAAATCAATAAAACGTGAAAAACAATAATGAAGTAACTTTGGAGAGATCATTTATTTAAAGATGAGAGAAAGTAGTTACCCTGCCAGTGAGGGTGACCGAACAAACTCAGGTGCATGCAATTTCGAGAAAGCCTCACATGCCCATGAAATGTGACCATCTGCAATCACACTGCCACCACAACAAAATGATTGAATCAACAAACTAAAAATGCATATTAGTTTGAGCTCAAAGGTATATTCAGTGATGATTTACCGATGCTTCCGAACAAACGAGTTCCACATGTGCATGAAATTCTTCTCATCCTTGCTCACGTCAACAAAATTTTCAAGCATCTGCATGGTGTCAATACCAATAATAGTCTTAAATTTAGGAGAGAGAATATATTTCTTATTATTTGTCTCCTTACATGCATTGGATATATATAAATGATCAGCCTATTCTACGGAACAAATCCCTAAAATTGTGGGATTGTTATTCTAGTAATAATAACAAGATACAGAGAATATAATAAATTAAATACATGGGAATAATATCCAAAATTTCCTAAAATATATTTTGACAAATAGTAAGAGCTGCAACAGATGTTTCATAATCCATGGCCATGGCTCAACCCAAACCTATGCTGATCTCTGCTGGGCCTATATGGCAGTTAGTCTTACAAATAAAGTTTTATGAGAAAGAACAAAGAGGTTAAGAGTATGTGTCTCTATGTCAGTATGTGTCTCTACGTAATTGGGAAAGTCTAATCAGTTAGTAACTTTATATTTGTAATACGTCCAAAGTAAAGAGTATGTGTCTCTATGTTAGAATCTGTTTTATTTTTGTCAGAATTATTGTTTTTTATTAGTTATATTTTTTCCTTATTTAACAGATTATAATTATTGTGAATAATGGAGATATCCTAAATCATAGGGGTCTTGTTGTCTAGGAGTTATTATTATGCTTCCTAAAATAGCTTCCTAGCCTTGTATATATGGATTGTATTCTCAACATAATGATAATATAAGATTCTACCCTAAATTGTGAGACTCTATGTAAACATTGTATTAATATAAACAAATATAAGATCAGATAGTATGTTACAATCAGTTTCAGTAACTTATAAAGTGTATGGTATCAAACCAGTCTCATCCACCTTTGAAAAGTAGCTTCCCTTACAATTGACTCCAATTTAGTCACGGTTTAATCATTGAATTGTGGATCAATTTCTTTACAGATCAAATAATTTGGTTGGGTTTTAGAAAAGTCTAGCTAATGCTCGTGTATTTGAAGTTTGAACAATTTGGAAGTACAATCATGTCTTTGGAATGAGCCTCTCTTATAAAGTCATGCAGATAAGTTTTCGAAAAAAAAATTAGAAATCACTCTTTGGCTCCTAGCAATGAATAACTGATAGAAATCACTCTACAATAATTTTAGAAAAAAAAATAAAAAAAAATTATATAAACGTACCCTTCTATCTTCAAAATCAGCAACATCATCATCAACTTCGTCTTCGCTATCTTTATCTGATAGAACTTGTTCAATTGTCATTGGCTTTAAGCAGAAGTAAAGAAAAATCAGCAACAAATCTATTGAGCATATGATGCCAATAGAAATAAAAACTAAATATAATTAATCTAATAATACTGGAACAGAAACTTTGTTAAGAAACAATAAAATCTGTCAACCGCAAAAAATGTTGTTCAAGCATCAAGCCACCAGAGTCATCACCGCCAGAATCTGACATTAGAATCTAACTCAACCCAACGACCTAATTATAAGATGAGAATTACCCAACCCTTATAAACACTACTTATGTCATTTATCTGCATGATACAGCATTTAACACGATCTAGGATGTAATTGAGGAAGCCCCCAAAAGAGACCACAAAAGCGGAGAGCTTCTAACAAACACAACCAAAGCACAGACTAATGACCTAGCAGTAGTAATTTTAATACACAAAGCAAGTCTGTATAACTATCAATACAAATAATCCAATAGAGCTCATAATTATGCATCGTTGTTGTGTTGTAATAATATCATAACAAAAATCACGTTCACAAAGAACTAGTACCCAATTTATGATACTTTTCTAGATTGTACAAATTCAACCACCACTGAATTTAAGCAGCTCACTGTTCAGCAGAAGTGAAAACCTTAAATTTTATTATTTTAGTGGATAATGTCAAGTGAGGATGTGTTTCAGAAAGTCAAGCAAAGCTAACCAAATTGTAAAATATTGAAATCTGAAATCACATCTAAGCAGTTTTTACACGCCTAGTAAGTATAAAATTATGTTTGGTCTTTTCCTTTTATTACGTTCACAGATGTTTTATGGGAATTTACTTTTGTAATGGAAAGAAATGAGAATTTTGCTACATATTTAAGCCAACTCGACTAGCTGTTTTCTTTCCAATTTCACATTTTAGATGATTTCATATCCTCCTCCGAGATGCTCTCTCCAATATGTGTGTGTGTGTGTGTATAAAACACTGTCGTTTCTAAACTCCCCATTAGAAGAGTCAGATCATATATTTAAAGAGAAGAGTCAGGCCATAAACTCCCCTTTTTAAGCTAAGCCCAATATTTTACAGAAATTAATATGGAGAGAAACAGTGATAAAAAGTACATAATCATAATATAAAAATAGAGGATTACCTGAGCTTTGTGAGAATGAAAAAACTGTCGTTTCCTTAAGAGGGCACTGCTGAAATGTTTTCAAAATAGTGTCAGATGAGTGACCATAAAGATTACATATATAAAAAAAAATGTTAATCATTAGTAAATGGGACATTTGATCAAATATTCGACACTACCAATGCGAGGAAAGTCTATGAATTTCAATAAAGTCACATTCATCTCTAAACCAGTCCAGGAATCACAAATGGAGAACATTAAATAGATAGTAAAATTGAAATGACTATATAATGATATCAAATACATTCAACCTACAAATGTTGTTGGATTAATAAAGTAGTAAAACTCAAGATCTTGCTTATTAATTGACACAAATAAATAAAAAAAGTATACCGAAATAATCAAATCATAAACCTGTCACATATAAGCATCCCAAATGTGACATTTTAATAAGCTAAAACAATACATAAATTTCTCATATCATATAACAGGTCAAAATAATTCTAACATTGAACAAGAAATTTATTTTAACCATTTAGCCTCATTGATCTATTAGGTTTACATCTGTATCTATAATATGTAGGTAAATTATTACATAAAAATATCATTACAATTTGCAATATAAAAAACATTTTTTGTTTGGAAGGCTTTCATTTCAGGAACATTTTAGCATTGCATTTACAGGATTTCCCTAGTAATTGTGCATCAAAAAGTTTCCTAATGTAATATCCCCCGTTTTGTTTTCCAAGGATAGAGAAACAAGCCTGTAGAACATACTTTCGTGAGTCAGAACACTCAATTGACAACTTCCTAGTCTTGGCAAACTGGAGAACTGATTGATCACAGTCTGATATTGACTGGACAGAGTCTCGATCAGGATGTGATCTAATAATTGTGGCAGAAATTCCTGCAATGTCACAGCAGCATGTAACATACTCCTAACACAATAACATGCTGGCAGTACTAATGCAACATCTTGGAGCAAGAGCCACAACTAAAGAAATATGAAAAAATAAGACGATGACAGTATTAAGAAAAACAATTAATAAGCCTTTTGACATAAGTATGACAAAACAGAGCCTTATTGCAAAAGTTGAAGTCTATATTAGATAAAGATACTCTGTTTCATGCGTTGCACAATTTACTTTTGATTTACATACTAATTAAATTTTTAAGGCTTAATACCAATTTTAGTCCCTAATTTTGTTAGTTGCGTTCAAAGTGGTCCTCCTATTTTTGAGTTGTTCAGAATGGTCTCATGTTTTGTAAAAATGGTTCAAGTTGATTCTTTTTGCTGACGATGTAATGCCATCTTAGCCAATAATGAATGACATGTCCAATTATTCATTACGTGACAAGCTCAAGTCAATTAACATGTAAACGTTAAAAGTTAAAGTTATTGACGTGGAAAAGTTAAAGTTAAGGTTAAAGGAAATTACAATTAGGTTAGAAGCAATCCACCATCAAAACTTTATTTCTAAAGCAAAACCCCAAAACGTAAGATCACAAATTCCAAAACCCCCAAATGTGCAAGATCATAATACAATTGTAGATAATCCCAAAACGTGAAATCAAAAAACAAAACCCCAATTCGAAAACCCTAACCCCCAAATCGCATTAACAATCTGCATAGGAGAAACAAGACACAAGAAATTCCTAAATGAGAACCCTCAATCCCAAACGAAAACCCTAAAATCTCCAAATCACAAGATCACGAAGAACCCTAACCATTGCGCCACCAACCTGCAGAGAAAACAAAAATAGAAACCCAATCCAAGAAAGGAAACCCAATGTCGCAAGATCAAAATCCCAAAAATAAAACCCCAATTCGGAGCCCTAATACGAACAGAACCACAATAAGAAGAAGAAGGAAAGAATGATGCCAACCCAGAAACAGAGGAGAGGAAGGAAAAGGGTGTCTCCTTGCACGACGAGGAACCCACACTGCTGGGTTTGTTCGAGAAAAAGGAAGTCCCGGAAATGGAAGCCATGAGTTTCTAGAACTCTGATTAAGGTAAAGGGTAAAGTACCCTTTGGAATTTGAACTAACAAAAGGGAAATTAATTAGATGACAAATTTTACCATATTCTTCAACCCCTTGCCACACAGGTCATTCACTATTGGCTAAGTTGAACATTATGCAATTCCATGGACCAAAATTGGTATTAAGCCAATTTTTAACTATCACAGGAATAAGTTTGACTTATTCTTTTTATGTTTAAAAGAACTATAATGAAAATATTCTAAAACTCTTGGAAATGACATTTAAAAAATACAAATACAATTAATTCTAACAACCTTTTACAATTATAAAAGTTATTACACTTGTTTGAATTTTCAATTTAAGATTATTAACATAATTTAGTACTTGCAAGTAAATTGAGTAAATAAAGGGAAAAATTGTCATTTAAATTTATTTTAGCACATTATGACAATCCTTTTGTGATATAAAAATCATATGATTTTCCTTCCATGTACTTTTATTTTATAATTTTATTAAAAATGTAATTCAATCTTAGTTATATTCTCATAACTTTTTAATTATATATGACAGTAAATTATTTTACATAGTAATTAATAATTAAAATTTATATTAAGTAATTTTAGTACTTTATATTTTAGTTTATATCACAATTATATTCAATGTAAACATCAAACATATCAAAGTTTTCTTAATTATTGATTAATTATTAAACACTGTGTATTGCATCATAGCCAGTCCCAAGCACAGGTAAAGGAGGGTTGTGCCAGGCCCTCAGCAGCCTAGGAGCAAATCACTAGTAGATTTAAACTTACGGTACACATAAAGTCACTAGTGAGGAAGAAACGGAAAAAAGCATGTTGGGTCTTCGTGATTCATGTCATTTTCCAATTAGATGACTCAGACAATGTTTTTGTATGACAAAGGAATTAGCATCAAATATTTCAGAACAATTTAAAGAGCAAATTAATTGGCTGAGAGACTGATAGGTTTCCAACCAAGAAACCTGATCAAGAACCCTCCTTCTGAGTATTATTAGCAGAAAGAATGAACTGTACAGTCGAATTGCAGGGGCATAATCCCCTTCACAGGTCTAAGGCCTGTCAACAACAATATTCTCCAAAAACTCCCTTCTAACTATCCCATCAATCTATTTATACAATTTATCTACCTTTTATCCTAATGCCATTTCTCATTATACCCTTATATCCCCATTATCCTATATCCTAACATTACACACCCCTCAGGACAACTTTGTCCTCAAGGTTGGAATGGAGAAGCTTGGTCTCATGGCTCCTCTTCCTCATCGGGTTACCATACGAAGGAAACCCACTGGCTTTGCCCTCCAATTCAAGTCAGGGGGCTTGGGTGGTGACAAATTTTCCTCTTCTTCTTCGGCCAATATCAGAGCCCTCAATCCTCTTTCCGGACAACGATGGCCGGGACTGAACGGCCCTCTGCATCAGAAACATCGTCCCTCCTCTCTTCTTTTAACGTATTCCGAATAAGGTAGGTTCCAAACACTTCTTCCTCTCTCTTCGACATTTGGCCTTACTATTCCGCTGGCCTAGGTCGCCTCTCTCTTTACTGACCCCGTGCTTTCCGTCATTACCCCTCGTCCCTGGGTCTCGCGACTGGGTTCGCTTCTTGATACGACTTCCATCGCCCCCTCCCAAGAACCCAAATTCTTGGTCGATTGTCCGCCTCCTGCCCTCGAGTGGGTGCACAATTTCTCGACGTCACGAGCGACTCTCATGGCGGACATAAGGTCTTGTGGGTCGTGGGGTCTCACTCGATCACTCACCTCCTCCTGGAGACCTTCCATGAAGTATCCCAAGAGTTGCTCTTCCGGAATCCTAGTCGTCTGCCCCACGGGCATACTCGCTAACTGCGCCTACCTGTTTAATGGCGGCCAACCTCTCATAGACGGACCCTCGACTGCCTTCTCCGAATCGGACCACCAGCACCCTTTTCAACCCTTCCCAAGAATTGTTCTTGGTTTTCTCCCTCCAAAAACGAAACCAATAGGCGGCGTATCCCTCCATGCTGATGAAAGCCAACTGCAATTTCTCCTCTTCCGCAACCTTCTGCACTTCAAAGAACTTCTCGGCTCTACTAATCCAAATCAATGGGTCGCCACCTTCGAACGCAAGTAATTCTACCCGTTTCCTCCAATTCGCTGGCCCTTCTCGATTTCCTCTGCCCCATCTTCCTCTCTCCCCTTCCGGTCCGCTGTCATTCTCATTTACGGAGGATTCACTACCCTCACAGCACGGACCGTGTGGGTCTTGTTTGCGATCTCCCAACAATTTCAGAATCGCTTGGATGTCTTGGCGCATTGCCTCGTAGTTCTGCCTCAATGCCCCAGTTTCATGCCGCAAGAAGACCGTATTTGCCTTCGTCTCGGCCAGCTTAATCTCTACCGCCTCCAGTTGACCTTCTACCTCCAACACTCTGCTCTCCATCACGTGCGTATGTCACCCTTCCGATTGGGGGATCCGGCAGGTCGGACCAATTGATAGGTTTCCAACCAAGAAACCTGATCTCCTTCTCTCACACACAACAGTATCACAACAAGAATTGGAAAGAATCTGAGTATTATTAACAGAAAGAATGAACTGTACAGTCTAATTGCAGGGGCATAATCCCCTTCACAGGTCTAAGGCCTGTCAACAACAATATTCTCCAAAAACTCCCTTCTTACTATCCCATCAATCTATTTATACAATTTCTCTACCTTTTATCCTAATCCCATTTCCCATTATACCCTTATATCCCCATTATCCTATATCCTAACATACTATAAGGCCAGGGTGGTATGTACAAGACAAAATTAAGGTTTAAAGGAGATAAAGCAACTTGACCAATTCCTTGAGATGCAACTTTGAATCAATTGACTGCATGTAAGAAGGTGAGAATTTTGGAAGCGATAAATGATAATGAAAAGCTATTACCAGAAATATGATCAAAGACACCTAAGTCAACTATCCATGAACCTTGACCTTCCACAAACTAAGAAATACAAGTTGTTGAAACAATTGGTATCAAGGAAGATTGACCGTGATGGTTAAATTTTTCAAATATAAGTCCCAAATACTCTTGGTACTCCTCATCAAAGGACTTAGACTCAACTTTTTCAAATTTAGACACATGGGTAGAAAACCATGTAAGTGCAATGAGGACATCCACCATGAGCTCTTCGATTGCTATGATCTCCTCTTCCTCATGATGCTACCATTGTTAATGTGTCAATAACTTCAACTGGATTTTCATCTTTTAACAAGGTAGGAACATGAAGACATTTAGTGACTAAGATGTCCATTTGAAATAATCTCGCCACCAACTAAAATTTGATCCTACATGATCAAATTTTGTGTAGACTTCTCAAAGTTATGACCATGTATAATTTATCAAGCTTTTTTGTTAATATCCCCTCCCATGAATCATCCACAAGAAATCTCTTTTGGTTCTTCTAGGGTAGCCCAAGCCTTTGCTATATGTGAGATCATATGTTACGTATCCGAGTATGGAACGTAACTAGAACGCTTCCTCACGCACTCTCTTAGATAAAGAACAATGGAAATAACTGAATAAACCTCTTTATTGAATGGAAATACTGAATCAAAGAAAACAAACAATAACTGGGAGCAGGATCTCTGTCAGTTACCTAAAAGCATAACCTCTCTTACAAGACTCAACAAATCAAAAGCATACCTTTAACACTAGACTTCCCCTTTATTTATATTGATTATTTCCCGCCCCAAGCCTGTACTAAATATTAGAAAATATCCTTATTAGCTATAATTAACTTATTCGTATATATTTAGTCTTATTTACTATATTTGACTTATACCAAATAATATCCTACGATATGACCTTGTTTACTCTAAATAACTCTGGCAGAAATTCCTCTCAAGATATCTCTCTTATTACTCTAATTAGTTTCCCGCTCCTCCTAGTCACTGAGACAGCTAGGATGCTTCCTCGCTGCTTCCAACCGTTCGGTCAGCTCGCGCTTCCTCTCCGCTTCCAACCGTTCGGTCAGCTCGTGCTTCCTCGCTGCTTGCAATCGTTCGGTCAGCTCGCGCTTCCTCTCCGCTTCCAACCGTTCGGTCAGCTCGTGCTTCCTCGCTACTTCCAACCGTTCGGTCAGCTCACGCTTCCTCTCCGCTTCCAACTGTTCGGTCAGCTCGTGCTTCCTCGCTGCTTCCAACCATTCGGTCAGCTCGTGCTTCCTCGCTGTTTCCAACCGTTTGGTCCTCTTCTCTCTCCCTCCTATACCTTCTCCTCTCATACACTTTCCAGCCCTTAACATCATATCATAATTGTTCTACAAGAGAGAGGCTAGTGGAGTTGCATCAACAAGGTGATGAATGTAATTAGCAAAAATATTTTGTGCCTTCTTCCAAAAAAGAAGCTTGTCTTAAAAATATGAGTATTTCTAAGACATCATATTCAACTAACTTTCATAAAACAAGTAATTGCAAATTTAGTTTCTGCTAGTGAGATTTGTCTTCAGTTGTGTTAGAAGTCCCACATCAACTAGTGATAAAGCATTGAAGTATATAAGTGAGTGCAAACCTCACCTTACAAGCCAGTTTTGTGGGATTGAGTTAGGTTTACAATCACCTTCTTAACATGGTATCAGAGTCATGATTTAGAGTCTATCCTAACAAGATTTGTGTTTGTTGGGCATATCATTTCATCCGCTATCGAATCGCTATTGCACTACCTATTAATGTCTAGTTCCACACGCGAGATGTATATACCTTGACGTAAGAGGATGTGTTGGAAGTCTCACATCGACTAATGATAAGAATTTAGAGTATATAAGTGGGTGTAAACCTCACCTTACAAGCCGGTTTTGTGGGATTGAGTTAGGCTTTAAAATCCACTTCTTAACAAGTTAGAACAACATAGACTTCCTTTTCCATGATAAGTAGTTCTTCCAATTGAGTTTTTTTAAGGTAAAGGTAAGGAGTAGAAATATACAAGTCATTCAAGATATAAAGCCACAAACAGATTTGAGAGAGAGAGAAAAAAACCTAAAGTCATGAGGAAAGAGGCTTGATCAACTATCTAAGTACATGGAAATAGAAGATAGAGGCAGAAACATGCCCATAAGGTCTCAACAGCATGAATGGCAGTGGTCTTGTATGGTTCTAACACCAGGAAGCTTGGGTGTGGAACCCACACATATGGTAACAGGCTGACAAGGACCACCACATTGTGAAGATTTTGGTCATGCGACCACCAGGGTTGGGTATCACTCCTAGAGGTGTAGCTAACCTTGACTTAGTCAGACGCACAACACCGGCAGCGACACATGGTGGCCACAGACAGCAAACAATGGTGGTTATTGTCAACAAGGCTCTGGATACCAACTTGAATTTGGATATAATTAAAAAATCAGTGAGTGTCCTGCTCAGCTGATGTGTGTTTGTGTGTGTGTATATATATATAAAGAGAAGAGTACAATAGAAGGAAAAGTTATACCCTATAACACTCAAACCCTTAGACTAGATACATACACCCAAACAACAGTTTTATGAAAGCTGTACAATCCAGCAACAATCATAATTTTAACACATACCATCATCCTTCTCCAAAATATCAGTCTCTCCTGCACGAAAGGCAGATTCTAAGCCTACTGCAATTTTAGAAGATAGGTCCTTTGGTGTCCTACGCTTAAGGGGCTTTCCACTGCATACAGACATGGTATGCCATCTGAATCTCAGAATGTCATGGAAGCCAAAAAAGAATAGTAGAGACAAAATAGCTTACCAATAGAAAAATGTTTGCACTCTTGGATCAACAGTATCAGCAACAATCTGAACAAAAGATAGTGTTTGAGATCATAGAGTGCCTCTCAAACAGAAAGAGGAGGTCTAGCTCACAGCAATAAGCTGGCAGTGACTATGGTAGCAAATGTTGAAATGCATGCACGCAAATGTAAGATAAATTTAGAAACAAAGGTTACAAGAAAGTTGGTGTATCAATTTTTTAAGAGAAGATGACAGAAATCTAAAGTGGTTTTGTCATGTGAAGGGAAAACTCAAAGTAACCTAAATGGATTATTTGAAATCTAGTATTTTGTTAGCTCAAAAGTGAATCTCATAGGACTCAATTAATTGATTGAGTCCTATCATATTTTAAAAAGAAAAATAACAAGGAAATGAGCCAGCACTTTTATTAAACTTCTATATGAATAAAAAAAATGAATAAGAGATAAATAAGGTAAAAAATCACATAGTCAATAATGTCCAAGAACAAATTAGAGGTCCCAAATGAGAGATAAATCTTCACAGGCATCTAAGAAGCATCAGTTTATAATAGACAAAGCATAAAAAATTAGATATTATTAAATATAATATAATATAATATGTTTTATGAATAAAGTAATTGAACAGAAACTATCTTTACCTCTGATCTCGAGATATCATTCTTCACAGTCACATTTACAGCATGACACTCATCCGATACCTACAAATTATGTACTCGGTTAGAGATGGTTCAGTACAGCTCACTGAATAGAATGCCAGCAAGAGATTTAAAGACAAACTAACCCAAAATTCAAAGTTGAAGAGATCATGTGACGAGGACAAATGACATCTTAGACCCTAGAAAAGATCATGTCAGAAGCATTAGAAACATGTTTCAACATCATATAGGAAAAGTATTGATTTAAAAGAAGAAAGTAGTTTTAACCTTAAAACTAGAACATTTAACCAAACAGAATGGACAAGTGAAATCTTCGGTGACTGCAATCAAACATTATGTTCCAAGAAACACTGTAAGATACAATATTCCAGAGACATTCAAAACTAGGCATGTGACAATAAATAGGAACTATAATTGGTCACATCTAAATAATATATGATACAAAACCATAACCTAGAAGTCTTTTTTATGCAAATATTTTATTGAGTGTGACTACTTGTAGAGTATGCCGTATACAAACAAATTAATAATAAATAAACATAGTATGGGATGTTCTAACTAATGGGCTACCCATGAAATGACTCTGAAATCTTACTATCATGTTAGGAATGATAGATATCCTTTCATCATTTTGAAGTAGAGCGCTGTAAAATGTGCAAAATATGAAGCTTGTGGATCTTTTCTTTATCTACATATTTAATTACATTTATTCCCTCATTATGATCACCTTACATAGCCCTCTATATCTCCACCCTCTATTTTTCTCTCTTTCAACAATTTTTAAATGATCACAAAAAATACATTAATAACTCCATAAAGAAAAGAAAGCAATCACATTTTAAAATGAGACAGAACAATATTTACATTACCTTCTGTTCTCTGTAACTTATTATTGTAATACCTGAAATATTTTTAATTAAAAAAAGGCTCATTAAGAAAAATAATACATGAATAATCATTTTTTTCTAACAGCAAAGGAAACATGGTGTGCAGAAAATAAAAATAGTTCTCAAATCCCTCAGCACATCTTAACCAAAACAACCCCCTTTAGAGGCAGTCCATGATCATAATAAACTCATTCATATAAATCAAATAAGAGCATTGACAAGTTAAAAAGTGATACCTGTAATTAAACATGACATTTCCTTCCCTCAATCTGGACAACAGAAATAGCTTGTAGTTAAAATGTGCACCAAATTTATTTAATAGAAATTAAATAACACTGTCATTACTTCCTTTGTTGTTTTAAAATGAGTACAAGGTTTTCTTTTTTTCTTTTGGCAATAAAATAAGTATAAAATATTCTCTTAAACAAAGCAACAGAGGAGAACAAACAGTGATGGACAACAACTCATAAAAGCTACCCAGATCTGCATGCCCATCAATGATAGTAAAATATATAGTCAAGCTTAGGACAGTACATAAAAGATTTTATCTTAGATCCCAAAGGCCAGACTTGAAAAGATTAATTTGAAAAAAAGAAGATTCTTATTTTTGTTAATTAATTTAAAACAGTACATCAATTTCTATATATAGAGAACTCAAATGCTAAAGTAATAATTACAAGAGATCTCTAGAATCTTCTAACAACTTCTAACAATACATTTAATATCCGACCAACAACTTTCGGTATTGCATTTAATATCTAACTAACAACAATCCCCCTTAAACTGGTGAATGGATATCTACCATGTGAAATCATGAAATAGTCCAGTGGGAAGACCTTTTGTGAACAGATCTGGTAACTAAAGCCCAGATGGGACATAGGAAGTAGTGATAAGGTCACTATCTAGTTTCTCTTTAATAAAATGTTGATCTATCTCTATGTGTTTGGTCCTATCATGCTGAACTAGATTGTGAGCAATGTTAATAGCTGACTTATTATCACAATAAAGGATTATATGTTCTTCACATCCCACTTTAAGATCATTTAGGATAATTCTCATCCATAACAATTCTGATAGGATTATGAATGTATATGTTAGGAGGAAGGTTGTTAAAAAATAGGTTGTTGTAGGTAGTTATCAAGAGGTTTGGAGGGGGAGAGACTTTCAGTGAAAGTCTATATATAGTGAGAGGTATCCTTGTATGAGGGGGAGAATTCTAGTTTAGAAGAAGAGAGAACAGATTATTGATATCCTGTGTAGGAGGGAACATTGTATGAGGGGGAGAATTCTAGTTTAGAAGAAGAGAGAACAGGATTATTATTATCCTGGAGGGAACTGTTAGACAATTAAAGGTGTACGTAAGGTGGAATAAGAAGGGAGGAAAGAAAGGAGGTTAGTTTGTTAGAAGAGAGAATATAAATAATAAATAGAATGGGGGGAGAGAGGTATTGATAACGGTAATTCTTACCATTATCAGAGATTCATTTTAGAGACAAAATCAGCTCCCTTTGGCTTATAACTTGCTTAAATCCTCTCTTTTATCTAGTTTTAGTGGTTTTCTATATTTTGAGCTACATTACATAAATAATACTCTAATCCCCTGTTTTTGATCCATTTTGATGTTAGAAAAGTTGAAAATAAGACTGTTTATTATTCTCAAATCATAAAAAATACATTCTCAAACCTTCTATTTGTAATAATCTAGTTCTCCTAAAAAGGGAAATAGGGAAACTAGGAAACCTAGGAACAAATAAAATAAAATAAAATATTATGTATCTATTTCCTCTAATTAGGAAGATCCTACAGATATTATCCCAGATTACAACACTCCCCCTCAAGTTGGTAAATGAATATCAATCATTCCCAACTTGCCTACAAGATCTTGAAATCTACCCAGAGAAAGCCCTTTTGTGAAAACATCTGCTATTTGAAGTTCTGTAGGAACATGAGTTGTAATCACAAAACCTCTTTCAAGATTATCTTTGATGAAATGTCTGTCAATTTCAATGTGTTTGGTTCTGTCATGTTGTACTGGATTATGGGCTATACTCAAACTTATTGTCACAGTGTAGTTGCACCGGGTGCTCCACTTTGACTTTAAGATCATCCAAGATGATTTTCATCCAGAGTCCTTCACACATTCCTTGAGCAAGGGCTCGAAATTCAGCTTCTGCACTAGAACGGGATACTCTATCTTGCTTTTTACTTCTCCATGTTACCAAACTATCTCCAAGAAATACACAATACCCAGAAGTAGATTTTCTGTCAGTAATAGAACCTGCATAGTCCGCATCAGTATATATCTTCATATTCAATGTGTCTTCCCTTTTGAATAATAGCCCCTTTCCTGGACTTGACTTCAAGTATTGGAGAATTTTGTCAACTGCTTGCATATGTCTCTCTCTTGGATCATGCATAAATTGACTCACTACACTAACTGCATAAGCAATGTCTGGCCTTGTGTGTGATAGATAAATCAATTTTCCCACCAATCTCTGATATTGGGCCTTCTCTACAGGAGCACTTTCTTCACTTCCAATTCTGTGATTCTGTTCTATAGGAACAGTTGAGGTTCTACATCCCAACTTTCCTGTTTCTTTGAGGAGATCAAGTACATATTTCCTCTGGGAGATGAAAATTCCATTCTTGGAGTAGGCAACCTCTATCCCAAGAAAATATTTGAGTTTTCCTAGGTCTTTCATTTCAAATTGAGCTGCCAATTTTTCTTTTAATGCCAATTTTTCTATTTCATCACCTCCTGCAATAATCATATCATCCACATAGACAAGCAATAGAGTGAGTTTACCTGTAGAGGAGTGCTTTATGAACAGAGTATGATCTCCTTGGCTTTGTTTGTATCCCAAGGAAATCATTGCTTTTATAAATCTTCCAAACCATGCTCTAGGAGATTGCTTAAGACCATACAATGCTTTCTTCAAAAGACATACCTTGTTTCTTTCATTTTTCACTTCAAAACCTGGGGGAATCTCCATGTACACTTCCTCATCTAGATCTCCATGAAGAAAGGCATTCTTCACATCCAGCTGGTGTAAGTCCCATCCAAAATGGGCAGCCAAAGCGAGAATAACTCGAACTGTATTCATCTTTGCCACTGGGGCAAATGTCTCCTCATAATCAATCCCATATGTTTGGGTATATCCTTTTGCCACCAATCTAGCTTTATATCTTTCTATTGTCCCATCTGCCTTATGTTTCACTGTGAATATCCATCTACACCCTACTGCCTTCTTGTCTCTTGGCTTATCAACAATCTCCCAAGTTGAATTTCTTTCTAATTCATTCATCTCTTCTTTCATGGCTTGATTCCAATGTTCAAGTTTCATGGCCTCCTGGATTGAGGTAGGAATTTTTGTGGCATCAATGGCAGCAATAAAACTTTTGTGCTTCTCAGAGAGATTGTTAGTGCAAACATATTGAGAAATAGGATATTTAGCACATGATCTTCTTCCCTTTCTCAATGCAATAGGTAAATCCTCAGTAATACTTACCTCCTCCTCATTGATATCTTCAGGAATCCTCACCTCCGGATCAGACAATTTTTCTTGCTCTAGAGTCGAAGTGGGTTGTTCTCTTCTTGCATATTTTTTGCCAAAAAATCTGTCTTCCTCTTCTTCCTCACTGTGGACTATGGTAGCTTCATTGCTCAAGTCTTGGGCATCCTGCAAAGACAAACATGGTAATGACAAGAAGGAGAGTTCATCCACTTCAAGTGCTTTCTCCCCCTGAAGGGATGGACCGACATAAAAGGATTTTGTTTCATGAAAGGTGACATCCATGGTGATAAAGACGCGACGACTCTGAGGATGATAACATTTGTACCCTTTTTTATTAGAAGGATACCCAATAAAGACACATTTAAGAGCTCTGGGATCTAATTTACCACGGTTAGGAGGATGAGAGTAAACAAAAACAACACACCCAAAGACTCGACTAGGTAGACTTGTGATTAGGGAAGAAGAAGGAACAAAAGACAATAGAGACTCTATAGGACTAATGCCATTTAAGATACGAGTGGGTAACCTGTTGATGAGATATGTGGCAGTTAACACAGCTTCTCCCCAGTAATTTTTTGGAACAGACATTTGAAAAAGAAGAGCTCTAGTTACCTCAAGAAGATGACGATTCTTTCTTTCAGCAACCCCATTTTGTTGAGGGGTGCTAACACAGGTTAGTTCGTGAACAATACCATTATGAGACAAAAAATTGATAAATTCATGATTCACATATTCAGTACCATTATCAGACCTAATTCTTTTGATATTTTTTCCAAATTGAGTTTGGACAAGACGGAAAAAATTAACAAAAATTTGAAAAACTTCAGATTTATTTTTCATAAGGTATGTCCACGTGACACGAGTACAATCGTCAATAAAGGTAACGAACCACTTGGCTCCGGAAATAGAATCTATGACAGGACCCCAAACATCAGAGTGAATTAAATCAAATGGAGAAATACTCTTTTTATTACTAATAGGATAAGATGTACGATGATGTTTTGAGAATTGACAAATATCACAATTAAAAGACTCAACAGACTCTTTTGTAAACAAATGGGGAAACAAGGACTTGATAAGACTAAATGACGGATGCCCAAGCCTCTGATGATGCAACCATATTTGAGATTTTGCCCACGTGTCAGATGTAGCTTGTTGACTTATGATTTGTGTGTTGCTTTGGTCATCAAACTCTAAAAAATACAACCCACTTTGCTCTTTAGCAGTTAAAATCGTCTTCCCCGTGGCAAGGTCCTGAAAAACACAATAAGTTGGAAAAAATATTACGGAACAATTTAAATCCTTTGTGAGTTTTTGCACAGAGATAAGACTATTAGCTAATTGAGGAACATGTAAAACATCCTTCAATATAATAGAGGAGTCCAAAAATATATTCCCAGAGCCGCATACAGGTATACCCTGACCATTTGCAACTGTAATAAGTTGTTCTTTATGGCTCTTGCCATATGAGTTGAAATACCCACTAAAAGGTGTCATATGATCAGTTGCACCCGAATCAAGGATCCAAATACCTTGAGACACATGACCCACGGTATTGAGACAAAGCTTACCTTTTATGGATAGAGTACATGATCCAGAGGGCTTACTCATTGATGCAAGCATTGCTTCCAAGCGCTCGAGTTTCTCCTGATAAGCTTTCATATCAAGATCTGGTGGTGGTGGTGGTGGATGAGACTGGGACGGACTAGATTGGTTGGTGACTTCCCGTTCTGAGGTAGTATGATTTACCCATTTTTGAGTAGGCCCTTTGTTGTTTCCCATGCGCTCGAGAACATTCTTTCTTCCATGAAGTTTGAAGCATATTTCCTTGGTATGTCCAGATTTTTTACAGTATGAACAATAGTCCCCACGAGCACCTCTTTCAAACGTTCTTCCCCCAGCATGTGTTCCCTTGTGGACTCCCTTTCCAATTGTCATGGCAGAGCCTGTGTTGGAGATCCCTCCATGAAGCATGACAGATCTCCGAGTTTCTTCTCCTCTTACCATAAAAAAAACTTCTGACAAGGGAGGTAATTTTTCTCTTCCAAAAATTTGAACCCGTATTAGGTCGTACTCATGATTAAGGCCCTAAAGAAATTTAAAGATTTTTTCCCTTTCAATGAATTCAGCAAGAACGGCAGCATCTGTTTTGCACATCTTCATTGTTTGGATCTGATCGAGTTCCATTCAAAGGCCATTCAGGATCCCGTAATATTCTGATACGGAAAGGGAGCCTTGTGTTGTAGTAAATATCCTGTTCTTGAGATCATGGGTAGCAGCAAGATTCTTTTTTAAAGAAAAAGTACTTTGCAAATCATCCCATATTTCTTTAATAGAAGAATGAAACATGTAATTTTTCCTTATCTCAGGAGCCATAGATTGCCACATCCAAGTCATAATTAATGAATCTTCCTTATCCCAAATTGAAAAATTTTTGTCGTCTGGTGCTGGTCCTCCTCCATGTATATGATCAAGTTTTGAACGACTCTTGAGAATCCTTAAAATAAATTGGCTCCATTGTAAGTAATTCTGACCATCCAACCACGAGATATTTCCTATATTTGGTAGGTCATTGGGTATACCCAAAGGAATACTTTTTTCTTCAGACATCTCGTCCCCCCAAAAAAAAAGAGGGGCCAAAAAACTTCAAACTCAGATCTACTCAAATAAAGGCCAAACGGGTCGTTACCAACCCTAGGAAAAGAATCCAGGAGGCTCCGGTGACTCTTCTGTGGCGGCGACGGCGAGTGGGTTTCACCGAGAAAGAAGGAACAAACGTAAAAGTCAGATCTACTCAAATACAGTCCAAACTAGTCGTCACCGACCCTAGGAATGGACTCAGGGGGCTCCGACGACCCTGTCTGTGGCGGCGCCGGCGAGTGGGTCTCGCCGGAGGTGGGCGCGTGGGTTACACGCGCCGGTGACGGTGGCGGCGCGTGGCGGCGCATGGAGGCTCCGTTCACGGAGCGACTTCCAGCTCTGTGATCGCCGGTGTTGGGCGCACCTTTCTGCGCTATCGACAACCCCAACCGGCGACGGCGGCAGCGGCGGTGGTCGGACAGCGGCGACGGTGGTCGGACAGCGGCGGCGGTGCGGCTTGTTGCAGCGGAATCTAGCCCCTAAGATCAGGAGCTCTGACACCAAGTTGAAAATAAGACTGTTTATTATTCTCGAATCATAAAAAATACATTCTCAAACCTTCTATTTGTAATAATCTAGTTCTCCTAAAAAGGGAAATAGGGAAACTAGGAAACCTAGGAACAAATAAAATAAAATAAAATATTATGTATCTATTTCCTCTAATTAGGAAGATCCTACAGATATTATCCCAGATTACAACAAGAAAGATCCTCGATTACATTAAAGAGTCTCAGTGACCCAGAGAAGCAAGAAGATCAGCAAAAAGGTGAAGGTTTTGGTAGTTGCACTGGCGTTGAGTGCCACTTTTCAACGTTGAGCGCCAGAGTTACAGAGAGTTGCCACGAAGGCTGGCGCTGAGTGCCAGGAATCCACCGCTGAGCGGTGACGCTGCTGATGTGTCAAAATGCCTATTTATTCAAGTTGTCTCGAAGCATTTGGGGTCTTTGGTTCTGTTAGAAGTGGACTTTAAACCTAACTCAACCCCACAAAACTGGCTTGTAGGGTGAGGTTTGCACCCACTTATATACACTTAATTGGCCTTATCTCTAGTCGATGTGGGACTTCCAACACACACCCCTCACGCCGAGGTATATAAATCTCGAGCGTGGAATTAGACATTTAATGGGTGGTTCGATAGCGGCCTGATAGCGGGTGGAACAACATACCCAACAACAACAGATATCGCTAGGATAGACACTAATCAAGGCTCTGATACCATGTTAGATGTGGACTTTAAGCCTAACTCAAGCCCACAAAACCGGCTTGAGGGTGAGGTTTGCACCACTTATATACACTTAATTGGCCTTATCTCTAGACGATGTGGGACTTCCAACAGGTTCTTTGGAGGTGCGGTTTCACGGCTGGAGCTCATGGAGGGCGCGAGGAGCTTGTGGGAACATCTCCTCCTCTCCCTTTGGGTCTCCTTCTTCTTCCATATTCCATGTTTGTAAGCTCTAGGGTTCTCCATGGAAGTGGAGAACCAGATTCATCTTGTTAGGGTTAGATGTAGCCTACGAATTATTGTGTAATGGATTATTGATTCGAATATATATATGTCTTTTCTACAATTGCTAGTATTCTTGTTTCCGATCTTAAAGCTTGCATGTAATGGGGAAGTTCATGACTTGATTTTGGGGTTTCATGGTTTATGGGGACGTAAGATGGAACCCAGAACTGAAACAAGAGTCCTTGTGGTTCATTGATTCTAGGGATGGAAGATGATTCACATGTTGTCTTAGATCCTAGTTCTTAAGGTGGGTTTTGCTTGTTAATTAATCAAGGGATTGATAGTTAATAGGTAAAACCTAGGCTCTTTCACCTAAGGGATTAGGGCTAAAGTTTTTTTGTGGATTGACTTTAGTTAATTGATGGAGAGGGAATGAAATTGGGTATACACGAGAGTGAATTGGTGAAAACTAACCTTAACATTGTCATTTCATACCATTTCTAGTCTTTTCAATTTCTAAGTGCCTTCAATAGCAAAGTACAACCATGTAATTATGTGTAAATTTATCTTTCTTGCACATGATTGTAAATGAATGTTGTTCTATTGAGTCTAGATGAGTTGTTAATCGCACAATTCTCTAGTATTACGAGTCTTTTGGAAAAACGATACCTGGTCTTACCATGGTTTATTACTTGAAGCGATTCGGTGCACTTGTCGAACCCCCTAACAGGTATTAGATATTTTTTGCCTTATGGGTAGTGAGTGGATCGAGTTTCCAGTGGAGGAAGGGAGGCTTCCTCGGGTGGGGATATTTACATGTATTTTCTTCTTTCGATACATTACAGTGTTAATAAAATACATACATATACTACCATATTCTGCTGTTTGAGAGTTGTGTGAGAAGATAATCATTTGTTACGGTCCCTGAGTAAAGAAACCTAACAGGAACATTATCCCTAGAAACATTGTATAGGTTGATTTGTTGACTACAATCCAATAATCAGAGTATTTTCAGTGTTTTGGAGTGTGTGATATCCCTTTCTATGTGTAAGTGCTGATAAATCAGTTTCTTTTACTAAGAAACCTAACATGTTGGTTTGACTTGCCAGATCAATAAAAGGAAGGATCATGGAAAGCAGAATGAATGCAATTGAAAGGTGGGCCAACGAACAAGATAAAGCGATTATGGAATTGAGAGACAATATTCAAGAAATTAAAGAATTGTTGCGAAAGTTCAAGAATCATGAAAGGGGCTCAGAAGGAAGTGAGAATTATATTAACCGAGGAAGAAAGGGAAGGAGAGAAGAACAAATTGAAGAGTTTGAGGGGCAAGAGGAGGGAATTCAGAAGTATCAGATGAAAAGGGTGGAATTACCCACCTTTGAAGGGACCGATCCTATATGGTGGATAGCAAGAGTGGAGAAGGTCTTTGAAATTCAAAACATCTCATCAAAGGAAAAACTCTTTCTGGATTTATTAGTATGGAAGAAGGGTCAAACATTGGTATAGATTATAGAAAAAGAAGACCAAGAATCCTTCTTGGGAGGATTTGTAAGAGGCACTGATCAGGAGGTTTGGGGAAAAGAAAGGACTTTTGTCTTAGAAAAATTGGCAGTCTTAAGACAAAATTGGAGATTGGAAGAATATGTTCAAGAATTTGAGGTGTTAGTGTCACAAATTTCAAAACTTTCAAAAGATCAACTCCTGAGATATTTTTTTTGCGAGTCTGCAAAGTGAAATCAGAAGTCAAATCAGGCTTCATAATCCCAAGGAAAAGTGAAATCAGAAGTCAAATCAGGCTTCATAATCCCAAGGACTTGATGAGGGCAATGGAAATAGCCCGAGATGTGGAAGATGTGATGAAAGAATCAAGAACGGCAGGAGTAAGTGCATACCAAAATAACAATTCATCATTTCGGTATCAAAGAGGAATGGGGACAATATACAAAATAGAAACTTTGAAAGGAACGAGAAACTCTCAAGGGTCTTCCAACAACATTAGTACAGCCAAAGAGAGGGAGGAGGGACCATGATTGACTCCAACATTGGAGGCTCGATAGGTGAAGCTAGGAGTAGAGGAGTACGTAATCTCCTGTATCCGGAGTACATTAGGAGGAGGGAGGAAGGGAGATGTTTCCATTGTGGGGGAGCTTACAACCCTGGACACCAGTGCCCAGAGAAGAATATGTGGGTCCTAATCATGGCTTAAGTGTTAGGTTTATAGAGGAAGAGGTTCATTGGGGAGACACAACATCAATGAAATCTAAGTCCAACCATATAAGGGAATGACACTACTCTCTACCCAAAACCTTAAGGCAATGGGTTAATGGGTCTTCACTTTTATATAGTGCTCTATTTTCTCATTTCTACCCAATGTGGGACTTAGAATCACACTTGGATTCTCAACAATCTCCCCTTCAAGGGTGAGTCTCTTCCACATTGGTACACTCTCCCTCCAGCGGAAGCATTCCCAACCACAAGTACCCCTTTTCGTACTGCCGTTCATCTTAACACGACACGCTTACCTGGAACCCTTTTGCCAAGAAGACTTTCGATATAGAGACCATTGTACTTGTCTGATTCGGTCACCAAGACGGACCTGGACTCTGATACCACTTGTTAGGTTTATAAGAGAGGAGGTTCACTGAGGAGACACAACATCAATGAGACCTGAGCCCAACCACATAAGGGATTGACACCACTCTTTATCCAAAACCTTAAGGCAATGGGTTAATGGGTCTTGACCTTTATATGATGCTCTACTTTCTTATTTCTACCCAATGTGAGACTTAGACTCACACTTGGATTCTCAACATGAAGAAAAGGAAGAGATGGAGCAAAAACAAATGGAACTATCATTGTTTTCAGCAGACCAACACAATGAAATTACAAGGATGGGTGAACATGTTAGGGGTTGGAAAGTATATGAGAGAAAGAGGTATAGGAGAGAAAGAGAAGGGGACCGAACGGTAGCAGACAGGGACCAAACGGTAGAAGGCGGGGAGCGAGTTGGCCGAACGGTAGACAAAGGGGGACGACCAAGCCGAACGGTTGGAAACAGCGAGGAAGCATCCTAACTGCCACAGCAGTTAGGATGAGCGGGAAATCAATTAGAGTAATAAGAGAGATATTCTGAGAAGATATTCAGCAAAGGATAATTAGAGTAACAAAGTCATATCTTAGTATATTATTCAGTATAAGTTAAATATAGTAAATAAGGCTAAATATATTCGTATCAGATAATTATAGTAAATAGGATTATTTTCTAATATTCAGTACATTTTGGGAGGGAATTAATTAGTATAAATAAAGGGGAAGAATAGGGTTAAAGGTATGCTTTTGATTTGTGAGTTTTGTAAGAGAGGTTATACTCTCAAGTAACTGACGGAGATCCTGCTCCCAGTTATTGTTTGTTCTTTGATTCAGTTATTTCAATTCAATAAAAGAGGTTTATTCAGCTATTTTCCATTATTCCTTGTCCTTGAGAGTGTGTGAGGAAACATTCTAGTTACGTTCCGTACTCGGATACGTAACAGAACGAGAAGAAGGTTTTGATCTTAAATGATAGTGGAGTGAGCCACAATTTTATTTCAGCGGATCTGGTGGCTAATCTAGATCTGCCAGTGGAAGCAACACCACCATACAAGGTCTATTTGGGAGATGGTCATCGGAAGCTCACTAGAAGATGTTGTCGCAACATAGTCATACAACTAGAGCATCATGTGGTGGAAGAAATCTTTTATTTGTTTGAGCTAGGAGGAGTAGATTTAATTCTTGGGGTAACTTGGTTCAGGCTAATTGGAAAACCTTAACTATAAGCTTCAATCGGAATGGGCAAAAAGTACAAATTAAGGGAGACCCAACCTTGACAAAAAAATGTTGTTTCTCAATAAGCTTTATTGAAAGAAACCGAGACTGATAACTGCAGCAACAAGTACTGCCATATCAAGATTCCAACAACTTACAGCCTCATGAGCATCCACTGCTGCACTCAACTTTGTCAGCTTCCTTCTTGGATGCACCTCAACCAGTAAGAGTTGCAAGATAGTAATATAAACATCACATTTGTCTCCCAGATTTGAAACTTTGGGAAGAAACTGACTGGTAAGGTGCTAAACCACTGATACAATACAAAAGACGAAGAATGAAAAGTTAAGGAACCCGTGGATTTTAGGTGTAACCATTTGCCATTGCTAACTTTAACTTGATCCAAACATTCATTGGGATATATTATTGAACGTTCTCAGCATAAGGTGTAACATGAGGTTTTGCTCGAGAGTTAGGGAACTGATTAATGGTGGGATGGGTACCACAAGTAGTATGCAGGTGCCAAAGGAAATTGCTGGATAGAGGGTGGCTAAGGGAAATAACCTTGCAAAAGGTTGGCTATGCAGGGAAGGACCCCAAGGCTGCATCCATTAAATTGTGGATGGAGCCATAGACATAAGCTAGATGCCAAGAAAACCAGTAGTTGTAGAGCAACTACGTACAGAACTTGCAAGGCAGGGAGATACAATAAATTACTTATGAGCAAGTGGCCAAGTACACCAATCTAAAAGCTAATTCCAATATGCAACAATATCCAAGTCACTATTTATCTTTTTTAATTTTATAAGAAAACGTTAATAGAAACAGAGAAATCACAAGCTTTCCAACTTTAATGATTGAATTGCTAATAGATTCAGATGAGAAAATAAAATTTACCCAATCAAGTGAGACAATGATGAGGACGGTACTTCACTTCCTGTGTATGAAATACAGGGAGATTTTTCTTTGGCCCCAAACTCTTCCGCAGAAATTGTGATTTGTACTTGTTTTGATGCACTCTTTAGAAATCCAAAGAACAGAAAAGACAAACGGAAGTTAAAACAAAATCTTCATTTTATATCTAACTATTTTGAGGTTTGTGTGAATTTCTTGCCACAGTAGGAAATGACTTTAAAGTAAGAACTGACCATATTCTCGAAATTAGAAGGAACTTGAATAGATACTCTTGTGTCGTCGTTTTTAAAATCTGACTGCATCATAAAAGGAAGTTGTGAACTAGTCCATCTACCAAAATTCATAATAGTAGTTTAAATGGATTATTAGAACAAAAATAAAGTGTTCATGCATAGCATAACATTAAATAACGCAAAAGGATGCAGAGTAATGACAGTGTTTCTATTCAAAAAAGTTGTGTTAAACATTGTACCTTCAGAATACATGGAAGCAAATCAACAGTTGACATAATCTCTGCTCGCTGTCCCAAACGAAAATTCGGAAAACAATCCCAAGCCATATAAAGTGATTCTAAAGACACTTTCCCCCAAAGGCAGTACTCTCCAGCTGTCAACCACAGAATAAAGAAAATTGAAAAAGGAATTCCAGCATGCATCAAAAAATCATTTGGAAAAACTAATCCATGGTTAGAGCTAGAATATCTATAAAATACGTCATAAAGTTTATTGCATATTTGACTATTTTAGAATATGTCACAATTTGTAGAAAATACAAAAGAATCAATTAGGTAACTGTAACAAATTAATCCTAGGACTATTGATTATGTTTCCCAAATTTTCGTCTTATTTAAAGAGGGAGTGTTCAAGTTTTATTGTATTAGTGGGATTGTAATACCATCCCAGTCTTGGTTTAGTTATTAGTACAAATACGAGCTAGATCAGTATTTTGTATAACATTGTCAAAACAGCATATCAATCTAATAATTTATTCTTTGTTATTTACTTTATTACTTTCAGAGTCCACTCCCTAAATCCAATACAACATGATATCAGAATGACAACACCATCTTCCTGTCACCATTATGTCACCCAGTTCAAAAAAATATGTAACTCCATTACAACAATGCCTTATCTCCATTGTTATTGTTAAAATGTCACCAGCTAGGCATATGGGTAAAATAGTCCTTATAAAACATAAGCAATTCCCCCAAAGAGTTAACTTTTGAGATTGACTAATATGTTTTGCTTTGTGGTCTTTTTTTTTTCTTTGTATGTTCTAACGAAATCTCCATCCTTGCCAAATTTCTTTCCTTTTTCAGGTATTATGAATGCAAGGATAAGACTGCATACAATGACCCTCCCCCGAACCTCTGCATAAGAAGTAGCTGGCTTTGGCATTGGGGATCCTTTGGCATTACCTTAGTTCACAAAAATACGTAACTCCACTACAACAATGCCGTGTCTCCATAGTTCTTATTAAAATGTTCCCCAACAGCTAAGAATATGGGCAAAATAGTCCTTGTAATACTTGGGCAATTCTACCCCAATGAGTTAACTTTTAAGATTGAATAATGTGTTCTGCTTTGTGATTTTTTCTTTTTTTTTCCATATGTTCTTATCAGATCTCCTTCCTTGCTGAATTTCTTCCCTTTTCAGGTATTATAAATGCAAGGAGGGAAAGTTTCATTACATGATAACTTTGTTACCTCCAGATGTGGAGATCACAGGTTCAAATCTCCAAAAAACCTCTTTGCTTGCATAGAGGAATAGAGGTTGCATACACCTAACCCTCTTAGACCCCACTTTAGGAGCCTTGTACACTGGGTTGCCTTTTTAACTGCTCGTTTTCCATTGCTGGCATAGCATTAAGAGTGTGATTGAAAAGAATGGCCCATACCAAATTGACGCTTCTTACACTGTGTTATATTCCATCTTAAAACTAACCGATATCAAGTATTGTTAACAAATGTATAAACCACACCCAATTTGCCTCCACATACCCCACTTTGTAGGATCCTTGAGCACTAGGCTGCTTTTTTAACTGTTCATTTCTCAAAGATCGCATAACATTAAGAGTGAGATTGAAAAGACAGGCACACCAAAAGTATGATTCTTACCCCCTATGTTAGATTCCATCTTAAATCTAATTTATAAGTAAAGTTGTCCAACAAATATATAAACCACACCCCACTAATTGAGGTCAATATTAATATCCATCTTTGTTACATGCAAGATTCCATGTTAAAACCACAAAAGCAACAAAAATAGTTTATAGGCTCTAATAATTCTATCTTAAAACCTATAAGCTTTGTGGTACCTCTCAACAAATTGTGTCTGTTCTTGCACCATCAACCACTCAAATGATGACTAAAATTGATTGAGATTCGCACCAGCATCAAATTTAACTTCTGGTTTATTAAAGATTTTTCTCATGGTTGAAGCATGAGGTTAAGTTTTAATTCTTGTTGATTCTATATTAAAATCAATTAGCATTAAGTGAAGCCACCCAGCATATATATAAACTGCACCAAATAATTGAGGCAAACGATATGGGACTTCTCAACAAATTGCAACTTTTCTTGCCACCAACAACCATTCCAACAGTGACCAATATTATTTTGAGATTCACACCACCATAAATTTTATTTTCAAGGTTCATTGAGTTTCTGGGTTTTTTATTGTTTGAAGCATTTGGAGAAGTTTTAGTTATTTTAGGGTATAATCACATGCCAGGAAATTTGACCAAATCTTCACAACAATGATTATTTCACCTATCTTTCTATGTTATCTTTTAAATAATGTTCATCCCTCCAATTTCTCCACCATCTCTCCATAGTTTACCCAGGAGGTTTGTTGAGCCAACTTCATATACTATTTTATTTAAGTACATGTTTGTAACAATCTTAAGCTTAGTAAAAAGTCGCATAAAGAGAAGTGTAAAATATCTATAAAATATTTCATATCATCTTTTATTGTACAATTGAATATTTAAGTTTTCAGAATCTTCCGTGATAATTAGAATATACTGTGGAATGAACTATTCCATCCATCCAATTGAAAAAGTAATCCTTGTTGTTATTTCATATTCTAATGGTTCCTAATTTATTTCTGTATGTATTTAATAAGGTGCTAGTAGCATAGAAACATAATTCACTCATCACTCTCGACGAATCGCAAATTGATACTTGCATACCAATTTGTGGTACTTTCACAAATTGGTTATCACCAATTCTTAACAAGCATGTGTTAGGTTCATCAGGAAGTCAAGGAAACTGACAGGAAAAAGGGTGCAAACTATTGCACACAGTTAGTGATTGATGTGTTCCTGGAGATGTGGAAGGAGTATGTCAAGGTCAACGACAAGGTGCTCCTAGTCTTGGATGGTAATGAAAACCATCACAATACCCATTGGTTTGAGCTTTACTAGAGTGACAAGCATGTTGGATTAGACCTTGATTAGGAACTATGCATTATTGGCTTTCGATGGGATGGGATGGAATTGTTAAGCTCTT
Source organism: Vigna reflexopilosa (assembly GCA_027742785.1). Taxonomy (NCBI): domain Eukaryota; kingdom Viridiplantae; phylum Streptophyta; class Magnoliopsida; order Fabales; family Fabaceae; genus Vigna; species Vigna reflexopilosa. The sequence goes on from CM050917.1 coordinate 5,178,563, forward strand.
CAAATTTCGAGAAGAGAATGCCTTCATTGTCGATTTAACCCCCAACTTCTTAGTCTATTGGATGGTATTTATTATACTAATGATAATAATTGTTAAGATTTGACTCCTGAGAGGTCTCCTAATGATTAGAAGGGAAGAAATCATATTAGCAACAGTAACCTCTCAAAATATTAAGGTAGCACCACTATGTAGCCATTTGTAGCCTATCAACTATGCATACACTCTACATGACAATACTTCATAAGGTTGAGTACTACATACATGTACCAAAGCACATATCGAAGACTGTATGAACCAAGTGGCTTGTTGTCATACTATATTAGTGGGCTTTGGCTTATCTTATTGACACCAGAGTAGTACTTGACCTAATTGCTACTATATTAAATACGGTCACAGGGCCTGTATTTGGTATCAAGTTATCCACACACAATATCAATAAAATATCTAATTATTTAGAATTTCTTTCTTTTTTTCCCTTCACTGCCTAAATAGTATAATTTCAATGGCCAAATAGACTTAAAAATATCAGAAATCACTAGACATTCCATCTTATGACTTTCAAAATTCCTTAATTGCTAGGTCGTAACAAAACTAAAGGTTATTGGTTCACAACAAAAATCAAGGTTGATACTAATAATATTGTCAAGAACTGACTCATCCTTGCTTTGGTTTTCTGGTGCAAGTCAGTAAAAATTTGGTGTCAAGAACCAAAATTATAGTTTGACTATGAATGAGATGGCAGAGATCGGATCTCTGACCATTTGGTTGCTCACAGGCTCTACTACCATGTTTGGAAGTTAAAAAGAGGAAACAATGAGTATACAAGCTCACACATCGCCTCCCCAACCTGCATTTACAAGAGGGAGAAGCATATAATTTTATAGCTGTCAATGAACCACCTAGAGTTAGTTCACAATTAATTAAACCTTCATTAAGGGTCGAGAATTCTTCCTTGACAGTCTTTCATTGCAGTGTTTTATATGTTTAAGAAACCTTGGACCCTTTATGTATTATATCTTATGATTCACAGTCCACGATTCAAAATTGGATTAATCAGGATAAACAATTCTTGATATGATTACCAATCTGACAACTGTGGTTTGGGTAGCACTAGATATTTATATTCAAAGATATTTTAGGGAAGTCCTTTTCTCTTTTTTTGTTATAAATACTTTATATGACAAATTCATTGTGAATGAAAGGACATATATAGAATAGGATCAACCATCCAACAACCTGATGCCAAATAAAATAGAGAAAAGCATACTGAAGTGTAAATTAGAAGTACTTCAATTAAGCATGAGATGTGCTTCAGTACACCAACTGGACTCTGTTTGAGGGGCCTTTACAAGCAATGTAAAGGGTTTGAAGAGACCAACTAGAAGAAGCATCAGAGCCAATACCCATCAAGGTAAATATATTTAAAAAACAAGAGGGGGTTCAAATAACAACGTAACAAGGAGATCAAAGCTATCTTTTTGTCTAGTAATTAGCAATTAAAGCACAGCTCACATTCAAAAAAAGCTAGATGATTCGTATCTGAAGACATGGAGTTTGAATTGACTCCAGATGATAAATTCGAGTTTTTCACTGCAAGTAAATAGTCATAATAAGGAACACAGCAAAATTATATATATTTTCATCACAGTTGAAAAACACATGCATATACATACCAGTGGCAGTGCTGACAAACAAGATATCAAGTGAGCAAGATCTAGCTTCATCAGCTAACTTGTTGACTTCAGGAAGAGTAAAATTTGCTTGGACTTGAGTATTTAAATCAATTCCAGGAGTGTTTCGAAAGATGAACATTCGACCGATTCGATACACGGCAGATTGCTTTTTTTTGTGTTTGGTGAATAAAACAAAAGTCATTGTATAACTATTAGATATACTGCATTTTACACTAAGGAATCGTAATTGAATCAACTTATCAGAAGCAGGGTTCCTACCCTTGAAGATCCATAATCAGAAACCCGCCTTGCGAGACAGATAGACATGGGAAACACATTTTGACTTTCCGTAATAGTCCGCATCAAGGAAACTGTCATTTGTATTCTAAATATGCAAATATCATATCTCATTAGCATCTTAGAACCAATATTTGTATACATTATATATTACTAAATTATTTTCAGATAAAACAGACTGAAAAAATGTCTCACATGAAATCACTAGAAATTACAGAAAGTTTGAGCTTATATGAAAGAATAAACAGACTCCAGCGTACAGAAAGAAAAGAAATTGCAAGGATGACATAAAATTAATTATCACAGTCTCAAACAGGACTAGATTTATCTTTTATCTTAAAAGAAGAACTAAGAAATTCACTAAGGCAAAAGGAAAAGGTTTACTAAATACATTGTTGAGGCCAGATTCCATAAATCTGCAAGAACTACTTGATTTGATAATCCTAATCTTAATTCGTTTTAGAATCATAAAAAAGCCAAAAATCTTAGTGTACATGTAGAAACTTGTTCATTCAATTAAGTTCGTTCATCTTCTTCATGCAAAGACCTAAGTTGCCATATTTTATTATAGTACCAAGCAAATACCCATTTATTCTTTCTCCATTCACAAGTTTCACACGTGTTATTAAACACAACCACAAGATGTTCATTTCAGCAGTCAACAATGACTAATTAAGTATTTCTATCTAATTTTGAACTGAATTAAGCAAGTATGAACAAATGGACAAAATGATGTAAATCTGTTAAAGACAGCAAGTTGGAGAAGGAAGACTATATATGAAACTTTTACCTTTTCTTGTGTTTTTCCTTTATCTGGTAGTGCAAACATCTCTGAAGAAATAATGGCTGCATAACAGAGACATTGTATTAGCAATACAACATGCCCCAGTAGTTCATAGAAAGAAAAAATTATGAGAACAGAGCCAACAAGAATACAGTTAGCCCTATGCCTCGCATATTCTAAAAGAATGAAAAATAATGACAATACTTTTACAAAGGCAGATAATTTTAGCCAATCAGATAGAGTACATTTCTCATGGCACGTCGCTGGAGAATATTGTAAAATTCTACGGGCTTGCAATAAATTGAAAGACTCTCTTCAGCTGCAAGCTCCTCTTCCGCAGATAAATGTTCACAAGCATCATGGTGGCTCCTGCAGGGAAAAACAGATATAATTACTGGTTAAGTTACAAAATTCTTTTGTAAAAATTAAAAGTTAACAAAAGGTAGTATTTGTCTGAAAGATGATATACGAGGTTGCACGAGCGGCAACAGGAATGCCTGGCATTCTTCTTATTCAACAAGCCTCAGCAACATATAATATTTATCTGAAATTCTGAATGTTTAAGAACGTGATATTTTCCGTTGCTAGTAAGAAACCTGCAATTGAAAATGGCACAACAAATCGTTCAAATATTGCAGACATAAATGGATTAGATTTTTATCATCAAACTCATTCTTTTATCAAGTTGAAAACCACTGGACTTATAAATGACAAAATGCTCCAAATTACAAAAACTCTATGTAACATATAATGTAGGGTGCCTGTTTTTAGCTCATTAAGACTTGAAAGAGGCCAAATGTCCTTGCCGATGACAATGAAAACTTAATGAAATTGTTTAATCGTCAATACGAAGATATCAAAATCACAAAACTTTCCCAAACTCTCCTCTCTTTCTTTTTGTAATATTTCACATGCGCAGGGAATCCAATCACAGGCCAACTCCTTGTTTTCTCCAGTCGTGGGAAACAGAAGCCTCAGAGGTGTCTCCCATTGCGGAAACAAGATGGCATATCCAGTTGCATGGAATAACAAAGTACACCACAAAAATGGATCACAAAACGAGAAAAAAAAGTAAATAACATAAAACAAAAGGATCAAAACAAATAAAGGGTTCAAATAACCAAAAACAGAGAATGCCCAGGAGAAGTTTTCAGGTAAGCATAATGATAAGAAACGAAAAATATAATAATCTTCCCAACAAGAAACCAAATGGGTAACAGAAAAAAACCTCAAAGTTCTCACTTTGACACGAACCGAGCAAATGGCAGCAATCGAATCCAAAATTGGTTCAAAACGTGCTTCAAAAGTGAAGTATGAGAGTGTGATCGCTCATTTCATATCGAACCTCGGAATTGAACCCAAAATTAAGACGCGAAATTGAAAATCGAATGTTCTCGAAATGATTAAAATCTAACAAAGCTGTTCTCTGTATGTCTCTTTCTCTATCTCTCTGATTAATACTCAAAAGAAACACATTTTTTTGCAGAGTTTGGGAAACTAAACAAATGCAAGTGAGGTAAGTAAGAAACTTCAAACACAATGCCCTCTGTGAGATAAAAAAAAAATACTATTATATACATCTGAAAAATAATACAATGATGAAAGCATTAAAACCCAAAAATAATATCCAAAAGTATAACTAAAAACGAAAATCGTTTATTTTCATTAATTATAACATGTAATATTATCTACACTCAGTTACCCTTTTAGTTTTATTACTTTTCCTTTCATTAAATTTAGTCTTTTTCATTAAGAAAGTATCGAATTAAGTTTTAAAATTTTAAAAATAAAGTAACCCTTTCTTTTAATATTCAATCCAGCATCTTAATTTTTAAAAATTAAGACATTTCCGTAAAATTAAATAAATTTCATTAGTTTTACAAATTGTTATTATTGGTTAATTATAAGTTATATAATATGAAAATTGAAATTATTAACATTTGTTTTTTAACAATTCTAATAATGCAGTTTTTAAAAGTAAAAAAATTTGATTGGATATTTTATTAACTTAATTTTATTAACAAACAAGACCAAATTGAAAAAACAAAAATATTAATGAAGCATATTATTTAGCATTAATGCAAGTGAAATGAAAGTAAGAATATGTTAACTAATTATTCAACTTAAACAAAAAGGTAGGACACAAAAACTAAATAATAATTGTTTAACTTAAACGAATATGAAAAACTAATTACTTCTCTAGAAAGGATTTATAATCTACATTTTTCAATATCAAATTATATTAATCATAAACTAAAAATTAATCGTTTTCTCAACAATTTATGACGAGTCTAATTTACTGGCCAAATAAATTAGTTTATTTTTAATGTAAAATTTTGTTATAAATTATCATCTACATCAAATGTCACTTTTTTATTAACAATCTTAGTTTATGTTTGATATAAATTGTTAATAAACTGTTATTAAGATTATCTAAGTATAACTGAATATAATTTATCCACAAAATGTTTAGTTAGAGAAATAAACAATTATTCAAATTCATTTAAAAATTTAAATAGATATTATATATATATATATATATATAATATAGTGTTTTGAACTAAATTTTCATAATATTTTTCAAAAAGAAAATGAAAAAGATTGTTAAAAGTAATCATTTCGTTATTTACAAAAGAATATCTCTTCCCCCTCACACACTATATGTGCTAACAGTATTCTTTTTCTTCTAAGATCAATAAAAAAAGCTTGGATCATTGTTCTTGACAAATATAAGTTTTACTTAAAATTTTATGTTGATAGGATTGAAAACAAAATCAAGCACATATTTTATTAATAAGAGTTGTTTACGTATGATGTATTTTTTTTAGGGTTCGTATTATGAAGGGTACACCATTATCTCTTGAAAAAGTAGTTTTCTTTCTATTGTGGGTAGAGTTCAATTAGTTAATTCAATGGTTTCGGGGTTTTTTTTAACAGCTTCCATATATACAAATGACGTACTATTTACATAAGAAATTATTTCTATGTAATTTTGTATGATTTAGAGATATTACTATAAAAAAAATTCATTTTTTGTTTGGAAGGTTGTATCTAACATGAGGTTAAACGGATCTTATGTAAATCTTAAGAGAGTGTGAAAAAGTTATTTCAGGTTATTCTTTGTAATTCTCAAGATATGTTTTGGTATTTATACTATATGACTAACAGTTGACTAGGTGATGAGTCTTAGCATATCTAAAGGTAGCTCTTCGGAAACTAGATTATTATTAACAAAAGTCGATAGGTAATTATTCTGATAATTATCAAACTTATAAATTAAGTATGTTTATGTTTATCAACTTTTGGGCTATAATTAGGACAATGCTAATTAAAAGTTCATTCTGAAACCTATAAATATATGTTTAAGGTAAGGAGATAGATTATTGTATTGTCGAGAATTAACTTTACTTACCAAACGGTCATCTATTGGCTTAAACATCGAAGTACTTTTTGCGGATAACCACATCGCATGGTCTAAAGGAAAGAAGGCACAAAAACTTGGATTACGAGGCAGTTTGGAGTTTGTAAGAAGCTTGGAGTACCGAACAGTTGACCTCGACCCCACTACTGAAACAATATCTAATAGTTTTGCATCCCTGAGGAGTATAGGCTAACAATAGTTTAAATATATATATATATTTATTTAATTCTCTTATATGTCATTTAAGAACAAAATTGTAATAAAGTTTCAGGCTTAACGAGACAAAAACATCAATTAACATCGATCATTCTCGTCAATGTCAGACAGAAGAAGGAAATTTTTCTTTGGGCCTTTATGGAGAGGATCGAGAAGGTGTTCCTGCATATTCAAAACTTTACTCCCGATGTGGCCATGCACCACTTGATAACAGTGTTGCAACCAAGTTCTTTTGTCAACAATCTATGCATGAAGTCAACCAAAAGCGTTGACGAACTGAGACAAAAAAGCAACCCAATTCATGCAAGTAAAAGATATGAGGGACTTTCGCAATTTGAAGTCGAGAAGAAGGTGGCAAATAAGAAACTGTCTGGTGGGAAGAAAAGACTGAAAAGGTTCTCACTTTAGCAACTACAACCCTTTCAATGTTCCACGAGCCAAAATATTGGAAGAGACCCTCAATGTCAATTTTTGCCAGCACCAAGGAAGAAACTAACCCTCTAACACCGATGATAATAAGTATTGCCTATACCATCCAAACCTCAGTCACACTACCGACTAGTGCTTAGCGTTGAGGGACAAGATCGAGGAGTTGGTAAGGGTTGACCACCTAAAGTAATTTGTCAGGAAGGACCAGGCGTAAAGGAGCCCATATAGGAGGATGAGTCTGACACGAAGCCTTAGGCTTGAACATAAAATTGAGAGATGAGAGAATCCTCTCCATGGATAAGTATAAGCAGAAGTCAGGCAGGAATCGTCCGTTGAGAGGTTACATCAACATGATCTCTAAAGCATTTGCAAGAGGAGGATCCTCGGCATCGACACTTAAACGACAGATTAGAGTGCTCAAGTCGGTAAATTTGGCAAAGCGTAGGATCAAGAGCATGTTGTCCATCACCTTCACCGATGAGGACTTTAAAGCACTAGACCTTGAGCAGGATGTCCTGATGGTCATCTCCATAGAGTTGGCCAACTATGGGATTGGAAAGGTCTTAGTCGACTAGGAAGGCTCGATCAATATCCTCTATTAGAAAATCTTCCAGAAGATGGATATCTCTAAAGACCTTATTGTACCATATAACTAGAAAATCATTGATTTCTTCAGTGAACGGGTGGATACGTGCAGTTACCTGGACCTGTAAACCAGAATCAGATCAAGAAAGGACGGTCTAGAGGTAAGAGTGTGCTACCGGTTGGTCGAGGCCAACATGTCCTACAACGTAGTGATAGGTTGATCGTGCTTGAATGAGTTTGACACAATCATATTCACCCCATACTTGGCCATGAAGTTCCCTTTGGACAAAGGGGAATCTGTATTGTACACGTTGACTAGCATATTTCCCAGGAATGTTACACTTTAGGGTTAAGGTTTAAATGTTTTTTTGGTCCCTAAGTTAAGTGCTAATGTTCACTTTAGTCCCTTGTTTTAAAAGTGTGTGAAATCGGTCCTTACTTAATAAATTTTGCATCAACGTCATCCCTTCCGTTAAATACTACAAACAAAGTTAACTTTTTCTTTCTCTCTCTCCTACTTTTCTGTAGAATGCAGCCTTTTGGCAACCTCTCTCTTCTACTTTTCAGTGGAATGCAACCTTTTGGCACCCTTTTGTCAATGTTGGTAGCATAAATTAATTACTTTTGAAATAAACAGTATTAAATTAATTACTTTAAGCTTTTTGGTTTGATAACAGTTAGCAAAAAAAATTGTGAACGTTTTGCGAACAGTTACCAGAATAACTTGAAAGCCATATCCTCCTCTTAAATGTCAGCACTATCATCTTAAATCTCACCACCTTGAAAGCCATATCCTCCTCTTAAATCTCAGCATTATCCTCTCTGGCTGCCACATTTGCGAACCAATGATATGCTAATAATTTTTTAAGCTGCTGTAACAAGTCATTCTGTTATTTATTTGTTGAAATGAAGTGTCATGTTATGTAATGTGCTTGATATATTTTGATGGAAAGCATGGAGTGTCTTCCCGTGATATAATTTGCAATCACGAGGGAAAGTTTCTCAATTTTTCAAAAAAAAATTAAGTGTTTAATATTTTGTTTAAAACAAAACTTGGCAGCAAAACTGGAAGAACTCATCTAGATCTTTAAATCCTATGTTCATGGATCCAACAAATCCTGCTTGGGGATGGAGCTGGTTGGAACGATGGATGGCAGCTCAGCCATTAGATAACCGTAGCCATGTGGATAAAGAGTTAAATGATCATGGATCCGTGAAAAGCTCAAGCCACAACATTACTGGTGGAGAAATCAGCAAGTCATTTGCTCGTTTCCAGCTCAATTCTTTAAAGCACTCTCCAACAGCCAGCCAAAATCCTGGCTCACCAAGCTTTTAGTCCACTCCTTCCAAGCGAGTTTCAGCATCTGCTAAGAAATTAAAGAAGGCAAGTCCAAAGGGCAGCTGGATTACAGACGAGGACTCTAAAAGCTTGGTGAGTGTCCAGTCAGATCGGTTCTGGAGACACTCGATCGCAGGTTCATCGATGAGAGACGATGGGAGCCTTGCCAACTCTCTAGCAATTCCAAGCTACATGGTGCCAACTCAATCTGCAAAAGCCAAATCTAGGACAACTTCGTATGTTTTTATTCAATTTAAACGTTTTGGTTTGATAACAGTTAGCAAAAAAATTTGACGCAACAAGTTTTTAGAAAAAAAACTGTCTGAAAAACTTGTTGCATTCAGAGAAATTTAGGGAAGCAGAAGAGAGAGAAGGAAAAAGCTAATGCCGTTGGTGGGTATTTAACAGAAGGGACGACGTTGACGCAAAATTACTAAGTAAGGACCGATTTCACACACTTTTAAAACGAGGGACTAAACTGAACATTAGCACTTAACTTAGGGACCAAAAAAGCATTTAAACCTTAGGGTTAAAGAGGTGCCTTACCAGTCGCCCATAAGGCCAAACGATCGGAGGTGGCAATGGCTGCCCTAAACCCCTACACCAATACAGATGACTAGATGGAGCCTCAGGAGGAACCGGAGGACCTCAAAATAGGTTAATCTGATGGCCATGTCACGAAACTTGGTAGTGACTTAAGTCGAAAATAGGAGCAGAAGTTGGTGAAGGTGCTTCTAAATAACAAGGACTTGTTCACGTGGACATTTGGATATCTACACAGAAGTTAGACGTATCACATAGAAAAAGCGAAAGCTTGGGGATGAAGGGGAGGAAAAGGGACAACTAATGAGCATTGTAAGACAAGTGCTCACTAAACCCTCGATCGGAGAGTGGATTAACACATTAATAGTCGATCAGGAGGATTGGAGAACGGAAGTATGAGCTTTGATGAAGCAATAGGAAGAAGGCCTATTAATCAAATCAACATATTTAAGGCGAATTGCATGGTTTCTAACATTCAGCGACGACCTCTACACCACACCCCTCCTCAAGTGGTTATCTCAAGAAGAGGTATGGTATGTTATTGATGATCTTCATAATGGCGTCTACGATGTGCACACCAGTTGGCGAGCTATAAAGGCGAGGGTTCTCCAAGCCAACTACTTCTGATCGACAGTCAAATTTGATTGCAAGAAATTCATAAAAGGTGCAATAAATGCCAACAACATCATAATGACATCAGGGCGCCCTCTTCAAAGCTACATAATATTGTCTCCTTCTAGTAATTCACGCGATGGGAAATTGAAATAGTTGGAACGTTTCTAGTCGGTAGAGCCCATAAAAAGTTTATCCTAGTGGCAATAAACTACTTCACCAAATGGGTAGAAGTCGAAGCCTTGGCAACCATAACTACTTGGTAGGAAAAGTCTTTCATTTGGAAGAAAATCATTTGCTAATTTGGTTTGCCTTAAATGATCGTTAAAGATAACAGTCGTTAGTACATTAAAAAGAAGTTGGTAGAGTTTTATAAGGAATTGGGCATAAGACATGTCACAAGCTTCGTGGAGCACCCTTAGACAAACGTCCAAGCGGAAGCTATAAATAAAATCATAGTCGTTGAGCTCAAATGAAGAATGGAAGAAGCTAAAGGATCTTCAATGGACGAGTTGCCACAAGTTCTATGGACTTACTGATGCACGTCATATGGATCAACGAGTGAAACCTCATTCAACTTTATATATGAAACAGACATCATGTTATTGATCAAAGCGGGAAAGCCCCATCTAAGAAGATGGATTCAAGACTGGGACATCAATGTCGGGCATCTCAGAGTTGAACTTGACACTACAGTCGAGCGTAGGGAAAAAACAGTCTTTCGTAAGGAAGGTTGCAAGAGGATGGTCGCACGAAAGTTCAATGTTAAGGTCAAATCGAGGAGCTTTGTTGAGGGAGACTTGGTGTAAAGAAAAAAAATGATGTCACAAAGAAGTCTTCGCATGGGAAGCTCACACCAAATTGGGAAGGATCGTTCAAGATAAGAAAAAACATGAAGAACGACGCTTATCAACTCGAACATCCAAGCAAATATATTGTACCCAACACCTGGAATGCATCTCATCTTAAGTTTTACTTTAGCTTACTCAAATTTAATTATCAACTGATGTGATAATCAATAAAATGATGAATCTCAAGCCATAACTACATCTTTATATTAGTATGCCATGAAGATTCTATCGATCGATTAAGGAAGAGTTTGTCCAATGAACCCCTACCAAACTGATCACATAGTTGGCTAAGGAAGAGCTCACCAAACCTTTTAATCCATGAGTTAAGGAAGAGTTCTACCGGAACCCCTATTGTCTCACAAGCGATCCATTAAGGAAAAGTTCATAAAAGAACCCCTACCGAGTCGCTCACCTTGAAAATGGTTGAAGTCTGTTTAATCAACATACAAAACTGCACGTTAACAATTAAGGACCAGTTTACCAAAGTGAACCCTTACCAAATGATCATTCTTAAGTGACCTAAAAATCACTTAAAAAATTTTCAAATCAATGATAAATGTGAAATGCTTGGTTAATGATGAGTTCTGAAAGAACCTCTACCAAACGTTTATTGGCAAAATGTGTTAAGGTAAAATGTTGCTATAATATAAAAAGATCGATCAAAAGGAAAAACAACACACAGTAATGAATACGAGTGTGGAAAAGAAGACTTTGTGTTGCTTTGGTTAAAAAGGGAGAACTATAATATAACAAGGCAAATATGTAACGCCCCAAATTTAGGGTGTTACAGGTTATTGCAAAAAAACGAATTCTTTAAAATTCCTTATAACACAAAAACATATTTTTCAAAAACCTCAATATTTAAACTTGCAAAAACAAATCAATTTGCATTATTCCAAAATCCTTGTTCAAATACATAATTAAAAAAAGGTTTAATACCTATTTTGGTCCCTCGAATCATGACGTTTGTTCAAAGTTGTCATACCTTTTAAAAAAAGTTTAAAATTGTCTCATATTTTGTATAAACGGTTCAAGTTGGTCCTTTTTGCTTACGGCGTTAAAAAAGCTAACAACATAATGATGTTGCAATTGTGACCCAATTGATGTGGCAATATTAATGTAAAAGGAAAGGAGGGTACCCAGGAACCAAAGAGCAACACAAAAACTAACCACTGCATCGCTGCAGTGTAACCGAAGACATCGGTGGCGCCGTGTTTAACGTCGTTGTCGGTGACACTCCCATCTCTTTCTTCTTCTTTGAGCGGGATTTTCTTCAAATCCCCAAGCCTCTTTTTCAGAGTTTTCTCCAAATTCACGGGGTCTTCCCAGTTCCTCCTCTTTTTTTATGTTGTTCTAAGCATCCTAAAAATTTAACCTTTAGCTAATATTTCATTGATGAGGTTAATAGTTGGCTCCTTCCTTATTCACACCTTTACTAACCTTTCTTTCTGAAATTAGCCAAAGAATCTAATATTTGAATAGATAGCCATCAATTTATACAATAGTATACTTAATATTGAAATGTTTAAAAAGTGCTAATGTACAAAATTATAAGGAAGTGAAGTTTTTATATAGTTCCCCATTTCTTACTTGGAAGTATTCTGGACCAAGAGATTGAGAATTTGTAGGCATCCATGTTCATTTCCTTAATTATTTCAATATCTTACTGTATTATCAGATATGAAAACAATTTCAATTATGCTTTATTTTTATTGCTTCACTAGACATTAATGTATTCAAGGATCCTTATTATCATTACCTTATAGTGATGGTGTTGATCAATGCTAACATCTTCATTACTTCTGTCCAGTATTTTATCTGTCATGTTTCAAACAAAATATGCTACAATTTGTAACTATAGACATGTCTCTGGCACATCAAGAACATAATGATAGTTTCAGAAGAAATAAATTTCCTACAAAATTTTATCCAGAATTTACAATATCTCGCTATATTATAAACAAAATATCTCACAAAATATAAAAGGTTATCACGGTTACAAAATAAGTTACAAAACCACCATGTAAAACCTAAAGTGAAACCAACAAAATGGATTTAGATCTAAATGATCTCTTTGAAAAATAGGCTTTTTTTATACACATGATGGATTAATTTGATCCACATAGCCAACCAACCATAATAGCAGAGAAAAAGCTTCTTTGTTGTTGTAATCACTATGTATAAGAAGTCTTTCAGAAGCCTAGCATAAGCCGAAATTTAACAACATGAATATTTTTCCATCATTCAGAACTTACTGACAAGGCAGTCATATTTGTCAACTCTTGCGTTTGTCAACCAAAAATCTAGAAAGGGTTCTAATATCAGTAGTGATGCGGCCTGTGCAGGTGCTATATGTGCCAATAGGTTGAAAGAACTTAGAGAATACTTCCTTTGAAGATAATGAACATACTGCACATAAAAAGTTTAAGTACCAGGTACAAATTAATAAGATACAATTTAAATTAAGGTATAGTGAGATAGTCTGAAATAAGTTGTGCATGCATCTTAGAGAAATAACATATATTTGTGAGATTATAGTGCCACATAAATTTGGAAGCTAATAAATGGCACATACAAAAATGTCATACATACATATTGTTGCATAGAAGTGATCCACACTACAATGAAGGCAACAATGAATCCTCTAGCGTTAACACTCACATTAGTAACAGTGCAAACACCAACACCCAAAAGAACAACACCTATACTTCGTAAAAAAAATTGTCCTTTTTAACCAAAATATTTTGTTGGAAAGATTCTAGCTTCAATGATTAATGTATTTCTTCTTTACTCCTTTAGTGTAGATTTGCATTTTTTTCATTTGGTCATCTAAAGTATCTTCAAGATTCAGATATTGTTTCCACTCAGTTTTAGGTCTGCAAATCTTCTTTTCCCTTTTGGTTATAGTATTATTATGAAGATAGCTCTTCATTTTTCTTCGAGGAATAGGGTTAGTGAGTTTGTGCTCCTTATCGTAAAATGAGATTATGTGGTCAACGATGGGTAAATGAAAAGAGGAAATTTGTTACATCTATAGAAGAACGAGATGGGAGCGTCACCGACGGCGACGTTAAACACAACGCTAACGACGTCTTTGTTTGCACCGCAGCGGCGCAAGGGTTGGTGTTGGCGTTGCTCCTTGGTTCCTGGGTGCCCTCCTTTCCTTTTACAATAACACTTATAAATCAATTGGTCACGTAATAAAAAATTAGACAGGTCACAGTTGTCACATCATTACGTCGTTAGCTTTTTTAACGTCGTAAGCAAAAATGACCAACTTGAACCGTTTTTACAAAATATGGAACAATTTTGAACCTTTTTTAAAAGGTAGGACAACTTTAAACAAACGTCATGATTCGAGGGACAAAAATAGGTATTAAGCCTTAAAAAATAATAGAAATAATGAAGGAATAAAGATAACTTCAAATTACATTATCACAAAAGTTTATACCAAAAGAACTTTTAAAAAAACTCAAATCTTTTCTCCCGTCATCTCTCACATCTATTATGCTTTTGGAACATCTGGAATATCATATGCTCACGTATAATAAATTATACGATCATCATCGAAAATTTCATTTTCACAAACACACACAAACACACACACACGTATGAGATAAGCTACTAATAAAACAATCATAAAAACAAGATACATACATATTGATTATATCAACAATAGTCAAACACCTCATACATAAAAGTAATAACAATAGAATTCCTAATCCCATAAACATAACATATCAATCATATATGATTACTCATTCCCCGGGCCTCGATCATCCATCCTCAATCCACGACCCTTGATCCTTGATCCTCGATCCATATCCTCAATCCTTGATCCTCAATCTCTAACCCTTGATGTCATTACTCACATCTCCCACATAGACCATTTGTCTATCAACTCATTAGCACCTATGCTAACTACTTACTACAACCATTATAGTATCAGTACTATCAAAATAGCATAACTTGGAGCATCTTCAATACCATGATCATCATCATAAATACACCATCATCACGACTATCCCAATCATGTACAACACCATGAACCTCATCATGACAAGACTCAGTCACACTCTTGTACCCTACCTCACCCACTTGTAGGCTCTCCGACAAGCATACTCGAGTCATCCCTCTTATGACTTTGGACTTGTTTTCCTATCACACAAGGTTGAACATCTATCCCCCTACCAAAGAGATTTAGCACTCAAATACCATTCTCTTTTCTACAACTATTTGCCAAAGAGAACATCACTCTCTTTTTAATAACCAATGCCAAAGAGAGTCACTCCCTTTTCAACAATCAATGTCAAAGAAAGTCAGATAACAAGGTGTTTAGTCACTCATGACTTTGCATTAACAAAAAAAAATTAAAATAAACTTAGCATATATATATATATATATATTCTAATTTATGTGTCTATTTAGAATGATTTACAATATTGGTTAATATGTATATTTTCTAGTATAACATTCAATGTATATTAAAACTTTTCTCAAAAAAGGTATTTGGCGATTAAACTTTTTAGGTCTCAACACACATCCACTTTAAAAAAAACAAATTTGATATCTCACCCACGTCCCAACAACACAAAACCACAAAGAAAATCAACCTAACTCAAATTCAAATATTACATCTTAACACTTACCATACACAAGTAAGTTCAAGATCTTGTTCTTTATTATTATGGCTTAATTTTTAATTTAGTCTTCTAATTTCATTCAAATTTTTTTAAAAAAAATCCTAGTAATTGGTTTTTCTAATTGAGTTTTTAAAAACATTAAATTTAATCCTTTAATTTTTTAAAAACATAAAATCTAGTCATTTAGTTTTTTAAAGACATCTAATTTAATTCTTTTAGGTGCTCGCTGGTCTTTAAATTTTTAACCAATATGCTATTTTTCTTCTTCATTCACCATGTTCTTAGGTTTATTCTTTTTAGACCATCATTCATGGCGAAGCAGGAAACTAATAATCAACCAAATTAATAAAATAACCAAATATAATGTTTTAAAAAATTAAAAAACAAAATTGGAAAAATAAATAACTAGGAATCTTTTAAAAATTTGAATGAAATAAGAGAACCAAATTAGGAATTAAAATTAATATTATTAATAAATATATACACAATAAATATTTAAATAAAATTCACTAATCTTAGAGTGTAATAATGGAAATCACTTTTTTAAATTCTTGCACTTTTCAGAAGATGCAAATCTAGAATTGGTTTTAGCTATTCATTTCAAAACACTTCATCATAAATGTATTAATTAAGAAATAATGCTTAGTATGTTCTGATATATTCATTCTTCCACAATATTTTAATCGGAAAACATTTTAAAAGTTGGTGCTGTAGAAAACCCTCTATTTCTACAAAATAGTACATTTTCAGACATATGGTTCCCACTTATATTTAATGGTAATCGCTTGCCTGTGTAACACTGTATGATAAGAAGACTGAAAATCGAGCATATCTCTTTCAGACTTTTTTCCTTACATGTTAATTTTTATATTTTTAATATGTTTAATGAATGTTCAACTTTCAATTTATAGATAGATTCCTACCATATGAGACACGTACCTAACTCAGATAATCAATATAAGTGCTTGCTTGTAAGTCTAAGATAATGGGCAATTTTACAAATTTGGATGATCTTGTTGGATTTTTCTGTGTTGTTCTTATGTTGTGTTTTCAAAATACACTGGTAAACACAGATTTTGATGTTTTAAAATATTTTAAAAATAATTTTAATATACTACCATCAGAGTATTTTTAGTACTCAACAGAAACAATACTAAAAATCCAGCATAAAATCTGGACTCCAATTTTACACTTCGGAATAAAAGTTGCCAGTTCATGCCAAGAGCATTAGGAAGAGCCAAGCTTTTCAAAAGGTTTTAAAAAGTTTTCCAGATAAAGCATTTCAAAAGGTTTTAAATTTTGACATTAGGAAATCAACATTCCAAACTATATTTAAAATCATTTCAAAAACATTAGTCCATAATTAAAAATTTTATCATACAATACTTTAGAATGACCAGTCCAGAATAGTAAAAATCAACTATGAAATCTGCATTTCCTATGTTATTCAAAATTCTCATTTCTAAGTATACCTTTGCAAAATGTTTAATCCAAAAAGCTTTAGCGTGTTTCAAACAGTACTTTTCAAAATAATATGAGAACTTTTAAAGATCATTTGCATATTCAGAAGAGGGAGATGTGCCAAGAAAACATGAGTACAAGAAGCAATTGCTCTTAGAAAAATCAGGTTCATGCTTCTTAAGAAATTAGGAAGGGGAATCAGAAAAATCATGCATTGAAATGAAATGCAGCTTTAATTGAGAAGTTAAAACAAATCCAGTCACAGCATTTCACTTTGGTGTCAATCTCATTACTTCACCAGAAATCACAATATATTCAAAGGTTTTCAACAACTGTCAACAGTAGCTAAAACTCATTTTTGAATGCACTTTCACACAAACTCCCATTAAGCAGTTATATAAGTCTAATGTAATGTATTGATATGAATTCAGAATCATAAAGTAACCATGTCACTACCAGCCATCCTGCAGAAACAGTTTTAGGATTGGCTGCTTTGCACCACTTTTTGGGATTCTATGAAGCAACTCAGCTATGAATCTCAGAAAGTATAGTTTGTAACTATAAGCATGACGAAATAATCCAGAATCATCCATATAGAAAAATAGACAAAGTCTAAGTTGCCAAGAAAACTAGTTGAAGAGTAACTGCATGAACAACAAATTGCAATAATATCCAAGTCCCCGTGTTTCCTTTTTGAGATTTTGTCAAAGTCCAACAATTTACCCCGATCATATGAGAAATGATGAGGACAAAACTTCACTATAGGTGCAGGAAATGCCTGGAATATTTCTCTTTGGACCCAAACTCTTCAGCAGAAATTGAGATATGTAGCTCTGATATGCTCTTCAGAAATACAAACAAAAGGAAAGAAGCAAACAGCAGTCAATACAATTGATTCGCCATTTGATATCTAAGTCTATTATGGAGTTTAGGTGTGTGATTTTCTTGCTCAGTGGGAAATGACTTTGGAGCTAGAACTAACCATATTTTTGCCATTAGATGGACGTTGAATGGAGACTTTTGCACCCTGATTTTGAAAATCCGACTGCAGCATAAAGGAAGTTATGAACTAGTACATCTTTGGAACCATGAAGAATAGATAACAAAGCTTGAAATGGATTATTAGACCAAAAATATAGTGCCATGCATATCATATACTATAAATAAGTTGTGTAAAAGGAAGCATAGTAATGATAGTGTTTTATCCTCAAACAAAAAAATAATTGTGTTAATCATCATACCTTCAGAATACATGGAAACAAATCCAAAGTTGTGCAAATCTCAGTTCGGTGTCCCAAACGAAAACTAGGAAGATAATTCCAAGCCATATAAATTGATTCTAAATTTGTTTTCCCCAGAAGACAGTACTCTCCAGCTGTCAAGCACAAAATGAAGAACAAATTCCATCATGTACTAAAAAATCATTTGGGGGAAAACTAATCTATTACTTCCATTCATCAAAAATATATTTTACAATGCATTAATTGTGTATTTGAGTACCTTAGAATATCTTACACAATTTGAAGAGAATACAATGGAATAAATTAGTTACCCAATTGAGAAATTACAGTTCATTGTGTTTACTGATTTTAATAATTTAATTAGGGATTTTGTAGTCTTTTTGTACTAGAGGGCTTCATCTTGTGATTGTAATATGTACTTGGCCAAATTATTAGTATACTACTGGGTTAGTATTTTGTATCACATGAAGAACAAACCATATCTGAAATTAAGGAAGCATGGTACCTAACAAACTAGAGACAAAAATTCTATTGTGTTTGCCAGTAGTAGTCTTGTAAAGGGCTATCTGAAATTTACATGATTAGTTAGTTAGCCAAAATTTTAGGGGTTAATTTGGTTTTAGGCATCCACCTTGTACATAGTTAACTAATATTTGTCTAAAACTTGTCAGAGAGTTTCTTCTACTTAGCTTATGAGAGAAGCTTCTCAAACTTTAGGTAGTTAGCATAGGTTTACCAAACTAGACACACACTTAAGAAGATCTAGTACAAGCTTCTGTTTTTCAATAAATATAGTGTAAACAAAGTCATTTGAATACTCTGAATGATTTTATTTTTTTCCAATTTCTAAAATGTAGGAATACTCCTCTTGGATTTGATATCCACCCTTAATTCTTATCTTTGAGTATCCATATTCAGAGAGGAAAATCCTCTTCCAATCATCAATCTCTTCCATATTTTGCTTTTCATTTGGTTGTTCTGTGTTATGATCGAATGGTTTAACCAATCCCTAGGAGCTTGGCTTGGCTCAATTGCATTGATGCTGTAGAGATTGTAAATCCTCCAAAGAGGAATTCATCAATGTGTTACCTTGTGATGATAGATTGCATTTTAATACCAATTAACACAGTTAAGTAGCCCAACAAATATATAAACGACATCACAGTAGTTAAGATGGGCCAATAATAATTTCTATTTCTAATACCATGCTAGATTTTATCTTAAAACTGAAAAGGCAACAAATTTTATCTTAAATTCACATAACATTAAGGGAAATTGCCCATCAACTATATGAACTGCACCCCAATAATTGATGTATGTAATCTGGAACTTTTCACCACCAACAATCATCCCAATGTAGAAATCACTAAGCATATAATATATGAAGCAAGATTCACTTTCATGGTTAGAAATGTAGAAATATGTCACTATTTGTAGCATGGCAAAACTTCATAATGTCGCATGTCATGTAACAGAGAATATTGCAAATCTGGTAACTATGTTTAGTAGTCCTACTATATTAGTAGTACTTGACCTAATTATTAGTATATAGATCACATCATGGGGCTAGTCAGTCAAACCATAGTAGTACTTTTCCTAATTATTAGCATATAAAATATGAACATGGGGCTAGTTCTTGTTGTAGGCTCCAAAAAATTTGCAATTAAAGCACATCTCACATTCACCAAGAGGCAGATGATTCGGATCCAAAGGCGACAAGTTTGAATCAACTCCATTTGATAAATTTGAGTCCTCAGCTGCATGTAAATAGTCATAATAAGGAACTTGGAAAAATTGTGGATACTTCTATCACAATAGCACATACATACCAGTGGCTGCGCTGAGAAACAAGAGTTCAATTGTGTCAGATTTAGCTTCCTTCGCTAACTTATTCAATTCTGGGAGTGTAAACTTTACTTGGACTTCAGAATTCAAATCAACTTCACGGGAATTTCGGAAGATGAAAATTCGGCCAATTTGATAAACAACAGTATCCTTTTTTGTTTTTGGTATGTTAAAAAACAAAAAGATATTGTCATACAGTTTTACACTAAGAAGTAAGAAACTGGTTAGTATAAGAAATAGAAACTGAATCAGATTTTAAGAAGCACGCTCCTACCATTGAAATTCCATTATTAGGAGCCCGCCTAGCCAGACAGAGATACATAGGAAAGACACTTTTCCCATTATTGGTAACCTTCTTTATGCAAACTGTCATTTCTATTCTACATATGCAAAAAAAAAAATATCTCATTAGCATATCAAAAATTATATTCAGATAGAACATAATGAGCGCAATGTCTCATTGGATTATTGTAAATTAAAGTTTATCTGGAAAAGCAAAACCCCACAATAGAACAAAAAAAGGAGTCATGAACAAAAATAAGAAACTTAATGTATCTTCATCATCTCAAATAGAACAAGATTTTTCCTTCTCTTAAAACAAGAAATTAGAAATTCATCAAGACAGAAGGAACACGATTGCTAAATATGCTCTTAAGACCAGTTAGATACGCTTGATAGAAACATCAAAGTTTAAGTTTCGAAACTTAATCATTCAACCAAGTAACCTCTTCTTCGTATCAGAGACTTAAGTTGCCTCTAAATTTCTGATAATGGTAAGAAAACACTTCTTTTTGTTTCTCCATTCCCAATATTACATTCATGTCTCTATCTGAATCACAAAAATATTCATTACCTCATTCAACACACAGAAACTTGACTAAAAGAATCTTCTAATTAATTTTAAACTGAACATAGCATATACGAAATCATGGACATAATGCATGTAACTGATCTCAATTGATAAAAGGGAGCAAGTTGGAGAAGGAAGTCTATATATTATAACTTTTACCTCTTATTGTGCTTCTCCTGTATCTTGTAGCGCAAGCATCTTCGAAGGAATACCGGCTGCATAGCAAAAACCAATTCTATTAGAAATACAGCATGCCATAAGTAATAGTTTATCAGCAACCCAGTATCTTCAAGGACCAGAAAATTTACGAGACAATTATACCGAGAATATACAGTCAACTCAGTATCTCATACATATACTAAATCAAATGATAAGAACAACAACACAAAATTATGACAATGCAAATCATTTTAGCAAATAAGATAGAGTACATTTCCCATAGAACGTCACTGAATAATGTTGCAGAGTTCTACGGGTCTGCAGAAAACAGAAAGGATCTCGTTGGCTGCAAGCTCCTCTTCTGGATGACTTCTGCAGGGAAAAACATATATAATCACTGGTTATGTTATAAATGCTTTTATCAAATGAAAAATGTGAGGCTAGCACAAAGGAAAGATACGAAGTTGCACCAGGTACACTTCTTATTAAAGAAGTATCAGATTCATATGATATTTACCTGAAACTCTGAATCTTTAAGAATGTAATATTTTCTCTATTGACAAATACAATTGAAAATGATTCAATAATTCATAAAAACCACAATTATTCAAATATGAAAAAATGGTACTCATAAATGGATTAGGCTCTGTAGCTACGCCAAAGCCTGAGTGTCAACAGATGAAAAAAAAAAAACAACATTCATAGCTTGAATCAAGTTGAAAACCACTGAGGTTGCTGATATCACTAGTTATCACAGCATGTGACATGTGCCTAGTGATGATAGCATAAAGGCATTATTGGAGTAAAAAGCATCATATAGAATTATATAGGTGCATTCTTCTATGCTCATTAATCTTTGAAAGGGGCCTAATGTCAATGAAAATAAATTGTTTAAGCATACACAAGAATACATCAAAGTATCAAAATGTCCTAAGTTTTCTTCTTTTCTTCTTTCCTTTTTCTTTTTATAACTCATATAAGCAGAGAATGTAAATCACAAGCCAGTCCTACTTTTTAGGAAACAGAAGCGTCAGTGATTTCTCCAATTGTGGGAAACATGACTGGTATATCCAGGTGCATGGAATAACAATGTGCCGTACAAGCATCAATCACACAGCAAGAATTAGAAAACAAAAAACATAAAAAGGGGTCAAAACAGATAAAGGGTTCTAAGAACCGAATAAATAGAGAATTCCCTGAACAGAAAAATACAATCTTGACAGCAAACAAGCAAATGGACAGGGAAAAAATAAAAACTGAAAGGTTCTTACTTTGAATGAACTATAAAAGGGGTGAAAGAGATGGAGAAGACAAGTCAGAGTGCAGTCTAAAAGGGAACTTTGAGATTATGGAACCAAACAAATGCTTCAAAAGTGAAGTGTGTGGAGTTTGTGATCATTCATCATTCATTTACTATGATACCTCAGAATTGAACTCAAAATGAAACAGAAGAGATTGAAAAACCAATATTGATCTCTCTCCCACTCTGTCTTTGTTTCTCTTTGATTAATGATAAAAAGAAGGCTGATTTTGGTGCAGACTCAGAGGAGTGAAAGTTTGAAATGCAAGCAAGTGAGGTAAGAAAGAAACTCAAAGTTTGGAAACGCTTCTGACAATAAACTAAAAATTACAAAAGTAATGAATACAATAAATACAACATTAATAAGTGTATTAATTTATATTTTAATAATTACTTGAATTAACATTAATATACAATGATCTTTGTCAGATATAATAAATATATTAATTTAAACTTTAATAGTTACTTAAATTAACATAACTATAGAGTCATCTTTGTGAGAAATTTGTTTATGTATCATATAATACACGTTAAAATTAACGTTATTAATTTTAGCATTTAATATATTTTTAATTTTTAAATTTAAATGTGAAATTAAAATTTATTCAGTCACATTTTGATATATTTTTATCTTCAAATTTAAAAATAATAAATATAATTTTTTTAACTATTTGTGTCAAACTTTTTTTATATATTAAATTGTATAACATTTTGACTTGTGTAAATAACTAAAAAGTTGATCAAAAATATCATTTAACATATTAAAAAATTTCATACCATTTAAGTTAAAATTTTAATGATTATATGTATTGATATTTAAAATTTGAGGACATGTTTCTTAGTTTGAGAATGATGAATTCTAATTTTCTATTTGAATTTAAAAAACTAAAAATATATATAACTTTTGATTTAATAATGATAACAAGTACTAAAATTTAAATTATCATATTTACTAAATTTTTCAATATAAAAGTGCTTGAAACTATTTTAAGATATAAGATTTTATAGGAATCAATCTTTAAAGTTTTTAAAACTTAGTATGTATAAAACATGGTCTTTTTTTTTATAGTCTTATTTAATATCAATCGACACTCACTTATATATAACACTTTTTCCTCATGTTATGTTAAGATAAGAAATGGATTAATATATTTTATTTTTTTATCGATATGAGATCTTTAACACCCTTCTCATGTCAAATTAAAAAATGAGTTTAATTTATCTTATTTTTAATCAATGTAGGATTTTTAACACCTCTCATACCAAAATAAGAAGCCTCACTCAATTGTAAAAAATCTTGTAAATTGAGATATTTGTATCAAATTATATACTATAAACTCATGATATCTTTAATCAACGTGAGATTTCAAACACTTACATGTTTATAAAGTCAACTTATAATAATAAAATAGTTTGTTAATATAAAAGAATGTATATAGTTTTTATAAAATAAATAAAAGTATTAAAATTTTTAATATTAATTTAATTGTTTCATAAAAATTTTCTAGTTATATTTTTGTATGTCATGTTATATTTGTGAATGAATTAGTTTATGAGCTTATTTATTGAATATTTTCAATCTAATAAATTAGTTTATCTGTTCAAGATTTATAAAATAGAAACTTACCAATTATCAACCAAAATAGTTTACTTGTTGATAAAAAAAATATTAATAAATGTAAATTTGCAAAAGAGATGTAACTATATAAATTTTATTATATAAGTACACTTATTTAATACAAAAAATATTATTATATAACCATAATTTTTTTAAAATAATTACGTTATTATTAATTTTTTTAGTACTTTTTAAAATTCTTTGTTTCTTTTATTTGGATAATTCATTTTATGTAATTGTGTCGATCTAATGGGTATTAATTCCATTTATCTTTTATTTATTTTGTGAAAAAAAAAATCTCATTTTAAACTAGTGTCACATTATTTTTTTTTCACAACTTTCATTATTTTGCAATATGAGTAATTTTCACATGCTATCGTATAATGAATTACTTTATTTTCTTAATGTGAAAATGGGTTTAAAATGCAACGTAACATGTAATCTCAAAAAGAAGTTTAAAATTAATATTAAATATTTTATTCAAAGTCACTTTATCATATATAATTTTAGAAAATTCAAAATCATCAATATAATTTATAATTTAATTATATTATATTTCATTTATGTTAATCCAACTTTTAACATTCAAATTCAATATATATATATATATATATATATATATATATATATATATATATATATTAATCTACACTAAAATCATGCTTTGATTTTTCTCACATTTCACACACTCGATTTGTATCCTTATTTTTATGTGCATTGCTCACATCAAAATTTTCTCAACAATTTGGTAGATAGGATGTTCCATTTTGCCAAATTTTGGGTTGATTTTATGCGTTGATATGATAAGACTTTATGCTAGTTACATTATAATACTAAGAAAGTTCGTCTTTTTGTTCATCCATTTTAATTAGTGTCCTCGAAGTGTGTTCTTGCATTGTACAAATATTTATTAGAAAAATGTAGTGTACATTTTGCTTTATCTATCAATTATGATATTAAGAACAAATTGCAATTCAACTTTGGAACAAATAGAACATTTTCGAGTTTTAGTCATCCATGAAGGAAAAGTAATCCTTCTTTGTTTGTCATCACCAATCACCATTTGGTAGTCCCATGCGACACCCTTCGAAGGCTTAACTCTCCTACAAGTTTTATAGCATACTTGTCATATGATTAGAGGCACTAGTGTTAATAATCCATAAGTCACATTCTTTCTTATCAATCATCTTTTCAATTTCATTTGCCTTGCAAGAATTCAACACGACTGTCAAGATCTATAATTGCTCATTACTCGATTCTGCTACTTCTGATTTTTACTTCAAGTCATTGGTATCTGCACGAATATGTGCTACATTGACGCGAGTCATTTCTTCTTTCCCTGGAAAGGGCCTTATTCTTTATTGATTTCTTAGATTACTTTTGTTTTCATTTCGTGGCCTCTCTCCCCGTCATTATGGATAATCAATGATCTTGAAGTAATTTCCCTCGTCATGTCTTGTTTTTCCACAATGTGTGCACTAAATTGATTTTTCTTTTGCTTCATTATGCAACTTATTATTGGTCGTCATATTACACTTGCATCTCCAACATTTACTCTATGGGATTTGCTCGTAATTTGCTAGTTCATTCCACGATGTTTATAACTTCCCATAACAGACAACCATAATCATTCTTTATTGTTTGCATTATGTCAACTCTGACTTTAGTTGTTGGATTCTTGGTCCGTTCACAATCGAGAAATGTTCCTTGATATCATCCTACATGTCCTATGCATTTTTCATGTAGGCAACAATGGAACACAAACTAAATTCTACGGTGTTTAGTATCCAAGACATAAGCATTAATTGAGTTGTCCGCCAATCTTCTATCTTGGATATGTCTTCTTCAAGTTCCTTATGAGTTCCATCTCTGAAACCCCATTTTCTTTGAGGTTACAAAGAGATCTCCATTGCTCTAGCTTATTTCTCACAATTTTCTCCCTTTAATTGCATTTGTGTAATCACATTTTTGGGATTATCACTAAAATTCGTATCGTACGACAATGACCTTTTCTTCGAGGCCACACTCTTCCACTTGGATGATTGGATGTGTCTTCTTAAAGTTCCTTGTGAGTTTTATTTATAAAACCCCATTTTCTTCGAGGCCGTAAAAAGATCTTCCTTGCCCTAGCCTACTCCTTATAATTTTCTCCTTTTAATTGCACTAGTGTAATCACATTTATGAAATTATCGTTGGCATCAAGATTGTAGGGCAATGGCATTTTCTTCATTGCCTTGGTTTTAATTTTTTCGTTTCTCTATGACATTTTAGTAGTGCAATTGCGTCCTCAGGCTGTTGGATATTAGAGCTAGGTTAAGCTTTGATACCATGCCAAAATGTATTATAAAACTGTTATTTTGTATTGATTAGGATACATCAATATATACATAAAACATGAAAAAAAAAATCCTAGGCTACAATTACGCCAACTAATATGGTTGGTATCGTACAAATTAATATGCATTGTTGTCATGCCAAGATAAATAAGTAAATCACAATAATGTCCAATCATGACATGATACAATATACATTATATTCTTATTAAGGGGGAGGGAGGCAGGGATCATGAAGGAAGGGTGGAAGAGACGAAAGGATATTAGGAAGGAAGAGGAGCAACCATGGAAGAGAACACAAAAGAATGAGAAAGGGAGAGGAGGACACATATGTCAAAAAGTTATAGGACACATGTGTAAGTAAAAATGGTAGCGTGATTAATGAGTGCATATTTATGCCCATATTTATGCTTTAAAATTCAAAATAGATTATTGTGTTTAAATGGTTGATTTAAAGTGAATATGTGACAATTGGATTTATTGGGTTTGAGAATTAAAGATGCTTAAAATGTGTTTTTTAGTTGCATAAATTATGTTAGATGTTCTAATGTTTATTTGTGCAACTGAAGTTAAAATTTTATTCATTTAAAGTGCACTTAGAGGAAATTTCAGGGGCTTTTATGCAATTTTGGAAGATTAAGAAGGACATAAATGAAATTTCAGAGACAATTTAGTTGATATTTAAAGATAATTAATTTAATTTGAAAATATCAACAAGAAATATCTATCAGATATTCTTAAAAACTGATTAAATATGTTGATATGAGATAAAAGATCTTATTAATAGAGTATTCAAAGTCCCAATCAAGCCTGTCTAAAGAGACCTAGGGGAGGAAAAAATGATAACTTATTCATTCACTTAGACTCCTCCATTGGAAATAATCATCTATCACTCCTCTCATTTTATTTTACCATGTATTCCACTAACTTCCATAGAGGGCTAAACTTCTAGGGCTATTCCACTGTAATTTCATTATGGATTCTGATGTTAGGTTGAATTAATGTATTTGTTTCTTTTTGATTATTGATTTGAGTTATCCTTTTTCTATGTCTTTCATCTATCAATTACGTTAAAAGTAATGATTTTTGCATATTAATCATATAAGTTCAAGGGTTTTTAGGTTTGATTGAGAATGTACTTTGATTGAATTTAGGAACTTTTATATGATTAAACGAGTTTTTACTACTAATTGAGAATGTACTTTGATTGGTGGTAAAAATTTAACTATAATTAATTGATAATTTACTTTGATTAATTAACTTTTAATTTGGTTAGAAGATTAATAGACATGATTAAACACAATAGAATTCGATTGAGAATGTACTTTGGTTGAATTCATTGTCAATAATCTAGAAAGATCTTATATTTGATTGAGAATATACTTTGGTTAATTATAAGATCACCCTCAAGTTAATTAAGAATGTACTTTAATTAATCTGAAAACCAAACAATAATCAATTAAATAATAATATGTGGATAATAGATGAATCTATCTTGAAAAAAATAGTGAAATTAGACTATTTCATTATAATTGTTTCTAAGTTTCTCACTTGTTCTTCAATTGAACTCAAACATTCTTCAAACACTAATTGCATTAACATAACTTTTCACTTTTATTTTTAAACATTACATAAAGTAGTATTAATTTGATAGCTTCAACGACAACGTATCTATGATTCACTGTGTCACGTAAAAAAAAAGGTTAATAGTGCTAATGAAGAAAACTCTATCCATACATTTCTTAAATATGAATTCTTAATAAGAGTAAAGTTTTATATAAGAAAAAAAACAAAAATTAGATTATAATTGAGAGAGAAAAACATATTTACTCCCTTATAAAAAAAAACATAAATAACTTTTATGAAAATTTCTTGTAAAACTAAAGTTATCAAATATAACCAAATTTTAATATAAATTTAAGTAATTTTTTAATTAATTGTTAAAAACTATGCCAATAACTAAAAGAAGGAAGAAAAATAACTTTTTTAGATTAAATATAAATTTGTTCTATATAAAAGTATGTTAGATATTATCTATGTCTCTTTGTAAAATATTACTAAATTCCTATTAAAAGAAAAGATGTATTAAAAATGAGAATAGAGAAAAACTAAAAAAAAGAGAGAGAAAAATTGACGAAAGAAAAAAAGGAAAACATGAAAAATAAACATAAATATAAGAGTTACAAATTGAAAATGAGATTATAAAATAAAAAATAAATTTTATAAAATTTATACTTTTTAATAAATTAGAATTAATTTTTTATTTTTTTCATCAATAATATAGAACGTGCTAATAACATATTTTTTCTATTTACTAATCGAAATATCTTGGAACTTGTAAATGTTTTTACATCTATTCCCAAATTTTACTTTAATTAATAAATTTTCCTTATTACTCTGACTACAAGTGTTCAGTTTGCACCATGCTTTTAAACGTCTTATCTTCTTAATTTTAGCATTAATTAATTAATTCGACCGTTGATGATGGTCTGTTACTTTGACTGTTGCACTCGGCACAAGTTTTATCTTCTTAATTAATTGTTATTTAATTAATACAATTGAAAATTCCTTACCAATAATATTTTGTATAAATAAATTGCATATAAACTTAAGATGCTCATAACATTACGCATATGAAAGAAATCATGTTTTTAAAAATTTAAAAATAACTTTTTACCAAAAAATAAAGCTAAATATATTTTTATTTGCTGATAAATTATCTAATTTTACTTATAACTTTTAACAAATTGTTTTCAACTTTGTTTTTATCCTATGATTTATTTTTTCATTTCATTTTTTGTTCTCAAAATATATTTAAAACACTTCAACATACAATTTCACTTTGTTCTTTTGGGAAAAATAATGTAACAGTTTTTTAGGAAAAAGAATTTCAAATAAAATGATCAGAGATCAATGGATAACAACATCTAATAATCTACCATGGATCTAATCTAACACATATTTAACTTTACTAAACTTGTTCGACAATTTTTTATTTTATTTTATTTTTCTTGTTAAAATTAATAATTTATTTAATTTAATAAATAATAAATATTGGAAAGAGTGGAGCGGGAAAAGAAATTCGAATATCTCTGCTCTCTTCTCTCTCCTTCGTTCCTCAACGTTCTCAAATCTCTTTCACTTTTGAACATTTCCAAATTAGTCTCGCTCTTCTTCTTCTTCTTCTTCTTCTTCTTCTCTCTACACACTTCGTTCTGCAACGTTCTGCAACATTTTCAAATCTCTTTCACTTTTGAACATTTCCAAATTAATTTCGCTCTTCTTCTTCTTCTTCTCTCTACACACTTCGAATTCAAGAATGGGCGTTGAGAACTACCACGTGATTGAACTCGTAGGCGAGGGTTCCTTCGGGAAGGTATACAAGGGAAGGCGCAAGCACACGGGGCAGGTAAGCTACTCTCTGATTAGGGTTTCTTCTGAGTCGATCTTTTCCGATTGTTATCTCACTTTCGATTCTCTATCACTAGACCGTTGCAATGAAGTTCATAATGAAGCATGGGAAAACTGAGAAGGATATTCACAATTTAAGGCAGGAAATCGAGGTGATTGATTTTTTTTTTCTATACTGTTTTTACGCTATTTGAATCTCATTGTTATGAATTTTTAGTTGTTAAGAAATTTGAGAAGCGTTGGTCATGGAGTTTGTGTGGCTTGTTGTTTTGTGGCGTGGGTTTCTATTTTTGTCACCACTATAGTGTCAAGAGTATTTGGGTTTGGAACAGACATGTCGCCTCAGAGGTATGATCATCAGGAGTATTTTTTTAAGAAGCTTCTTGTTAATGGTTACTATTTTTCAATTTTAATCATAATATCTATTGTAACTATTATTATTGTTGTTGTTATTACCCGGACACAAAGACTTATGTTTGTCTGCATTTTTATTAAGTTATCAAAGATAGTTGCCCCGGCATTTACTGCAACGGTTACTACTATTCCCTTAACAAAGGTAAAATGGTATGAAATTGTGGATGCAAAAAGCCTTTACGAAAAGTAGTGTCACTTATAGATTAGTAATTTTGTGTCGTTACAGTTAAGTCATGAGGTGACATTAGTAGAAACAAATCGTTTCATTTTCTTTAAATGATTTGTTGATGTATTGCCCATTTGCATAATCAATGAATGCACCGGACTTTACCTTGTAGGGCATAAGGTTTTCTTGTTATTGTTCTTTCTACTTATTAATATGGTTATTAATTACTTCAAATGTTTGTGCTGACTGGTGACATATGATATCCTTAAACTTTGCAGATCTTAAGAAAGTTGAAGCATGAAAATATTATTCAAATGCTTGATTCCTTTGAAAGCCCGCAAGAATTTTGTGTCGTTACAGAATTTGCACAAGTAATCATCTATATTTTCAGTTGACAAACTCATACTTCAGTATCTGAAAGTTAACACCATTAATTGGTGATATACTCAGCTAGCTGATAGTGGAACAGAACTTTCAATATAAATGTTGCCATGCTGAAAATTTGTTTTTATTTTGCAGGGTGAGCTATTTGAGATTCTTGAGGATGATAAGTGCCTTCCGGAAGGCCAAGTTCAAGCAATTGCAAAGCAATTGGTATTTCGTCTTATTCAGTGATCTTTGCTCTTTCTTTAATAACTTTTAATGAGGAAAACTGCAGATGAATACTTTAATTGAATATGTGTGCACTATATACATACATATATATACACATATACATATATACATATATACATATATAAATATATAAATATATATATATATATATATATATATATATATATATATATATATATATATATATATATATATGCATGTATGTATATTATATCATCTTAGCAGAAGTTCATTTTTAGTTTGGGTTATGCAGGTAAAAGCTTTACACTATTTGCATTCCAATCGGATCATCCATCGCGATATGAAGCCCCAAAATATTCTAATTGGTGCTGGATCTGTTGTCAAGGTTTATTTAACTGCTAGTTTGTTCACATGGTGAAACATGCACTTAAATTTCTGTCTCAGGGTTTACATTGTAACCGAGTTTAAGCTTTGTTTCATTCAATAGTTCGGTACACCTTTCCAATAACACACTTCCCTCCTAGGCGACACTTTGTGCATGTTTGGCTCAGCTTTTTTAATGTAAATATTTGTTGTTTTTTTTTTTTCAAAATTTGTCGTTGGAAGCTGTAAATAAAAACTTTTTTGAGCCCCTGAGAAGCTAATTCAACTTTCATGCAAATGAGTACATCGGAAAGTGGTCTAACATGTGGTTTTGTTTTCCTTTCTTCTGAATATGTTGTAGCTTTGTGATTTTGGGTTTGCACGTGCAATGTCTACAAATACAGTTGTTTTGCGATCTATAAAAGGTTTGGTTGATCAGTATTGATTTTGTTACTTTTGGAATCTTCACTTCAATTTATACTTGAGGATAGTTCTATAGTGTGCAAATATTTAGACATAGTATGTTTTACAGGCACTCCGTTGTATATGGCTCCAGAGCTTGTACGTGAACAACCTTACAACCACACTGTAGATTTATGGTCTCTTGGCGTCATACTGTATGTTGGGTCTCTCTATTTATCTTCATCTAGTAATGGACTTTTTATTGTGATTGTGGTCGATTGTTCATTAAATCTGGCCTAATGCTTAATGTCTTTACAGTAGATTCCTTTACAAGATTTACAACTGCCATATGTATTTTGCTATATATTCATGGATGGAGAATACAATAGCCATATTGATGTATTCTGAGTAGGTTCCTTTATTTAGTTGTATAACAAGAGGCCAAGTGTGAGAAGATGTTCAGGGTAAAGGAAGAGAGGATTGATGTGTTGCTGCTTTTTGGTTTTTACTGAGTAAGCAGTGAGAGATGGCTGCTATGAAGTTGTCCTAGGTGTTTTTTCCTTTGCAACTCTTGTTTTCTCGTTTTAAATCCTTTCTATTTGTCACATACTTATGCCATTTTTTGGACAGAACTTCTTCTTTCATTCTAGCATAAGATACTTTCCCCAGCTTCTTGCATGTAATATTCAACCATTCTTTCACCTTACCCTCGTGTAGTATGAATATTCCAGATCTGTTGCACTTTCCAAGAGTGATCTTAATGATGACGTTGTGTTACTAGTAGTTATGGTATTGTGTTTTGTTGAATAGCTTTCTGACCCTCATTTTTCTTTACCAGTCATGAGTCACCTTGTTTCCATGTTTACAACAGGTATGAGTTATTTGTTGGCCAACCACCATTTTACACAAATTCTGTATATGCTCTCATCAGACACATTGTTAAGGTACATTTCCCAAATGCGTTACTTTTGTTATTTAATCACTTGTGTATATTTACTAGTACTGAAGGGTGGGCCTGATCACTAGTTCAACAATCCAGGATCCTGTTAAATATCCTGATCGCATGAGTCCAAATTTCAAAAGCTTTTTAAAGGGTTTGCTTAACAAGGTAGCTCACTTGTGAATATATCCCTTTTTTTATTGCCACATTGCTTTATTTTACTTTGGTCTACAATGATATTTAAAATGCTTTGGTTTCTGAATTTATTTCAAGTAGGCACCGGAAAGTCGTCTAACTTGGCCGGCTCTTCTTGAGCACCCATTTGTTAAAGAAACCTCTGATGAACATGAGGCCAGGGTTAGTATTAGATTGTTCCACAACATGTAACTTGGTTCATTTCTTAATTAATTTATTAAAACATGGATTGAAACTTCAGGAATTGCGAGAGATAAATGGTTCACGCATGCGCAGTGAAGCAGAACGGATGGTTGAAGGGAAATCCATTCAAACTCCAACAGGTTCAGCCACTTCTAGTTCTGCAAAGTGATAGTACCTACCTTAGTCGTATATATTGATAATGTACAACCGAAATATGCATAAATTTTTTTACTTTCCATCCCTTCGTTGTAATAGTTTATTTTGTCACAGGCAAAAACAATCATATGGCAGGTATGGAGGGGCATATTGCTTCACCGCTTCAGAGTGAAGCTCAGTTAAATGGTCATAACATAGACAGAACTAACTCTTCAGTGCTTGATGATTCTCCGGGATTTTCAAATCAAAATATCGTAGAGTCAGGTAATCCTCCTGGCTTTATTGCTCATCATATGCCAATATCATTTCAAATCTTGTGTCTGCACTTCCAACTATTGGTATTCCTGTTTACATTCCTTCCTAGTGCATTCTGTTATGAAAAAAGGGTTATTTATTTCACTTTTGTTATTTTAATTAACAGGTAAAAAAAATTGGAATTACAATCTTCATCGTGACATTTCTATTTTAATGTGTTAGGGATGTCTTTAACGTTTCCTCTTTAAATTAAAAAAATAATCTAATATTTGAATTTAAATTGGTAGGGTGAGCTTTTTGTTAAAGTAATTATGTTATATTTCTGATTTGTTTGGGGTGCTCATGAGAACAGACGTAACATGTATGTTCCGTCCAAAGGAATTGATTGAATGCCGCATACAGTGAAAAAACAAAGGATTAAAGTGTGTGGGTATGGTTTTGGTCTAATATGAGGTTAAGCCTTGAGCTTGCTGGCCAATGAAAAGGAGATTTCCTCGATGTTTTAGGTTCTCTTGTTTTTCTGATTTTGTCTAAACTCACATGTCCTTCGCATTTCCACAACTAACATTGCAAAATAATACTAATACAAAATGTTAAAATTTTCATTATGATCTCTCTCCATTCCAATCACTTCCTTTGGAGCTGTATCCTTTCATACAAATGAATTTGTGGAAGCTGTAAAAGCATGTACTGTTCAAACATCGACGTATTTTATTTAATTCTTTGAGTTTTGTCCTACCCGTGTATTATACTTGAATTCTTGTTGAGGCTTTAAGCCTTTTGTTCACCAGTTTTTTTTTTTCATTTTTTATTTTATTTTATTTCTGAGGAATGGATGTATGCATAACTTTCGTATGCATCCAGTAAGGGACTTTAGTGACGTGTTCTTAAGGATTGAACTATGAACTTGTGTTACAATTTCTGTTCTGTTAACTTTCTGAAATAAATTTTCAAATGTCTCAATTATTATTACGAACACCTGTAATATGATTGACGTAAATACTTCTGGACAGGCTGCCAAAGATTGGACAGACTTGAAAATAACTCTCGCACAGTCAAAAATGCAAAACTAATTGGTCAAGATAATGAAGCGTTGGGACATATTCTGCTACCACTGCAAAAATGGTCAAAAGGATCTCAAAATATTTGCAGGTATATATGAATTTCATGCTCAAAATAAAACTTCTATTTTGCAGATTGAATTCTCCTGAATCTCATTAAATGTTGAGTTGGTTTTTAATATCTGGAGTTTACTCATTGTAACTTTTCTTTTAAGATTTTGTTCATTATAATATTCAGAAGCTGGAAGTATTGTTTTTGACTTGGAATGTAGAAATGCTATCGATTTGTTATCCTTCCAAAACATGGTTTTATTGTATTTCTGCTCAATGCATAATGTTTTTCGCATAGTTTTAAAAATTCAATCACAAATTTGCAACATGCTTTCTCTCTCTCTCTCTCTCTCTCTCTCTCTAGTTAAGTAAATATCATGTGTTGTCTATTTTACTTCCTTGATCGCCAGCTTTTGTACGTCAGGCTGTTAGAGGGTCTCTAGCAGTCATTCTATAAACTTTTTAATGTTGCATTTTTAAACTAATTGCTTGAAATAGACTTAGTTTGTGTTTGGACGTTGACGGGGGGCCAAGAGCCATAGTTAAATGCTGTTTCCATTTTTTTTTTGTTTTTCTCTTGTTGATACTGCAAGACCAGCCAGATGATTTTTGCTGGTTGGTAGTGAGAGGTTTAGTTCACTTCCTTGATTGTCTGTATGTCAGACTGTCAGAGTGTCTCTGGTAATCACTGTAAAACAGTTTAATGTTGTGTTTTTATCAAAACTAATTAATTGAAAACAGCCATAGTTTATAAATGTTTTTCTTAATTACAAGTATGTTTGGACAAACTTCTTTACAAGGACCTGTAAGAAAGAAAAATAAGAAAAAAAATGAAATATGTTTATTCACATGTTAAAATTAGCTTATTATGTATAAGCTAATTTGTAGAAATTTTATCGTCTACTTTTTCTAAGTTTTTAATTTTTAACATATGTATAAGTTAAGTTTAGCTTTTGGAGAAACTCATTACACCTTTTTTCTTATTTTTTCTCTTCTAGAAATCCTCATGGAGACGTTTTTTCCAATCAGGTTCTATGTGACATTTTAGTTTATTTTTTTTATTCTAGGCAAATAGTATGTAATGTACTTGGCTTCTATTTTGTGCCAGCAGCACCATGTTGTTTTTATGTCTTCCTAAGATCTCTCTTTTTTTTATCTTGGGTATTTTCAGCAGGTATCGTCATAAATGATTTGTTGAGAAAGGTTTTACTTTTTCTATTTTGATAATTATCTTCTCAGCTGTATTCTCAATTGTAGTTTGCTGCGAAGGATATAAAGTGCTAATATTAGAGTGTTGTTTGATTTGCGGATACTGCTGCATCACATAAACACTTCTAAGTTTGCATCGTTTCTGACTAAATCATTGTCTTTTATTTTTGAAATGGTAATGCAAACTCAGAGTCTAGAGTTTTTTGGGCTTTTCATTTCATGTAATTTTTTTTTCATGAAAAAATAGGTTCCCTTTAGTGTGGTGTTGTCCTATTCTCTCTTTATCCTCTACATAAAAATAAAATAAATCATATTAATTGACGAAAAGTGGGCTTTTGTATAGTTATTTAAATTTTAAAACACTTTCAGCAATTCAGTAACCTTTAAATTAAAAGTTATTGCTTTTTAGGCTCGAGTACACAACTTTTATAATTATCTTTGAAGTCTAATTGCATGTGAGCAATGTACAGTGATCAAGATGTTCCCCAATCAAATCAGTCATTGAGGATTCTCTCAAACCTAGCTGCAGCTGGTGCCTTCAATTCTAGTGGACGAATAGATGAACTAATAAGAGAGCTTCTTGTGTTTACTGGATCCGTTATAGCCATTAAGTCCTCTGAAGTTACTGACATGATAGCAAAGGTACATGATCTATTATAGTATTTTTGTTTTTCAATTTTGACTAGTAAAACATGATTGGATTTTAGTTTGATGCATGCTAGAATATTTCAGTCCGTGTGAATATCTTGGAATTTTTATTTTGGAATATAATCTATTATGGAATCATTTAGTTTACTAGTTATATAATTTAGGAAGCTTAGTAATTGTTGAAGAAGCGATCTTAGGAGCTGTTTATAATTTCTTATGTTTCTTGACTTGTTTAGTTAATAAATTTATTTAGAGCTAGCAGTCTTATTCATTGTATTAGTGAGCTCGGGCTTATTCTAGGGGTACAACAATGTAATCTGATTAATAAGTTATTGTATTTATAAATTGGCGGCATTGCTCTGAACTTTACACACATCGTATGTATTCTACCTCGTTATCCATGAAACTATCACTCCCTTATTCTCCTTTAGCCTCAATATTTAAGATGACATGATAGTGGTATTGTCCATGTGGATGGGGTTTTGTCCTTTTCGCTTTGTTGAGTTCCGATAATGTGAAAACTCTTTGTCAATTGCCTCCCAAAATATCATCGTTGAGAGCCTATGTTTTTTTAAGACTGTTTTTTTTTTCTTGAAGTATATGGGAAAAATTGGGGTAGCATCTAGGGAAAAGGCTAGTAGAAGCCCTGTTGTGGGGAAACTGCCTTAATTGCACTCATTCCTGAACTGCTTTGATTATGTCCTATTAGAGTTGGTAGCCTCTTTGAAAGGGACGGCTATATTGACAAGAAGGGTTGAGTCCAGTGTTGGATAGTGCAACTTCTGAGACGTTGGTTTTGGAAGTTTCACATCAACTAGAGATAAGACTAATTAAGAGTATATATGTGGTGCAAACCTCACCTTACAAGCCAATTTTGTAAGGTTGAGTCAGGTTTAAAGTATACTTCTTAACATGGTATTAAAGCCATGAGTTAGAATCTATCGTAGCTAATAAAGTCTACCTCACCTTATATTTTGGGTTTTTGACAATAACCGACAGTCTTTTATTCCCAAGCTTAAGCTATTCTATTCGGTGCAGGGTTTCTCTATCACTAAGATTTTGCTAGATAATGGCGGAAGTTGCTCTTCAAGATCTTATCTAAGTCACTGGGTTGAATTTGTTGAGATCTATTCTCAGGTAACACTTTTTCCATCATGTAAATTAACATCTTGATAATTTATATTTTCAATCACAGTTGTGTCGTTTTCATCCATTTTTTCACCCAGCCTATATGCACTGAATACTAGTTTGTATAACTTAGATGCATAAGCTCTTGATAAATTTTCTGTTTCTTCCTTGTTTTTAGTACTTAATATTATACGATTTTCAGGTTGTAGCATCAAATAATGATGCCTCTGGAAGAGTTCTCTATGAATCCAGTGCTTGCATTACAGTCATGCTGTCTGGAGTTGCTCAGGTGCTCATGTCATCTCAAATTTCAGGCCAAGAGACATCGAATGAAACAGCTAACAGAATTTTAGACCATGCAAAAACGATGGGTCTAGTGGACCATCTATGTCTGTGTTTAGCCACATCTGGATCAAGTCTTATTTCAGGTTCTTCCAACATGCTAAGGACTGCTTCTGAAGCATGCAGAGCTATCTGGTCTTTGATTAATGCACTGGATATTCTTTTTATGAAAAAATGTGCCATTTTGTTTCCCATTAATGCGTTGCGCAGTCATTCTTTGCATAGGATGGAAGTTTTGCAACATGAGCAAAATCTCTTTGACAAAGCAGATTCAACAAAAATTGTTGATGCAGTGACAAGAGCATTTCTTAGATCTAAAGCTGTCCAGGTTGCTGTTTACTATTGTTTTCACCAACGATTTGAGTCTGCAATGAATTGTTGTCTTCAGGTAATTGTGGTTTACCCCTTGCCCCTTTTTTAGGATATATGTACGTGTTTTATATTGATTAAATATGGTAAATCAATCAAATAATTTTTTTGCTGTTTTCTTGATTATGTTGTAGCACATTGCCCCTTTTTTAGGATATATGTACGTGTTTTATATTGATCAAATATGGTAAATCAATCAAATAATTTTTTTGCTGTTTTCTTGATGATGTTGTAGCACATAATTCCTATTTGCACAAAGCTTGTGGTTGTAATTATGGCAAAGGTAAAGGTGATTTAATTTGTTATATTCTGTGTTTCCAGCTTTTGTCAAGGTGCTGCCTACATAATGAAATTGTTCCAGCTGTCCTTTGTGGTCTTCCCAGTTCCCTTCCGGTGACTACTGTTGTTAGTGGGGGTGGTGATGGAACTATTGTTTCAGAAGTTTTCACTGTTTTATCATCATGCAGTTCCTCTGTTAACAAAGACGCACAGAGTATAGAACCAAGTAATGTAAAGTTCAAATTAACAAATCCTTCTGCTCTGGTTCGTCATTCATGTCTTGTTCTCGCAATAAT
This sequence comes from Vigna reflexopilosa, assembly GCA_027742785.1. NCBI lineage: Eukaryota > Viridiplantae > Streptophyta > Magnoliopsida > Fabales > Fabaceae > Vigna > Vigna reflexopilosa. Next base: position 5,217,207 of record CM050917.1, read on the forward strand.
TGCTCAGTGTTTGAAGTCAACGGGAAGAAATTCAGCAATGTTTATGCTCACTACCGCACCAAAGAAGCAGCTTGCTCGACTTTCAGTGCTTTCACATCATATTACTCATGATGATAAAATAAAAGCCTCCATCGAACCTCAAAGTGCATCAGCCATGTTGGCTTTGGCATCCATTCTGTCTCTCGAATCTGGGGCTTTAGTTGAGTCTCCAATACCCGAAATTGCAATACCTTTAATTCCTCGAACCTCTACACTAAGTGATCATCTTAAATTTTCAAGTGGCAATGAAAATGAATTGGACCCTTGCAACTTCAGTGGGAAACTCTCTTATTGGCAAGGGGTAAGAGATGGGTATGTTGGTCTTTTAGATTCCAGAATCAAGTGGGGAGGACCATTGGCTGTTCAGCAGTTGTGTGCAAGTGGCATTCCTCTACTTCTTATGGGCTTATTAGGCAGTGATGTTTTAGACGCATCTCATGGAATCGACCATCAAAATGATAGAGTTGGATTGTCTCCAATTGGTGTTGTATGGACAATTTCATTATTATGTCATTGTCTTTCTGGAGGTGCTATGGTATATCGTCAAATTTTGATTAGGAATGAACATATTAAGCTCATTTCTAACTTGATATGTGATGTTCATATCAAGTTAGTGAAATGCTGGATCGGACCTGGTGGAGGGAAAGCAGGAGTCAGAGATCTAATAAATGCTGTGATAGATATCTTAGCATTTCCTTTTGTTGCTCTTCAAAATGCACCTGGCTTGCCTTCAGCCACTGCTTCTGTCAGCAGTGGCTTTCTTCTTAATATGGGCTCCCCTGGTCAGAGAGTTTGCATGGAAGATAAGGGTATAGTTAAGGCAATTGAAGAAGACATGGGAAAATATATTAAGATACTTGTAGAGGTAAAATCTTTTTTGGATTCCTCATTTGGTAATTTTTATTGGGGATTAATAAGCTCCAAGCAAATATCATTGTATCATGTGATAGTAATGAGATGTCAAAATAACTGTTCTAATAGTTCCTATTACTTATATTTTGTTTTCAGTTGATTAGCCGATGAGTTGCTATATTTACTTTAATGGTCATGCTATCATTATTAAATGGTTTGAACTTTTCAGGTTGGTGTGCCTGGTATTATCCTTCGGTGTGTAGATCATATGGATTTGAATGATTTGGGCAGGCCTGTCGCATTTCTGGCTAAGATGGTCTGTCACCGACCTTTGGCAATCCAACTCGTGAGTAAAGGTCTTTTGGATCCAAATAGGATGAGAAAGTTGTTTGACTGTTCAGGCCCAAAAGAGGTCACACTGGATGCTCTTATGATTATTTCTGATCTGGCTCGCATGGACAAGGTTAGTTTCATTTTCCATCAAATGATTTTATGTGAATGCAAATACCAAAGTCAGTCAGTTCTTACCTTTATTTTATCTTTTCTTTTTACTAAGGCAGGTGAGTGCACATAAAAGAAAGAGGTACATAGGTGGAGATAGTGCTGTCTATTTTTCATAAATGTATTTTTGTGTTAAAAAATAAATAGAATCTTTAGTTTGCTTATTTGGTATCCACAGATGCAGCAAGTTAATTCTCTAAGGATATATTTAGTTTTTGTGAATTTATTGAACTTTTAGACTTTATAGAGACTATCTTGGGTGCTAAGGCTTTGTCTACAGGTATTTGTTTCAGTGTCAAAATGTCATTTTGATTTCAGTTGGTTGTAGTTTTGCTTTGAACGAATATATACTCGTGGTTTCTGGTCATCCACGGTTATGCTTTCACTTTGGATCATTAATTTTTCTGTATTTGCATTTTGGATATTCCTTAATTATATTTTGGAAAATCATTACTGTCTGTTTACTGGTGGTCAGGTATTCTATGAGTACATTAAAGGTGCTAATATTTTGGAGTTCTTGAAAGATTTTCTTTCGCACGAGGATCCCAATGTGCGTGCCAAAGCCTGCAGTGCTCTTGGGAACATGTGTCGTCATAGCGCCTATTTTTATAGTTCACTTGTAAGTGTTCTAAATAATGGTATTTGCCTTAAAGTAATTTATTAAGACAATGATATTTCGTTGTTGGATGCTATTTCCTGAATTTCTTTACATGATTTCATCTACTCCAGCCATTTTCTCCACCTGTTTATTTTTTGGTTACTATTAAGCAATTATGCCTTTTCAAATGTTAGATATGAACAATTTTGTGAAAAAGAATTATACTATGGCCGTAAGTGTTCCATTCTGGATGGACACAGCACACATGTGAAAAACGAAAGTGATTCTATGCTTTCTGCTGTTCTCATATTTTGAATTCTCTTATTTTCAATTGTGATTTCCAGGCTAGACATCAAATTGTTGGTATCCTTATCGAAAGATGTTCTGATCCAGACAAACGAACACGAAAGTTTGCTTGTTTTGCTGTAAGTTTTATCACGTTCCCTCTGCCGAATCTAAAACTTGATCATAACCGTGTCGTTCATATTTAGTTCTTTATGCATTTGATTTTATAAATTTATTTATTTTGGCTTTAGGATATTGTTGTGGTATATGATTTCCAAAATATATTAGTTTGTTTGTTACTGATTAATTGTTAGAATTTGTTAGTAGAAAAAGTTGAATTCAAAAACTTTTGTTATTTTTACTTCCAAACCTACCAAATCAATCTTATATTTTCAAATTAGTGGGAGAGTTGAACTCTCCTAACCTCCCTTTCACTAAACCATCCTTATATCCAGATATTAGTGTAATTGCATGGCATGATAACATAAAATGCGATCAATTATTTATTTAATGTTTCACTTGTCAATCATTTTAACTGTTTAAATTGTCAATGTACAAAGATGTGTCTAGCACAATTTAGACCTGATGCTATCGTGTTTATGTTTTCTTATACCGTGCACTTACTACTTTTCTTCTTTTTTCATCTCTTCTAATCTGGTGCACCATACCTGAGTTCAGATTGGAAATGCGGCTTACCACAATGACTTGTTGTATGAGGAGCTGAGGAGATCGATTCCTCATTTAGCAAATTTGTTACAAATGGCTGAGGAAGATAAGACTAAGGCAAATGCAGCAGGAGCACTTAGCAATCTGGTTCGCAACTCTGACAAACTTTGTGAAGACATCGTATCTAAAGGAGCGGTTCAGGTTAGTGTAAAACTGCATTTTTTTTTAATATCGTGAAAGTTTTTATTTATGTTCTCAAGCTCAAGTGGTATCTATTTCAACAACTTATTAACTGATATTTTAAATATATTTTTTATTCCTCAAATTTATTATTTATAAACTGGATCATATTTTTCCAAATTTGAGAGATTAAAATAAACTTTTCATAGTTTGGAAAACTAAAATCGGAGTTATTCCACATTCTTATGGATTAAAAATATGATTAAATTTTAATAATGCGTTTGGATTGAGAAGTTTTAGAAAATGTTCTTTTTATAGAAATCTAAATATTTTATAATAAAGTATGTCATAGTAGAGAATTTTAAAAATAATTATAAGTTTAAAAATTTATTGAAGTAATTTAATTTAGGCTTAATACCTCTTTTTGTCTTTCGAAAGGACAAGAATGTTTAAGTGCGTCCTACGTTTTTTAAAAAGTTAAATGTGGTCCCAACCTATGAAAAAAAATTGTAATTAAATCCTTTTTGGTTACGGCGTTAATTTTTTAATGGTGCAGCTGATAGCATGTACAAAACATAATGACGTGTTAAAATATTTGAGTGTGTGGCTGTGTGAAAGTAAAATGAAATGTAAAACAAATTGGGGAAAAAAAATTAGGGTTCGAGAGAAATTGCGAATTGGGATTAAACCCTAGCTTTGCTCACAAGGGTCAACACCTTAATCCCATTGTGTTTGCAGCTTCCGTCACCGACTCCAACCTTCCTGGGTTTTGAGGTGATTTCGAAATCTGTTCAGAGAGGAAAGCGGTTTCGTGTTTCAATGTCTGTCAAATTGCGGGTTTTGGATGTGATTTAAGTGATACCCAATTCAGTGCATATTTGGGGTGAAATTCTGAGATCTGTTTAGAAACCCTTGTTACTGTATGCCTGGTGTTCGGTGAAAGTTTCAAATGCTTATGTCTTTTTTATTTCTATTATGTCTTTTGGTGTCTTTCACGTTTAAAAAAAAGGAAAAAGAGAGAGAGCTTGGGGAATTTTGTATTATGTATGAGTGGTTGAAGGATGAAGAAGTGAGTGAAGGAAGAATGGAGTTTCTGACCATCTAAAGGGGTTTTTACGTAATATAAGGCGTGTGGTTGGGTAAAGTGGAGAGAGAAAAAAGTAGGTATAATATTAAATTAAGAAGGGGTAGGATATGAAGAGGGAAGGGGTACAGGTTGAGTGGCGTAGGTGAGTGGTGAATTGAAGAAGAAAAAAAAGTCATTGAAGAAAGCTGATAAATTGCAGAATGAGGTCAAAGAGAAGAAATCTCAGGAAGTGTCTGCAGTTCTTTTGGTCTCTGTGGTCACATTTCTCTAAAACCCTAATATTTTTCCTCAATTTTTTTTTACACCTCATTTCACCCTCACAGAGCTACGTGTACTCAGATAATTTAACACGTAATTATGTTTTGTCCAGTTGTCAGCTTCAACGTTAAAAAATTAACGCCGTGACCAAAAATGATTTAATTGCAAATTTTTTTCACAAGTTAGAATCACATTTAACTTTTTAAAAAACGTAAGACGTACTTGAACATTTCCCTTTTTTTAGAAAGATCAAAAAAGATATTAAGCCTTTAATTTATTGGCTTGGGTAAAAATGAGACGCGATCAACTCAAACGAGGTTCACATGTGGTTAACTTGATATTTTTTTTCAAATTATGATTATAAACATTGACATTATTGAATATTTCTATTAACGATGTTTTAGTCAATGTAAGGTTGGGAAGTTTTTAACTAACTAACGTAAGTTAGAAATTCAATCAAATATTAAAAAAATATATCTAGTGAAAACCAATTGACTATTCATCTTGGTTGAAAAAAAACCTTAAATACTATTAAGGCTTTGTAATCTGAAAACCAGTGAACAATTAATCTCAATCTCTCCAACTACTTGCTTTGGCTGTAACTAATTTTTTTGTGTGGGTTGGATTGTGTTTCTCCCTTGCAGTCTCTGCTGAAATTAATTTCCGATTGTGCGGTATCAGCCCTAAATCCAGGTAGAAATGATTCAGGAAACGAATCTCCGCTTAAGATCGCACTGTTTTCCTTGGCAAAGATGTGTGCACATCCACTCTGTAGACAATTCATCCGTTCATCACCTTTGTTCCCTGTGATTGGAAGGCTTCAGCAGTCTCCAGAATCATCCATAGCCAAATATGCCTCCGTCATCATTGGTAAAGTTGCTGATCCTTGACATTTTTAAATATGCAATGTACATATTGTAATGTCTCTTGATTACTGTAACTTATTACTCAATCCTCTTAATTTTATTACCATTTATTCAAGAAAAATACATAAGTTAACATTATTAATGGTTTCCTAGTTAAATTTAAAATAATTTAGTGATTTAATTTTTATAAAAATAAGACAAATAAAAAGGCAAAGTCATTAATTTGTAACAAAAAATTATAAATTTGATAACTGACACGTGCTTTATACGATATTCTGAAAACCTGTACATTTAATAGCTTGTGTACTAATAATGTAAAATTTATTGTAATGTTATTTAATTATATATGGTAGTAATTGTCTTAAAAATCTTCTCACTAGAATATACCTTTTCTTCCGGTAGTAATGCATAAGAAAGTATATAACAATATATTTTATGTTTAGAGATTAGGAGTATATTTATTTATTATTAAAATACCACTTTTGCAAAAGGTTATGTCCCTAAAGATTCAATATATGTATATATTTTTATTCACAAATGAAAAATCACATTAAAAATGTGATAAAATTATATATTTTGATATCGTTTTTTTGGATTAATTATAATTTTTAATTTTAACATAAAATTGGAATTTGTCCATTTTTAAGTTTCATAATTCATTTTTTTGGTCCATTTTTAATCCATTTTTAACAAATCAAAAGTTTCATATAGAGATCTATTTCAATTTTATATTAAAGTTTAAGACTGAAAATATTTATTATTTTTCTTTGTAGAACATAATTTTATCATGAGTATGGTGTAATTTTTCTTTTTTATTTAATAAAGTTTTTTTTTTTTTTTTTTTTTTTTTTTTTTTTTTGTAACAAGAGTGGTTCGTAACATTAGTTTATTAAAAGTTTGTTAAGCAAATTCTCTCTTCTTGCTCATAATTGAAAATATAAATAATTAGGAACATTTAGAACCAATTCTCTTTTAAGACTATTTACCGAATATATTAAGGATGAACGTGTAAGCATTAAGCGTATGATAAACTATATCAATTAAAGAGTGTATAAAATATGTTTATACCATACCTCTCACTTAAGCTTTTTGCACTTCAAAGCAAAATGTAACATGATAATACAATGAAAAAAATATAATGGTAAATGAGAAGATTATAAATGGAGTATGATAAAAAAACAAAGGTTTAAAACTTTCATATTTGTATTAATCTTAGTCTTTGGGTTTTTATTTTTGAAAATATGATAATTTGATTATTTTTATTGCTATGTTAATTTAGTATCACGTATCCGTGTTTTAATTCTTTTTAGAAACTTTGCCACGTATCAAATTACGTGTTATTATAGAAAAAATATTATGTAAAAAATTTTAATTTAATCATTTTATTTGTATTTTGTCTTAATTTAATCATTTTTTTAAATTGAAACAATTTCATCTCTTTTTAAATTAAGACCAAATTTAATTTATATATATATATATATAAAATATGATACTTTCATTAAAATTGATATTTTTATTAAGTATTTTAATAATATTAAATTTATTTAAATTTATATTTTAAATGGAACTTTATTTAAATTTTATTCCAAATATTTATATATTAAATTTTTTTATACAAATGCTAGAGTTGATTTAAAAATAACAATATTATAAATTCAAATATAAAATTCTAAAATAATTGTATAACAACTTAAAATAAATAAATTTTAAATTTAAAAACAAAATTTAAATAAAATTCAATGTAAAATATTAATTTAAATAAGTTTAATTTTATTAAAAATATTTATAAAAATATCATTATAACAATTATAACATTTAATAGAGGTGTCAAAATGGGCGAACGCGTCTGTTTAACCTTGGCTTGTCAAAAAGGGTCGATTGAGATGAAAAGTTAAATTTTAATGAAAATATCATTATACATCTTTATAAAAGTTGAATTTGGTCTAAATTTGGAGAGGGATAGAATTGCTTCAACTATGACAAAAATCAGAACTAAATTGAGACAAAATATAAATTGAGATTTTTCACATAACACTTTTTCTATTAGTGACACGTGACATTGCCACATTACACTATCTCTACTACATTGTAGGATCCTCATTTGATATGTTTTTTTTTTTAAATAAAAAAATTAAAAAGTAATTTAAAAAATTTATCATAAATAGAAATGGTCAAATTATATCACATTTTAAAAAACGAAGAGCTTTATTGACTATTAAAAATGTGAGGATTTTAGATTTTTTTTCACTATTAAAATGGGTTGAATAGAGCTTTAGATTTTTTTTTCAGCTCTAGACTAAATCATCTTGTAAGAATAAATCAAGCATACATCTCATCTTTTACGAGGCTTCATCTCAAAAGTACGTATATTTGATTGTTCAGAATAGGTATAGATACAAGTAGTATATAGTTTTTATTTAATATGTCGATTTTAGAATTTATATAAAAAGTTTACATTATATGCTGGTTCTAGACTTTATATAAAAAGTTCATTTATGTAAATAAAAATATGTAATAAAAGTGAATTTTTATACTGATTTAGGCTACAACAGGTATAGAAAGGAAAACCATCTATGCCGATTATCTTGGACTCAAAATTATCAAAGATAACATGGTATATTTGTGTTTCATTGAGTATAAAAAAAAAAAAAGAAGTAAATTGTAAACCACTAATAAAACATAGCATGAATTATATTAATAATGAATTGATTCCATCTACAAGAAGTCGAATCCTAATATTATTCTCCTTGAATTATTGGAGAAATTTTAAAAGATAGAATCAATTTTCTTCGGTTTCAAACTATAAGAACATGTTGAATTGCGCGTTTTACCTTTGGCATTCTTCAATAAAATGAGTTGTTGGGCTTTGAGAAAAAGCAAACAGTCCTCTGCAGTGGGTGATTTCTAGTGGCCTCCATCTTTAAAATTGTTTGAGATGATAGCGTGGTGCACTCCTACAAGAATGACTTAGTCACTCTCATCCATTTGCTGTCTCCCACCGCGATGGATACTTCCAACAGTGTCGTGTAGAAGATGACGCATAGAAGAAGGGCAAGATCCAGAATCTGAAGATTGAGATCAACTGCTACTATGAAAGGTGAAACAATAAGAGTCGGTAGATGCATGCTCGTGGATCATTAATTGTGAACTCAATTAATTAATGTGTCTTGATGTTCTAACTGATCATATATAAGATATTCTAATGTAGAATTTTCAGTGTGCATGTTTGAATTGGATTGATATTGTGAGGTTTGAGTCTAGGTAATATTTTTAAGAGAAAATTACAACTATTGTATATATGTCAAAATGTATTGAAAGGTAATTTTGTGAGTGACACTATAATGCCTTTATTAGTATCAGACGGTGAGAGTCAAAGAAGACTTTACAAAAAAGATATTATGATATGAAAAATGATCATAATTAGGGAATTAGTAACATTGTCATAACTTGATGAATAACATGTGGTTTTTTTATATGTGATTATAATATGAATAATCAGTATTAAGTATGACAATTGTATTTCAAAAGTAATGTCTAGTTGTGGTTTATTGATTTGAGATGTTTTGGTGAATGAAATGACATAAAAGTTGTTTGAAACCTTGAAGGTAGTAGTGTGAAGGTTGATATGACAAAATACTGAAATCGACTATGATAAAGAATGTGCATTACACATGTAAAGTGATGGCAATAAAGGAGATCTGGGAAAGATTAAGAATTATTCTTATGTCATAAATAAGTTTTGTTAATCTTTAAAATAAGCTATTATTGTTGTTACTTTGAGTTTCTTATTTTAAAATGCATTAGTTTACCTTGTGTTTGTTTGGTTTTCTTTTCTGTAATCATCGTATACAAATACGAAGTAGGGGATAAATACAAATGGCATAGGAGTTGAAGAAGGTCATTGAAAGCCTAGCATAGTAGTTAGTTTAGGTGATCGTGTATCATCTTTTGGAAAACTGTATTGATATAGTCAATTTATTTATTTTTAAAATAACTCTTTATTCCATCTAAATGTATTTTTGAACCACAAATTTTTTATGGATTATAATTTTATTTAGACATTGTTATAATTTGAGTTTTTATCAATGCATTTATAAATACTTGCTTGAGTTTAATTAGTACGTTAGTTTAGGATTAAAATTATAAGTGTAATTTCATACTAATTAATTTGTTTGTCATTAATAAAAAAAATAATATTTTAAGGACCTAAAACCTTTTGCAAAATCAAGTGTTTAAAAGTACTCAAGAAAGCAATAATTCTTGACATTATTAGCTAAGACTATAAAATGAATTTGCAGTACAAATCATACTGCAATAAACACAAATAGGACACTGAAAATGAGTGAGTATATACAAAGAGTTACTCCCTCTTGAAAGAATATCGAAAACTATAAAAAGAGTTTGCATTTATTGGCTAATTACAATGATCACTGGCTGGTTCAGAGAGCTTCCAGTGGTACGAGGAACTGTATTGTCTGCAAATATAAAAATAAATGTTTAGAAAAATATTTAATCTTTAAACAAAAATATCACTTCAAATCTTATAAACAATACCTGTTAAGATATTATTTACAACTACTTTTGATAGTTAAACCTTTTTGTAGAAAAAATGCTCAAAATTCTAGTTTCGTATTTGAAATATGTTAAGAAAAAAAAAAGAGATGAATATGAATGATGACAGAAAAAGGGTAAACCTGTGATGTGATTCCTCTTGTGTACGTATGTTAAAAGTATACCAAAATGGAGTTAGAAGGTATGTATACGAAAATGTGGTTTTGGAATTATATTTTTGAGACTGCAAGAACTTTTGAAGCTTCTTCTTCTTCCTGCCATATCCATGAACATATTATAGACAGTAAAAAAAGTGCAGAAAGAAAGAAAAAACACAGATGATGTGTGATAAAGAAGAGAAAGTTTAAGGTAAAAAAAACGAACGAGTGGAATGTCAAAGAGGCTTCTTCTGCGTTTTCTTGTCTCAAAAGCACTTATTCTGAGAAAGTACTTTTGTGCATGACTTGCAACTTGTGTTGGAGTCTTTGTTCTCACATACTTCTTTGATATCTCTTTCCAATTCCCTTTTCCAATATTCTTCAAACCACACAAGAAGTACCTGTGTTCTTGCTCAGTCCATGGTTTTCCTAAACAACAAATCATTCATATAATTTCAATTATCTTTATACTTTCTTCAAACTTCTTCCATGGAAAATTCAATCATTCAAGGAAATTCTACTTTCATTCTCATCATTTTTAAAATATAAAATTATCATTTTTCATATTTTTCATACTAAATGCATGACTTTATTCTACATAAAGAACATGTAATGCTTACCTATTGGCTGCAAAAAAAAAAAAAACTGTTTCTTACATTTTCAACTTTTGTTAGACAACTTTTAAATCTTCAACAAATATATTAAGAATCTCAAAATCTTTATATAAATATATTAAATATCTTTTAAACACGTAAAATATATAAAATATAATAAAATTAAAAAATTATACTTTAAATTATATATTAAGATTTAAAAAAATGTAAAAAAATTGAGAGTCAAATTTTCCTATGTCCCAGCCCAGCGCAGGTCCTGTGGAAAACTTATTATTAATATGAATTTTGAATATATATATATATATATATATATATATATATATATATATATATATATATATATATATATAGAAACAGATTTTATGTGTATATACATTTTGTTTTAATTTACGTTTTCGTATTTTTATATTAAAATAATTATTTAAGTTATCTTTTTAAAATTTAACTATTTTTTTCAATTTGATTATTTCATTCTAAAATTTTAACCATTCTTTCAAATTAAAATAACTATTTATAATAAAAAATTATCTACAATAAACTTATAAAAAAGTATTTAAATATATTTTTATAATTATAATAATAATAATTTTATTATTTTCCTTATCAAAAACTATGAAACGTATTTCATATATCTATTTATTTATTTATTTATCTATATATAAAAAAAATATGTTTCTAACATAATCAGAATTATATTATAAATAATACATTTACATGAAAGATATTAAATATTTTTTATAAAAATTCAAAATTGAAAATATAATAACGAATTAGACATATTATATTAAACATCAAGAATCTTGTTTGAAATAAATTCTAAAAAATAACATTTAAAAAGGTTATGAATAAATATATATAAAAAATTTAGTTATTGATAAAAGATAAGATTATGAAGATATTGAATTGTGTTTGTGATGTGAAAAAGAAAGGAGAAATATATGAAAAATGCACCTTTGTTCTTTTTATCAGAGAAGGGTTGTCTTTGTTGAAGAAAGATATCAGAGAAATATCCACCTTTATAATTTTCTTTCAATGGCCAATTCATCATCGTTTCTCTTATCGGTTCATGCATCATCATCATAGTATTTCGACCAACATTCATGTTTGATCTTATAAATTCAGGATTCCTTAAATAATCAAAATAAAAATCTTTATGATTTTTGCTATTTTCATAGTTCTCCTTCTCTTCATAATTCAAGTTTATCATTCTTGTAGCTTTACCTGAAATATCACACACATTTTAATTATCATTTCACTGCAAATATCAAAATATAAACTTTAAACGTGAAATTGGATTTATTAATTATAATAGTATAATTGTTCAACAAAAATCATAAAAATTTAACTTGATTCTTTTCTTTTTTAAATAAGTCTTTATTTCATCTAAAATAAGTTCATGTGTTACATTTTTTTTTTGAATTGATTTTAACAACATTTAAAATAAGTTAGTGTTACAATTTTTGTGAAATTGATGTTAACAAAATTTAGAAGATGATCACATGTGAGTAAATTTGGAATTCTCCAATTTTTTACTCTTTGTTTCTGAAAAAAAAAAATAGAATACAGTGAATAAAAACAAAAAAAAGTAAATATAACCATAAAAATAAACAAAAAATTAATTAAACCTAAAAATAAACATAATACACAAATATAAACAAAAAAAAATAAATATAACCATAAATATAATCACAACGTAATATTTAAAATCCTACAATTTTGTAACGTAATACTCAAATTTAAAACATAATGTCTACAAAAAAAGAGCCTTTTTTATTATACATAAAATTGCCATCTTAGTTATAAATTTTTAGTTATTTATAATAAAATTCAAATTAATACAAACATAAAAAATATAGAAAAAAATATAGAAAATAAAACCCAATTTTTATTATTTCTATTATTTATTTGATATGTTAGTTCATAACATAAAGTAAAGTGCAAGATGAGAATTAATATTATATTCTAATGAGTATTTTATTAATATAATTTATTGAATTTATTTCGATCTAATATTCTAGATATATATTATTAATTTGATTTCTTTCAAAAAAATTCTTTAGTACTTAAAATAAATTTGAATAAATATAAATTTTAGGAAATATATATATATATATATATATATATATATATATATTAGTAAATATTAAGGAATTTCATATTTCTAAGTAAATGTCAAGTTTAACAAAAATTTTATAGACATGTATATGCATATATAAGAATCAAAGAACTAATGAATCACACTTAAGTAAAATTTCATTTAAATGAAAAAAATTGTAAGTTGTTTATGTAAAATAAGTTTGCTTATTTTATATAATAAAGACTATGATATTTTAATAATTTTTTGATAACAGATTATAAATCATTATTTTATTGGTTCATATATTTGAAATGAACTAACCACAAGATGTTATATAAAGGATGGTAAAAAAATTGTCAAAAAAAAAAGTACTTACAAATATATTTTCCTATAACATGTTTATGTACAGGGGAGTCTTAAACTTAAACTCAATTTACTAGTAACAAACATCGTAACATTACTCAATATATATAAAACATATGCACTGTGTTGTTAATAGAAGGAATGAATATGCAAAAATGTAATTACCCATAGTATTCTTGTGATCAAGTTCTTCATACAAGTCTTCATCTTTGCAAATTTTTTCTTTATGAATGTTCTTCTCTTCGTGACAATGACTTAGTGATTGAGAATCACAAGCTGTAATAGGTTTCCTTGGAAGAATGTTGACACCAAACAACCTCAAACAACCTTCACTTTTCCTATTGCATGTCATTGGTTGTTCATTCATCATCGTTTTCTCTCTATCAAAAACCTCTTCACTTCCAAAACCTCTTTCCTCTCTGTCTATATATAAACCTTTTGGATTTTATCTTTTTATTGTTTTTCCTTATCTCCCACGTTGTTTCCCTTTTTCTAGTTTGGTGGGATGAAAAAGTCCATTTTATCAAACAACGCGTTTATTTCCTAATTCTCAATCTTTTTTTATCTATTATCCTGGGAAAATATTTGGTCAACAATCTAATTATGGCATCAAATTTTATAATTTATTTCAGTGATTTATTATTTCTTTTATTGATGTAACTGAAATTTTACTTTTTCTGTATTTGATTCGTTTTCATTCCAGAGGATTTCTGGGATTTGATTTATTTTAGATTTGTAATAAGGTAATCTGTGATATAAACTAAATATATACAATAGAATCAATTTTTTGTTGAAGATAAAGTTCAAAATTTATTAAACACTTAGATGTTTTTTATTTTTCAATTTTTTAAAGATTAACATATTAGAAGGAAAAGTGGATATGATATATAGTTAATTTGATATTATCATAAAAAGGTGAAACAAAAACGGAAACAAATTAATATTATCTTTTGATAGAATATATATTTTTACTAATAAGTGTGTCAATAATAACTGTCTTATTTTAATAAATGTTGTTATAGAATATAATTTTTTTTTATATTGTAATTTTACTTATTTTATGAACAATTAATTATAAAATAAATATTTTATCTGTTATTTTTATGAGAGAAAGGAAATGGTAAGAAACTATATAGTCTCAATATTTGATATTTGTAATCTTATATTAATATATCTAACTTCACCATAATGTATTCTTTACAAGATTTTTTTTCTCTCGTATTATCTTTAATTAATAATTAAAGACAACTTTTTTATCATTATTTTTTATGGCATGTTTTTATTTTCTTATTTATTATGATAGGTTATGTTTTTTTTTGAAAAAAATAATGTTCATAATCATACTAATAATATAATAATATATAATATCACGTAAATTAAATATTTTAAATAATATTTTAGATACCAATATATAATACATTTACATTTTTAACAATTTTAAGAGAAAAGTTTTTAACATGTAAACTAACATGGTGTAGAATTTTAATAACTTTATTTTTATTTAATTAAATTAGTAAAAAATAAATAAATTCTATAAGTTGATTTGTTAAAATAAATAATATTCACAATCTTATAATTTTTAATTTTCAATTACAAACTTTTTAGAAATTTCATAACAAACATATAACTAAAACAATAACGAAAGCTAAATATCACGTAACTAATATCTAAATAAGCATGGGAGATAGAAAAGTATAACTAGGTTAAAGACCTTGTTCGGCACTCACAAATAACCATTAAAGAATTATGTTCTTTATTGTAAATATATATTTGTTAGGCTAATGTTACTTTAACGAGTGAAAGTAAAAGTACAACATTAACACAAATGACATAGAGAAATATAGCTTAAATATCAAGAAGTGTGTTTTAAGCCTAACTCAATCTCATAAAACCGGCTTGTATATTGAGGTTTGCACCTCACTTATATATTATAATTTGGTCTTATCTCTAGTCGATGTGAGACTTCTAACACAACCCCTTCACACCGAGATATAAACATCTCGAGCGTGATAATAGAAATGGGTGGTCCGATAGCGGCCCGACAACGGGTGAAATAGAAATGCCCAAGAAACAAAAAATATCGTTAGGATAGGCTCTAACCATGACTCTGATACCATATCAGAAAGTGGGTTTTAAACCTAACTCAACCCTACAAAACTGACTTGTATGGTGAGGTTTGCACCTCACTTATTATAATTTGCCCTTATCTCTAGTCGAGGTGAGACTTCTAACACTAAATAGCCTAAAGTCTGAAGCAAACATAATGAAAGTGAAGCTTAGAAAAGTTCAAGCAAAACTGCAAAGATAAAAGAGTCACAAGCTATTAGATGCATATAGTAATATAGACTCAATTGAAGTTGTTAGACGAGAAAAGTCATCATATGCATTTCATTGTTCAAACTCAGTTAGACTCAATTTATACAAACATTGACCAGACAAGTCAACGTGATGCGACAAGGCATTAGACTCATACAAGTGTTAGATGAGTTAAAACAAGATGTTAGATGAGTCAACGCAAACACACAAAGGCATTAGACAAGTATATGTGTCAAACGAGGGAAAATAAAGTTGTTAGATGAGATAGAGTAACTCAATAAGCTAAATGTTGAATAAACTTATTAGACAAGTGCTTCAATTAGAAGACTCCAAAGAAAGAGTGATTAACTGAGTTAAGCAAGGACAAGCATTAGATGAATCAAATTTATGGTGTAAAAGATAAACATCAAATCACAAGGTGATACAAAGATCAATCCCAAATTGGTCAAATAAATTTGAATGTTGAAATTGATGATCAAGTTGAGAAAGAGGATTGTGCAACAAGTTTCAACATTATTATAAGATATTTTAATACGATCTTATCTAGAAATGAGTACGATCATTTTTGAATTTGAATATTCAAGGGTTACAACAAAAATAAATCAGAGAAGAATGCGGAATAAAACAAGGATAAAGATGCCACAATCTAACATATTGATAATTGATAATATAAATTCTTACCATTATCTAAACTACATTTAAGTGACAAAATCAACTCTTGTTTAACTTATTACACGCTTAAATCCTCACTTTTATCTTTCTTTGTAAATAACCTTATTTTAGGTTACACTTGTGTATATATAACTCTAATATCTGCCTTTTATATCTATTTTGGTGCTGGGAAGATCCTATGCCACATTGAAGAATTTTGGTGATCTAGAGAAGTAAGAAGATTGGCAAAAAGGTGGAAGTTTAGAAGCACAAATGGCGTTGAACGCCACTTCTTAGCTCTGAGCGAAGCCATTACAAAGAGCTTCTACGGTTTCTAGCTAGGGATGACAAAAAAACACGTATTTGTGGATACCCACAGATAAAATCTGCTACGAGTATTTAGTACTCGCGGATAGTGGGTAGCGAGTATTTTAAAACCGCTTGTTAACTAGTTGAGTTCAGATATCACACTATAAAAATAAAATTACAATTTTATCCTTTAGTTTTTTTTTCTTCTAACTTTTCAATGGCTTTTTTTGTTGTGATCAATGTGCATTAAAATTGGGCCAAGCCCAAATCCCTTCATAGAGTTTTATTTTTCAAATCAGAACAATGATCCTTTTTAGGCTTCAAATAAGAATAAGGTGCCCCATTCCTCACTGAGTTGGCCGCCTTCTACGACTTGGACTCCGCAGACGGTGGAGCTGGAGAGTTCCGCAACGCCTTCGACCTCTGCGACCGCAACAGAAACAGACTCATCTTAGGTAGACGGAGGGCAGTCAGTGATCGCAAATGGAGGAGGAGACGAACACAGACACGAGTTTCGGGTTAGAGGCTGCCTGGAGCTCGAATGAGGCGCGGGACATTCAAGTAAAAGGTTTCCTTTGTTACGATTTATAAGCTTAGAGTGATGGGAGTTAAAAACCGTGGTCGTTGTTCACTCTCAGCATCATTTGGTGTGCCCACATCTGAAGGCTTTATAGAACCCGTTGGTGAAGGGCGCCAATGTCTTGGTGCTTTTGTTTGTGTTTGCTACTAATTTGCTACCATGATACTTTTTGTATATATATGTTGTGAATGATGATTTGTCCTATGGCTTATTAGATTTCAACTAGTCTTCATCTTCTCCGTGCTTTTTAGTCTGTCATGCTCTATTTTCAATTTTATCATCTAATTATGGTTGTGGTATTCAATTATTGAAGTGATTGAAGAGTCTACTAAGTTTTAGGTATAAATTTTTTTATTAAAATTAACTTTAAATCTAAAAATATTTTAATATTTTAAAATTTAACTTAAAATAAAAGAATAAAAGATAATTATTTATCATGATTGATATTACATGTACAAGTAGTTATTATATTATATTTTTTATTTTAAAAAACAACTATTTTTTATTTTAAAAAACAACTATTTTTTATTTTAAAAAACAACTAATTTTTTAAAAAATATAATAAAATATAATAATTATTAATACACCTGACATCAATCAAAGTGATAAATAATTACTTTTTATTTTTTATTTTAAATTAAATTTTAAAATTATTAAAATGCTTATAAATTTAAATTTAGTTTTTCTTAATAATTTTTTTTTTAATCTAAAACTTGGTATACTTTTAAAAATTAGTTGTAAATTAATAAATCCATATATATATATATATATGTAAACCTTCACAGAGTTGATGATGGCAGTGATTGAGAGTCTTGAATTAGATCCATCCATGCACACATTTAATAGAAAGGATTGAACCAGAGGTTGCACTAGGGCTACCTCCACATTCTCACTATAGTTGCTTAACCATTTTCTATTATTTTCTAATATGATTCTGTTCTATTTCTTTGTCTAAGCAGTTTTCATTGTTGTCTAAATAGTAATGTTTCCTTTTTCTTGTTTTTCTTGAATGCTTTCTTTCTGTAGTTGTTTGAGGAATGACATGTTCAACCAGTCTATACCACTCCATGGTGTATGATTTTATATATAGTGCAGAGGCAGCTCCAAGATGCAAGAAACTCGTCTGGCTTGCATTCAAGGAGAAACTACCCGTGAGATCTTTGTTGTTCGCAAAAGAGATTGTCGAAAACGACACGTGTCCATGTTGCGGCAAAGGCAGTGAGACAACCATGCATGCTTTGCTGCAGTGTGAGGAAGCGAAGTGCGTTTGGTTTGGGTCGCCGTTCGGGCTGAGAGTGGAAATGCTTCACGATATCACCACCGTGTCGGAATGGATCTTTGAATGTGCGAGTTTGATGGATAAAAAGGACATGGGCATTGTGTGCGCAATCATGTGGGCACTGTGGCACAAACGCAACGTTTGGGTTGTGCAACGCAAGAAACTTGATTTTTCAGAAGTTATGGCGACGGCCTGCTCCATGTTCTTTCCAGACGAATGGATTCTACCTTCTTATCCCCATGTTAAGGCAAATTTTTCTGCTTCTGTTCAAGACAGAGTTGGAACTGCAATGGGAGTAGTTTTTAGAAACTCTGCCGGTGTACCTCAAGCATCTGGTACAAATTTTCTCTCTTTTTTCTTCTGTATTCAACATAGTTTATCTTATCACTAAGAAAAATCCTACTTACACTAAGAAAAACATTGAAATGAAAACATGTTAAAGTTATATGTGTAATGAAGATGCCCTAATAAGTGAAAAGAACAAGTTTTGATCACTGGGTATAGTACTTAACATGTTTTGGATGGATACTGCAGCTACAAATTTGATGGGAGAGTGTTTTGAGGAGGAAATTGCTAAGGCAATGTGCTATAGGTGGGCTTTAGAGCGAGCACGGGAGCTATGTTTTTCTGATGTTATTTTCGAAACTGATTGCCAACAGTTATACAGTCACTGGAACCGATTGATACGAGGAAAAGTGAACACTGATGATTGCTTACTTGATTCAGTTCTAAAAGATTGCAGAAGGATGCTTGGGAGAGCGAGATCGTGTCTCATATTGGTGGGTCGTGGAGGCAACAAAGTGGCGCGGTGTATAGCTTCAAAAGCTTTTGTTTATGGTGAACGAGTTTGGACTGAAGAGGCCATGGATGAAGCAACCCAGTATGTACTTCATGATGTTCTTGCTCACAGGTCTCGTTTGGAATTCTAATTGTGCTTCTTTTGATGATTTTTTAGACAAGAAAATAAAATTTTGGGAGTTTCTTAATATAACCGAATTGTTGTATACTTGTTTTAATTTCTTTCTTATAATTTGGCTCAGGAAAAAAAATTGGTCAAACAAGAAAAATATTACATTTTTTTTAATCATCCACTATTCACTAAAGGATAATATGTTAACAACTTTTTTTAACAATTTTTTGACAATATATTATGTATCATTAATACAGTGATTGTGTTTTAATGCAGTTTTGTTCCCGTCTTTGGATAGCTTAGTAGTACAATCTTTTTTTACTAGTTTTTATTTACATTAATGCGTTGAATGCTGAGGAAATATTTTAAAAATTAAAATTTATTGTTATCCTTCAATTGAAAGGAAACATCTATCGATTAAGGGAGAGATTGAAAAGTCTCATTGTTAGAGTTAGTTGTTTGTATATTGTGAAGTAATTGAATTATCTCTTGGTTTTTTCTCAAACATAAGTATACTGCTTAATAGACGTCATCATAACACTAGTGAAAAAACGCTGTTTAACGTCAGCTCATAGACGTTTGTTAGAGCTCCACCGACGTCATATGATGACCGGTGGCATTTTGGTTGTGATGGGGGGAGGGGGGGGGGGCGACGTCTACTTGGGTGCAGTTAATGCTGGTCACCTGATTCCCAGGCTATTAGACGTCAGGTTGTCAAAAACCGACGTCTATGGCCTGTCCGAAAGGCGGGAAGACAAAAATTTTCTGCAAAATAGACGTCGCATTTTTGGGTGCGCGACGTCTATGTGCCTGTAATTAATTATGTGCATCAAACTCCGAGGCACTTCCACGTCCGACAGCAGAAAACCGACGTCTATATTATTATAGACGTCGGCGCCCCTTCACAACTGTCGTCTACGTCCCTGACAGGAAGTGAAACGTCAATCGGTTCAGCGCCCTAGATGTTGGTGCCCCTTCACAACCGACGTCTAATGGGCACTCAAAAGTCAGTTTAAATATTAACTTGGTCATCGAATTAGTTAGACAACCAACGTCTAGATTACTATAGACGTCGGTTTCGCAAACAACCGACGCTCAATTTCATTTTAAATAAACCACAGACTCTTCACGACATTCAGTTTCTGATATCGTCTTCCTCTCTTCTCTTTTTTCTCTTGTTTCTCTCTTGCGGCATTGCATTATTGTTTCTGATATCTTTATCGTCTTCCTCCTCTTCTTTTTTTCTCTTCCGGCATTGCATCGCAGGTGGTTTTTTTTTTTATGCTTACCGTTTAAACTTTGTTTACTCTTTCATCGATTATCTTCTGGTTCAACTGATTAAAATTTGCTTTCTTTGTGTTGTGTTTCAGTGCAGTTTTGTTTCTTTCTTGGGGTAACGTAGTAACACATTCTCCATTTGCTAGATGCCTCCCAGAAAAAACGGCGTCTTGTGAATTTCTTTTGGTCATTTCAACCCAAAAACGACCCTGGGTCGTTGCCTAATTATCGTTTCACCGTGATTTTTCCCTTTTGCGGATGAAAATGGAACTAAGCAACAACCCGGGTTCGGTCTTGGGTTGATATGCCATAAGAAATTCAAAAGACGCAAGCTTTTTTTTCGGGGGAAACTAGCAAAAGGAGATTGTGCTACTAGGCTATCCAAAGACGGGAACAAAACTGCACTAAAACACAACCACTGTATTAGACGTCGGTTAATATATACACCGACGTCTATAGTACCTTTTAGACGTCTGTTAGTGTCATAGGTCGACGTCTATATAATGTCTTTAGACGTCCAGTACCGACGTTTAGTGACGTCGGACATGGCACTGACTGACGTCATTATAGACGTTGGTTATATGCATGTCCGACGTCCCATTGACGTCACCGGCAATGACGTTGGTTGTTTAGTAGACGTTAAAAGCTCAAAATAACCGACGTTAAACAGCATTTTTCCACTAGTGAAAGTTGTCCTCCCTTTTTTCAAAAGTTCACTAATATCCTATATTTCGCAAAAACAGTGCACATTAGTCCTTTTTGCTAACGGCGTTAAAAAACTAACGGTAGAGTTGCTTTCATGGCCAAAATTAAATGACTTGTCCAATTAATTGGCAAGCTCAGCCAATAAAGGACTGCCACGCTCAAAACTAAAAGTTTTATCACACTTTTCCTTGCAATGTAGGAGAGAAGAACCAGCGCCAGAATTAGAATCCGAAGGGTCCATCCATAGATGTGAGAAATTTGTTGGAAAGATTTAGATAAACCAGAGAGTCAAAATTTCCAAATCCAGTTAGGTATTATTCCATGAATCTGGTTGATGAATAGGTCTAAAGCATGAAACTGAGGGTGGTTTCTCAAGAATCCTGAAATTTTTCTCAGATTGTAAGAACCCAACAATAAATATTTCATGTTGGGAAAGGATGAAATATCTTGTTCATCAATTAAAGTTATATCAACTGACAAGTTGTTGTGTGAAAGCCCTAAAGTATGTAAAGTTTGTAGCCTTTGGATCCTATCATGTGCTATGGTGCCACTGAATTTATTTGCAGAAAGTTGTAGGAAACGAAGCCCTTCAAGATGAAACAGAGATACGGGAAAAGGGCCCTGCAAGCTGTTGCTGTTCATGTCAATGAACTGTAATTTGGAGGAAGAAATATTTGAGAAATCATCCAATGGACTGTTAAATCCATTGTGAGAAAGGGTGAGTTCTTGTAGAAGTGTAAAAAGTGACACATGAATTTTTCCTGAGAACTTGGTAATTTCCCAGAGAAATTTGTAATACTGAGATTCATGGTGTGAAGAAGAATGGCATCTTCTTGGAAGTTTGGCAAATCTCCATAAAGATCCTTGTTGTTTGATATACGAAGAACATTAAGAGTTTGTATTTGAAAGATACCCTTTGGAAAATGGCCACTCAACCTGCAACTGCTAAGCTCCAAAACATTCAAAATGGAGAAATCTGCAAAAAATTCAGGCACAAAACTTGAGATACTGTTTTGATTCATTCTAATGACACTGAGTGGATAATTAGGCAAGATGTTCCATGGGTCCATTCATGTCCTCAATTCTGGATCTTTCTCTGCCACAACCGTCATCTCCATCACCGTCATCAACCTTGGAGAAAGCCCTTTCCCATTCTGCAATTATGAAACCCTAACTTTGTGTGGAAAGGGAACTACCACGTGGTATCTTCTCATTGGCCTCAAATGACCCACAGTGCCACGTCAAATATAATTGTACAAGTCATCAAGTTTTTGCCAACGGGGCAAGTCTGCCGTTAGCCTTTTTAACGCCGTAAGAAAAAAGGACTAACGTAAACCGTTTTTGAAAAATATAGGACGATACTGAACTTTTGAAAAAAAGGAGGACAACTGTGAACATACCATACAAATCAAGGGACAAAAATAAGTATTAAACCCATGCCTATGCATGGATAAGACCTTGAATGTTGGTTAAAGGTGTTTCAGGTACTTACCTTGAATGTCGGCTTCACCACCTTTCTCCTCCCATGAAGCACAACACCCACCATTAGGGATGACAAAAAAGCCCATCCCTATGCACGGATAAGACTTGTTGCAGATAGTTGGTACCTGCGGGTAATGAGTAGCAGGTAATTTAATACCCGCTTGTTAACAAGTCGGGTTCGAATATTACATTATCCGTACATGCGGATATCTACTACTCACTAAAAAATTGAAATTACATTTTTATCTTTAGATTTAAATTAGGTTTTATTGTTTTGCCTCTTTTTCATCTGTGGAACGCGACACGCTCTGTGTCACCCGCCATCGGTGTTGGATTTATGAACCAGAAGATGTGCACTATACCACCATTGGTGTTCAATGTTGGATATGCACTTTGCCGAATAGGATTCTAAATCTCTTCCAACTACCTTTTTTTTTTTGTTTTTCCTAATTTCTTAACTGTTTTTTTTTTTTACTTTCTGGAATGGTGTTTCTGTGGGTGAGTGTGGGTTTTCATGGATAAAATTGGTTCCCTAAAAGTTGTGTTTTCCTGTTAGAAAATTGCTGCTTAAAATTTCTCTAATAATAGTTTTATCGTGCTTCATCCAGAGGACTAAGTTTAGAAGTTTTCCCTCTTTCTTCTATTAGCATTGTTTGGGGTAACTTTTGATTTGGGCTCCTTATCCAACTTCTTAGATCCTTGTTTGGGAAAGTAGTTAGCACCAAGATAGGGAGTAAGGGAGTTGGTTTCACATTTGGAAAATTCATTCACTAAATTTTCTATCATTTTGCTAAAAAAAATCCGTATTTTGTGGAAACATAGTCCATCCATAGAAACAAATAAAAAACTAATAGTAAAAATTAAAAGTGTCATAATAGAAATTCATGTGAATCATTGACGTGAAATGCTTAAATTCAATAATAATTTTTTAGTTTTTAATTTTTAGAAAAATTTAACCTTGTATGAATAGTTAAAATCAATTTAACCTAATAATATTACATTTTGGTCAACATCTTTGAATTTACATGAAATTCTTTCGCGTCTCGGTCTCGCGCTAACTATTTTCGTATAGTAACCGTTTCTATAAAATTCATGTAATTTTTCTATTCTTTTGCAAAAAAAATAAAATAAAATTTTAGAAAATGTTAATTGTATGCATTATTAAAATCAATTTAACCTAATAATATACATTTTGACTATTATTTGAATTTACATCAAACATAATAACCGTCTCCATAAAAGTCAAGTAAATTTTCTCTTATTTTACTAAATAAAATCCGTATTATGTGGAATGATAGTCCATAGTGTCGACCAACCGAAAGACAGTAAAAAAGAGAAATGTCATAATCATCATCCTAATACTTAGATGAAGTGCTTAAACTTGTATTAAATTTAATTAAGTCACTGACGAGATCTAATCACTATCATAAATTTTCAGTTTCAACCTAACTCTATCTAACTAACCATTTAAAAACGCATTCACACGCTCATTCCTAATTCTTAATTTTCTCCTCTGCTTAATATCCTTCTATTTAACCACCCGCAGAAAAAATATTCTCTCTGATTTTTATCTTATTGTTTCTGAAGCTGTTTTCATATCTTTTGGTGTGACAGTTTTCTTGATTCCTCCTCTTTCGGCATAGTCTTCCACCACCCTCTACAATTCACAGGTTATATATGTTCTTCCTATTGTTAATTACTAATCAAGTTCCCTAATTAGGTTAAAAGAAATCGACAAAAATGTATTATTGTTTTTTTTTTCTTGATTTAAAATTCTTGGTGCAGTTCAAGATTCTCACAAGTTGTTGATTGTATCTGGTTGCAGAAAAATGGTGTATTCGAAGAGTGTTTTGGACGCAAAGTCAAAGGTGTGGAGGGGTATATGGTATGCAGAGGCGCCTGCAAGGTGCAAGAGCGTGGCGTGGCGAGCGTGCAACGAGGAACTGCTGGTGAAATCTTTGTTGGTAGAAAAACGCATTCTGAACGATGCCACGTGTCCGTGCTGCGGCAAGGCTGCGGAGACGACGGTGCACGCTTTATTGCAATGCGAGGAGATTAAGCGTGTCTGGTTCGCGTCGCCGCTGGGGCTGAAAGTGGAATTGCTGGGCGAAGTGACGCGTTTTTCGCAATTGCTCGAACAGTTTGCAGGCGTTTTGGACGAGAAAGGCATGGGCATGGTGTGCGCCATCATTTGGTCAGTGTGGCAGAGACGCAACGTGAGGCTTTTCGAAAACAAGAAATTGGATTGCAAGCACGTTATGGCGAAAGCCTGGTCCATGGTCGCTCTTCAGAAATGGGTCCCACCACCGGTTCGGTATGTTAAAGCCAATTTTGCTGCTCTTGTGATAGACAATCTTGGTACTGGAATGGGAGTTGTATTTAGAAACTCTTCCGGGGTAACTTTAGCATCAGGTACAATATTTTCCATATCTTTTCAGTGATTATTGTATGTTCTGTTTGGAATGAAAATTTGTGTGCATGAATGAAATACTGCAGGCACAAATCTTCTGGAAGAAGAGATTTATGATCCTAAAATTGGTGCTGCACTGTGTTTCAAATGGGCTGCAGAGCAATCAGGGGAACTGGGTTTTTCGAATGTTATTTTCGAGACTGATTGCAAAATTTTGCGCACTCATTGGAACCTAATATGTGAAGGACAAGGTATGAGTGAGATTTCGTACCTTGATTCGGTTCTGGAAGATGTCAAAGTTATGATAGAGGGGACAGGATCATCTTTCTCACTGGTGTGTCCCACAGCCAACAAAGTGGCACAACGTTTGGCCGAAGCAGCTTTTGGTTATGGTGAGAAAATTTGGATGGATGTCGTGCCCGAAGAGGCGTCACTGAATTTAAGGTCTGATATGGCAGCCATTGCTGATAAATAAAACTGCTATACTCTCTTACGTTGCTACAGTCTGAATTTACAGTATGTGCTATGAATTTTCCATATATCTCTATTCTCTGGAAAATTTAAACCTGTGATGTTTTTAGATTCTTTTCAGCTTATTCTATAGTAATCCTAATCTAACTAGCAGTAATATAATTTTACTCTACAAAATCAAATTGACTAAGTAAGATTTGGGATACTCTGTCAAGCATTTGGAATCCTTGTAAATGAACAATACTAGTAATTAATTTGATTATAGTGAACTTTTTAAAAATAAGTCTTTCTTTATGCTTATCTTAAAAAAGGTTATAAAGACAAGTATGGAATACTTTTTTAAAATGATATAATCTTTAGAACCAAATTTGGGTATATTTGCCAGAATTTTTTTTTTATTGTTTTTCAAGTATGTAGATAATCTTCCATTTTCATGCAATATCCATGCTTATTTTTATTCAATCCATCTCTCACTATTTTAAACTTTTGTAGACTTTTGTTTTTCATGTATTTCATCATTTTTCTTTTTCATAGGCAAATATTTGTTATTAAATTTTGTTAATAGAAAAAGAGTTAAATTCACAATCTCTTTATTTTTTTTTTCTAACTTTTATCATTAAACAATTTTATAATTTATTGTACCTTACCATTATTATTATAATTATTACCAGTACTTTATACTAATAGTAAAAAGATTAAAATACTTTTCTCCGTTAAACCATGCTTTGTTACCTATATAGTCAGATATAGTATTACTTTTTCATCACACTTCTGAATGCATTCTCATTTTCTACTTATACTCTTTGAGAAAACGATAAAAAAGAAAACGGAGAACTAAAACAATAGAAAAATTGTTTGTTCTGAAATGCTTATTTTGAAAAGCATCTCAGAAGTTTTGGAAAGCTTGTTTCAGAAATTATATTTTACAAGCATCTTATATATTTTAGAAAGTTTGTTTTGAAAACTTGTTCTAAAAAGTTTCTTCTGAAAAATTCATTCAAAAAACAACACTACATGTGGAAAACTTATTTTAAAAAACTTGTTTTAAAATAAATCTCATGTTTTTCTTCTCTTATAATTGTTTGATTTATTCTTCACAAAATTAATTAACAATTTCAAGGTTTCAAGATATTTTATTTCTTATCACAATCTTGATCACATTATTCACATGATGTATTATTAATTTCAATTAATTAAATATATTTTTATGACTTACATTTAATTATTTCATATAGTATTTTTACTTTTGTTCACATAACAATACTAATTCTCTTAATTCCAACTGTTCAATCCAGTAGAAATAAAAATAAATAAAACTTATTTTTAAACTCTAATTTTTAATTTTTGTTTCATTACAACTTTTGATTTCAATAAATAGTTTTTATTATCGTTCAATTGTTCCATTAATTCGATATATAAAAAGTTTTCTCATATCTCTAAAGTATTCTCTATCTTATCATATTTTTAATTACACTTTTTTTTATGTAATTTCATTAATAGTATATCAAATTGTTTTTAAAACACATTTCATTAATTGTTTTTAATATTTTTATTTATAATATTTTATGTAGAACATTTTTTAGTGATATTTTGTATAATTATTTTTATTTTCTAATTTATTCTCATAAATATAATTCTATCATGGTAATTCTGTAAAGACCTTTTATTTACTATACTTGAGATTAAAATAGAGATATACAATTTTGGAGGATTATGTAACACTCAACCACCTATCTTAGACCTAATGATTACTTAGATTCACTAATTATTTTAACTCTTTCCCTCAAGTTGGAGTATACAAATTTTTTATTATGTTTGAAACAATTAAACTCAATCTAAAGTTTCCTTAAGGACTTGGTCAACACATTTACAAGTTGTTCATTTGATCCAACAGACACAATACATATTTCATTTATTAGCAACTTTTCATGAACAAAATAACAATCAATTTCTATATGTTTAGTAATCTCGTGAAACATTAGATTTGATGCAATGTGGAGAGCAATTTGATTATCGCAATACATCTTCATAGTCTGAATGTCACACAAGTTAAGCTCTTGAAGGAACTACTTTTCCCATATAATTTTACGCATTCGTGATGCCATTGCCCTATATTCAACTTCAGTGGTTAATCATGCTTTACATTTTGTTTATTACTTTTCCATGAAACAATGTTTCTTGCAAGGAAAACACAATATCCAATAGTAGACTGTTTGTCAATAGGTGAACTTGCCCAATCTGCATCACAATATATAACAACCCTTGCCCAAGAATCTTTTTGAAGTATCTTAGAATGTGAATGATAACATTCTAATGGCCAACACATGGGACTTGCATGAACTTACTAATCACTCCAACTGCAAAATATAGATATAGCCTTGTAATGTGAGATCAACTTCACAACATTTAGGCCAACTTTTTTAACAATAGAGCTGAATTTTCTAAACCAAGCACGTAGTGATTGATTGAAGTCATATAAAGAATGATGCAATTTGCATACCATACTAGATTCTCTTTGTGCAACAAACCCAAGAGGTTGCTCCATATAAATATCTTCCCCAAGATCATCATGAAGGAAGACATTTTTTTATGTCCTAATTATTATTGTTGTCAAGAGCTTGCATTTCTACAATCATGGCTTATCGCCATCCAGGATGATTAAATGTTTCATTCACATTTTTGGATAACCCCAAAAGACACTGAGTATAAAGAGAATAATAAGAAGGTGACAATCTATGAGAACTAAAAAAATTATAAATAGGATGTGGGTTTCGAGAAGAACGAGTTCCTTTTCTAAAAGCAACGGGCTAGCCTGAAGTAGGGAATTCACCATTTTCTTGAAGAATTGTATTATCCATCAAGGTCTTGTCTCGAAACATATCAATAAGTAGAGATGAGGGTTCAAGAGGACTTTTAACAAGACTTGGATTGACTAAGAAATTGGAAGTATTGGATTCAGTCACTGAAATAGGAAGGACTTGTTGTATGATATGAAAATCTTGAACAAATGGAGAGAAGTAAGGAGTTAGTTCAAAAAATGTAACATTGACAGACATGTAAAACTTCTTTGTTCTAGGAGAGCAACACCAATACCTTTTGTGAAGTCATGAATAGTCTGAGAAGACACATTTGATAGCACGAGCAGAAACCTGGTCTAGCCCTAGAGACATGTCAAGAACAAAACATACACAGTCAAAAAATCAAGAAGTGTGAAAGAGAAGATCATTTGGAAAAATAATGGAGAAAGAAACTTTATGATTGAGAGAGGAGGGCATCCTATTAATAATAAAACATGAAGTTAAGATGACATCCTCTAGTATTGGGCAAGAATATAAGCACCAAGGAAAAGCATATCAACAGTTTCAACTAAGTGTTTATTTTCCCCTTCTACTATAGCATTTTGTTGTGATCTATGAAGCCAAGTGGACTGCTGTAATATACCATATGAACTAAAGACTGCAAAAAAAAGTGGATGAGAAGTACTATTTGGCAATGCCACTTCTTAAGATTTTTATTACTTGACTAAATTGATTCTTGATTTCATTCAAGAAAGATGTGAAGATGGGTAAGAGTTCAAAACAATTTTTCGTAAGATAAATCCAAGTACATCTCGAATACTCATCAATGAACATAACAAGGAAATAAACATTTTGGTTAACTGACTTAAGGAAATTAAATTAAAAGGAAAACTAGGGATAAAATGGACAAACTTTAGAATTAGGGAAGGAGATAGGGAGACTTGATTGACTCCCTTTGATAAAGTTTTAGAGCCATTTGCAAAGGTTATGAAATGATGTTTTTCTTGAAAGGAAATGGTTGAGAACAAAGATGTATTACCTTATATTGGATCAGAAGCACCTAAGTCAATTACCCATGAATTTTGACCTTCCATGGATTAAGAAATGCAAGTTGTTGATGTACTTGGAGATTGAGATGTTTATACCAAGTGGTTAGATACTTTTCATATTTTTCATCAATGAACTTAGAGTTGGTAGTTTCAACCTTAGAAATATTGGTTGTTTTAGAAGGAAAACCATGTAAGGAGTAATAGTTTTCTTGGGTGTGACCCATCCTTCTACAGCATTTGCACTAAGGACGCCCTCGCCTCCACGTCCTCCTCCTCTAGTGTCACTTCCTCCTTTCCTCGTGTGGCAACCATGACAGATGGTTCCACTAGTTCATGAGTTTTCTAAGTTTGAGGCTTCGGGACAAGAAAAAGACGTGTGGTCAAGGTGTTCATGGAAGTGAGCTCACGACTAATCAAAAGTTGATATTTGATATGATCAAAGTCTGGATGTAAAGCACAAAAGATCATCGTCATATAATATTTGTCAAGTTTCTTTTTTATTTCAGCCAAATATTTGACTTCCAAAAACATCCTTGTTTCTTTTTGGGCTTCAGTTACGAAAGATATCATATCATCGTTTGTCATTTTCAAGGATGCAAGCTTCTTTGTCGTATCATAGAGACGTTGGATATCATTGACATAAATGTTTTAAGATTTCTTCTAAAAGAAGTGACATATTTTGAAAGCTCTAATGGACAAAAAAAGTCTTGATTCCACAAATTGCCACAACAGGACACAATTGGAAATATGCTTGTTTTC
Organism: Vigna reflexopilosa; assembly: GCA_027742785.1. Classification (NCBI taxonomy): domain Eukaryota; kingdom Viridiplantae; phylum Streptophyta; class Magnoliopsida; order Fabales; family Fabaceae; genus Vigna; species Vigna reflexopilosa. Next base: position 5,247,299 of record CM050917.1, read on the forward strand.
ATTGTTCAATTTTTTTTAGCAGACACATAGCTTTCATCTTACTCAAGGTGATCATGATGTCCTTGACCAAGAAACCACATTTCGATGACAGCAAACCAAGATATATAATCTTTTCCATTTAGTTTCTCGAAAGTAATAGGGAGGGGGCTTATAGAGTATGAAATAACTCTTTTAGTAGTCATCTATAATCAAGGGAACAAAAACACAATGAGAAGATTCTAAACTAGCAAGGGAAAATGAAAACCTTAGGTGACTTCCACAAGGGTGACTTTTGGACTTCATTGACATGAAGTTTCAAGGGTCAGAACAAAGAGATAAAGTCAACGACAACTATGGAGGAGGTGCGATGAGGTTCGGATGAGTCACGACATTGGGTGGACATGCCAAGTTACAATGAACATAAATGATGCATTCGACAACGCATGGCAGAGAAATGGCCATTGGCAGCGATATAGTTTATCATCGCTTGTAGAGGCAATCAAGTTCAATGGTCACCAGACGAAACTACAACGAAGGACGGTGGTGGGCAACAGTGGATGACAACTAACCGAAAAAGAACAATGGTTGACAATGTTGGAAAGTTTCAAAAGGAAAAGGATTGTAGATATAACAACTAGTGAAAATTCAATTACAAAATATAACAATACACGTCAATCAAAGCACCACTTGCTTACATCGCATGTCTAGCATAGGAGATAAGTGTACGTGTAGTCAATTAACATTAGCAATGCACCAATTCAGAATCATCCATACAATTTAAAAAAGGTTTAATCATTCATAAAGTCCTTATTTCAAGTGATTTTTCTCAAATACATTCATCACTTATTTTTTTGTCTCAATTGAGTCCTTATTTTTGAAAAATTGAAGCAATTAGGTCTTTGTCGTTAGTTTCGTACTAACAACGTTAAAGAGAGTGTCACGTGTCAGTTTGTGATTTTTTTGAATTATTTAAAAAATTCAAAAAAAAGATCATAGACTAACACATGACACTCTCTTTAATGGTGTTTGTACAAAACTAATTGCAAGGACCTAATTCCTTGTATTTTTCAAAAGTAGGAACCCAGTTAAGACAAAAAATAACTGAGGGACTTATTTGAGAAAAGTCACCAGAAATATGGACTTTCGAAATGATTAAACCTTTAAAAAACAACATAGCCACATAAGAACTGCACATACTGATTTTACATAATTTAAGGCAAGTTAGCATCCCTCTTACCTTGGTTTATCCTAACTCCTCTCACAAACAATTCAAAGCACCAGATGATTTCTCCTAACCCTTTTGTCCATATACAAAGCAGCTTACACATCAACCCTTTCTTTTCACCGTAACTCTCTTACGACACAATTTGTTTATTTCTTGTTAGTCCTAGGTTCTCCTCACATAGCCATATTTAAAACTATGTGTAACCTCCACTCTCATGCATGAACTCCTCTTGAAAAAAACCCTAGAAAATATTCCTGAACTCTCTCTTAATCTGGACCCTCATTCCTATCCAAGCTAAGATACGCTAAAAAAATCGTTTACTTAGATTGTAGCCTCCTACACTAGTTTAGGTTAAAATTACCTAAGTTACCTGATGTATTAAAAAAAACTGACAAAACAAAGCCTAAAAAATATAAGTTTAATCATTTTCGGGGTCCATGTTTTTGCATAATCGTCTCAAATAAGTCATCGTATTTTTTTTATCTCAATTAAGTCTTTGTTCCTGTAAAATTGAGTCAATTGGAACCTTGCCGTTAATTGAACTGGACAAAGTTAAATTTTTGTGTCATGGCATGGTGACTCCACAATTGTTAAGCACGTGGCACAGAAAGCTCGCATTATGTGTAATTTACAAATGAAAAAGCAAAAGATTAAACCAAAATAAAATAAATAAATAAAACAAAAGAAAATAGAAACATAACAAGCAAAAAGATCCAAGCCCAAATCTTTTAGGGTTCCTATTACTCAATCAAAAGGGAAAGGCAGTTTCTCATCCCCTTCCTCGGTGGATCCTCCATGACCACCACTAGGGCCAATAAGTTTCCGGCCAACCGCTACCCTTTCCACCGATCAGAGCCATGAAGACTGTCGACGACCTTACCCACATCAAGAGCGTCGTCATTCTTCATGGTAACTCAATTTCGCCATCATCCGTTACACACACAGAGAGCCACCGTGACACCATGGATCTTGCGCTTGTGCAGTGGACGCCACCTTCCTACGCTCTTGATTCTTTTTCAATTTCTTTTTTGTATACTTGATTGCCTGTTATAAAAGAAAAGTTCTTTCTTACAAACCTTGGTAATGGTAAATTTCATGGGTCTTAGAGATCTTCTTTCTTCTTCTTCTTTTTATTTAATTAAAGTTGCAGGTGAAAGATGATGAATTATAAATTAGAGTTTATTAGTCAATGAGTTGAGTGCAGATAATAATGAATTTCAGAAAATGGATAATGGTGAATTTGTTTGAGTATTGGTCCGGGATAGGTTTGTCTCATAGTCATGGAAAATGGATTCTTTTTTTTCCTTATGATGAGGGTGGAAGGAAATGGAGTGAATGATGTTGGGTTCAAGGAAAAATTTGGGGATAATAAATATAATAATCCTTTGCCCCGCGTTTCCCAAGCTTTTCCTTTGTAAAATTGGGTGTTGATAGATTGTAGATGAAAGATTGAGGGAGTAGTTTGATTGGAATCGGAATTTGCTTCGCCTTCCCTCAGTTCTCTCATGCCCTTCTTAAAAGGAATAAAATAATCACGTGGAGGGAGAGGATGTTTTTTAAGGTGGGGAGGGTAAGGTGCTTGTCGAGGAGAGCGTTCATGGTACCATTGTCGATGGCGAGCACATTTATGGTCTGACAACAGTTTATCTCGTCAACGAGGTGGGTAAAGGTGAGGTAGTGATTGAAGGTGGAGAAGCCCGGTAAGAATGGTCCTTCGACATCCTTTCGAAGAAAACATCATGTTCAAATTAGGGATTTAATAAAATCCCAATTCTTTTTCATTTGTAAATTACACGAAATGCTAGTTTTCTCTGCCACATGGTTAACATTTGAGCAATCATCATGCCAAGAGACAAAAATTTTAACGCCAATTAACGACAAGATTCCAATTGATTCAATTTTATAGAAACAGAAACCTAATTGAGATTAAAAATAATACAAAAACATATTTTAAATGATTATGCATAAATAAGAACCTCGAAAATAATTAAACCAAAAAAATAAAACCCTCTTAACACACCACAAACATATAATCATATATTTACCACACATATTAATAATAGCATAATTAAAACATTTTATGCAGAAGACAAAACCAAACTCTCAGCCAATTGAACTACATATCACTCCTAAAAACCAAGCACTTTTCTTATTAAATAATCATAAATCATGTTACAATATCACTTTAATACACCAAGTTTTTTAAGTCTTACATTAATTACCCTTTTGGAAAAGTTTCAATTACATCTTAAATTTTGAAAAAAATATCTTAATTAAGTCTTTTTTAAAAAAAATAAATTATTAATGACATATCACATATCAATTTATATTTTTTTAATTTTTTTGTAAAAGTTTTTGTTGTACCCCATCAAGTCTACAATGTAACACACTATATATCAATGTCACGATGAAATCTTTGATTTCAGTTTAATTTCTATATATATTTCTTTAATTCAATTTTTCTCAAAATGAAATAATGTTTCTTGAGACAAATTTATTATTTGTATAAAAGTTATACTAATATTTTTTATTAAAAATAATATTTTAACACATTACATTATTTTAAAAATGATATTTTTGATTCATGTTTCGTTAATCCAAGTTTTTTAATAAGATTAAAATTATTTTAAAACAAATATTTAAAATTAATGTATTATTAATGAAATTTTTTTATAAAAAGAAATTAATTAATATAATTTATGTAAATAATAAAGATTTAATCCGCATTCCTATTGGGTGGGGATGTGGATGACATGTGGCAAGGTCTTATTGGTCACGTTCATCTGGTCATTATTTGGACCTCTTTATGTGACACATTATGAAATGTCACTTCACCATGCAACCAAGTAACACATTTAACACTGTCCACAGAATTCAACAACATGCACTTTATTGATTCAATTTTACATGGGACCTAATTAAGCTCTTTCAATTGACACGAATTTGTATAAATAGAAACCTCCAAAATGATTAAACCAATAATAAATTTGATTCTCTTTTAATTGAGATCAAATTTTTTTTAATTGTATAAATGTTATACTAATATTTATATTAGAATTTAATTACTAAAATCATGATTAATAAAATATGAGTTAATCATATACAATAGTATAATATGTTAAAAAGTTATTTTTAATAAAAACATCACTATAATTTTTATATAAAAATAAAGATTTAAACCCTCGAATAATTTCATATTTATTTAGAATCTTTAAAACGGTCTCAATTAGATCTAAGTTTTGTAAATTCATAACAATTAATCCTTTTTCTTTAAATGGTAAGAAATGATATCAAATATTGATGATATGGTGCACAATAAACTTATTGAGATGAATAATTTTATTAAGTAAAAATAGGATTTAAATTATAATATGAAATTATGATTTAATTTATAACGTGATATTATTTAATTAGAGAGTGGATAGGAAAAAAAAAGTTAAAAAACTTGTTAGAGTAGATTTTGAAACTGCAAATTTGAAATTTCTGAAAGAAATATAAAAAAGGAATCAAGGCAACATCATCACCATCTTACTGCAAATTTGCAAATTTGTTATTGTTGCGCTTATCATATCAGCACTTTGATAAGCATAAGTTTATTTTAATTCATAAAAATTACAACACTATCACTATCTTTCTCACCTCTTGCTCATCCTCCTTCCCCATTGAACTCCTCTTCTCTTTGGGATCAATGCCCGTCACCCCAAATCAAGGCAGAACCACCAGACATTATTGGAAAGTGCTGAAATGAAAAACGCAACAAAACCCCAACAGACTCCAACACACCATTTTCTGCTTCGTTCATACAAAACTTCTCTCCCATCATCTTTCTTCCTCCCTCTTAACTCATATATATTAAGATCAATTTTTTTTTTCTCAAAAACGTTTCATTGGGATCTCATCCAAGAGTTTAAATTTCCAAAACCCCAAAATTTACTTTAAAAATCCTAAAATCAAATCCTTGCAAATCAAACCCTAAAAACAAATTCAACATTAAAACAAAAGAAAAAACAGAATTATTGAAAGGATATTGATTTCGTGTGGTGTATGACGAATATGGAGATAGAGAAAATTTTGAACAAATATGAGATCTGGAAAACCTGAGAAAGAAATTCCTAATGAGATATGAAATTACCAAACTTGTTTTACCTAATGTAATAAATAAGATTTCCTATACCTCTTAGATATTTTTCATAATTTGATAAGTCCTTAAAATATTTTAAATTATATATTAATATCTAAATATTTTAAATTAATTATAAATAAGATTGATCTAAACCCATGAGACTTTTGTAGATATTTTGACCTTATATACCTTTTCTTATGTGAAATTTCTAATCTTGAAAAAAATAATAATCTAGTCCATATGGATCAAGGTTACGCTTTGTAGAATAAACTAATTTGATAAGACTAATAACGCTTAATCAATCTTGATTGATATAATGTCATTTTGATCTATGATCTATGGGATAAGTCTGAACCCACTCTTAAATAAATCCTCATTTTATTAGTGCACCAGATGAAAAGTCTCAAAAAGTCTCGGTATCAACCCCCAATGCCCCCTGTAAAAGTGGATTAAGGTCAAAATGAAAAGTCTCAAACAGTCTCGGTATCAACCCCCAATGCCCCCTATAAAAGTGGATTAAGGTCAAAATCAAAGTGAACATGAACTCACTACAAAACCTTAATTAACTCCTAAAAACAAGATCTCCAACTTAAATTAAAGATCAAGTCAAGTTCATTCGCATCAAACATCAAATTAAATAGACTCGGAATAAAAGTCAAGATGAATCAACCTAAGCCGAAAATCAACATGATCTTACACTACGACCCAAGCATACTTGAGTCAACCTTCAACCCAACCAACTTGTCTCAACTTTTGACCCCTTCGATCATAAACAGCTTTGTTTGACCTTCTTCCCAAGCTAGGCCAGCTCAACTTGACCTTTTGCTTGGTCCAAACTAGGCTTGACTTTCTACCCAAGCCAAGTAGGTTCGAACATCAACCACAAGGGAGGCTTAACCTTTTGTCCAAGCCTACCAAGTTCAACCTTTGACTCTAGCCAACTTGGTTCAACCTTCTCTCTAGACAAACTCAACTCAACCTTCGACCTAAACTGGCTTAACTTAACCTTTTGTTCGAGTCTGCTCAACCTTTTATCTAAACTGACTCAACTTGACCCTTTGTCTAAGACCGACTCGACTTAACCCTCAACAGAAGCTAACTCAGCTTGACCTTTAGGTCCATCCAACTCGATTTTACATTTGGGCTCAACTGACTCAATTTAATATTCAAACCCGGCCGACTCAGCTTGACATTTAAGCCCGACAAACTCAACTTGATCTTTGTTCTGAGCTGACTTGATCTTTAACCTAGGCCAACTCGGCTCAACTTTTAGTCTAAGTTAACTCGTCTCAATTCTTCAACCCAAACCTACTCAACTTGATCTTGGACATAAGTCAACTTAACTCGACCTTGGTCTGAGACTAACTCATCTCAATTTTTTGGTTGAGCCAACTTGACTTATCATAAGGTGTATCCAACTCAACTTGAACTTTATCAATCTTGACCACAAATTAACTTGGACTCAACCTAAACAATTTACTTTACTTGGTTCTGACCCAACTTTGTCTATTTTGACCTATGATCGACTCAACCAGATCGAACCATGAGTTGATCCTAACTCATAAGACTTTTGTTATTATTTTGAACATGTGAGTTTTTTTTTTACACGGACTTTTTTATCCTATGAGCTTTTTAGTCCTAGAGACAATTTTTACTTAGCCCGTTTGGGATAACTCTACTTAAATGTGAGAATAACAAAAACAAGTTTACTAAAATTCAACTATAAGCTTCCAAATTCCAATTTCATACGTGTGCCTAGCTTGTCATTTTGTTGCACTTAAAAACAATTACGATAATGTGCAAGCATCAAGGCAACTTTTTTCAATGCAAGGGTGACGTGCAAAGGCACGTTAAGAATAAAAAAGAAAAAAAAACATAAACTAACTAAATTTAAGCATATGATTCTTATTTCTAAGTTACTCAGCATATTACTGTGGGAAGTCAATATGGGAGAATATAAAAGCTAGCAAGACACCCTTTGATTCACATCCTAGCCATAAAATCTTCAAACACGATCTATCTGCTCTTTCAAGAAGAATAACAGAAAAAACACGGTAGTCAAAATCAAGAGTTTACTCGTCTCATCTTACGCTCTAAATCATGATTTTGACAACCATGCTTCTGCCAATAGAGCAGAAATCATCAACCACATTTTCCAAGATGACGTGTAAGTCAAGACAATTGAACATGAATATTACTATAAGAGATTCAATGACAACTTTATGTAAAAAAGTCATCAACCAGACTTCTCCTTTTTCAAGTTTCCTTAGTAAACACGACACAACATTAAACATACGTGCATCCTTGACATACTGAGCACCACCTTATACATATGAAATATTGATGCCAGTATATGTAATGTATGCATATCAACAGTGCCATAAAAAGCAGAACTAAAAGACAGTTTAAAATTTACACCTTTAAATGTAGATCCGTCCATTGCATTCCGGTGTTCCACAGCAGCAGCTATTACTCCTACACTTGATAAATTTTCCATTGAAGGAATTATAATCATAAGTCAGCTCTCTACCAGCAGGAATGTCCTTTAAAGCAAACAGCATTTTGTGAGGAAGATTCTTGTCAGTGCGATCATACATAACATCTTTGATACGGAGATTTGGAGCACAACTATGATTTATGAATCTTCCAACGTTTCCACATTTGCTTGCATTGATGAAGACCTTTCCAACACCTGCAAAAAAAGAGACTGAAACTGTTACATTAAATCCAAACACAACAAAAGAAAGCATCCATCATGAACATACCCATGTGAAATATATAGCCATTATCTAGCCTCCATCTAGCCTCCATATAGTCACTGACTTCTCCAATATACTCACATACAAAGCTTCCAGAGGGAATGAAAGAGCGTGTTCTAACACCCCAACCTTTCTGTTCAGTCCTGAAGATTTCTAGCTGAAACCGAATACCATTCTGAGTTACTCGGTTGATGCAAGAAGAGGAGCACTTGCAAGATGGGCCACACTCATAAATAAGTGATGATTCCATCTCAGAAGCAAGTCTTTTATTAGAACCATTCGGCATTTTGCTACCCTTTTTCTTCCTGAAGCAGACACAATTTTCTTTGTCAACACACCCATCAGCACAATCACAGCCACAAAGAATTGCCTGCTCGAAATTCTTTGAGTAAACGTTACTTACAATATAATCAAAGGATGTGGGTAGCTGAACACAATCAATTGGAGCCACCACCCTAATGGTAAACTTCTCCCGACCATGTGAAAGATCTTTAACTCGAACAACCTCCTTTTCGGCAACACAGACTGTCGGCTTGAGTTTCTTCCTAGGACCAAAATTTGCAAGTTGCCTTGAATTTTCACCATGGTCCTTAAGGGAAACACAAGTTTCAGGTTGTCCTAAAATTCTATTCAGTCCAAACTTGAACACAAGCTTTCCATATCTTCCTCTTTCTATGTTCATTGTATCCACCAAATACAAACCATCATAAACATATGAGTAATGAGAATTACTGTTAATGTAACTGAATGCACCATCAAACTTTCCACAAACTTTGAATATAACTCTCACTGGACTTCTAGCTTGCATGCTATTTTTAAGCGCCAAATTTCCTCCTTCCAGTGTTTGATCACGAAGTGAAACATTTTTCCCAACGGCAGGATTTCCTCCTTCACCTTCATAAACCAAGGTACCATTAGATCTTCTAGTATTATCATAGCGATCTGTTACGACAATGCTTGTGGCAAACAAGCTGTTGTCCATTATCTTATAATCAATTCCATGCCAAAACTGCCTATGGAGGCCAATGACATTGAGTTCAACCCAGTACTGAAAAATATCACCCACATCGATTCCAAGTATGTGTCCCACGCACTTTTGAGTGTTCTCCCATTGATGTTCTCTTCTCATTGTCATTGCTGCTTCCATCAGAGCTTTATTCTTAGTCCTAGAATTCTCAGGTTCGTACACTTTGTACTGATGCATTAGCTTGTCGACCAAGTTCCTGAATGTTACCAATGCTCGATTCACCTTCCTGCGTTTCACAAACACTTCACTCAATTCTTTGCCAGAGGAAGGGCTACGGGAGCAACCTTCATGCCTTTTCACTAAGGACTTTGAAGCATTCATTTCTGCACACCCAATTTAAAAGAAAGAGACTTCCCATCAGAAATATCCATCAATGGTATCACAACTGAAAGAACTGTTTACAGACTATGTAAAATGAACAAATAACAGCAACAAAAATCACATACTACTGTTTAATATATATATATATATATATATATATATGAAGAAAAAAACATTAATCCATGACTGATGAGAATGCAAATGCTGAAAGCTTTTTTTACAGTAATGGAAGGGTTCAAATGTAGAAAATTAAAGAATACTGGGGGATTCGAGTACAAAATAATGCTGATGCAAAATGAAAATTGAGAAGCCGTGAAAACAAAAACTTCATACCTTGTTTAGAGTGATGAAAAGTTAATTTCTCGAAAGTGCAGAGAAACAGAACTTGAAAAATCACAGAAACAAAAACTCCTAAGAGAACACTTGAAACAAGAACTGCTTGAGAAGTATGACCAGTAAAGTTGAAAAGAAAAACAGCAGAAAAATAATTCATACAGAGTAAACACATTTAAAGGAACTAACTTTCCAGCAACAAGGACATGCAAAGCACAAAACAGAGAAACAAGATGCAGAACTCATAAACTAAGTGAAGAAAAAGCAAAAACTTCGGGAAAACAAGAAAGAAACCACCCCCATGAAAACCAAGAAAAACAAGCAAAGAAAGAAGCTGACCAAAGAAGAAAAAATGAAGTAAAGCACTGGTGAAATCAACACCCTTTTGCTATTTGTTGATGAATTAAAGACAGAGAAAATGGAAATAAAAACTTCGAAAGGATAGAAACAAGAAAAGACTCGTTACCCTTCTTAAATGCTCGAAAGAACAAAACTTGCTGAGCACTGTAGCGGAGAAAGAAACGACCAGGATGATGAGAGAACCTACTGTCACGTTTCAGCTGTGCAGTTAATAATTAAATATAAAATTGTTAACATTTTGAACGAAATGCGAGGTTACGACAGAGATTTACGATGCATTTAAATTAAATAATTTTTTCTTAACTTTTTTTTTAAAATCAAAATTTCATGAGTTCTAAGTCATTAAAGATAAGTCATACAAGTGATGAGTTATAAAACTTAATAATAACTTGTATAAATTTATTTACTAAAAATATTATTCTTTATTTTTTATAGAAGTTTCTTAAAGTATTTTTTTAATGACTCTAATATTTGTATTAGATCCAAACTATAACGTTATTTATAAGAAATATATATTCAAGTTTATTTTAATGGTAAAGAATTTTAGAAAAAATAAATAATAAACTCATTTTGTTTTTAAAAATGAAATGGCAAATGAATAAATATAATTAAGAGAGTAAATTTAGAACATTTAATTATGTGAGTGGGTTTTAGTATTCAAACAATAAATTTTAATACACACTTCTGTATTCATGATTTTCTTTTATGGTTGTGTAATGTGGGAAATTAACTGTTTTCTTGACAATTATTTAGGATATCTGTTTACTTCGTAGGTGTTACATTTAATTTATTCTTTTTATTATTTATAAATTTACATTATTGTTCAGTATGATATTTTACTATTTTTTTATTTTATTTATGTTTTTTTTTTCAGTTTACCGATACAGTATTTATTTATTTAATAAAGTAATAGTATAATTATTGAAAACACTTATTATTATATCAAAAGTTATAGATAAAACTATTTTTTAGAAATAAAAGTAAAACGCAGAGAATTTAAATCAAGATATTTATAGACTTTTTACAAAGTGAAGAAAATAAGGATATAATGGGTAAAAGTTAAAAATAAAATGAACTATGAGGACCTTAAAAACTTAATCCTATTTAAAGTTTCTTTTTATATGTATCAAATATATTTTTTCGTAAATAGTAAACTTTCTATATATAGAATTAGAAGATGGGTTCAATAAGTTTCTTAAAAGGTTAAGAGAATCAAAACAAATCAATTAAAACGGAAGAACAGCACGTGGTCAGGAAATTCAATAAATGGTTGAAACTAAAGTTTTAACTTTATCCTATATTAGGCAATTACACAATCATAGATTAACTTAAAGTATTAAGTAACTAAGTTAATTTATGTCTCTTAACTACTCAATTATAGAATATATTAGGTTCATCTATAATTTTTCTAAAACAATATTTTCAACATATTTAAAGTAAAATTTTCTTATAACACCTCCTTCTATAATTAATATATATAGTTTGTTAATTTATGTAATTTCAATTTCTTAAAGTGTACCAAATTTTTATTAACATATGAATTCTAAGTTTTAAAGTTAAAGATATTTGAATAATTTTTGATTATTTTTTAAATATATTATTTTTTTAGAAAACCATTTTTTAGAGTTTTGACTTCTCTATTCACTTTCTCATTATGTGTTTGTTTGATTGAAAAACCGAGATTATATGATTGATCTTTGTAGCAAACTCTTCAATTTGGACTAATTAATTTCTTAGTCTGGATAAGTTGAGTCTCAGCTTTTTTTAGCCTATTTTTATTTTTTGTTGTATGTGAGTATTCTTTTGTTTGGATATGTCTTTTTAATCGTCAATATGAGTTTTTGCTAATCAATAATCATAATAATATGGTCTAGTCATATTTGTGATGATTTTATGTGTAGATAGAGCATCTTGTAGAATTAGAGACATTTTTATATATTATGAACCTTTAGAGTTGTTTTACAAGTAAAGAAAGTTATTTATTTAAATATATGTTGTGCTCGATATATAACTATGATGAAATTGTGATTTGGTTCAATTGAATTTATTTTATGGTTTGAATTGGCTAGTTAAAACTTTGTATGTGGTGTTTGGTCAAATTGATCATGTTATTTGAGTGATATGTGTGCAAACATAATTTGTTAGTGTGATTGGTCTCAATAATTGATAAATTAGACTCAATTGATTTTAAAATGGTGAAATGGTTCGATATTGAACTTGTAGTGATAATTTTGTAATGTGTTTAATGTTGTAGGATTTAATTAAAGATAAGTGAGTTTCATTCAATTAGTAATAGATAGTGTGTATTGCTCTTATAGAACATTGGTTTTGTTGTTGATAAGAATTCCTCTTTGAGACTTTTCATTGATCAAATTTCGTATTTCTTGAGTTAAGATATAGGTATACTATAATTTTATAAAATTATTTAAGTGGGGAATAGCTTAGGAAGAATCAAATTGCACAATTAAAACATATAGAGAAATATTCACTAGTGCAGAAAGGGCTTTAGATGTCTGTTATTTTGGACTTTTAACGTATGATCCCAATCTGACGTCTTTATAGGTGATGTTAATGGGACACTGGACTCTATAGGTTAGATGTCTATATAGACGTCAGATTCCATTGGACAAACATTTATATAGACGTCGGACTCCATAGAACAGACGTATATATAGACGTCGTACACTACAGATCAGATGTCCATATAGACGTCAGACTGGGTGTAAGCTGACGTCTAAAGGCCCTGGAATGTCTTTGGCCACTGTAATCCATATATATATATATATATATATATATGTGTGTGTGTGTGTGTGTGTGTGTGTGTGTGTGTGTTTCAACTAAACAAAGTTCTAATTAATCTAAAAAATAATCCAAAACCTAAACTATCTGAATATAAACTTAAACTAAATGTAATTAATGTTCAACAAGAAATAGAAGTCTTTCTAGCTCCATCTTTGCAGAAGATAAGTTGTTCACTCATGTCTTATCTGCCTAATTGTGTCCTCTGGTATAAGAGATGTACTCTTGAAGCCCTGCAAAATGAAGAAAGATTCATTATGTTTTCATATATGTTCAAAGATGAATTTGATTTGTAATGTATTGAAGGTAAGCATCATTACCTCATTCCACTCATTTGTAATGGCAACACGTATCATGTCCTCTAAATGATAACTCATTCATTCTTCAACATAATTCGTTCCTCATGACGTGGTAGGTTGGTCCAGTATTTCTCCATGCCAAGTCCAAACGATATAAGTTCTCATTATGCCGAACATTAATAGATGGTCACACATATTGCCTAAGTCTTGGAGTATTTGATTAAGACAACGAACACAAGGACAAAAATATGTCCAATTCACAGAATTTGCATTTTGTTCAACATATTGCAAGAACTTCGAAACACCTTTCTCATATTCTTCACTGATGCGACGTTCATTCATCCAACTTCGATCCATACTATGTTCGTAACATACTTCATCAGTTTCAATTTTTTAACTCTTAGAAGGTTAGGCCCTACCCATTCAGAAAAATTATTTTTCATAATTTGATAAGATTTCGATTGCATGTGTGTTAGCAATTTATGAAATATAATTTTTCTGAATGGGTAGGGCCTAACCTTGTGAGAGTTAAAAAATTGAAATTGATGAAGTATGTTACGAACATAGTATGGATCAAAGTTGGAGGAATAAACATCGCATCAGTGAAGAATATGAGAATGGTGTTTCGATGTTCTTGCAATATGTTCAAGAAAATGCAAAGTCTGTGAATGAGACATATTTTTGTCCTTGTGTTCATTGTCTTAATCAAATACGGAAAGACTTAAGCAATATGTGTGACCATCTATTCATGTTCGACATAATGAGAACTTATGTCGTTTGGACTTGGCATGGAGAAGTACTGGACCAACCCACCACATCACGAGGAATGGATTATGTGGAAGAATGGATGAGTGATCATATAAAGGACATGATACGTGATGTTGGTGAAGATAATTTTGGAAGAGCTAATTTGTATGATTCTCTTATAGATGATTCAGAGCAACCGTTGTACCCAGGATGCTCGAACTTTACACGTCTGTCTGCAACTTTGAAGTTGTTTAGCTTAAAAGCAAGGAACGAATGGACCGATAAAAATTTCACAGAGTTGTTGGAGTTGTTGAAGGAAATGCTTCTAGAAAATAATACTCTACCTATTCGTAATTACGAGGCCAAAATTTTTTAATGTCCAATGGGTCTTGAATATCAAAAGATACATGCTTGTCCCAATAATTGTGTTTTGTACATTAAGGAGTTTGTTTCGCTGAAGTATTGTCCAACATGTGGTTTATCCCGTTTTAAAAAGAAATCTGACAGAAACACTGATGATGAAGGTAATGATGGTGTACCTGCTAAGGTGATGTGGTATTTGCCTTTAATACCTAGGTTGAAACTTATGTTCTCAGTTAAAGAAGATGCAAAGAACCTTAAATGGCACGTTGTCGGAAGAAAATGCAATAATCTTCTTCGACACCCAACTGATTCACCACAATGGAAGAAGATTGATATAACATTTCCAGAATTTGGTGCAGATGCAAGAAACTTAAGACTTGCACTTGCAACTGATGGTATGAATCCTTATGGAAACTTAAGTAGCAAACACAATTCATGGCCAATTATGTTGATGATATACAATCTTTCTCCTTTGTTGTGCATGAAGAGAAAATATGTGATGTTGTCCATGATTTGAAATTGTTGTAGGAAGAAGGGGTCGAAGTGTTCGATTCACATGTTGAAGAAAATTTCCGTTTGCATGCAATGTTGTTTTGTACTATAAATGATTTCCCAGCCTGTGGAAACTTGAGCGGTTATAGTGTTAATGGTCATTTTGCATGTCCAATTTGTGAAGAAAACACTAGTTACCTTCAATTGAAACATGGTCAGAAGACGGTATATACAAGACATCAGAAATTCCTTCCTCGCAATCACCCTTATCGTAGATTGAAAAAAGCATTTAATGGAAGTGTCGAGGATGAGGTTGTGACAAGACCCCGGAATGGTGAAGAAGTGTACAACGAAGTAAAAAACATTGACATTGTGTTCGGAACTTTATTAAAAGTAAAAGGGAATAGCAAAGACGAAATAAAAGCACGACAAGATTTGGCTGAAATGGGAATCCGATTTGAGTTACATCCACAGACAATAGGAAGACGCACCTATCTGTCCCCAGCTTGTCACACTCTTTCTAAAAGAGAAAAACAAAGCTTTTGTAACTCTTTAAAAAGCGTGAAGGTTCCATAAGGTTATTATTCAAATATTAGTAACCTTGTTTCTATGCAAGAGCTAAAGTTAGTTGGTTTAAAGTCTCACAATTGTCATGTATTGATGCAACAATTGTTATCAGTTGTTATTCGAGGCATATTACCTCCTTTTGTTAGGGGTATTCTGACACGTCTGAGTTTGTTCTTTAATGCCATTTGGAAGAAAGTTGTTGACCCTCGAGGTTTAGATCAATTAGAAAATGAAGGAATAAGACTACTATGTGAATTGGAGATGTATTTTCCACCTTCTTTTTTTGATATCATGGTTCATTTGATTGTTCATCTAGTCCGAGAAATTTGAATATGTGGGCCGGTTTTCTTAAGGTGGATGTACCCTGTTGAAAGATACATGAAGATCTTATAGGGATATGTCAATAATCAGTATTAACCAGAAGCTTCAATCATAGAGCGATACGTTGCAGAAGAAGCCATTGAATTTTGTTCAAGTTATATGCTAAGTTTTGAACCAGTGGGTCTTCCCAAGAGCAGACATGAAGGAAAATGTAAAGGTAAGGGTGTTCGTGGTGTGAGGATTCAAAGTGTTAGTAGAAAAGAAGTTGATCAAGCTCATTTGTACATCTTAAACAACATTGTTGATGTGATTCCTTACATTTCTAAACACGTTAATGAAATAAAGGCATCACACCCAAGAATGAGTGAAAAATGGCATCTTAATGCGACTCCACATGTTTCAGAAAGTCTATTGAGGTTATCTCATGGGCCGAACATAGACGTTATTACATTTAGTGGGTACTATATAAACAATATTTCTTTTCAGACAAAGGTAGAAGATGACAAAAGTAGAGTTCAAAATAGTGGGGTTACACTACAAAAATCCAATCACTGCATCAATGAGTTATTTTGGAATAATACAAGAAATATGGGAAGTTGATTATGTCAGTTTTAGAGTCCCAATTTTCAAGTGTAAATGGGTTGATATAAATTCTGGTGTCATGACAGATGACTTTGGTTTCACACTGGTAGATCTTAATAAGATGAATTACATTGATGAACCAATTATTATGGCTAGTCAAGCAAGGCAAATATTCTACGTCAGTGATCCAGCGAATAAAAAATGGTCAGTGGTTTTGGAAGGAAAAAACATGCACGAGTATGATGCTGAAGAAACTCTTGATATACTTGAGATAACATCTGCCTCATCAAGACCCATTCAAGACTCAGTTGATGGCGTTTTCGATGACATCCATGCAATTCTTAGTGATATAATGAAGGGATCTGGGAGAAAACAATATCTTAATAAGTTATGTGATAGTTTTTGTTATGTCTTTATATGTAGTTTTATTCGGATGCATATTTGAACTAGTACTAACCTTGTATATATTTTTCATGTATGTCGACCTCAAACTCAGGATCAGGATAAACCAGAAGTGGGTGAGGCGTCACACGATTGCCATATGTGACAATCAGACTCGTTGACAAAAACCAGATTTAGTAGTTATCTGGGTAAGTTAGCAAAAACCAATGTTTCTATCCTTCATGCATGTTGGGATGACGTCCCAGAGGTGGAGAAGAACCTCTTATGGCAAGATATTCAGGTATGTTTATTTAAAAGAAATTTGATATAATTATTTCTTTGATCTTATTATGTCATTAACATGTTCTTTTTTTAAACAGCTAAAATGTGATATTCCAAACACACTTCATATGAGAAAGAAAGTGTTATCGCATATATGTAGCAGATGGAGGGATTTCAAGACAAGGCTGACACGTCTGTATATCTTTGGATCCAGACAAAATGAGAATCCATGTCAGCATTATTCCTTCACAAAGGAAGAGTTTGCATTGTTTCGTGCATCTAGAGAGACTGACGAATGGAAGGTATGTATCTTAACATCTACAAAGTCTTAAAAGGAGTTTATTACGATTTTATAGTTATGAATTTACATGGTTTTACAGGGTAAAAGGTTAGTCGCCCAAGAAAGGCAAAAGCTAAATGATGCACCACATTTGTTATCACGAGGTGGTTATGCGAAACTTGAGAAGAAAATTAAAAAGAGTCGAGTGGGTTTCTTGGGGTTGAGTCCCCCGACCTAACACCTGCACCTACTAGGTACGAGTTGTGGAAGGCTGCTTGGACAAAATTAGATGGGAACATGACATCTGCCTCAGCTGCATTGATCTCACAGAGAATTGTAAGTTCAAATTTTAAACATTGTTTGATTGTGTATTTATCATAGCATGTCTTAAGAAACAAAGTTTTTCTTATACGCAGGATGAGTTGGTTGAGCAGCAGACACAAGGAACATTTACTGGCCAAGGTAGGGACGACATTCTAACAATGACCATTGGAAAGCCAGAGTACCCAGGATGTGTACATGGAGTTCCTGAGGTGATTGGTCTTTGTGACTACTTTGGCCCTACACAAAAAAGTACTCAATCAATGAGTCAGGAGGCACTGAGGCAAATGGATCTTCAGTGGGAGGAAAGACTTCGCCAAAGCATGACAACAATGGAGTAACGATTCATGGAGCAGCTACAGGTACAAAAATAAATACAAAGAGCGCTTGAAGAGGAGCTGCAATCCATGATGTAGGGCTCCTTAGGGTTGCCCACTAAAACTCCCACACCACCTCGTGTCAGCACTAGAGGATCATGCTCTGTTGTAGAACCTACTGACTACAATGGTCAATATGAGTTGTTGGTTGATGGGGATCCCCCATGCATTGTGACTGTCGGACGAGTACTTGAGGGAGGGCAGACTATTCATGGTGTTCCCATATTACCCGACCACGTGCATGTCATGATTGACGAGGTTCGGGATCCCCAGGCTCAGGTGCCTGTACCCACTGCATAAATTCAGTTTGTGGGGGAGGCCATAAAATCATTTATAGCCTGGCCTAGATCATTCATCATGACACACATTGCTACACAATAGGTATAATATTTTTATCATTGGTATTTGTATGGTATATTTTTGTATAATATTTAATGATAACTTTGAAATTCTTATCTTCAAATCACACGTCCTTAGAAGCAGCCCATGCATGAGTTAGTCATACCTGAAAATGATGACATGGCTGAAGCGGAGGATGATCCTCTATCGAAATTAATGATAAAATTACCCAGGTTCAAGAATGGATCAATACCAATATACTGGGATTTGAGAGTATTTGGTCTCCCCCCCCCTCCCCAATTTTCCAGTATATATCACATTCAATGATCTATTGGAGATCATTGCGGGAGACAATATGTTGAATATTTTCATCTTTCAACTCTAGTGCATGTAAGATAGTTAATTTTGTCTTCCATGTTAGTTTTAATTACATTCGTAGTTTCTAACAACTAACTTTGTTGTTTTAGGTACATGGACACAGTCACTGTAGACCAAGGTCGGTCTTCCATGTACGAATTTGTTGAACCTCAAACCATTCAACGTTCCGGTAACACACTTGAAAGCAAACAACATTATTTGCAAACTTGGATGGCTGAGTCAAACAGAGACGTATACCTTGTGCCATACATTGATGGGTATGTGTTGTTTTACGTAAAAGTTCATTAAATTTACTTAATTAGTTTACTAACTATTTATGATTCATGATAGGTCTCACTGGCAGCTGATGGTCATCATTCCCAAACAATGTATAATTGTATGGTTTTGTTCGCTACACAGGAAGATGAAACCTGACTTGAGAAACATGTTTCATGGGTAACTGTTTCTCCAAAAATGACTTTGAAATTCATGTTGACCTTAAATTTTTATGATAAATATAATTATATTAATATTACTTTGTGTTTTCAATCTAAATAGAGTTATGGGTAAATCCTGAGGTCAATTAGTTCAAGTTTTGCATCCAAAGGTTGTAAGTCATTTAGAACTCTAATTCTTGACTATTTAGTTTGTCATTTTAGTGTAACAAGCAGCTAGATTATTGGGAATGTGGCTATTATGTCATGTCTTGGATTAAGATCATCGTTTGAGCTGTCATTACAAATGACTGGAATGAGGTAATGATGCTTACCTTCAATACATTACAAATCAAATTCATCTTAGAACATATATGAAACCATAATCTTTCTTCATTTTGCAGCGCTTCAAGAGTGCATCTCCTATACCAGAGGACACAATTAGGCAGATAAGGCAGGAGTGGACAACTTATCTTCTTCAAAGATGGAACTAGGAACACTAGTTGTATTGTTGTTCAACATTACTTAAGTTTACTTTTAGTTTATATTTTGATAGTTTTGGTATTGGATTGTTTTTTGGATTAAGTAGAACTTTCTTTAGTGGAAATGCATATATATATATATATATATATATATATATATATATATATATATATATATACATATTAGTATACTCTCTCGGGACAATTTCTTGTTTTTCAGGTGTGGTTTTATTGTAAAAATAAATTTATTTAAAAAAAATACCCAGTACACGTCTATTAGTGCGATACTCGACGTCTATAGACGTCAGTCAATGCAAAAACAAACGTCCAATGAGTTATAGTGGACAAAACGTCCAATGCTTAAAGACGTCGGATATATCCAACAATCGACGTTTATATAGACGTTTGGTGTACCCACATTTGACCTCTATATAGACGTCCGATGTATAGGAGTCCGACGTTGATCTAGACATCGGGTATGTTCGGTCCGACGTCTGATTAATGTCACCCACATAGACGTCGATTCTGTATCTGACGTTAAAAGCCCAAAATAACAGACGTCTAAACCCTTTTTTGCACTAGTGTCCCTTTTGATTGTTATTAAATTTCGTTTTTAAATTTTAGAAGCAGTAGTTTATCTTCTGGGATTTTTCACATGAGTAATGATTTTTCACACCAGTAATCACTCTTCACCTTGCAAATCAACTTGATTTTAACTCAAAGCATACCAATTATTTCGTTATTAAAATGTTAAGCAAAGCAAATAGGGGAAGCCACCAAACAAAGGAGAAGATAAACTACTGTTTCTAAAATTTAAAAACGAAATTTGATAACAATTAGAAGGAAAAAGATATAACACAGGCTTCCAATAAAAAATCAACATCATCGATTATTTGTTATTAAAGTGACAAACAAATAAACGAAGATAAGTGAGTGAGAAAGAGGATGGAGATAAGAGAGAAACAAATTGGATAAGTGAGGAAGATAGGTTAGAATTAAGTGGGTGTTTATGATCTTTTTATTTTTTTAATTTAAATTAAAAATAAAAATTATTAAAATACCCATGTTTAAAGTATGTCTTTTTTTAATGAATGAGGATTTTTTTATCTATTTAACTTGATACACTTTGCTAAAATGTACTAATGAAAAAAACAAGCTTACATTGATTAACAAATTCGCGTATATATATATATATATATATATATATATATATATATATATATATTATATATTTAAATTAGTTTTGTAACAATAAGTTAGAATAACACAAAATTATGTCATCTTTCTTAATTTTCACTCATTATGTTATTAAAGATTAAATCTTCAACCACAATTTCTTCAAATCTTCATTTTATTATTAATAATATTATTATTATTTTCAAATTTCACAATTTAAATAATTGAAAACAATCTACCAATAATATTTTAAACGTAACAAAGTCTCCTTAGGGTTTGTAAAGAATAGATGTGTGGATATGGAAATTCTCCAGTTACATGTGGACTTTTAAGTCTAACTCAACCTCACAAAATTGGCGGTGAGTTTTGCACCCTTTTATATACTTTAAATTGGTCATATCTCTAGTCAACATGGGACTTCCAAGACACCCTCCTCACGCTGAAGTAGACTTTAAGCCTAACTCAACTCTACAAAAACGACTTGTAAGGTGAGGTTTACATCCACTTATATACTCTAAATTAGTCTCATCTCTAGTTGATGTGAAACTTTGAACACATCCTCCTCACGCCGAGGTGTATATATCTCGAGCGTAAGACTAGATATATTGTTCCATCCATTATCGGACCACCCATTAATTTCTAGTCTCATGCTCGAGATGTATATATCGTGGCGTGAGGGAGTATGATGAAAGTCTCACATCAACTAGAGATAAGGCCAATTTAGAATATATAATTAGGTGCAAACCTCACTTTACAAGCCGATTTTATAGGATTGAGTTAGGCTTAAAATCCACTTCTTAACAAAAAACACATTTGTCTACTATATACCGTTGGACAATAATTGTCGTAAGTTATCCTTATAGCGGAGAATGATAAGAGAGTAGTACGACAAGTGCAAAGTCTTGTAAGTTTATTTTTTAGTGCACTAGTCTTTTGGAAGCAAAAATCAAAGTGTGCTATGATACTTTGGTGTTTGATCCTTAACTAACTATTTTTATATTTTCATATATCTCAAATATATTATTTATACATCTTTATAAAATATATATGATATATTCAAATTAGAATTTATTTTTGTAAAAATTAATTTACTCTTTATTTGGGGTTATTTTGGAGTGTGCTAGGTTTGCTTTATATATATAATTGGAAGGGAAGGTGATTGAATTATAATAATGGATTTAGTTTTTAGAAAATGTATTAAGTTCCAAATTTATATTTAGAAGTATTTAATGTAAATAGGTAAGTATCACTAAATGTTTGTTGAGTTGTTACACTCAATATCTATTTGCAATCCTTTTACTTTTAAAAGAGATTAGATGTTCAGTTTTTTTAAAATGATTGATTTTAGACTAATTGTTAAGATACAAAATATTTTTAGTTAATGTTATATTAAGTTTTACTTTGTTGTTTATATATAATTATATGTAATGGAATTGTGTTTTATATCTATTAGTTGAGCACAAATTTGTATACTTTTTTATATTCTTATTCACAATTAATAATTAATAATGATACGGTTTTTTAATATATATATATATATATATATATATATATTTATATTTATATTTATATTTGTCTTTAATATTTTAACATTTTTATTGTTTTTATGATCTGTCAGAAAATTACTCATATAAGTATTGAAAAACAAATAAGATATAATTATTTCATGTAAATACTTTTGTTATAAATTTAATATTTTTATTTTAATAATTATTATAATATTATTATTATAGGATAAGAAGTGAACATCTATGCACATGTTTGTCTTTTGGGCTGTTTTAAAATAATTGAAGATTATATTTTCCTTCAATTTTTAAGTTACCAATCAAATAAAAATAATAGAGAAAGAATATAAATATAAATGAGATTCAAATCAATATGTCAACTTAGAAGATTCAGTTAAAATTGTTAATTTAAAAATTTAAAGACATAATCACAGACTTCAAATCATTATCCCAAATTATTACCACTACTGTCACCATTATTATCAGCTTTCGCCAGCACAGACATCCACAGGACTCCCAACTTTTAGGAGTCAGCCAGGTTGAGCCCAACAGCAATACGTGTCAGCCTCAGAAGACAAAAGTTGGATCCCTCAACAATGAAATTTGCATGTCAGTAGCTGGGTCTCCTGTACCAAGAATTTAAAGATGTCATCAATGGCGAAGAGATTTCACGGAGAAGACGGTGAAGGACATTTCCTTCAACCCTGTTTTCGCTCAACTGGAGATTCAGCATGTGTGGTAAAGGGGACACGGGGTGTGGGACTTTGATTATGCACTCAATGAATGATTTGAAAGTTGGAATTTGCACTGCAGAAATGGCCAGAAGAAAGGTTGCACGTGTATTCATAGAAAACATGCATGCATGCGGTGGCGTTTGGTTGTACGTAAACGACACTACGAATACGTCCATTCAATTACCTTAACTTTAACTGCGTTTTGTATTATTAGGCTGCGTTTTGTATTGTTAGGCAGAGAGAGAATTTTGACACGGGTGGTGATTGTACTGTATTTACCAAATTTTGAAGATTTATGTTAGATGTCAAAACCAATTCCTGAACATATTTTCTTCAGTTTTTAGATCTTTAACCATAATCATAATCCATATCTCTACATAGAAATTTTCTTTTTAGGTCTTTTGTTAAAATATAATTCTTGCTATTTTATTTTGTTGGTATAGTTAATTTTCTTATGAGGTTATAATGTTATTAATTATGATATACTATTTATTTGTGTGCCTTATATTTTTTTACTTTAGAGAATTGTGATTAAAAACACAAATTATCATTTGTGTGCATAAATTATTGATATTTATATATGAAAAACAATTTTTTTAATTGCAATGCAAAGAAATTAATATAAACTTACCTTAAAAGTCAGTTTTGTAAGGTTGAGTTAAGCTTAAAAAATCCACTTCTAATAGAAGTTCTGAGAATGCAACAAGTTCGTGTGGATTTTGTAGTATGTTTGTATGAACTCAATTTAGATAATTGAAAACAATTTTTAAAATGTAAGAAATTCTCTTTAGGGTGTGTAAAGAATAGATGTGTGGGTATACATGGAACAATATAACATTAAATGTGACATGATTTTTGCATTTTAAAAGTATAGTATGATTATTATAATATGTGGATTTAGTAATTAAAATCTTATCTTGTGACTCCATTTAATACATTAATATTTGGGAAGCAAAAGTCTAAATATGCTATGATAATTCGATATTTGATCCTTAACTAACTATTTTTATATTTTTATATATCTCAAATATTTATTTATACATCTTTGTAAAAAGATATGATATATTCAAATTAGATTTTACTTTTGTAAAAATTAGTTTATTCCTTATTTTGTTGTGTCCTAAGTTTGCTTTATATATACATATAAAATTGGAACTGGAAGGTAATAGTATTATAATAATGATGGATTTAATTTTTAGAAAACTATATTAAGTCTCAAATTTATATTTAGAAGTATTTGCCTGTTTTCTTAAGTGCAAATAGTTAAGTATTACTAATGTTTGTGTATAAAGTTTTGAGTTGTTATACTCAGTATCTATTTTCAATCCTTTTATTTTTTAGATTTTCAGTTTTTTTTTCTTAAATGGTTGATTTTAGACTAATTGTTAAGATACAAAATACTTTTAGTTAATGTTATATTAAGTTTTATTTTGTTGTTTATATATAATTATACATAATGGAAATGTGTTTTATATCTATTAGTTGAGCACATTCGTATACATTTTATATTCTTATATTCATAATTAATAATTAATAGTGATACGGTTTTTTAATTTTTATATGTATATACCTTTTTTTTTCTTTAGTTTTTTAACGTTTTTATTGGTTTACTGATCTGTCAGAAATTTACTGACTATAAGTATTGGAAAACAAATAAAATATAATTATTTTATGTAAATACTTTTGTTATAAATTTAATATTTTTGCTTTAATAATTATTATAATATTTATTATTATAGGATAAGAAATGAACATCTATGCACATGATTTTTCTTTTTTCTGCTGTTTTAAAATAATTGAAGATTATTTTCTCTTTAGATTTTTAAGACACCAATCAAATAAAAATAATAGATAAAGAATATAAATATAAATGAGATTCAAATCAATATGTCAACTTAGAAGATTCGGTTAAAATTATTAATTTAAAAATTTAAAGACATAATCAGACTTCAAATCAATATCCCAAACTACTGTCACCATTACTATCACCGTTCGCCAGCACAGACATCCACAGGACTTCCAACGTTTAGGAGTCAGCCACGTTGAGGCTCAACCGAAATGCACCTCGGCCAAGAAGACACATTGGATCCCTCAACAATGAAGTTTGCGCGTCAGTAGTAGCTTGGTCTTTTGTACCAAGAATTTGACTATGGCGAAGAGATTTAACTGAGGACATTTCCTTCAACCCTATCGTCGCTCAACAGTGAAAAAAAAAAGAACGGCTGAAGATTCTGAGAGAACCGGACACGTGGTGTGAGGGCTTTGAAGGAAGGTAGATGCACTGAATGAATTATTTGAACGTTGGAATTTGCACTGTGGAAATTGGCAGAAGAAAAGAAAAGTTGGACGTGTATACAGAGAAAACACGCATGCATGCGGTGGTGTTTGGTTGCGCGTAAACGACACTACGAATAGGTCCATACAATTACTTTAACTTTAACTGCGTTTAATATTCTTAGGCAGAGAGAGAATGTTCGACACGTGTAGTGATTGCACTGCATTTACCAAATTTTAAAGATTTATGTTAGATGCCAATAACAGAACATATTTTCTTCAGTTTTTAGGTCTTTAAACATAAACATAATCATAATCAATATAGAAATTTTCTTTTTGGATCTTTTGTTAAAATATAATTCTTGCTATTTCATTTTTATTTCGTTGGTATAGTTAATTTACTTCATCTTGAGATTATAATGTTATTGATATACTATTTATTTTTATTTTTGTGCCTTATATTATTTTTTTACTTTAGAGAATTGTGATAATTAAAAACACAAATTATCATTTGTGTGCATAAATTATTGATATTTATGTATGAAAAATAATTTTTTTTAATTGCAATGAAAATAAATTAATAGTACGAAAGGATTATAATTTAAATAGAGCGCAGTGATGTAAATTGATATTGGTTGTGTAAGAGTGTATAAGCTAAAAGGGTATTCTTCTCGGTGAGTCTTCAATGTCTTCACTATTGATCTCATTCCCAAATCTTTTATCTAAACTTATACTTAATTAAATTTTGGAGTAAAAAATGCAACTTTAGATTATATATATATATATATATATATATATATATATATATTAAAAGATCAAAATAAATATTATGAATTTTTTTAATTAAGTTAATAATAGACTTATTATTGTCCACACCACGGAGAAAGTTGTGCAAATGTAACAAGTTAACACAATGTCTATCATTATATTCAAAACATAATGAGATTCACTTCCACTAGTGATAATGGAGAATCTTTTTCTAAAATAACGAATGTTCTCGACATTTTTCAATGATAAATGACGATGGTTAAATAGTTTTTCTTTTCGTGTGAATTTTTTATACTTACACTTAGGGTTGGCAAAAAAACTTATATCTGTAGATATTTATGGGTAAAATCCACTTTAGGTATTTAGTACCCGCGGCTAGCAGGTATTTTAATACTCGTTTGTTAACGCGTCAGGTTCGGATATTATACTATCAGTATCCGCGGGTACCCGTTACTAGAGCTGTCAAAACAGGTAACCCGGCTCGACCCGACCCGGCCAACCACGGGTTGGTCACTTAGTGAGTCAACTCAACCCGGCTCATTTATTAGCGAGCCAGAAAAATTTGAACCCGGTCCGACCCACCACAGGTTGGTGGATAAACGGGTTGGCTCACTGGCTCACTTAATTACAATTTTTTAAATAAGAAAAGGGTTAAATATGTTTTTAGTCCCTATACTATCAAGCGATTTTGGTTTTAGTCCCTCTTTCAAAGTACGGTACATTTTAGTCCTCCTCCTTAAATAAACTTTGATTTTAGTTCTCCAAAAATAACACCGTTAAAAACCAGCTGATGTGGCAAACGGTGTAATGCCATGTCATTTTTTATTCTGACACGCAGTCAATTTTTTTCTGCTTTTCTCCCTCCACGTCATCTCCTTCCTTGCATCTTCTGCACATTCTTCTCTTCTGTGTTTTCTTCCAAACATCTGTGTGCTCCGCGGCTTGATCTTCGATGCTGTCAGCCATGGCGACACCTCCTACTACCGTTATCGCCAGCGTGGCGACGACAAAGAAAACGTCGGTGACTTTAGCTTGGTGGCTAGCCATGCAGAGAAGGAGGAGAGGTCGGAGAAGCTGCCGGATTTGCTGAACGTGACGGAGACGAAAACGAATGTGGAGGCGGAGAGGAAAGAGGAGGCATTAGTGGAGCTGAAGCAAGTGGTGAAGGAGTTGTGCGAAGAAGACCTCTCGATGCAAAGAATCGCGGTAGAGAGAGTGAGATCGCTGACGAAGGAAGATGCCGAAGCGAGAGCGAATCTCGCAATGCTCGGAGCAATTCCTCCTCTCATCGGAATGCTCGATTCGAAAGATCCTCCTTCGCAAATCGCTTCGCTCTTTGCTTTTTCATATTATGGAAGCATTAAATTTCCATCCGAGTCAAACATCATCTGGCCCATTAAACCACTTGTGTTCAACTCTAAAATCTTTTTCAATTGAAGGATTCATTTGAAAATTGTCCCAATTCACGGATTCAATTAAAGGAGCGATTGTTTTTGTCCCCAATCTGCAAATTAGGTTTTTTCCCCAAAAGTCTGTTTTTTATTTTTATTTTCTTTGTTTCTCTGAAATTGAATTTGTGGAGTTTCTTTCAATCAGATACTCGTGATCCAATTCCACAATTGGTCCCTTCAGTTTTGGTTAATTTTTCATTGGGTTTCTTTTTCTGCTTGTGAATGGATGGAAAGTAAGTTACTTTTATTCCCAAACATAGAAATTGTGCCAAGAAGGAGACGCGTGGTGGACGGGGGCGAAGATGACAAGGTGGAAAAAGAGTTGACGGGGGCGGTGGACGGGGATGAAGATGCAAGGAAGGAGATGCGCCAGGAGGGAGGGAGAAAAGGTGGAAAGATTGACTCCACGTGGGACTTTACCGTTAGTCAACTCAGCATTTTTTTAACGCCGTTAGTTTTGGAGGACGAAAAATATAGTTTCTTTAAGTAGAAGGATCGAAATGTACCTTACTTTGAAAGAGGGACTAAAACCAAAATCGTTTGATAGTATAGGGACTAAAAACATATTTAACCCTAAAAAAAATTACAAACTTTCTATAGATCAAATCTAAACAAATTTCATTCCCAACATGGGTGTTTAATTAATTTTGAAAATAGGGAACTTAAATAATTTTTTCAAGCAAAAATAAATAAATATTTTTTTATAAAATTAAAATAAAATCTTAATAAAATAAAATTAGGTAGGTGGGTTGGTGGGCCAACTCGGCACACCATGGGTTTAACCCGCATGAGTCGGGTTTAAATGAGTCGGGTTTAAATCTGACCCGCATAAAAAAAAATACATTTTTTTCAAACCCAACCCGGCCCGAACCCGTGGTGGGCTGCGTTGACCCGCGGGTTGTCACCCATTTTGATAGCTACCCGTTACCCATTTGCAAATTAAAATTACAATTTTGTCCTGTTAGGTTTTCTTACTTATTTTCTCTCTACCGTCAAAGAAAAAGCAAACCCTAAATCTCAAATTTTTTTCTCATTCACTCTCCCTGTCGTCACAGAACTAAGGTCTCCTCTAACCGTTCACTCTCCCTGTCGTCAGAGAACTAGGCTTTCCTCTAGCTGTTTTTCTCATTCACTCTCCCTATCGCCACAGAACTAGGGTTTCCTCTAGTCGGTGCAACAGTCGCAACAACGTCGTCAACTGTCCGCCGTGTGCTGATGAGTGCGCCGCTCTCAACAGATCTCTGGTCCAAATACACTATGCGTTCCATTTTGCTCGAAATCGAACCATGGATGATGGCGAACAAAGTGAGAGTGACTTTGGACCGTGAACGTGTTGCGATGGCATGATGCCACGAGCGACCTACGTGAGGAGGATCAGCCGGCGATGATTGACGTAGTAGGAGGAGATCAAACCTTGTGACTCTGATTGCTGGTTCGTGAGGCGGTGACGAAGCGGTTAGAGGTGAAAGATTAGGTTGTCATCTCCATATATGTTTAAGTGAAGATGGTTCTAGCTTTGCTATAATTTTTTACAAATCTGGTAGAATTTGGTGTTACTGGTGACGGACAAAAGAGACTGTTCTATGAGTTTAAAACGGGAAGAAAATTGACAAAGAAGGAATGACCATGGGTGAGATAAGGAAGTTGTCGTGGAGAACTTCTCTGATTCTAGAAAGAAAAGAAACTTTTGAAAACCTAAAAAAAAAGGGTTTGGGCCTGTCTATTTTCAAACATAAAAACAAAACAATAAAAAAGGTGATTTGGGCTTTGACCCATTTTTATTTCTGAAAATAAAGGATTTGGGCATCCAATTCTGATTTTGAAAATTTTATGTTTTTTTTCAATTTAATTTGGACTTTCTAAAAAAAATCATAAAATATTATTTTTTAAAATATTTGCGGGTTGAAAATGGGTATCCGCGAGTGAAAATAATCCGCAGGTTTCTTTTATGCGGGTAAGGAGTATGTTTTTTGTATGCGGGTCGGATTGCGGGTAGACATTATCTATGTCTGACCCGACCCGTTGTCATCCCTACTTATACATCTATATGGAGTTAATAATGGTCTTTTCAGCATAAATCCAACATTCCCAATATAATACTTTCTTACAATATTATACCTATAAGATTAATCGATGACTCAACCAACAAATAAAAATCCAAATAACGCACTAACTTTTAGGTATAACTAACGAATCATCTTGTACACGAGCATCTTTCAAAATTCTTGAATCAGATTTTGTCCCTTCCAAAGCAGTTAAAACATATATGAATTTTTGTATCAAAATCACACACCGCAAACACATTTAGAGTTGGTTAGTCCTTTCTTTCTCAAAACTTGGGAGCGTATGATTTTGGGATCCTTACTACTATGAGTTCCAATTATGGCTCCTAAACAATCCCATCTCATAGAAATAACAATTGTGAATAAAGGTAGAGAACATTCTTGTGTTTTAATAAAATAAGAAAATGTTAGAAATAAAAAAGCTTGTTTCTCACCACCAAAAGGGAGGTGAAATCTTTTTACATAATTAGAATGGTCTTTAAAACTTTCTTGCATTGTAAGTAAAGTGTGTATGCAATAAAATGTAAAGAAATAAGAAAAGAAGATCAAACACAGTTTTTATCCTGATTCAACCTCAAACTTAATATTATTATTATTAATTAATATTTTTTTTAATTATTAATATTGTTTATTATTATTATTATTACTATTATTATTAATAATAAAAAGTAAAATCAAAACATAACCTAGAATCGATTTCAGGATCATGAGAATCGATTCATTTTTTCCTTAACAATGTGATGAAATCGATTACAACGTCATGTAAATCAATTCCCTTCTTCTTTTGGTTTCTCTCCATTCCACAACTGTTTCATTTTGGTGACTCCATTAATCACGAACACACATAAAATTTAGTATAGACCAATAATTCACCTCAAAGATATGAAAAATAATTTTCCTAGAAGTAACTTAAAAAAAATTGAAAAAACAGACATACCAACCTGAAACTAGTCACGCTCAAAACATTGATGGACGCTGTGAAATCATTCAAACAACTTGATGCTGGACAACACCCACACCACCAATCGCACAAAGAGAACAACCACATGAATAACAATGGTTTGGTTCAAAGTTTTATTATTAAATAAAATATTATATATAATATTTAAACCTCAAGTCTTTATGTAAAATATTTAAACCAAGCACTTTCAAATGATGAATATTTTCCTAATTCCATATTTTATCAAATCAATTCAATGTAAACAAACAAATAACAAAAAAAAAATGAGGAGCAAATTATATATTCATGTGGGTGATTGATAAGAAAATATTAAGTTATTTAATTGAATTACTTTATTACAAACATACTTTATTACATCCATGTAGAGAAATGAAAGACATTTATGTCTAATTAGGTTGTTATGTTGTAATGGTCATTGTCACAAGGAGGATCGCTGCAGCCATGAGAAGGTCCAGAAGGTGGAATAGGTCCTTTGGGAAGAGCATGAAAATGTATGTTTTTAACAGTTCTAACAGCTAATCTTTTAGAAGGAGCTTTGATCTCATTGTTAGAGCCATCTGGGGAAGATGAAGAAGAACTTCTGGGGAGAACATGAAACTTCACACCACTTTCAGATTTAACTCTTTCTTCCATGTTCAAACCTCGAAGGTTGATCTTCCACTCGAATGCACCATTTGCTATCAAAATATTTGAGAAAACCAGAAATATTAAAAATGAACTTAATCTAAAATCCATTTTTCACTTCTTCACAAGAAAATGAAAAATCCAATTCTAATATTTATAGCATGTCAAGAGGAATACAGATTTTATTTCTTAAAAGATGAAACCAAAGGTTGAAAAGTCATATGTATTAATTTTAGTAAACGCAGTATTTATTTAATTAGTTTTTAATTGATCGTTATTCATCATTAATATAACATTTATGTTATCTGATATGTAGTCAAAAACAAAAATTCAAAGATGATATATTAGGATAATAATAAGAATAATTCAAACTAATAACTACTTTTATTTAATATTAATTGTCAATACATAGAAGAATATAAAGTCGTATTTATTAATTACGCTAAATGAATAAATTTAATTAATAACGTAATATTTATTATTTAATTTTTTTCCTATAAATGTATTATATTTTCAAAATACAATAATTGATATCTATACTCTATAGTCAAATTTTAAATATAAATTATTAATTAAATATAACACGTTTATATACTTTTTACTAAATATATTGTGTATTTAAAATTTAAGTATATAATGCCTAATATTTTTATAATTTTATTTGGTCAATGTTAATTTTTCCATCTTAATTTGTACTCCATATATTTTACAATATCCACAGTTTTGGTTTCTAATTTTTTTTCCAGCAACTTTAATCCTTGAACTTTAAATCAATTATTCCTAATTTTAGTTATTGAACTTTTTTTTTACGCAATTCCAACTCCTTAATCTCTAATTATTTATAAATTTATTTTTTACAATTTAAAAATATATTAAATCACTTTCATGGCAAAGTAAACAAAAAAAAAAACATTTGGACTAAGGTTTCGTATGATTAAAAATTAAAGAATCAAAATTACATAACAAGACATTTAGTAATCATGGATAAGTAAAAATTATGGGACAAAAATTGTGAATAAAAAATTGGGATCAAAAGCAATATTAAATGTTTTTCTTTTCAATTTTTGATTCATAAACAACCATTGTCATTAACATTAAGTAAACGTATAAATGGCAGAGAGATTAAACAAACTAATTCAATATTATAAAGGATTTTTCTACAATGGTTTGAGCAAGTATAAATACAAGATGATGACATATTTACACATCAAAATCTTTGTATAATTGGAGAAATCAACTTTGTAATATTCTTTACCATGTGATGTTAAACTCTTATAGAAAAGAAACCCTTGGAGGTTTTTGTTTCGTAGAAACGACAAATGGGCTTCAAGTTTCGTTTGCTTCCACGCACCCCTACTTTTAATCTGCACCTCCATGATATGGTTTATTGGACAGTACTTCCTCGCCCACATGACAAAATAATAAGATAAATAATAATAAAATGATAAAATAACTAATAACTTAATAAAAGAAGTAAGGAAAAATACAGAATTTTCTAAATTATTTTTATTCAAATATAACTCCAATATTCATTATTTTCAGAAATTGATATTGTTTGGTTGTTAAGTGATATAACTATTATGTGCTGTTACTGGAAATGATATGAAAGTTAAATAATTTGGAAAGTAAAGAAAGTTATTCAAATTATAATAATTAAATATTTTATTTAAATTCATAAATTATTTTGATAATATGATAATTATCAATAGTAAGAGAAACTAATAAAATTATAATATTTAATTAATTCTTTATAAATTTACTCTCATAACATGATAATTAGTAGTAAGAGATGCTGATCGATTTATAATAATTTTCTATTTATTTTTAATTAATGAATTTACTCTAATAGTATAGTTATTAGATTATTCTGTGGTAAACTCTTGGAAATGGTGATTTAATGGTAGTAGTAAGGGAATTTAGTTTAATTATAATAATTATTATATTTTCAAATGATTTTCATATTATATATTGTGGATGAAAATTGTTTGACAAATATGAGATGAAAGTTAGAAAATTGGGAAAGTAAGGGATGCTATTATAATTATAGTAATTGCTAAATTATTTTTAGTAGCATTCATATTTTATAATTTGATGAAATTTGTTTTATAGATATATGAAATAGAATTGGGATAATTAAGGTAGTAAGAGACACGTTTATAATTATAATAATTGCTAAATTATTTTTAGCAACATTCATATTATATAATTATAAATTTATTTTTCATAGCATGAAAATTAATAGAGTAAGAAAAGTTAATTGAATTATAATATCTATATTTAATAATTTCATGAAAACTATTTTATAGATATTGAATGAAGATTTAATATTTGGTAATTGTTAGGGAAGTTATTTAAAATATGATAATTACTTTGTTTCAAGTGATAAGTTTATTTCGTTGGATGAATATGTTGTTTTTAGTTAGGACGTGTGAATTTGTTTGATGGTGATTTTCATGTTTATATTTTTTCTTATTTTTCTATTTTCTGAGTTGTTTTGGTTAAATTTTCATTTTCATTTTCTCTAACCGTTAGATAAGTTAAAAGTTTGATATAAAGTTCCTAATATATAGGTCTTCACTATAATTATAGAGATTTTTAATTGAATGTTTGTATTTAGATAAATCAATTTGGCATTTTGAGGGAGCTGAACACTACCATTTTCTTGGTTTTGAGTAATTTATGTAAATCTTTAATTCTTACTTTGTTAATTATTATTTTAGGTTCAAATTTTGATATGTAGTACCTAAAACATATGTCTTCACTATAATTATAGAATAATTGATTTTATAAAAATTAGTTTCATCATGTTTAGAGATAATTGAGTATCATATTATTGTTGTTTGTTTGCTATTGTCTCACTAAATTATATTTTTCCACTTAGTTAACAGTTGGATCGACTTGAGATTTTAACACATAGTTCTTAAAATGTAATTTTCCAATTTGACTAATGAGATTGTAATTTAGAGGGTTGTGGGTAAAGTAAATCTCTTTCACAGTTTTGAGGGTGCTAAACATCACCATCTCTCTATAAAAAGTTCAATTATAAATAGATTTTCTATTAATTGAGTTTTGTTTTATAAGAACCATCATCTTTCTAAAACCTTTTATAAACTCTTTCTTTGTCTTCTCTCTAGATCTTTGACTTCATCCTTTATCGGTTTGAAGATCAAAGTCCTAGCATCGAGATCTATAATCTTACCCGATCAAAATCTTGAATAGAGTAAGTTCATCCTTTGTCATTCTTTTCGGTCTTTCAAGAAATTTGATGCATGTGGGGTGTTTTGGGCTTGCTTGTGGCATTTAAGGACTCAAGATGAATATTTGTTTAGTTAGGTATTTAGGATATGTATGATCATTGGTCATGGTTTTCTATGTGTAGGTAAAGCAACATGTGTGAGGTAGAGTTTGGGGAGAGCACCTTTTATATCTAAGAGCATTTATCCATATAAGGGAAGCTAGTGTTTTCTATAACAGGTAAGAAAAACTAGTTTTAAATTTAATTCTTATTAATGAATGATGAAATGTGAATTATATGATGATGATTGGTGATGAACTAATTAGGAGAATCTATTTTAGAATGATAATTTACATATTTGAAGTGATTGGTGGAATTCATATTTGGTCTGTGATTTTGTGATGTCTGCATTGATAATATTTGTGAATTAGTTGTGACTTGATTGAACATGTTTGATAAGTAAGATTATGCATGTTTCATTTGAAAACAAATGAAAAAGTTAGACAAGTTTGTCACACATACATTGTTAAAAGAACTGATTTGCATAATTATGTAAACTTGAGAGCAAAGTGTGTACTTACTTCATTGGGTGAGAGAGTCTCACTTGATGAT
Organism: Vigna reflexopilosa; assembly: GCA_027742785.1. NCBI lineage: Eukaryota > Viridiplantae > Streptophyta > Magnoliopsida > Fabales > Fabaceae > Vigna > Vigna reflexopilosa. The sequence continues at coordinate 5,282,252 of CM050917.1, forward strand.
TTTTTAAAGAATTTAGTTTTAGTACTCTCTCAGTAAGTGAGCTTGTATATTGCTAAGGGAGAAGGTTTTAAACAAAGTCAAAGAGCATCAGGGTAGTCTTCTCGTAGGGAGAGTGTTGTGATCGTTAGGTGAGTCTCCTCCCAAGAGACACTCTCTAAGCAAGACATGACTTCTCTAAGCGAGAACTTATTGATTTGAAATGGTATAAATAGTTTAAATTTGGTACATTTTGTTATGATTTCATATGAACTCGATGGAATGAGAAAGTAGTGATTCCTAGGGTGAGAATATTACCATATGGTGTATTTTGTATTGTGTATAGTTTATTAACGACAAGTACTAAAATGAGATCATCCTAATTAATCTACTATTTATTGGACTCATATAGATGAAAATAACTAGTTGTGAAAGTTGAGGAAAGTTCATATATTGAGTTTTGGCAAGAGGTTGAACTCGCAAGATATAGAATTTACCCTACCATACTTTGTGGATTGGGAAGAGGTCCAAACATGTTATAACTATAGCTTTTCAGACACAAGAGTGAATAAGATATGTTAGGTACATGGCCTTAGGGTATTAGTCAATACAACATTCATTCCAAGATTGTGTCGGTGGTTCTTGGTATGTGAATGAACCATGAGATCCTTTATGTTTAGGTGTGGGATTATAGGATTGATGAAAGTTATATAGTAATTTTATAAAGTTTGTTATACACTCTTTATTTTATTTAAAACTTATAAGTTTTAAATTATTTCTTTCAAATTATCTTTAGCTTACCTTGGGTTTTTTTCTATGGTGTTGTTATGTGTAGAGCTGTCAAAACGGGTAACCTGGCCCGACCCGGCCCAACCCACCACAGGTTGGTCACTTAGTGAGCCAATCCAACCCGGCTCATTTATTAGTGAGTCAGAAAAAGTTGAACTCAGCCCGACCCACCACGGGTTGGTGGGTAAACGGGTTGGCTCACTAGCCCATTTAATTACATTTTTTTTAAAATAAAAAAATACAAACTTTCTTTAATTTAAAGATTTTCCTTGACCCTTGACCCTTGTTCTTGCTGTAACCCTTGACCCTTGTTCTTGTTGTCTCCAAATTCACTGATAAAGATTTTCCTAATATCAGAACAATTCCGACAATCAATAAAAAAATATTAGTAAAAAAAAAGAGACCAAGTACTCAACAACATCAACAAAAAATTAATAGTTTAATCTATAATATAATTTCCCAAATTCAAAGATATCAAAAAGAACTTGTTCAAATAATGTATAATCAAATTGTTAAAATAAAATGAACAAAATCTGATACAAGCATGTCAGAACATGAAAAAAATCATTCCATGCCTTTAAATCCCCCAGAACAAAAAACAAATTCGCAAACCCTTATTTTTGTCATTATAGGGTTTTTGAAAAAACAAAGAGAAGTGAGAAACAAAATGTGGAGAAAAGAGAAGAAAAAAGGAAGGGTGTTTTACCTGCTCCTTGAAGAATTTAAGTGAAGTGAGAGTGAGAGCACCGTCAAATGAGAGCAAGTACCGTGAGAGTGATTTGTGAGAGTAGAAGTTACTTTTTTGGTATACACAGTGAGTGAAGAGAGTATTTTATTTTTTAGGGTTTCATAAATAAAATAATAAATTAAAAAAATAAAATTAGGTAGGTGGGTTGGTGGGCCAACCCGACTCACCACGGGTTCAACCCGCATGAGCCGGGTCTAAATGAGCCGGGTTGAAATCTGACCCGCATATAGGTGGGTTGTATTTTTCAAACCCAATCCGGCCCGAACTCGTGACGGGCCGGGTTGGCCCGCGGGTTGTGACCCATTTTGACGGCTCTAGTTGTGTGTTTACTATGATCATGAATTTTACGAGAGTAGAAGATAATGTAGGATCCAAAGAGGAAAAACATATTGTCACATAAGGGTAGATGTGGATAATGTAGTATAGTAATAGAATGTAGTGTGGTGTATTGGTCTACTCTTTTCTTTAACTTGTGAAATACTACTTGATATATTTATGATTAGAGGGTTGTACATATAAATATAAATAAATGAAAATGAGATTATAGACACCTCACTACATAAATGAAAATAATAAAAATAGATAAATGTCTAATTAAGTTATCAAAGGAAGAGTCGTCATGTGTACAAATCCTTTTGAGATAACGATATTTATCAATTACTATGTTGTAACCGGTGCACTTGTCGTTAATTTTGTAGTCAACACATAAAATTATATATTTTAATCGATAATATATGATATAATTTTATTATATTTAAATCAATATTTTTAAATCATACTTATTATTAAGTTATTAAATAAAATATATAATACATAATTTAATACAATTATTGACTATAATCTATTTAATAAAGACTTATAACATTTAACAAAGCATTACGGAGTACATAAAGCATTAAATATTATATATATATATATATATATATATATATATATATATATATATTATTAAAGAGAAATAAATAATTGGTAGAATCTAAGTATAAATTTAAGTCATACATTGAAAGTAAAAAAAAAACAACAAATAATAAAAAAATCTATAAACTTATTATTCAAACTTCATTATTTTAAATTTTCAAATTGAGATATCTTATTTAGTTTTGATTCAAATATAGATAATTTTTTCACATAACAAAATTAAATGACTATTTTATATACTTTAAAAATATGTTTAGACGGTCAAGAAAAATTAAATATGTTTAACTATTCAAGAATTTGAACGTTGTTGCGTAATTTTCTTATATAAGTAATCAAGTTTATTGAAACCTCCTAGTTCGATTAAAACCTTCTTATATAGTTTTTTTACAAATTAAAAGTACTTAATTTTCCGACAAAGAATTAATTAAATTTTTTTTCTGTTCAAAATGTGTATTTGTTTTTTTATAAAAGTATGTTTAAGGAGACTAGCTTTGACCAACCGAGCTTTTATATATATTTCAATCTCTGACTTTTTCAGACATTTTAACCCTATAAATAGTTTTGGTCACCCATGTACATCATAGCTAAATCATACGAGTGGGACTAAATTCAGAGTTCTACTCTTTAGTGTAGATACTACACATTATATCAAATCAATTGGACGGAAATGAGAAGGCCATTTCTATCTTTTATAACATGTTAAGAGGTTTACTCATTTAATACAGAACATTCTTTAATTAAATCTTTCTTATATAAATAAATTTGACATGTCATCACGACTGGATTTAATAAAATTAAATATTTTGTTTAATATTTTATAATTTATTATTCTTGATTTTAATTATTCACAATATTAATTTGTATTTATGGTATAATATTACAGTAATTAACTGTAATCTTTTATCAACATGAATTTATAATTGTAATTATTTATCAACACTATTATTTTTAACATAATTATAGGTTACCAATTATTATAAGTTTCTTTTTATACTTATTTTTTTATATAACATTTATATTTCAACATATACATAATCAATACAACTCACATCCCTCAATACTCTTTTTCTATCTACATTTAGCATACACATCTAATTAAATAGTCTTAATACAAAAAATGTAGGTGGTAATACCAGCTCTTGAATCCAAATTTCTTTCCAAATATATTTATTTTTATAAGTTTTTTCGTAATTTTCTTTATTACACAATGTTGACGATTCTTCTAACATTTTTAAAGATTTTCATCTTCCAATGATTATCTCGGTTATATATATATATATATATATATATATATATATATATATATATATATATGATTTCAATTTATAAAACGTTCATTATATAAAAAAAATCTCAAATTCTAATATTATCGTGGAAAAGAGAATCAATAAGTTTTTTTTTTTTTGGAATTTAAACAAATCAAGCAAAAATTAAATTGTGCAATAATCATAACTCCTATTATTATATGAGAGTATATTGCGGATGCTCATTAGAGCGAGAAGATGCCTGAAATTTTTACGGATAATTTTCAAATTTTATTTTCTTTTAAGACAATTTTACTTAAATGTAATGTTTTTGGATTATTATTTTATGCTTTTAAAATTTGAATTAATGTAATTTTTTCACTTAAAGTTCACGAGAAATAATTAAAAGTTGTTATTAATTTATTATTCTACGATGGTATCAGACTTTATTTTTTTTTAAAACAAAATGAAAATTTAATAATTTAATACATACATATATATATATATATATATATATAATTAAATATGTTTATTTTAATATAAACAAACAAATAATTTTATTGAAATATCTTATAAAAGTCTATATTAATCTGATTAAAATATTTTTATATAGTTCTTTATAAATTAAAGATATTTAGATTTATGATATATTTTTTTTATTTAAAATGAATAATTTTTTATAAAAAAAGGTTTATGGAATAGTTCGATCCACATATTTTAATTCTGTAAAGTTTTTTAAGTGAAAAATTTTACGATTCTATGATTTTTTCTAATCTTTAATTCATGTGAATCGACCAAACAATACGAGTGAACCAAAGTGTCATGTCTACTCTATTCTTTAACGTGGATACTACATATTATATCAGATCAATTGAATAGAACAAATAAAAAAACAAAAAGAAAATCAAGGATAAAGGTACAGCTCTCAAAACGGGTAACCTGATCTGGCCCTTCACGGGTTGGTCACTTAGTGAGCCAATCCAACCCAGCTTATTTATTAGCGAGTCAGAAAAATTCGAACCCGGTTCGACCCACCACGGGTTGGTGGGTAAACGGGTTGGCTCACCGACCCACTTGATTACAATTTTTTTAAAATAAAAAAAAATTATAAACTTTTTATAATTCAAATCTAAACAAATTTCCTCCCAACTTTCATTTCCAACCTGAGTGTTTAATTAATTTTGAAAATAGAGAACTTAAATAATTTTTTCAAGCAAAAAAAAGTAATAAATATCTTTTTATAAAATTAAAATTAAATTTTAATAAAACAAAATTAGGTAGGTGGGTTGGTGGGCCAACTCGGTCCACTGCGAGTTCAACCCGCATGAGCCGGGTTGAAATCTGACCTGCATAAAAAAAATACATTTTTTTCAAACCAAACTCGGCCCGAACCCATGGTGAGCCGAGTTGACCCGCGGGTTGTGACCCATTTTGACAGCTCTAGATAAAGGATGTGATTAAGTAAGAAAATAGTAATTTATTTAATATTAGCATTACTAAATTATTTTATCAGAAATATTTATTGATAAAGTAATTTGATCCTTCTTATTGTTTGGACAATGAAAACTTAACAATGTCACCTTTATAGGCAATTAACAACATGGTATCCCATGTCCACGACCACAAAAAGGTGGATGGCCACAGGGAGGTGAAGGTCCAGAAGGTGGAACAGGTCCTTTCGGAAGAACATGAAACCCTTTGCTTTTAATGTGTCCACAAGGTGGATGAGTGCAGCCATGTGAAGGTCCAGAAGGTGGAACAGGAAGAACATGATACCATTTGCTTTTAACGTTGCTAACAACATCTTTTTCTGCATAACCTATAACCACATTTCCTATCACTATATTTGAAACAACCATAACTACAAAACATCGAATTAAGCTAATTGCCATTTTCGTTTCTCGATGACAAAATCAGAACCCCATTTCTATCTTTTATAGCACTCATTTAATACACAACTTTCTTTTATTAAATGAAAACAAACGTTCATGTGTCAGGTTCATTCACACACAATGTATTTCTTTAATACATTATTTATTGATTATTATTATTACTCTAATGTTTTATTTATTAGATTTAATGATATATTTATTAGATCTATTTATTGTCTGTTATTAATTTATCCTATAATTATTAAATTTATAGTTAAATATACTAGTTTTTGTCTTTTAACTTTTGGACCAATTTAGTTATCTATTTTTATAACTGTGTAAATTTAGTCATTTTAACCAAACTTTGTTAAGTTTATTTAATGTTTTAATAGTTAAATTTAAGAAATCCAATAATTAAAAACCATTATTTAAAGGATAAAATAGAAAAAAAATGTATACACCAACCATACATCGATTAGATAAAGTATAAGAATATATATTATAGACAAGTTTGTCTATACACTAATTATATCCGTCTAACAAACAATATATACTTATGCACAACTAGATGAATTTATTAATAAATATTAGATGACTCTATTCATTTTATGATCAGGCGAGTCTTACCATATGATTAGACAACTCTATTCATTACATAAGTTTGTCAATATACTAATTAGACAAGTCTAATATACACATTAGATTAATGTCTCTATATATTCATTAGATGAGTATAACAAAACATATTGAATGAGTTTTTCAATGTATTGATTAGACGAATCTAACAATTCACGTTACAACCATCTATTCATATACTAATTTTTGTTTTTAACAAGTCAATTTTATGTATTTCTGCACACTGTTTATACTTTTAGAGAGTTTACTCTATTATTAAACATGGTTTATCTTTTATATTTTTACAAAATTTAGTATGTATATTTTTATAGATATATTTTTCTAAACATATAAATTATTATTAAAATTGATTCTATTCAAAACTTAATTATAAACTTAAAAATAATTATTATTTTTTTTCTCGATTTCTAATTATCTTCTAATAAATACACAAACCAATATCATCTTGTACATGAGTTTAAAGTTAGTCAAACAAATATAAAACTGTTCACTTTTATAATTATATTTTTATAAAAATTAAGTTAACTATATTTTTTTATTTTAATAACTATTAGATTAATAACTTTCATATTATAATAAAAAAAAGTAAACACAAATATGCAAAACGCATATGTTTTCAATAATAATATAAATTCAAAGTAATAGTTACTTTTAATTAATAATTAATCGTTAACGTATAAAAGAATATAAAAATCACATTTCTTAAGCTAAATTTAATAAACTTTATTAATAATGTATATTTATTAATCAATTTCTATTCTTATTGATTTATAAGATTTTCAAAATTCAATAACTAATATACTTTTGGTGAATGTACTTTATACTATAATTTTAAATATAAAGTATTCTTTGAATATAATATATTCATATACTTTTATTAAATATATTATATATTTAAATTTTATTAATATTAATACTTAAATTTTAAATATATTTAATTTTATATATACCCGTCTATATTAGAATTTTTTTCTTTTTGTGTCAATGTTTATTTTCCAATTTGAATATTTTAAATAATTTTTTTTTAAATTAAAATAATTATTTTATTAATTTTACTCTTTAAATGACTACTTTTTAAAATTTAACCAATTTTTTTAATTTGATATCTTTTTAAACTTAACTATTTTTTAATCATTTTTAAGTAACTATGTGTATCAAGTGTGTTTGTGTCTATATGTGTTTATATGTATGTGTTTATAGGTGTCTATGTATAAGGTTTCAATGTCTCATGTTTAATATCAGAAAACGAAAAAGTCAATGTTAAAAATGACCGGTGATATTTTTATAAATAAAAGTTCAATTAAGATGTTGGAATTTAGACTTTTTTGTCGTCAATTGGTTATAAGACATCGGATATCTCAATTTCTGACGTCATGTTGGATCAATTTTACAAAATTCTTTGGTATAAAAGTGAAAATGTACTCACGTATGATATTGAATGTCCTAGTTTCAGATGTCAAAAAGTTATAAGACGTCGAAATATCACTTTTAAGACATTATATGTTGATGAATTTATTAAAATTTTGGCGAGAGGTTAAAAATTCATTCACTTTATCTTTACACGAGACTCTCATCTCTACTTGAACCTTTCTTGTATGAAGCTTTCGATGACCAGCACATATAATTTTTCTTTCATTTTATACAAATGCACGTTGATTAACTACTTTAGGTATGATTTTCTTTCGTTTTGGCCGATTGGTTTCATGCAAAAGTATTGTTTGGAGCATAGTCGTGTTCTCATTTCTTCCTCACTTGCGGCAACACTTTATTCCAACAAACCCACCTTTAAGAAGGTTAGTTTTCGTTTTCGTTTTCATTTTCAAGAAGGTTGAACTTGTTGGTATTGATATTGTTGAACTTGTTTGTTGTATTGTTGATATTGATATTGTTGAACTTGTTTGTTGTTCATACACGTTATACATCCAAACTTAGGATAAAACTGAGAGTACATTCAAAACAACCCCAAATGACTTGAAAATTTGTTCAAAGCACCAAAGTATCATGAGAAGCCCCTACAAAAAAATTTAGATAAAAAATTCAAAGTCTAAGTGTTTGAAATATTTTTGCAAAGTTTGGAAAAAAAAAGTGACGAAAAAAAGAAAACGACATTTTTTTTAAAAATATAGAAGGTACTGTCGATACAAATGTTATGGTCGTTTAAAGATATGTTACAATTGACTTTCAAATAAATTTTATACTTCATAAAGACCCAAAGTAAGGGCTCCCAAGGTTTTTTTCTTGAAATAGGAGTTCTATGAAGTGGTAAAAAAATTTCCAATAAAAAATAATAACCATAGTTATTAAAACCAAAAATCACAAGTTAATACTACTATTCACCATAACATCATTCACTTGTGATAGCTTTTATTTATAGTTCATACTTAATACTTCAGTTTTGGATATCTAAAATGTCAAAACTAAGCTACATTTGATGATTTTTTGTTTTTCAAGTCTCATAAAGTTGTAAAAATAAATCATTATTTATTAAAAAACAAAAGAGTTGATTGACATCGGAAAAATGACAAAAAAAGACATTATTGACATAAAAAATTGTCATTTTTTTGACATTAATTGACATATAAAAAATTGGACAATTTTCGGCGTCAGTGAACATAAGAAAATGACAACTTTCGACGGCAATCAACATTGCCTTTGTTTTCTTCCAACGTCAATTTAACATCTTCCAATATGATGTATGTTTTTTTTTATGTTAAAAGCGGAAAAACAACAACGTCAAAGCCTTTTTTGCACTAATATTGTGTACTATGTGTATTTTAAATTTTATTACTTTCTATTTTTAAGTAATTACTCATAAAAATAATAATACTATGCAAGTAATTAAATTATAAATTTTAATGTATTAAAAATGTGAATATACATGACACATGAAACCACATGTATTTTTTTCATTAGTATCAATTAGAGTTGTCAAAACGGGTAACTCGGCCTGACCCGACCCAGCCCACCACGGGTTGGTCACTTAGTGAGCCAACCCAATCCGGCTCATTTATTAGTGAGCCAGAAAAATTCAAACCTGGCACGACCCACCACGGGTTGTGGGTAAACAGGTTGGCTCACTGGCTTACTTAATTACAATTTTTTTAAAATAAAAAAATTACAAACTTTCTATATTTCAAATCTAAACAAATTTCACTCTCAACATGGTTGTTTAATTGATTTTAAAAATAGAAAACTTAAATAATAAATGGAAAGGGTAATTATGAACATAATAAATAAAGATATTGGTCTTTAGTTTAATAATGGGTTGGAGAAAGGTGTTTTGAGATAAAAAGGAAAACACAATTTCGGAGTGTTGAAGTTTGATCCACGAAAAGTAGTGGAATTGAAAGGGTAATTGAGGGAAAATAATTTAGGAGGATGTAATGTGTGAGTAATTGAAGAAGAGTGATTGGAAGTCTTACTGGTGGTTGAATTTTGTGAGATTTCTGAACGATAAGGACTGCCATGGGGGATTCGAGCACGGAGAGATCGAGCAGGTGTTCTCGGCAATGGAGGCCAACTACGAGGCGTGGGTGAACGGTTTCACGCCATTGGCGGTGGGGGCGGACATGCTAGCGGCAATGAGGGACCAGACATCTCGTTGTTCGTGTCGTGCACGATTTTCAACAATGACCTGAGGGGGATTCTCGGTCTGGTCAGCATACCCCTTTGCTAATGTCACGTAAAATAAAATTCCACGTAACAATATGTGTTAATGTCACATATAATAAACTTACCATGTCAACGTCCCAACTCATAAAAAACTTAATCTCGTTAAGTCAATTTAACAACAAAAGTCTAATTGAATCAATTTTTCAGTTTAAAGATTAAATGGAGGAAACCGACAATACAGAGATGTAATTGGAAGAAATCCGTATGAAGTATATAGGTTAAACCTTGATCTTATTATTTTAGCTTTTATGTTTCTAACTATTTTTAAATTTAATTAACTACTTATAATAAAATTATAAAAAACTTATAATTTTTATTTTAATAATTATGATTATAATTAATTTTTAATTTTTTTATTATCATAAGAAAAATGTGGACACTGTAAATGTATGTGTTCTCTCGACAAGGAATACATATTTAATATATCTATTTCCGTTTATGTCTAAAAATTAAAAGAAAATTTGAATGTCCAAATACTAAAATTGAAAATAGTAAGATAATAATATTTAATAATTTTTATAGATTACCATTATTAATATTATTTTTCCTTTTAAAATATATGAAGTCTCAAAGTGTGCATTTTTCTACTACTAAATTAGAATATATATATATATATATATATATATATATATATATATATATAATATGACATATTTATATAAGTTAATTAAAAGTTAAATAAGACACATAAAACACATGTTTATTACAGTGTGACTGTCCGGTTAATAGAGGATACAGGGTCGGTATAACTAACAAGAACAATCATAATTACCGTTTGAAACTCAGTTGTGACCCACATATTCAACCATCACTTTTTAACTATATATACAATGATTGAAAATAAATCGAGAAAGTAATATTTAAAAAGTAAAAACTTTAAATGTGTTATTTAGTAAATCAAAATAAATTCATTAAATATTTTATTTTTATAATTTAAAGAGTGAATAATAATTAATTATATTCAGAAGAAATTCATTAAATATATTATTTTATATGACAAACATTATTAATATGGATCGCGATATTTCAACGTTTTTTTAACAATGTTTTGACAACGCCACGTGTCAGTGTTGTATTGGCCCATTTCAATTTTTTTTTAAAAAAACTAATTTGAAAAATGAGACTTTTTGTTATTCCGAAAACACCCTCGCTCCTTTTCAGCACTCTTTCTCCTTCTTCCTTAGCATGTCTCCTCTCTCCTCACTCCATTTTAGGTTTTCGTTTTTCCTTGAAGCTCTCTCTCTTCATTTTAGGTTTTCCTTTTCCTTTGAAGCTCTCTCTCTCTCTCCATTTTTTGAAGGCGTCGAAGTGGTGATTGAGCAATATCTATGCATGTTGAGGAAATTTCTTCGTCGTTGGGTTTCTCTCTTGAGTTCGAGATTACGCTTTTCTTGTTGGGTGTCGATTTCGTCAAAGTTCTTACCTTTTTTGTGCCATGGGTTCGTCAGGTGACATTGGTTCTTCGAACAAGATATGAACTTTGTCCTCGTTTCGTATTCATATTTTGGGTTGGGTTATGGTTTTTGTCATTTGTTAGTCATTTTGCTTTTTTTTTTGCTTTTGGGGGGTTGTGAGTTTTATTGGTTATTTGTAGCAAAAAATATTAAATTTTTATTCTTTTTTGCAGTTGTTTATTCGTCATTCATTGAAAATTGTGCGTATTGCTTCTTTGAATGATATTTTGAGTAAGGAGCACAAGTCCATCATTTCGAAGACGCAATTTCGATGGTTTTTAGAACTACATGATAACCTTAAAATTGGAAGGAATATTTTGAGCGATTTATTAATTAGATGGGTTGATGAGAGAGGTGGTTTTAGTTTTGGAGAAAAATTTGTTGAAATCACGGAAGTAGATGTTACCTTAATGATGCTTTAGAGGAACAAGATCCTGTAATTGAAGAACTTGAAGAAGAGTTATCTGCATTGCAGGCTGAGCTTCTTGAAGAGAAGAATAAAGATGAAGGTGGTTACAGTACACCTTGTAACCAACATGATTTTTACAATGTCGTTGAGTGCGAGGGAGGAATTTACAGCCATGAAACCGTTATGAAGGAAGTAGTACGTCGAAAGCGTTTCAATAGCCAAGCTTGTAGAACTCCTTACACTGGATATAGTCCGAAACTTGATTGATTAATGTAATTTTTGAATATTCCAGTATTTGGTTCATGTTTAAGTATGGATAGTTGTATTTCGAAAAATTATTTTGATTGGTAATAACAATAAAGAAAGTACTTATTTCAATTGTGATTGGTCGTAGTTAGAATTATTATTTAATATTCATCCTTTGTGCTAGTTATAAGAAATGTCCAGTTCTGTCACCCCTATGTGTAGGGAAGACCCACTAAGGGTGTTTATAGTTTGACAGGTGACTTCCTTCACCATTGTCATAGGTTTGATGTTGTTGTAATAGATTACATGGGCCTTGTAATCGATTACCAGTAGAAAAATCCAAATTTGTACCAAAAGTATGTCACCGCTACCCAAAAATGGTTGAAGAACTCCCAAAAAGTCCTTACTAGTGTTTTTTCAATGTTCTATAGATTGCTCAACCATGTTGGTCATGGAGCAAGGTGTTGACAACAAGAAATTTAAAACAATGTAAGCCCTATGTGTTGGGAAGACCAATCAAAGGTGTTCATAGGTTGAGAGGTTGGTGTTCATGCAAACTTGTCACAGGTCTGATGTTGTTGTAATCGATTACAAGGGTCTTGTAATCGATTACCAGTGGAAAAATCCCATTTTGTACCAAAAGTATGTCAGCGCTACCCAAAAATGGTTGAAGAACTCCCCAAAAGTCCTTACTAGTGGTTTTTCAATGTTCTGTGGTTTGTTCAACTATGTTGGTCATGGAGCAAGGTATTGACAAGAAGAAATTGAAAACAATGTCAGTTCTATGTGTTGGGAACACGAATCAAAGGTGTTCCCAGGTTGAGAGGTCAGTTCATGCAAACTTGTCATAGGTCTGATGTTGTTGTAATCGATTACAGGGGGGCTTGTAATCGAATACCAGTGCAAAAATCCCAATTTGTACCAAAAGTATGTCACCGCTACCCAGAAATGGTTGAAGAACTCCCCAAAAGTCCTTACTAGTGTTTTTTCAATGTTTTGTGGATTGCTCAACCATGTTGGTCATGGAGCAAGGTGTTGACAAGAAGAAATTTAAAACAATGTCAATTCTATGGGTTGGGAACACGAATCAAAAGTGTTTCTAGGTTGAGAGGTCAGTTCATGCAAACCTGTCACAGGTCTGATGCTGTTGTAATTGATTACATGGGCCTTGTAATCGATTACCAGTAGAAAAATCCCAATTTGTACCAAAAGTTGGTCAGTGCTACCTAGAAATGGTTGAAGAACTCCCCAAATGTCCTTACTAGTATTTTTTTCAATGTTTTGTGGATTGCTCAACCATGTCACTAGTACAGAAACGTTGTTTAACGTCTGTTAATTTGGGCTTTTAACGTCACTTTCCCAACCGACGTCTATACGGGTGACGTCAATGGGACGTCGAAATTCTATATAACCGACGTCTATTTAGACGTCAGTTCACGCCATCCCGACGTCTATATGGACGTTGGAATATGCCAAAACCGACGTGTAATGGGCTATACAGACGCCTGCCTATGCACTAACTGACATCTATCTTCACTATAGACGTCCGACATAGCATTAACTGACGTCTAATATAGTCGTTGTGTTTTAGTGCAGTTTTGATCCTATCTTTCAATAGCCTAGTACCACACTCTCCCTTCGCTAGCTTCCCCACAAAAAAAGCTTGCGTCTTTTGCATATCTCATGACATTTCAACCCGAAACCGAACCTGGGTCGAAACTAGGCAACGACCCAAGTTCCATTTTGGGTCGAAACGCCATGAAACATACAAAAGACGCCGCTTTTCTTGTGAGGAAGCTAGCAATGGGAGAATGTTGTACTACGTTACCTAAAGAGAGGATCAAAAATGCACTAAAACACATTTTAATCGGTTAGTAGATGATATATGATGAAGAAACCAATTTAATCGAACTAAAACAAAGTTTAAATGGTTGAAATAAAAAAAGAAAAACGCACCTGCAATGCTTAACCGCGAGACAGAGAAAAGGAGAGGAGGAAGAAGATTGTGCGCATAATTGCGACAGATAGAAACGGAGAGGAGGAAGAAGATTATGCGCGTAACTGCGACAGAGAGAAACGGATAGGAGGAAGAAGATTTTGCGCGTAACGGCGACAGAGAGAAACGGAGAGGAGGAAGAAGAAGATGCGCATAACTGCGAGTTCGCGGTTACTTAAACATGAAATGATGCGTTGGTTACCTCACTAATCCGACGTCCAAGAGACTTTTGACCTGCCTTTTTCATGCCATTTAGACGTCGGATGCAAGGGTAGTGACGTCTAAAGCGCTGAACGAAGTGACGTTTCAGTATCCAGTCAGTCGAGTAGACGACGGGGACTTGGGGAAGCCGAAGTCTATAATCTTATAGACGTCGGTCTTGAATAAATGGACGTCTATTTTGCCTGCGGGTAAGTAAATCGCATTAATTGCAGCCATATAAACGTCGGCCCCCTGTATGAACCGACGTCCAATAGACTTTTCACCTGCCCTTTTTCAGGCCATTTAGATGTCGGATGCAAGGGTAGTGACGTCTCAAGCGTTGAACGAAGTCACGTTTCAGTATCCGGTCAGTCCAGTAGACAACGGGGACCTTGGGGCTCTGACGTCTATAAGCTTATAGACATCGGTTATGAACAAATGGACGTAAATTTTCCTGCCGGTGGTTGAATCGCATTAATTGCAGCCATATAGACGTCGGGCCCCTGTATAAACTGACGTCCAATAGACTTTTCACATGCCTTTTTCAGGCCATTTGGACGTCGGTGCTGGAAGACGCGACGTCTATTTGCCTGCGTGGTAAGTGAATCGCATTAATTGCAGCAGTATAAACGTCAGTTTGTGGTAAAACTGATGTATACATTATTATAGACGCCGGTTTATATCGAAACTGGCGTCCATATCGCCAACTTATTTACTAAAATACCACTGGTCAGTCATATATGTCGCTCAACACCATAACTGACGTCTATGGGGTGACGTTAAAGAGCGATTCTGCACTAGTGTGTTGGTCATGGAGCAAGGTATTGACAACAAGAAATTTAAAACAATTTCAGTTCTATGTGTTAAGAACACGAATCAAAGGTGTTTATAGGTTGTCAGGTCAGTTCATGCAAACTTGTGACAATTTTGATGTTGTTGTAATCGATTACAGGGGTCTTGTAATTTATTACCAGTGGAAAAATCCCAATTTGTACCAAAAGTATGTTACTGCTACCCAGAAATGGTTGAAGACCTCCCCAAAAGTCCTTACTAGTATTTTTTCAATGTTTTGTGGATTGCTCAACCATGTTGGTCATGGAGCAAGGTGTTGACAACAAGAAATTTAAAACAATGTCAATTCTATGTGTTGGGAACACGAATCAAAGGTGTTTATAGGTTGTGAGTGTTGACTGCAAAACCAACGGCAAGTGCACCGGTCGCAGCGTAACAAGTGATAAATATCGTTCTCTCCCTAAGGACTTGTGCAACACATGACAATTCTTCCTTTTATAACTCAATTAGACATCAAAGTGCACAAAACAACACAATAAACCCTTTTTGGTATTTTATCAAACAGTTGGTGTGCAAGGAATTTAACATAGTGTATTTACAATTTGTCAAGACTAGAGTTTATGCACTTCATTCTCATGCATTTATAAACAACTCAATTTCATCAATTAAGTGTTCAATTTCAGTTCTAAGTTCAAGTCATATTTTCCAATACATCAAGAACCATAATTCATGCATGGGTGATCAATCCAAAGCAAGCATTAAGCATAGAAATCAAATACTAACATTGAAATGGAAAAGCATATGTATTAACATCACAAAATACACAAGATTCAGTTTATTACATCTAATCTCAATAAATAGGAAAAACTCTCCATGGTGGAGAACTTAGGGTTCACAAAATTGAAGAGATAGGGAAGAAATTGGAACCAAAGAGAAGATACAAAGCCTTTCCCAAGGTTCTTGGCAACTACTCCATGCTCCATGTTCGTGTCCCCTTCGTAATTCCATCTCCAATTCGTGACCCATCTTCTTCCTCAACCCAAAAGGGGCAAAATCACCATTGATGAAGCTTGAAGACCTAAGGAGGAGTGGGAGAGCTTCCTAACACCCCAAACAGCCTCCAAGGGCCTCTCCCAATCTCTCTAGGTGAAGAATGAAATGTTGGAGGAGAAGAATGCCCAAAAAATCACGAGACCATGTTTAAATCCCATTTTGAAACATCAGCGAAAGTCGCGCCCAGCCTCCTTCCGGGGCGTCTAGGCACCAGGCTTTGGCTGAATATGCAAGTGGAAGGGCGCCCAGCCCCCTTTGGGGCGCCCAGGCGCCAAGTCTGCAGTGAATCTACTAATGGAAGGGCGCCCGGGCGCCAAGTCTGTAGTGAATCTGCGAATGGAAGGGCGCCCAGCCCCCTTCTAGGGCGTTCAGCCCCCTTTTGGGGGGCCTGGGCCTGATTTTTCTGCACTGCATCTTTTTCTCTTTCTCTGCAGATCTGCTTGCTCCAAAGGCGTCCTACATGGGTATTTGCTTCAAATTGATCTTTTCTTGTCCCAAAACATGTTCCCTTGAGTTCTTGCTTGTTTTCCTCCACTAGAATTGCTTCATTTTCATTTATTCCACACACTCAAACAAAGATATTAGAGCTAAAAACAAGCGTATACTATATAAAGCACAAGAAAACTAGAAAACACACTAAACTTAAGGATAAAACAAGGTAAAAGCTATGAAGGAGTTGATTTATTCACAAAATATATACACAAAAACATGTAAAATCAACCGTTATTAGTGAGGTCAGTTCATGCAAACTTGTGACAGTGTTGATGTTGTTGTATTCGATTACAGGGGCCTTGTAAACGATTACCAGTGGAAAAATCCCAATTTGTTAAAACTTCGAAGGTTTTCTGGATGGATCATTATAAGCATACTTGAACTTGGAAGCAATTAAGAACACACAATTTTAAGGACACCCTCATTGGGTTCAAGGACTTATAAGTACAGTGACACGTCCTTGGTCATAAAAACCAACCTACCAAGTGAATATCCTTCAATCAAATGCACCAAATTAGTAACAACCCTCAATGGGGAGCTCTTCAATCAAACTAGGGGAGCAACACCACACTTTCAGTACAAAATGTTGTTTGTGCACTGGTAATCGATTACAAAATGCCTGTAATCGATTACAACAACACAACAATGCCTCTCTACCCTTTCCAAACAAAACCACTTGGAAGCAATGAACAACACACAACTTTATGGAGCACCCTAATTAGGTTCAGGGACTTATAAGTACACCCACACATCCCTACTCATAAAAAACAACCTATTGTTTCAGTCATAGTCCTTATCAGTGCAGGGACACATCAACTCTCAAAAACATATCCAACAAGGTAATCAATAAAATCACTCCAACCAAAACACAGACAACGAAAATGAATATGAAGAATAATTAAGGAGGAATACTTTATCTGTATTGATTATTAGTCTCAGAGGTTGACATGTACATACAACCATAAAATACACAATTTCAATAGTATAATTATGTACAAGGTCTGAATACTATAGTAATTTCCTATAAAAGAAGAATCTAAACCAAGGAGACATTTCTAATACTATAGTAATCCAAAATGATGAAGCGTTTGAATTCTTCGGACGTTGTCCTCATTCAGGATCCAGTCACATATATACTTCTTCTTAAACGCAACCAACTCTTCCTGAAATGAACATATTGGAATTTAGATTCAATATCAAGGCACAATAATGTAAGATTGAAAAATTCATACTTTAACCTACGTGTTTGGTTAGACTGGGATATTGGCTTGTTCAACTAATAAAGGAGACATGGAATCTTCAAGTCTTTCCGTCAACAAGCCCCATTATCGTTGAATATTTTGAGCCTATATGGTAGAAAAATCAAAAAATTATGCAACCATTGTAAAACATACAACGCTTTTGTCAATCCGAGCATGTCCTCTGATTCCCTTGGCCAGTGAGTCAATCACAAATAATTGAAATGTGCAGACCTTCAGTGCATAACACCACCAATGACCATCACTTATAATTGCGATGAACACCTACACATTTTTTGGAATATGTCAAAATAGTAACAACCACATTAAAAAACGAGTATCTTCTTAGAAAGTACAACTTACTCACCCAATCAGCAGACAATAAGGCCTCTAGTCGAACCAGATTGTATCGGAAATATGGTTGGTAATCAAGAAGTTGGCACACATGTTGATTCGCTGGTCGTTTCCTATAGTCGTAGAGCACATGGGTCTTCAATAAAAAAACACTCACCAATACATAACCATGTCAATATTAAATTGTACCATGCAAACCAAGGTGTTCATACACCCAAAGCTACAATTAAACCAATGAAACTAATCAAACAAGTTATTAGACTGGATTGAATTAATACAACAAACAAGCACAATAAATCATACCTGCAAAACAAGATCATTGCCACGTATGCTCAAAGAATCAACAATCGATCCAGAAAGTAGTTTCTTATTACATCTATTTAGACTATGTACAAGATATGTATGTACAACACTACTCCAATCATAATTAGACAAACTATCCAAGTCATCTAAGACTATACAAGGCATGTTGGAAACATATCTTGCCTTCCTAGGAAAAAAACACACCATAAAAGAAACTAATAGATACAAATGACATACCACATCTACCTCACTATCATCATTAGCTACAAGCACATTAAACATATCTATGAGGTCTTTCAATTTTGTTGATTTTGAATTAAAGGATTCACCAAATTTACCCACAACTGATTCATCAAAAGGAACATCCAAACCCCCTACTCCTAACCCTAAAGTCATGAACACATCCAGCACATTGAAAGGCACCAAATGTTGGCTAACTCTAAACGATTGATGGTGGGGAACCCATCGACGAACCATCCTTTTCAACAATTTTAGGTTGACCTCTAAAGGATCTACAATTTGTAAACACCACTTAAATGGAGTTTGTAAAATGCGCATGTGATGTCTCGTTGGCAGTAAGGATTTCATGTTGGCAATGTAAGATGTATCCATCCAAGCTCGAAGGCATCACTATAAAACAATTCAAATTTATAACAATCAATTTAGTGCTCCAAAAGAACAAAGAAAATATTAATGTTTACTCTTTACTTACATTGTTATTAGATGATTCCATTTTGAACTCTACTAATGGCGTCAATCAAATATTAACCTACAATAGCAAATTTAAAAAGGGGAAAATAATTTCAATACATTTCCTAAACATTTCAACTAATGGTGATAAAAGACGAAAACCAAAAACACAACACATTCAAGTAATCGTGACCAACGTAGAGTGCCAATAAAAAACCACCTACAAAGTGTGCGAATACAAAATACCTTTGGATTAAAAAGGATTCACGCTGCAGAGAAAGTCACCAGCGCACCCAACACCCAAAAGCACAATGGCAACAGCGAAAAACCCTCTCCTTTCGAGAAAAGATGCCAACTTTGGCCCCAAGCGAGACTTCCTCCCACGACTTCAATGGCGGAAAGAGACAAAGGACTTCCTGTAGAGAATAGGTGGACCCAAGCACCAACGAACAACGGTGAAGAAAGAGGACTTCGGTGACGGAGCGAGAGTTTCGAATGGAAAACCCAAGCACCAACAAACAACGGCAAAGAAAGGGGACTTCGGTGGCGCGACAGTTTTGAATGGAAAACCTTGAGAGAGAAAGAGAGAGTTTCGTAAGAGATTGATAGAGAGAGAGTTTCGTAAGAGATTGATAGAGAGAGAGTTTCGATAGAGATGAAGGCGAGAGTTTCGTAAGAGATTGAGAGAGAGACTTTCGTAAGAGATGAAGAGGCACAAATAGGTTTCAGCAATTTCCTTCTTCCAAAAACGCCCTCGAAAACCAATTTCAACTTTTTTAAAAATTCATTTAAAACAACAAATAACAGAACGACACGTATCGTTGTCAATTTGTTGTCAAATGAGCATTGGTGAAGAATTATTTTTCTATTAATATTATTATTTTTCTTTCAAAATATATAAAGTGACCTAGTATATCTTTTTCTACTTTTTCTTAAGCCAGATAATATATATATATATATATATATATATATATATATATATCCAAGGATACATATGTAATTACACTAGCCTTTATATAAATTAATTAAAATTTAAATAAAGCTCATGGAATAAATATTTTAAAAAATGTTATACTTACTAAAAATAAATTGAGGAAGTAGTGCTTTTAAAAGTAAAAATAACACGAAAATAAATTTATTAAATATATTATTTTATATGATTATAATTGTTAATATTATTTTTTTCATGTTTATTATGTTCCTCTCTTTCCAAATTTTCTTACTTGAGATACACATGGGATCACGTTAGTATTTATATAAGTGAATTAAAAGGTAAGTAAAACACATAACAAATATTCTTTTAAAAAACAAAGGAAAACTATATTTTAACACACTTTTTTTTAAACAATTTTAGCATAGATAGATGTCATTTTTTAATTGATTAATTATTTATATGTTATACTTATATACTCTAAACTTAATAAAAATAATAACATATATATATTGTCAATAAATTATAAAAAAAATGTCTTAACTTATCATTATCCAAAAACAAATTGATAAAGTAACATTTAAAACATTAAAAGCATTAAATGTTTTATTTAGTAAATGAAAAAAAATCATTAAATAGATTATATATTTATAATTGAAACAATAAATAATAATTAATTGTGTTAAATATGTTATTCAAAAATTAGTACTTGGTAGATGTCCTAGATGTGATATCTAATTATACAAAATTTATTAAAATGCTTTCAGAATAAACATTTGAAAGAAAAATCTTCCCTGATGAGGTTCGATCCGACCCATTGTGACCCGATCCATTCGATCCGACCCCATTGTGACCCGATCCGACACCATTGGTTATTTGTGTGGAAAGTGATAACAGTTAGAAACACAATATTTGAATGGCAACTGTATTTGGCGGGTGAAGAGAGAGGAATCACCATTTTCATTTCCTCTTTATCATCACTCACCATAGTCGTTTTCTTCTTAGAAATAATAATAATAATAATAAAATAATAATAAATGTGGAATCTTGAACATGATTGGTACTCTCCCAAGAGTCTTCTCAGCACTCCCACCCATTATGATTTTCCAGTAAATTATTCATCATCACTCAATCTCACTTTCAATCTTGCAAATTTTGTATTTCTTTATTTATTCTTGTTTTTTTTTCTAGGGTGATCGCTTCATTCCCAACAGGAGTTTGATGGATCTTGATCAAGCCCAGAGTTTACTCACAAACAGGACCAAAAAAATTCAGAACAAAAAATTCAATGTACTATTCCTCTTTTTCACACACTTTAGGTGTTTGTTTCTGTGTCTGTTTTTTTTTTTCATGCTTAAGAAACATAACTTTTGAACCTTTTGAATTGTGCTCTTCTTCACTGATATTCAAAGAGTTCTTCTTCGTTTCTAAAGTAGTCAACTTTTTTCTCACAACTTAAGAAAAGCTATTCTTGTTGAAGTTCTTGAATGTGTATTTACTTTTTCCATGGTTGGCTGTGTTTTACCATTACAAAGTACATTTCTTTCTTGACTCTGGAATATTCGGTGCATCAGATTTTGAACGTTTTTATATTTTATTTCCATTGTTGAAGTTATCTTCTTAGAGAACTATTTATATTGTTTGTGTGTGTTTTTTCCTATAGGATGCGTACAGACAGATAGTGGAAGAGAAACTGAGTTTGGATTCAGAAGGAAAGCCATTTAAGATGTTGGTTTTTAGGGGAAGTCCAAAATCAAGCAGAAAATCCATTCGTTATATTGACGAGATGCGAGAGGAAGAAGCAGCGTCATTGCAAAACAATAGCAATCAACATCACTGTTCAAGAATATTGCCTAAGGTTTTGTTCATATCAGTGTGTGTTTTTCTAGTTTTTTTTTCCATAATAATGTTTCTATTGTATATTCTATTTTTAGATAGAGCGATCAGTTCAATTTGTTCAAACATTTATTTGTTGTTGAGTGATAGAATTTATATCTGTATAAGCAAAAAATGCACCTTTATCTGCCTTTGGTGTGACCTTGCTCTAAATGTTCTTCAGTAAAAACCCTAAACCATATCAACACAAATGCTTTACATTTGTGATTGTCGGCCAAAGCAATTCCTATATTGCTGTTGACCAGTTACGAAGTTTAGCCAATATGAGGTTGAATGTGATGTTTTTCTATTTATCTGAATGAAAAGAACAACTGAACGCAATCAAAGTAATACAACAATTTTGCAAAACTATGAAACTCACGTCACTGTAAGAACATTC
Source organism: Vigna reflexopilosa (assembly GCA_027742785.1). Classification (NCBI taxonomy): domain Eukaryota; kingdom Viridiplantae; phylum Streptophyta; class Magnoliopsida; order Fabales; family Fabaceae; genus Vigna; species Vigna reflexopilosa. The sequence continues at coordinate 5,304,540 of CM050917.1, forward strand.
ATGTTTAAAAAGGAGTAGAGCAGAGCAACCATAACAATCTAATATGTCATAGATATATTAGATCATAGATCATAAATGTAGATAAAGACATTGTTGTTGTTGTTAAAGGAAGGCTAATTTGATGTCTTGTGATTCTAGTTTTCTTGTTTTCTTTTGTTTGAGATGATTTAATGTTTATGATGGACCCAATTGGTATTATCATATTTCCAATAAATCCTAATGCAACTAAGTTTAATAAACTTGTAATAATATGAGCAAAAACTGCTGATAGCAAACTAATACATAAAATGAAAAGGGAGATAATTTTATAACTGGTAGTAACTTGTGTGTTTTCCTCTATATATCCAATATACAAAGCCATGATCTTATGCTGTACTCTGACTGGATGAATGGAATAACTACACTTGTAGGGAGAATCAAGGATATTGGATGCACCAAATATTAGAAATGATTACTACGCAAACATCATGGATTGGGGGAAAAACAACATTCTTGCTGTTGCTTTAGGCTCAAACATGTACCTTTGGAACTCAGACAATAGTAATGTAACAAAGTTGTTTAAAGCCTCTGGCAACGATTTTCCTACGAGTGTTTCCTGGTCAGAGGATACCAAGTACTTGGGAATAGGATTCAAGAGCTCAAAACTTGAACTCTGGGATACAGAATCTTCCAAACCAGTATGCTTCTGTCTATTTATGGGGCTTCTCTAAGATCAACAAGTAGTTAGCTATACACTACAACTGTGTGCACATAACTCAGCTTTTAACTTTCAGATAAGGATCCTTGAAGGTCATAGTGAAAGGATAGCAACCATTGCATGGAATGGTCATATTTTAACTTCAGGAAGCCATGACAAGTACATAATCAACCATGATGGTAATCAGTTGTTCCTTTAACCCTTTTCAGATTAGTGAGTGTACAGCAAGACAGTGATGAAATGAGATAGTTTAACATGTTGACTTGTCATCTTCTTGTAAGCAGTTAGAGCAAGAACAAATGTGATATCCCGGGTAAAAGCACACAGAGCAGAAGTTTGTGGTCTGAAATGGTCAAGGGGCAACATATTGGCAAGTGGTGGAAATGAAAATCATATTTATGTATGGGAGTTGTCCAAAATGAGTTCATCCAATTTCTTGCATTGTTTTAAGGACCATTGTGCTGCAGTCAAGGCACTTGCCTGGTGTCCTTATGATTCAGGTGTGCTTGCCTCTGGAGGTGGCACTGAAGATAGATGTATCAAGTTATGGAATGTGAAACATGGAACCTGCATTTGCAGCATAGATACAAAAGCTCAGGCAAGACAGTTATCTGTTTCCTTGTTTTATTAACTGTCTTGTTATCATGTTGCATTAGTTGTTAAGTATTAAGCATTGTCATTAGCCAAAAAGAACAAATCACCATTTTCTTATCTGGACTTGTGCATGAAACTTTCTCTAGCTGAATGATGCAACAAACTTTCATGCAGGTTTGCGGATTAGAATGGAATAGACATCATAAGGAAGTATTAAGTGGTCATGGATTCAGCACAAGTGCACATCACAATCAACTTTGTTTGTGGAGATATCCATCTATGACTAAAGTGGGAGCATTGGAACGTCACACTTCTAGAGTACTTGATATATGTCAGGTATGCTGCAAGTCGTAATATAAACTCTTGCATCAATGAGTCAAGACTATCTGCTGGGTTTTTTAGTGTGGTCCTCTGCTAAGCATCAAAAATATATTGATGTTGGTATGTTAAAATTATTTTTAATATATTTTAAAATATCAAATTCATAGTTCATCAGTGCATTTTGAAGACACTGTAGAGAAACAACTCAGAAAAATCTAGCAAAGAATTCAAATTCAACATCAATGCTTCTTTCTGCAGTGTGAATTTTCAAGCTTATAAGATTTTCATAGGTAACAAAGATTGAGAAGGAAGAACAGAATCAGGAATTGCACCAATAAAGACAGAATATGATATTCAATTAACTAAATATGGAGCAATAAGAATTTAATCTTTGATTTGGTAGTTACTTCTTGAAAATAAAATTAAATTATTAATATGTTTTGCAGAGTCCAGATGGTTTAACAGTGGTGTCAGCTGGAGCAGATGAAACTCTTCGCTTTTGGAATGTATTTGGGCCACCTGTAAGTAATAACTATGAGACAGATCTGGATAACCTTTTGTCTCTCAAGGTTTCTCCAATAAGGTGATGGAAACAGAGACAATTTTCTTCATTCATGGTTATGTTTTTGTGTAAATAGTAACGTTGACATTGGTCTTAATACATTAGCTTTTTTTTAATTTAACGTTACTGGGAGAAGGAGAAGTATATAATAGTAGTAGCAAAACATTGAAGATTCTTGTATTTGTAATGACAAAAGAATGGGGAAATCCTCAAACTAGCTTATCATGTTGTTTTATTAGTGATACACCTGTTTACGAGAAATTTATACGATATTAAATGTATAATTAAGTTCATAATGTACAATACTGCTTTATGAATTGTATATATGTATATAGTAAGATAAAATGGATAATTATTCAAATATTTCGTTTTAAAAGAAGAAAATTACAATTATAACTACAACGAAAAATATAGAAAGAACAATAAAATATTTATCTAAAATGATAAAAAAAATGGTTTACTATAATAACTAGAAAAAATGTAATATCGGTAAAGAAACAAAGATAAATGATTACAATAACAAATAAATTGAAAAACCAAAATACGGGCCATGGTCCTCATCCAATACAGTGGAAAGGCTTTTTCTTTTTGCGACACCACAATTTCTAACTGCAGCTCCACAATTTTCAATATCATTTGTAGTGGTGACTTTCGAATCACTTGTTCAAAAAATCTTCTGCAACATAATTTAGAACAGAATTTTTGGATCACACCTCATGGAATACATTTTTCAGAATATATATGATATTTTCCAAATGGAGATTTTCAGAACTGAATTTTTAAAACACACCTTTTGACAGAGGCAGCATGGTGCAAATAGTAATTTTGGTCTTTTTACTAGTAGAAAGGGGATGTAAATAGTAATAACAGGGAGGTAGTAATAATGGGGTTCAGGAAGGAAAAAGACAGTGGAAATTATAAGCGCCGCATAGACCTAAATCAGAGCAGGTTGCTTCTTCCTTTTCCTCACATTTTTCTTCTGCACCCATAATAGCCCATTTTATCTTTCATTAAAATAAACAAATTATGTCATCTTCATGCTATCACACACAATGATACCACTGCCAAAGCTCAACTATGTAAGATTTGTTTCACCTTTCAGAAAGCATCAAAGTATGATTGGTTCTCGCAAGACAATCCATAAATTAAGCCTTAAAGCCATCAACACATGTATGCATAAACTATGTATGGAGCACTAAATTACAACATTTATCATAGAACAAAATTTGCAGCTTGAAGTGATTGAGCCTCTATACCACATCCAGCTAGAGCAAAGAATGTATACTTCTAAACTCCATATGAAAAATATTTTACTCATCTGCACCCAAGTCAGCATCACTGTCAGGATAAATCTCAGGAATAGTTTCACTGCTCCTTGGTTTCTGTTCATCTCTTTTATTCCTCTCAGCCTCTTTCTCCCTCTCCACAATTCGAGCCTTAGCTTGTTCAAGTCTTGAGCTGACTGAATCCCAAGATACAAGCTTATCCATGAACACTGATATATAATCAGGGCGCTGGTTCTACAAAGATATACAAAGCAGTCAAAGACTATTGAGAAGAATTATCAAATATAGTAATCACAGTGTAATTCTCTGAACTAAAATCTTACCTGAAAATCAATGTAGTAAGCATGCTGAATAAAAGTGAAATATTATCACAAAGTTAGCAAACTTTTTACCAAAGAAATGAAATGATAGTTTTAATGTCCTCAAATCCAGTAAAACAAAGTAAACTAGATTAGTACCTCCCAGACATCAATGGTGAGGAGTGGCTGCAAGAAATTGACATTTAATCTTGTCAGACATTGTAACCTTGATGCTGAGGCCTTACCTTAGCAATCATGTTTTAAAATATTAAATGAATTTTCGAAATTATAGCTCATCCTTATAACTTACATGATAGTAGTTCCAAACAAGAGGGTTCACAGCATTGGGGGTCTTCACCACAACCAGCTTCTTGTCCTCGTCAGATGGAAGAGGATTCACAGCATTTCCCACATCAAGTTTGCTTTCTTTATCTATATATGAAAAGTAAAATGAAAAGGCCACTTGCTAGTTTAGATATACCAAGAAAATTAAAAAGGAATGCCAGAAAATCAGAGAGTATGATCAGAAGGGTATTTTACTCACAGGCAAGCCATGCCCATCCTGAACCAAATTGTGTTGAAGCAGTAGTCTTGAACTCGTCAAGGAAGTTTTCAAACGAACCAAAGTCTCTTTTAATCAGCTTTAGAAGATCCCCAGATGGCTTTCCACCACCGCCGGGTTTCATGGACTCCCAGAAGAAGTCATGGTTCCATGCCTGCAAAAAGCTGAACATGATTTCTACGCAATGGTTTAGAAAAATAGACAAGACTTTATGATTACAAGAATGCATGCCTGTGCTGCATTGTTGAAAGCCGGAAGAAAGTCACCCTTATTGTACGAAATAACTACAACATTCTCTAGTGACTTCTCGTCTAGATCCGTTCCTTCGATTTGCCTGTTCAGATTATCTACATAAGTCCTGTGATGCTTCCCCCAATGATATTCGAGTGTCTCCTGACTCATAATAGGCTCCAAACCATTCTGGGAGTTTTCATTATGCAGTATTGGTAAAAATATGTAATATTAGTCCAGCATAAACATAAAAATCTCCACAAGTACAAGACATATGGTAGGTCATTGAAAAAACTACATGAAACTCTTGTGGAACTGTTTAATCAGTTCAGTGTAACTGATGTGCTGCACAGAAAGAAATTAAATGGCTAGTTATAATAAACTGAAGTCTGCCCAATAGAGTGATGGTGATTATAATAATTCAAGTCAATGCGATATTAACTTCAAGAAGAAGATAAAGCCAGGCCAAATCTAATTTTATGGCAATTGCTACGTTTCATTTGAAGCACAGTTCCCCTTAAAAGTTTGCCAACTTGAAGGAGAAGTTTGCCAACATGCTTCATTGGGAGAAGCACACCACTAAAGCAAGCCATTGTAGCTGGTGAGTCCAAAGCCTTATAAACCACACACCAAAATCTCATTTCCAAGGTGAATTTCAAGTCCTCTTGCAATTGGATAATAAATGGAGTAATGGACAAACTTTGATCTTACCAGTGGATATGGTGGTGGTTTCAGCTCAAACTTTGCAATGATTTTAATACGTCCAGCTTTCCTTATACATCTACTCTGCAGCATTGAACATATTTTCATAAAATTAAAGGCCAATAAAACAATATTCATCTTACATTTTTTTTCTTTTAAGATGAAAGAGTGAGAGGTTAAAATAGGCAAATTTTTAAACAGGCATGCTTTTCCAGCCAGAAAATTTAAGTGAAGAGTCCAACATGATCAGACAAACACCCCAAATCATAAAATGTAGTGGTAATCCATAAAAAGGTTGTATTGGCCATAAAGTTCGAGCATTTATTGCTGAACTGAAGGTCAGTGTTTGTTACCAATTTCGTTCACATCTTTTCCATAACTCGGTTTTCTAATAGATCAACTTACACATTTCAGCCGATTTTACCTCAATAGGCCTGGAAGTTTTCTCTTTATTTATAGACTCTTTCTGGTCTCTAGATTTGAAGTGTTCTTCTCACAACATAATATCTATATGACATAAAAGGATACTAAGCAACAGGTGATAACAGATTTGAGTTTCGCATAAACAGATTTATGCAAGGGATTCCAGAGACCCGGTAAACCACACTTGGTGACAGTAAGAAACCAGCATCGCATCAGACATTTCACATTTTCCTACATTCGGAGATCGAAATGAATATGTATTTGTGTTTGAGAGCTATTAATATACATTCCACAATACAACGATTGGGAAATGATATTACCACTAGGAAAAAAGGCCAATATCTTCTTTCAAATGCTAAAACTATATATATTATGCAGTACAGGTTTAAGAAACTAAGAGAATGTCATTGTAATGAACATGTTCTTTCTGGTTTCTATAGCCCCACAGCATAATATTTACAGGAGAAATACTAGCAACACACTCTGCACACTCGTAATTTTATAGTTTTCAATCGATTTTAATCAATCGCAGAATGTACAAAGTGTTATACTTAAAAATCTTCAGTATTCCAAAATTTTGAATGTTCCAAAAGGCAACAAATACTATATTGCTTAGTATTCTCACTTTCAAAGAGTTTACATATGAAGACTCTCCACATACTTTCAAAGTGGATTCATAAAGGTAGTGGGTCTTACGTGATTGAAGTTGTGGACATCCTAGAAGTTCCTATTGTACAACAAATAGCCTAATAAAGGGTTCTCTACTTTCTACTTGTTTACAAGAGCCCAACCAAAAGGGCACTCTAGCAAGGAAGAACTCTTATTTGAATTGCTTTCAATACGGATTCCATTGGTAAATACAGCAAGCAACAGCAAAAGACACATGGTAATAAAAAATCAACCAATACTATTACTTTCTATTAAAAAAATCAGATAAATAAGTGTTTGATCCTTCGTGACTTTAAAATTTTGAGTTCTAGTCCCTCTGAAAGTTTTTGTCAATTTTAAATCCACTCTTATTGCTCATAATCAGTACCAGACAAAAATGGGAACAAAAGGCTAAACTTTAACTAACCATGAGCGATAAAAATATGAGGAACTGAAAATAGGGAACAAGCAAAAATCTGAACTTGACGAGAGAACAAAAACTTATTTATCCCAAAAGAAAAAAAAAAGAATATTTCTTAAAATGGTAAAATTGTGCGTTGGAAATGGAAATGGGTGACACGTAATGGTTCGAAAGCAAACCTCTTTCTTCCACAATTTGAAGGTACCCAAAGAGAACCCTGCTAGCCAAACGAGAAACCCATGTAAGAGAGAGAAAGAGAGAGAGAAAAGAGAGAGAAAGGTGGAACCTTGAGTTTGGCGAGGAAGCAAAGCCGAAGTGGAAGGGGTGGAAAGGCAATTCATCTCTTCTGCTCTGCCTCTGCTTCTCAGTGAACTGTTTCAAAATATTTTGGCTCTCCTAATCTTTTTGTCTGTAACACCACTACAGTATAAGACAAGATACTGTAGAATACATGGTACAAACCTCGTTTCTACTTTTCTTATACTTGTGTTTTACCTCTTTATTCAAATTCACTTTACTATTTTGTTATCGATATTTTAATTTTTTTTTATTTACTTTAATCTCATTTAAGCTTTGTTTTGACTGGATATTCTTCTGAAGAAAAGGAAAGAAAAGAGATAAGGAGGGTAAAATAAAAAGAGAAATATAATAAAAAAAATTATAGGTTTATGATTTTAGGTTTTTGAAATTTAAATAATTCTGATTTTGGTATTTAAATTAAAAAAAAAATTTAGTTCATGATTTCTTTTTCTTAACGCTAAATTTAAGGAATTAAAATGATTTTTTTTATTTCCAAATATAAACTATTACTTTTCAAAAAAATTATATTGTTATTTTTTATTTTAAAACAAAACTAATGAAGAAAAAAGGAAATTATTTCTCTTTCATTTCATTTCATTTCAAATTTGTTGGAAAACAATTTTTATTGAGTTAGACCTTGCCCCTTCTTAAATATAATATTTTTATCTTTTCTATCTATTATCACTTTATTTCTACCAAAACAAAGAAAAAGTATTACGGGAAATAGGAAGGAAAATGCTTTGCAATAAGAAACAAAACTGATGTACATATATGACTATTATTATATATAACTTGATTTTGTTTCATTTTATATTTGTACCTATAAATTGTACAAAAACACATCATGCTCTAAAAACATTGGTTATTATGATTGATACTGAGGGACGGATGAATTGTATTAAAATAATAATGAAAGTATTTGCGTGATTAGTCTTCATTTTGGAGGGGATTGTGAATTTGTTTCATCATAAATTTACTTATTTATCTCTCTAAACATTAGATAATGGATCTTGTTAGATTTTAACATTAAGATCATACTTCCAAAGATTAGTTTTTTCGCAGATTATTTAAGATATATTTCGCAGATTCCATGTCCAAATTGCAAAGTTTTTCACACAAATTAATAGGGTCATAAACCATTGTGTTCAATTCTTAGTTGAACCCTGAATATTCTTACCAAACAAGAATAGATGTGACACTACAGACATAATGAGTAAAGAATTAATAGATTTAATCAAATAACACAAATTAGTGGTAATTCTATGTTGAAGAAAATCTCATGGTAAATTGTTTTATGGTGCTCATGAGGACTTTATGCCCAAACCCTTTTCCTCGGGGCAAGATCTGATGTCTTTATTTCATCTATCTTTGCAGCAACAATAAAATCATTCATACTCAAACCTCCTGCAAAATTTTGAACCATTTCAATATCATGTTACAAGATGAGAATACATTGACATATTTAAGGATGTGAGAACATCTCTTGATCATATAACAACAATAATATGAACAGTTTACAAGATTTTAGGTTTAAACCTCAGCTACATCATTGTATAAAAAAATGCATAATTATCAAGATTAGAAATTCGCAGTCATATAAATACTCAAAATTATCAATATTTACTATTCTCATTTAAGTGCCTCCCATAAAGGAACAACTCATATACACACATTGTTACCTAATAGATGATGTTCCCTGTGGGGTTTTGAGTCCTCTACCAGGAACTTGCAACTAGTAAGTAAAACAAGTGCTAAGTAGAATGAAAGCAGCAACTGAATATATAAGGATTTTGATGAAATGCAACTAAAATGAAAATATCCTATGGTATTGAATGTGTTTAACAAGGGTGGTTCGAGTTCAAGTTTATTGCTTACCGATGGAAGCTGTCCATAGTTCTGCCCTGACTTGATTTGGTTGTTCCAAGTAGATATTAGGGAAATGGCCTGCAGCCTCAACAACCTTAGAGATCCTGTTAATTAGTTCAACCCCACATTTAAAATCTCTCAATTTCCACAAGCACTGAAGTTTTTGTCTACCTTCCTCATTCACAAGTCTCCAACCCACAACCTACAAAATGAAGAGAAAATAAGTCCTGGGAAGGTGGAAAAAGTACAAAAGGACCATCCCACAGCTATCCATTTTGTTTCTTCAAAACACAAGTTTACAACAGGTAAAATACTAAGTTTTAAAGTCCTGTAACCGACATGCAAATCAGTATTTAGAAATGAAAATGTTAATTGCAACTAAAGCAATCCACAAGAAATATGCATCACCTCACTTTCTAAATAAAAATTCTGAATGTCAAACCACTGTAAACAACATGAAAGCGATATTTTTGCAACTGTGTTTCAAGTAAATAAACATAACTAAATGTACTACAATAACATGGTAAGACTTCAAAACTCCAGAGGCGGAATATTAACAAACATTGACCATAAAAATGCAACTATCTGCTGCTTCGACATTACGCATAATTCCAATGCACAGTTATCATTGGACTATACTAACTTGTGCTGACTCAATCAAAAGTTTCCAAGGTTTTCAAAATCAGATTACACATATGATGCTTCTCTGTACAGAACCAGATTAGATGCTTATCAGTACAGAACCAAACTAAAAAATCCACATTTTCAGAGTCTAAAAAAATTTGAACCATTCCAAACATGCAATAGAATCAACAGCAATTTAGCATCACTGACTCATTTAATTCATATTCATAATAAACAACAATGTCATCTGGAACCAAAAAGTCAATCATCTTGTTTCAACTGTAAAGACTAAACGGATAACCAATCATCTCTTTCATATGACGATAGGTAGAGTGTAGACACACTAACATAACTTGAGTCTGTTTGGATAAATTTCATGTAAAAGACGTAAAAAGAAAAATAACATAAATTTATTATATTAGAACTAAATTTCGTTTATGCATATATATCAATCAACCGTTCCCATATCAATCTTACACAACCTAATTTTTTTATTTAATATCTAAAGTGTATTTTTGACATGTTTCTCTATAAAAACAGTAGGAAAGAAAGAAGAATAAGTTTATCTACAACTTAAAAACTATTTTCGCATTAAAACATTTTTGTCTAATTTTTCTAAAAAAAAAAAAAAAAAGCTTGCAACTGTTGGAGGGTACATTTCAAATTGTCTCTGGCAGCATGTACTACCAGGTGGATCATGTTACATCGAATCATGCTACGCTTTCAAGCAAAAAAATAAATAAATAAGTTACAGCGTGTATTTTACTCTCAGCCATAGTTTTTATTACAGAAACACTAAACCAACAGTTGGTATCACAATTGAGAAAAAAACTGAGATAGTTAGAAACTTGTTTTCTTATTTAAAATTTCTTATCAGTTTGTCAACAAATACCTAGTGATTCATTTCATTTTAGCAGAAACTAACTTCATTTTTTGTATGAATTCTATCCCGTGATTATCCAGTAATCTCTTCGAAATTATGAGTGATGAGATGTAGCTGCTACCTTTCTGACGAGCATCTGAGCGTCCTGTTCTGAGATGGGGGGTTGCAAAGGGGAAATGGGAGCACAGTCCTGCTGCGCGAGAGAGAGAGCAGAGATATTGGGGATGAGAATTCTGTGTTCGGTGCTGCTGAATCCCAGCACCTTCTCTCCGAAGGAGCTCTCCAATTCCGCCGGAAAAGGGTCCCTCGCACCGAAGTCCCCCAGGAACTGGTTCGGGTCGATGGCGCGCGTCCCCACCAGCGACGCCGCCCGGTTTCCGCGGCGACTCAGCGACGGGGCGCGTGTGGGCCACGTCACAGCCTTGGGGTGTTTCCGAAGAAACACATGGTTAAGATTGAGATTAAGGTTAAGGTTAGATGCGGTGGCCATCTAAAAGAAGAACAGAGTGTATGATGTTGAGTAGAGAAGGAATTGAAATGGAGTAAGGTGTGAGTGTGTGGCCTTGTGAAGAACTGCAATATATTATATTATCTTCCTTTTATTTCTAAATTAAAAAAACTGTTGTTGGCTTATATATTAGTGGTTGGGATAAATTTTTCATTCAATCCAAATCTATGTTTTCAGACTTTAAATATTTGTTTCGACAACCTGAATTTCAGTCTAAAGATATCAGCATTAAAAATTGTATTTTAATCTTTCTTATTAATATTTTATGATATATAGGTAAAATATAGTTATTCGTACAGAAACTCAAACATCAAGATTTTAACTCTAAAAGTACAAGATTAAATAAATAATTATATTTTATTTAAATTCGACTAAACTCCTTCGTAATAATATAACCACATAACTTTAAAAGAAAAGTTAATATACATAATTAAAATTATATGATAAAATAATTAAATTAACTATTTTTCATTAAAAATATTAAATAATATATTTGTAAAAACTTTCTACTCATATGGTCTTTTTATGTAATATACGTGTGTGTGTGTGTTAATATATTTGAAATAAAAATGCATCTTCCTTTATATTTTCATTCTTAATGGTATATAAAACTTTTATGTTATCTCTGTAATATCTATTATTACTTACGTGCTTAATAATTTTTTTACAATAATTAAAATTATATTTAATATCAAAATTGTATACATTTTGTCTATTCAATATTAAATATTAAAAAATATAATTATATAAATATATAAGAATATCATATAATTAATATATAAAAGATAAAATAATTTAAAAAATGTGCTCATTCTATAAATAAAATAAGTGTAACAACCCAAAAAAGTCTATCTACTGATTAAAGAGGAAATTCAAGCATAACAATAATTATAATACTTCAAAAGAAAAGTGTATTAAGATATCATCCATCCAAACATCCACACATATATATAAATATATATATATATATATATATATATAAATTCTAAAGCTCAATATTTTTATTAACTATCATCGATATAAACTGCAACATCTTATTTTCACATCATAATAATAATTATTACAAAAAAAAATCAAAGTACAAACAATTACAACCCAAGTAGATAAGTTAATCTTATATAAACATATATAAATAATTTTCATCTCAATCTCATTTCGACTAAGACAAGCAATATAGAATCATGTCATCACAACATTCAAAGACACATAATCGATAACTGTAAGAATCTAGAAAATAGAATATTATAGTTGGTAGGTGTTTTAAAACAATGAAGCCAAGTATTACAAAATTTATAAATAAGTTGATTAAATAAATATAATTTCTTAAACTCGTCTCATTGTCTTAAACACTCACATTCTCTCTTCTCTTGAACTTTCTACCATATCTCTAAGAGTTATAAATCCTCGATCATTTGTTTGACGATCAGGAGGTGCCTAGACGATCACTATGACAAGGTCTACCTATCCATCCGATCAATTTCTAATTTAGAGCAAGTAAGTTTTGACTCTTTTTTCTCTTTCGTTCTTAGTTTCAGATCATACGTTGTAATCCTTTGTTGCATGTGATTCATTATCTCTTTTCCTTATTCTTGGTCAATTTAAGGTCCTAAGCGCTCTTTCCATTTTCAATTAGGTGTTTCGTAGATGTTTGTGGAATTTCCTTACATTTTAAGCAATCAGTGATGCGTTCTTAGAGTTGGACAGTTTCTTGTGAGGTAAGGGAAGTTAGAATTTTTCTTTAATTGATGTTTGTGGTGTAAGTTTAGTGTTTGTATGAGTAATAAATTGATTTGGTGTGATTTCTATTTTTGTGCTAGTGTTAACTCGTTTAAATAAGTGTATTTGAGTATTTGATGATGAAATTCTGATGTGAGATATCTTGGATGATACTTTGGTCATGAATTGTATGTGAATATGTTGTATTAATGATTGAAATGTGTGTTGTAAAGTTTATGGAATAAGGAGTTGAGAATCTAGGAGTTTTGGTAGTAAAAATGGAGGTTTTATATGCATTTTGGTGAGATAATGTTTGGATGGAGAAATCCGGTATTGCAGGTCTGTTTATATGTCATTTGAGGTTTTTTAGCACCATGAGTTGGTATAAATCTAATAGGAAAATTGGAATGAATCAATGTGATGGTTTTAGAATATTTTAAGTTCAAATAAGAAGGTTTTAACATGTGAATTTTGATACAAGAGTTAGGAAGGAAAAACAGAGGTTTGAGGGTTAGTTATTTGGTCATTTAGAACTGGTTTTGATGTTGAAATGAGGGAAATCTGATGTAAGAGTGTTTGGTGGTTGATAGGTGAAGTTTACCTTAGTTTATAACTAGTTTTTTTGGGGTTTTGGACAAGTGAGAATTTGAATTCTAGGTTTTTGTGTCTAAATAGTCATTTTGGAGGGTGTTAGTAAGTCATTTATGACTTGTTGGAGTCCCTAAGTTGTTTTTATATAAGCTATAATTTGTGGAATTCAATTTCGGTATCTAAAGTGAGGTTTTGGTTAATTTTGGATTGAAATTTTTGTGGCTAATTAGTTTAAAACGAGTTTAGGTTGGTTTAGATATATTTGGTTAGGTCAATTTTAGTTTAGAATACAATCTAAGAGTGTTAGAAGTTGGGAAAGATGCATAGAATGGGCACGAGTGGTTGAGGGGTGCAAATTCTGTATATTTGGTGCTGCAAAATTATGCAGTCTAGCTGAGCGAGTGTAGTCGTTGAGTGAGCAGTACCCACTGTTTCTGTTTTTGTATAGAGAGTTTGGGCGTTGAGTGACTAGTCCAGAACATGTTTTTATTCTTTCTTTCTTTGTTTTCTGATAACTTTGAGCTATGCTTTGACTTTGAGGATGGTGTAGAAGTATCTATTATATTATATGATGGTTTATTCTTGAGGTTATGTAAGTATTTGATGTATGATCAGTGATGTTATATGTTGGGATTCAATGTGAAAGTATATGGATCTATGTATGACTTCAAATGGTTTGACTATTGGTAAAGTTAGTTTCAAGGAGGGACTTTTCGGTGTCGTTTCAAGTATTTTTAGTCTGAATGCAGGGAGCTCAGTCTTGGAGATTATCCTGACACTCTAATGGTCATTCATTCTCACATATAGAGGATTAACCCATGTGGTGAAAGTAGCATGAACAAACTAACATTGTAAGTGTGGTAGGGTGAAACCCATTGACAAATGCTTTGCAAAGCAGTATAAGTCACCACAATTGCACAATCCACCATAGCTCGACATTCATTCTAAGTACGAACAGTCCATTCGTAATAGTGTCTTGCATGAAGTGTTTAATGATTGTGTTGTGATATGTTTGTCTTATGTACAATTTTTAAATTGGTATACATATAAATATCATTAATTGTTTATAAACTAGCTTACCATTTTTGTTTGTGTTGTGTTCGTATTTTTTGTGGTTTTCTTTCTTTGCTATGATTATTCGGTGAGTGTGAGAAGATGGAGATGGGACCTCTTTGAAGCAGTCTTTGGACAGAGGAGATGCGGATGTTTAGTTTTCTTAGACTAGCTTTTGTAGATAGCTTTTGGTTTAGTTACCTTGTATATAAAGTTTTAAATTTATAGTTATTTTTGGATGACTATAAATAATACTTTATAATCCTTTCTCTAACTGGTCTTTTATATTAATTATGTGATGACTATTATATAGTTTTATGCTATATTTTGGGATGTTACAATAACAACACTAGACTCAATATCCAGAATTATGCAATTGCTCGAACGCTAGAAGTTGTGCACTTGTTGTATAACCCTCAAAATAATAAATGATATGATATGTCAAGACTGATTAAATTTACCAGGTCACACAACCTTCTTTTAACAGAATTTATTCTCTATAACTTAATAGAAAATGGATCCTTGAACTACTTGACCAATTATAGGAACTTCCTTCACTCTTCACCTCCTAGATCCTATTATCTATACAAGGTTATGGATCTAGTAGAGTTAAGGATAACTTTAGAGAAGTGTCCCTAACAATTGCATAATACTAAATATCTTACCATACCCTTCCTCCTTGGGAAGAATATGGTAATGCAACCAAAAGATTATCACATCCCTATATATTGGAATAACCTCCTCAAAACCTTTTAGATTTTTTGACCCTTGTCATTCATATCTTCATAACACATATCCACAAAATATATAAAATTATTTCATCACATTGACAAACTTTACGCTTCATATCTCACACATTTATCATTCCCAAAATACATACGTTTATATCTAGAACAACCCAAGACCACAACAACACAACGACTTTCTAACCCATCAAGTATAAATGTTCTTCATAAAAGATAAACCTAAAATTAAGCAATCATAAGAGATAAACTTTACTAACTATAAACCTCAAATAAAATAACAAGTATAAACGTTCATCATAAAAGATAAACCTAAAATTAAGCAATCATAAGAGATAAACTTTACTAACTATAAACCTCAAATCAAATAGCAAATATAAATGTTCTTCATAAAAGATAAACCTAAAATTAAGCAATCATGAGAGATAAAGTTTACTAACTATAAACCTCAAACCAAATAACTTAATGGCTAAAACTAATAATCATATGCCTAGTACCTATTGTCAAAATTTTAGCTCAATTCACAGTTAACGAAACAAGAATCTTAATTTTTATGACATGACTTAGAGTTGGAAAACCCAACTCACTTAAGGAGAAAGTCTTTCCTGTCTCTTTGTTAAACTCAAATTTAGCACTTGCTCAACGAGATTACATAACATATACCACTAAATTTGTAATTTGACATTTCCAAACAAACCAAAAACCAAAACTCATGTTGCACATAAGTCACAAATCACACTAGATTCATGTTGAATAACTCATTTCAACAAAAAAACTATAGCATTCATAAATTCACTCCTCCTTTTACATCTTAAAATCAAGTTGAACGTATAAGTATGACTCTACATTTAACATTTCATATAATTTAAACTGAAATCTTAGCAAAAAAATAAAAATAAAAATCAATTCCACACCTTTTTAGACCAGATAACATACCAAGTGGAAAAATTCCATCTCCTACATATTATACAATTATCATGACCAATCCCAATTCCAACTTAGACTTATCAAGAAAAATTTTACATTCTAAATTCAATCAATTATAACTATCAAACTTGTTAATTAATTAAACAATCCAACATCTCATATTAATGGGTTAAATATGTTTTTAGTCCCTTAAGTATCACACGATTTTGGTTTTAGTCCCTAGTCGAAACTTCGATGGTTTTTGGTCCTCGTTGTTTTGAAACTCTCATTTTTCGTCCTTAAAATTGGACGACGTTATCTTTTAGTACATGTGGCAAACGACGAGGTTTCGTTCAATGCCAGCTTCCCTCTTCACTGTTTGCCACGTTGGCTGTTTAAGTTTTGAAATCAGATTAAGTAAGTTAAGTGTGGATTTGGTTGAAGCTCACTTCGTCATCTCTTATAAATGACATTTTAAGAAGGAAGTTGGGTTCTTCTTCGTGAAGTTGGGTTCTTCTTCACCATTAATACAAAATTCAGCACAAGAATTGAAACATTAAGGTTTTTTCACCCAAACCTGTGAGGAGCCTTTCATTTGAACAAACCAACAACGCAGCACCTCTAGTATTCTCTCCAACCTGAGCATGAGTTTTCCCCTGAACAAACGACCACCATCCCAGCCACCGCAAGTTGCGGCTTGAGTATCACCAGCGGCGCTGATTGCCACCACACCGCCAACCACTCACGTAATCACTCCGCCCTAACCTCCATGAGCCACGCCACAGAAACGTCAGTCTCTCGCCGGACCACCACTCCCTTAAAATCGACCGTCGCGCCACCACACGCTACTCAGTCCACAGCCTTGCCGGCGACACCAAACGCCACCGGAACTATTGTCGGCCGCAATGCCACCGCTTTCTCTCATTATTCTCTCCTCGAAAACGGAAACCCAGGGAGGGGTTTGCCTCCGCAGCACATGCGTCACCACCTTTATTCAGTCTACAGCGTCGCTGGCGACACTGAGTGCCATCGAAGCGCCGCCAGTCGTCGCGTCAAGGTCCTCTTCTCCCTTTCCTCGTTAGAGGGAAAAACCCTTGTTCCTGCGACGTGCCCTCATCGTCACTAATGAAGCTAGCCACCATTAACACCTTCACGCCCACGACTGCTCAACCCGAACATCAAGCCCTCCATACCTCTGCCACCGTTTGCCTCCTCATGATCTTGGACAATTTGCAGGTTTGGATTAAGTTTTCTGTGAGAGGAATCGAGTTTGGGGAAAATGGATTCTGTTATATGGTTGATTCCTATTTTTTTTGTCATTTGGCTCATTACAGGTTGAGAGTGAGAGTCCTGATGTGTGACTGAAAGATGGGAAGTCATAGGTCCTCTGGTTTTGAGTATGTTTCACTGTGTATGCTATATTGATAAAGGGGGTTGGTGGCCATTGTGAGTGCGAATACAATTGTGGTGGTGGGTGAATATGAGTTGTTATTATTGCTAGAGAATGGAGCGATTGATTCTAGAAATCACTGGGAAAGGGTGAGAGGATTTGACTTTGAGGACAATGAGTCTGTATCCAGTATATACCCATTCCTAGTTCATGCTTTTATTAACTATTTCTAGTCCTTGGTCGTAGTCTCCTCCTCCCGCAACCTCATTCACGAAAAAGAACCCAGCTTCCCTCTTAAAATGTCATTTATAAGAGATAATGAAGTGAGCTTGAACCAAATCCACACTTAACATACTTAATATGATTTTGAAACTTAAACAGCCAACGTGGTAGACAATGAAGAGGGAAACTGACATTGAACGAAACCTCGTCGTTTGCCACATGTACTAAAAGATAATGTCCTCCAATTTTAAGGACGAAATGTGAGAGTTTCAAAACAATGAAGACTAAAAACCATCGAAATTTTGAATAGGGATTAAAACCAAAATCGTGTAATACTTAAGAGACTAAAAACATATTTAACTCATATTAATTGACTAATTTAATTATGAAATCACAGTTTCAATATCACAATGCAGTAATTAAAACACCCATAAAAGGTAAATAGGTATTAGTTTGCCCAAGACATTTTTTCCAAACAAGAATTTTCTATAACACTAAAACGCACTGATTTTCATATAATTAGAGTTATGAACCTATCATTATAAAAATTAATTTTAGTTATTAAAAACAACTTAAATCCTTTAATATTAAAATATCACAGTGTTCTATTTTAAATAAAATTATCATTCTCTTAAACCGTTTTATAAGATATCACAATAAAAAA
This sequence comes from Vigna reflexopilosa, assembly GCA_027742785.1. NCBI lineage: Eukaryota > Viridiplantae > Streptophyta > Magnoliopsida > Fabales > Fabaceae > Vigna > Vigna reflexopilosa. The sequence goes on from CM050917.1 coordinate 5,322,752, forward strand.
TTATGGATAAAAATAAATAATTTTTTAAAATTATTTATCAAATTAAAAATATTTTGATAGTTTTAAACAAGATAGATAATAAAACAAATATGAAAAAAATAATATAACGAATATATTCCTGTCCAATTAAAAAAAGTCAGATATCATCTATATATTTATATAATCTAAGGTTTTTTTTTTATCAAAATCAAACGAATATATATATAATGATATAATTACATTAAAAAATTGTATTTTCTTTTTGTAAGAGAATCAATAATCCTTTTGTTAATTTATTTAGAGGCCGAAAGACAGAGGCCATTGATATTAATTTTTTATTAATAGAAAAAATGGTAATCTCTGTTTTTTTTTCTTCTTTTCAAACGTCTCTTGAACTTTTGTTTGTGGAAATTTTTATTTCTTAAAATTTAATTAACTTAGCTTAACCAATAACCACTAACAGAGCCCACTAAAAAATTGGATTAAATTAAACTCAAATCGAAAGAAAGAAGCAAAAGAAGGAAGGGTTTTCAGAAGAGTAGAACCTAACGGCGTGCGTAAAGCAAAGACGAGACTGAACGCAAAGGCGAGCGTGTAGGAAACCTATTCATTTTCGAGCGCCTGGCTTTCGAATCCAATCTGCGTTACCAATGGCCTTCAACAACGCTCTCAGATCCGCCGCAAAACTCATCGCTTCTTCTGAATCTTCCATCTCCACCTCAGGTCAAATCCTCCCTTTCGATAATACTTTTGTGATTTCTAATTTGCAAATCTTAATGCAATTCGTTTTTGCTTTTACGATGATGTTATTTGTGGTTGTTATATGATGAATTCGGTTAAGGATGCCGAGGATTCTGTGACGATGAGGTGTTTTTTATTGTTAGGGTTCATAATAGAAAAGAAATGGTTGGTTGCAGGTCACGATGTGTTGAAGATTGGGATTTTTTATTTTTTTTTTCATGAATTTAATCAGTTTTATAGGAAACTGTGAGTGGTGACATACATACTTTGGGGATGAACGCAATCAGTGAGAGTCAAAAGTGTAGGGCTGGATTGGTGTGCAATTCGAGCTTTGTTGTGTTCGTTTATATTGATTGTGGAGTTTGAGGGGAGAGGTGTTGGCAGTGACCTTAGTTGATGGATGTTTTCTAGTTGAATGTGGAAAACTGGACCAAGAGGCAGTGCAGGTTTGCGACTATCACTTTTCTGGCTGTGTTCCTTGAGACTAGAGGAGGTTTAGCTTGGAGAATTTCAAGTGGAGAATGATTGGGGTTGATCACGTTCAATGGTGAAATAGTAATGCTTCAAACAAGGGAGCTGGATAGAGATGAGACCATGTAAACCTAGAATCAAAGGACTTCTTGTATCTGATAATGTGTCCTCGTGTACTGCTTGGAAAGGGTGATGTTTGTTGAGGTAGAAGGAGTTTTGGTTTCTGTTGCATGTTTGCTGTTTTTTCTTTGTTTAGCTGTTCTTCTGCATGTGGGAGGTATGGCTGCATAGTGCATACTTCTACCCTACATAGACCCCTCTATGGTTGAGCTCCATGCACTAGATTGTCGTCCCTCTCCTCTTTTTGGCTGCAAAATGTATACTGTTGGATGAATTCAGATATGAGTTTACTTTATAGTTACAAATTCAATTGGTTGTTGATAGTACAGAAGTGTTGCCTTTTGAAAGAACTGTTATTAATTGAAGGGAGGCAATTAAATCTTGTTTGTAGGATTTCTTTGCAGGAAAGACTGTTGGGAATGCTTAAGCTTTTCTTTTTCTTGTTAATTGCTGTAATCAATTTTTCAACCTTTCTGTACGTACCTGAGGCTTTTGTATAAATGTTTTATCCTGTTAAACTCACATTTATAATCAGGTTTTAAGTTCTAAATTCACTATTGTATTTATTGGGCATTTAGTTTATTGAACGTTTGAGAGTTCGTAAGAGAAGGAATATAAAACAAATGGAAGGGGAAGAGGAGAGAAGAAAAGGGGATGGAGTAATTAAGAGTAACTTTCCTTTCCTTTGTTAAATTGTTTATGATTGGTTACTTACGATCTTTCAAGTCGATGCATAATGCAGAAGTCTTGGTTAAAATTAAATGATGATTCTTCAATTACTTCCTCTTATCTCCAAACACTCCCAAACAAAGGCCTTCTCTATCCAGATCCACCCTTAAGAAAATATATGTTGGATATTTGGCGCCTACTGCTTCTTGTTCCAGTTGCTACCTGAATGTTTGTTATATTTATTAGGTTGCGATTTGAATTTTGTGTACTGTTTTCTTTTTAACATGATCGAAAATTGCTGTATATTTAAGCATGTCAATCCACTTACTGTGATAAGTGTGTAGAAAATTGCATATAAATACCCTTTTAGATCCTTGGAAATTGGTTATTTAACAATCCTTAACATTTACTGATATCCTTACACACAATTGCATATCAATACCCTTTTAGATTGTTGGAAAGTCACTGTTTTCATCAGAGTTCCGCCTTCTTACTGGCAAATAATATGTTGACAGTGAGCAGAGGTTTTCATTCAACTCCCATGAAGAGGATGGGGGGTGGACATGGCCATGATGAGCCCTATTATATTCATGCAAAGCACATGTACAACTTGGACAGGATGAAGCACCGGGGGTTGAAAATGTCCCTTGCTGTATTCTCTGCTTTCAGCATTGGTGTTGCAGTTCCTGTGTATGCTGTCATTTTCCAGCAAAAGAAGACAGCTTCTGCCTAACTCATCTTTCGCTTCATTTGCAACAATAAGGTGGATTTGGGGATCCTAGACTAGACTATTGGTTTTGGTGTTTATTATTGTTTTCAACTTTGTTTATGTTCAACCACTATGTGGATTTTCCTGGTATATCTGATAATAATCAATTTCTATGCACATCTGTTTCATGCGATTCATCAATTGTTTGATAATTTGGTTAATTGCATGTTTGCAATCAGTTCTCATCTGTAAGAAGGCCCAAAAAGCAGTAAAACCGAAGTGTTGTATTTATTTTGTTTTTATTTCGATTTGGAAGTAAATTACACAGCACATTCTTTTTTAAGATGTTCAAGAAAATGATAATTGCAGAGGAATTGTTTGCTAAGTCCTTTCCGGGTATATTTGACTATTTTTGGAGAAAAAAGCAAAGTGAAGGTAAAGTTTACATTTTTAATAAATGTTTCCAAAATTTGACAATTTCTTAAAATAAAAGGACTAGATAATATATGAATATAATTTTAACATTTCAATCTTTTGATTACTTTTGTTTTTAGTATTGTATGAGTTGCTAAACATTAAAATAAAATATTTGTATGCACTTCTAATTTAAATCTTACGTTCAAATTCGTTATACCAATTTTTTATAGAAAGAAATGGAGGGAAACCAAATTTTTTCAATATTACTCCTTTTGCTTGGGAGGGAGACTTGATTAAAGGGGGAAGAAATCATAGGGTTGTCTTGTCTCGCATTTTTGTTTACTCAAATGTTGGGGAATTTTGAAGAAATAAAATGTAGACGGAAAATCTAATTTGTTCGATATAACCAACTTGTTTTTCCCTTCTTTAAAATAAAAAATAAAATTGGCAGCATATATTATCTATAATTTTTTCTATTCCATAATCCGAAGATAAACTCTTTTCTGAGATAAATATAGATTTGAATAGTGTTATATCTTCAAAGAGACTTGCAGTGAAGATTTTGATAAGGATGGCAAATATCTTTGCAGAGTCAGTAACAAAAACGGTGTGGAAGAAGAACTTGTAGCAACGATGCACTTTTTCCCGATACTTGAATTTGGTGTTATAAATCTAGAACACAAATTTCCTCTTTGAATCCATAAAGGTATTCAAAAATTTCAGAGAGCCTCATCCAAAGTAATATGAAAAAAATAGAAATACCATTGGGCCTATAAAATATTGGAACACAAGACCATCTTGAGATTATCTTAAGCCTCCATTATACCATTTCGACTCATATTGATCATCTTGGACAATAACCGAGATGATATCGACATCAATTATGACTTTGCAAACGATTGGGAATTAAAACGTATTAGTAAGTCATTAAATAGACTAATTATGATAATTAGTTAGTCTTTTCAACTTTTTTAGTAGTTTTTTTTATGACATTTTTTTATTTTATTTAAATTTTTACAATATTTGTAATATCAAATTTAGATTTAATAGTGTATGTTTAAGTGATTTTACATTTATTATTATATGTTGTATGCTTTTATAATTTTAGATTTATTATTGGGTGTTGTATGTTTAAATAATTTTAAATTTATTAGATTTTTATTATTGCTATCTTATATTAAGATTTACTATATTTTTAAGTTGAATATGGAGTGAATTTTAGTTCTGATTTGATATTTAGTATAAATGATTAAACTTTAATCATTTATATTAAATCTTGAATTATTTTATTGGACAGTGTGAAAAAAATATTTTTCATAATTCACTATAATGTGTAGATTGAAGTTTATGCATAAATTCAATAAAATTTTGGTTCCAACCATTTTATTCTGTTCTCTGGATACATACTTGATTGTGATATTGAGCGATCACTTTCATTTCGTGTATTTCGAAGACTAATGTGAAATGCTATCAAAATTCTATTAAATTTATGATGTTAGACTTTTTCGTATACATGTTAGTCAATTATGAAAAGTATTTTTTTTTAATAGATAGGGTTTTACCTTGTGAAAGTTAAAAATTTGATATTGATGGAGTTTGTTACAAACATAATATGAATCGAAGCTAGATGAATGAACATCGCATCACTAAAGAGTATGAAAAATGGGTTTATAAGTTTTTGCAATATGCTTAAGAACACGAAATTTCTATGAACGTGACATACTTTTGTCCTTGTGTTCGTTGTCTTAATATGTCTTATAGTAAGGAGTTATGTATTTGGATTTGGCATGGAGAAGTATTACATAAACTTATGACATCATAAGGAACAAATTATGTGGACGAATAGATGAGTGGTCATTTACAAGACATGGTACATGATGTTGGTGAAGAAAATTAGAAGAACTCATTTATATGATTTTCTTAAGTCCAATTTAGCGGAATAGTTGTATCCAAAAAGCTCTAACTTTGCACTACTATCAACAACTTTGAAATTATTTAATTTAAAAGCAAGGAATGGATGAACCGATGAAAGTTTCACATAATTGTTGCAGTTTTTAAAAGAGATACTTTCAGAAAATAACATGTTACCAATCGGTAATTATGAGGAGAAGAAAATTTTATGTGCAATGGGTTTGGAATACCAAAAGATACATGCATGCCCCAATCATTGTGTATTATACAAAGATGAGTTTGATTCACTGAAGGCATATCCAACATGTGGTTTATCGCGGTTTACAAAGAAAATTGATGGAAATAGTGGTGATAAAGACACCTACTAAGGTGGTGTGGTGCTTGCATATAATGCCTTGATTGAAGCAATTATTTTCCATTAAAGAAGATGTGAATAACCTAAAATGACACGTTGATGGAAGAAAATGTGATAATCTTCTTCGACACCCAACTAATGTCAACCTACAAAAAACACTTAAACCTTAATCCCTTACATGAAATAACCTAGGTTTCCTTACTAAGCGATAATCCCTTGATCATCCAACAAATAAACTTGCAATAAGATCTAGGGTTTAAGACAACTAATGGACCAGGTTCAATCTCTAGATACAAACTTCACTATATCTCTTATTTCAAGTCTAGGTTTCACAAGATTCTTCCCAAAACCCTATGAACCACAAATCAAGCTAAGAATGTCCCTATTTAAGCAAGTATTAAGCATATAAACAAGAAACTAGCATTAAGAGTAAGAGGCATATATATAATCAAAGCATTTATAAGGTACATAAAAGTTCAATGGCTAAAAAATATCCTTAACAAGATGGGTTTAGTTTTTCATTTCCATGGAGAGCCTCAAGCTTACAAATGGAAGATGAAAGAAGAAGGAAACACAAAGAGGAAGAAAAAATTGTTCCCATAAGCCCCAAGTAGCCTCCATGAGCTCCTACAATGAAGTCGCGCCTCCAAACTACCAAAGACCCAACTTCCTTCGAGTTTCAAGAAGATATAGGGGTTTACTTGCCACACTAGCACACACGCTGCTCAAGATAGGTCTTTTTAAACACCAAAGTTTCTATTTGGAAAGTTCTCATTCACTAGTGGGGTTTGGGTCCTCAATGGTGGGCTCTCTGGAATGAGCCCTCTCAAAGGTAAGGAGGTGGCACCTAACACCACCTGAACTTCCAAAACTCTCCTTTTTATGTTCTTTTTTCTTCTCTGGGTTTCCAAGCTCTCTGATTTAGTAGAAGGTATTCTTGTCACCAAAATGAAATAAAAAAAGAGGGTTAAAGATATAAATTAATAAGTGTAACCTAAAATAGAGGTATTTACAAAAGCAAGATAAAATTGAGGATTTAAGCAAATTATAAGATATAAAAGATCTGATTTTTTCAATAAAATAAGGCTCAACTAATTGAAAGAATTAATAGTATCATCATTTACCCTTAAATTCACATCTATATCTTCATCTTCACTTCTCTCATTCATCATATTCGTCAATTTTCCTTCTTAAAGCATCGAGAACACATATAAATAAGAAACTGGCTTCCAAAAGGCTTTAGGAGGTGCTCACTTCACGCTTTCAATGGAGAGATAATGAAGAACTTGGTTAGCATGGAGCATGGAGGAGAGTTATGAAGGTCAATTATAAAAGGAAAAACTTCAAGATAAAGTTCATTGTATAGAGAGATCCTATAAGGACCTTAATGAGCAATTATAATAAGTTACGGTAGATAATCAAATACTTCAATATGAAATCAATTGCAAGGAATGATCTTTTGAAGATATCAATCAGTGGTTTCAAGATAAATTCATTTTCAAGGAAAGTAGGGTTGACAATGCAGGTCGATCCAGCTAGTTTAGGCCCACCCCATAGTTGGCCTGGAAAATGTGGATTGGGTTGCCTCACCCCACTTTTAGAATGCAAGTTGAAAATTCTAACCTACCTCATATAACTATTGGTTTGTGGGCCAACAAGCCGACCCATTTTTTTCTTCTTCGGTCTTTTCTCTCTCTGCTCCACCATCCTCACATGATTTTTATTACTCCAATCTATTCTCCTTACACATATTCCTTATTCCATAATACACCCACCATTAACATCAACCTTTATCACATGTTAAATCATGTTTCCATAACTCTTCCCCTTCACTTGGCATGTAAGTTCTTTACACAACATTAATCCTCTCTTCATTTCTCTTTTGCCTCCAGATTCTCTTATTTTCAACACCAAGCTCTCCATGTTCTTCTCCACCAAGCATTGGTTTCATTGCCCTCAAGAAAGTTGGCGAATTCATTCGTTCAATCAAAAGACAAAAAATGGATGCTCATATGGCAGTTTCACCATTGCTTTTTCATGCAAACAAAGCTTCCCCATAGCCAAATCATGTGTATGATATCCAATAGAAAACAATTTCAGAAAATTACACAATTATCACAAGCAATTAAACACAATTTTCCAAACTTCATAAATATTGCAAATCACTGCTAGGAATTTTTGCTTCAACATCTTCATTTGGTTTCAATAGTCCCTTAGATGACCCCAATCAACCCTTGGAATAAACCCAAATTGAGAAATAACTACATAGATAAATAGGGAATAAGGGTGAAGCTGAAGCTCGTCTATGTTAGAAATAATGGCCTCATTGGAAATCAGAGCGAGCTTTAGTGATGGTGGTTGGAGCAAGATCTAACGACAATACCAAAGAAGTGTGAAGGCGAATCTGAGAGGGGTGTGCATGTAGTAGTTCGAACCTAAGGCAAGGAACAATAAAGAGGTGGTTAAGGCAACTATTGTGAAGGAGGTCGCGATAGTAGTGGCTATGGTGAACATCATTGGTGGTTGAAGTTTGTCGAAGATGGAAATAACGAAAATGCAAGGTTCATGACCAAGGATGACCAACATAGGTGGTGTATATGGAACAAGAAGAAAGAACTCGTAGTGCACATTAATGGCGTTGGCGTGAGAGGGAAGAAAAAGAGAGAAAAAAACAATAAGGTTTCATGCTGTCTTTGGAACTACATTAGATCTAACATGCCCCCTATTAGATCAGTTCTTACCTTAACTAATCTAATAGGTCAATCAGTTTTTTTTAATTATTAAAAATTAACATAATAGAAATGTGCTATATTAACCAATCTAATATATACATATTACACCGATATTCGCTACAACCGATCTAATATACTTCATAGAATTTAAAAAAGTGTCACAATGTTTTTAATTAAATCAGTTCCGCTACAACCGATCTTATATCATGTTCCAATATCTTTATTTTTCACTAGTGGCTTCATGAGGTGCTCACTTCGTGCTTTCAATAGAGAGTTGATGAAGAACTTGTTAGCATGGAACCATGGAACAAAGCTATGAAGGTCAAGTTAGAAAAAGAAGAACTTCAAGATAAACTTCATTGTATAAAGAAATCTTACATGTACCTTAATGAGCAATTAGAACAAGTTATGATAGGCTTCAACAAGAAATCGTTTGCAAGAAAAGTAGGGATAACAATGCAAGTCATATTGACCTGTTTAGACTCGCCTTACAAAATGTCATCGAGCTACCCTATCTTGTTTTAAGAATGTTGGTTGAAAATTCTAACCCATCTCGCTTAGCTGTACGAGCCTAACCATTTTTTCTTCTTCAGTATTCTCTCTCTCTGCTCCACCATCCTCACACAACTTTTTCTAAACCAATTTGTTCTCCCTAGACATCTTCCTTATTCCATAATACACCCACCATTAACAAAAACCTTTATCACATGTTAAATCATGTTTTCATAACTCTTCCCCTTCCTTTTTGGCATGTACACTCTCTACACAACATTGATCCTCTCATTTGTTGTCTTTCACCTTCATATTCTCTCATTTTTGGCACCAAGATTTCCACCATCTTCTTTATCAAGCCTTGGTTTCATTGCCTTGAGAAAGTTGCCATTGATGCTGACGTCCATCCCCAATTGGCCCTTGATTGTCACCACTCAAAAATTCCTATTCGTCGCCATTAATATTATGTGGTATTACCTCTATGAGGGATGATCCACCCAATGCTCGATATTGTCATTAGCAACCCTTTAGCATCAACCACCACCTTTCTCATTAAGGAGCATTAGATTTAGTGCATCTTGACGTGAAAAAAATAACCTTCCTAATTAAGAAGGTTGAAACAATGGCCACCATAAAGTTGAGGAAGACGATTATATGTGTCTTTAATGTTACACTGTGAGAACTACAACTAGGTGTGTTGAAGGTGCTTGTTGATTCATGTTCACAAGGATGTAAAAATGGGTTAGCGAGGTGTCTTGTCCTGCCTTGCCCTGTGTAAACACAGGTTGGGCTTCAACAGATTAATGGGTTCAAAATGTCAACCCGCCTCATATTTTTTCTAATGAGTTTACGAGCCGACCCGCTTGGCGTGTTCCACTTTGTCACCCTTAAGAACGAGTATATACAACCAATTACTGAAAACAATTTGTCTAAGAAACTCTACCGTTAATATCTAATGATAAACTCATGGAGTCTGTAGAACAACAACTATTATTGTCTTTAGAGTCTCCATCTGACTAGAATACTATAATATAATTGCAGAACAATTTGGTATCGAGTTTTGTGGATACAGATCCAACTAATTTGTATATGAATGTATTAGTAGATTGATTAAACTAAACACTTTACCAATTTAGATGATCTTCTAAAATAATTTTAATAAAATAAATAATTAAAATATTAGTTATAAAATTAATGAATATATTTTGGAATTTTAATTTAAATAATTTTTGGTAGGTTTTGTGATAAGTTTTAATTGTCAAGATAAAATATTGTCAAATAAGAGTAAATGTTGTTGCGATTTTTAGTCCTTTTTAAATTTTGTAGCAATAATATCAATGTTAAAATTATTTTTGTCAAAGACTATTTTTGACATATATAAATCTGACTGTTATTTTAGTTGTTAAAATATAAATCCGACTGCTATTTTAGTTGTTAGTTTTTAACCACTAAGAGAGATTATCAAATTTTGTATGTATCTTAATATTTTTTAAATTACAATTAATACTTTAAAAGAAAATATCTAAATTTTTGCTTGTTGACTAAAACATTTCTTTCTTTACTAAATTCATGCATGTTGAGTCAAACACTTCTTGCTTTACTAAGAAACATCCATTGTCAAGAAAGATGAGAAGAAGTTCTATTTCAATTTAAATTATTCATCATTTTGGATCAATTAAATAATATAAATCAAACAAATTAAACTGTCACTAATATAATCCAAATTAACCATAAAATACCATCGGTTAGGATATTAAATTTGTGAAAAAAGTACCTTTTACTATATATGACATTTTATAATTTTTTTTATATAAGCAGATTACAATTAAAATAATTGTTTATCTCATTTAATTATATAAAATTGTTTGTGAATTTTTAGATAAACATGTATTTTTCTTTTTCTCAAAACAAAGCTTTGCATATTTATATATAACAAAATCTAATCGATTTGAATTGAACAATCCAATTTAATCATATTGGTTTAAGTTAAATTTATTTAATTCTAAATTCAAACCAATCCAAAATACAAAACTTAATTGTTTTATTTATTGTTCTATCAAACTCCTTCATTCATGTTCTATATATTCTATCTGGAGTTGCTATGTTTTCACCATCTTGAACCGTCTTATAGTCATTATAAAACCATGACAGTTATTATAAATATAGACCAACATCATATACTTAATATGTTTTTTAACTTAATGATGTTTACAATAATTTTAATTTTAAACCATGTTCCTCGTATAACATTAATGCTGAATTCCAGGTTTCGCTTATTCTTGTATGATAATTCCAAATGCCAAACAGAGTTTATCTAATTATTATATTATATAGTTCAACATTTACCATCATCCGTGGTCCAATAAACGAGTGGCACATTGACGAACGATGGTGACGGGCATACCCAACACCAGCAGGTAATTTTAATGAAACCGCAAGATGAAAAGCGAAAAGGACAAGGAGGCACTATATCCGGATTTAAGAATCGCGACTTTCCTTTCTCTCTCTAAACATTCTCTCTCTAGAAACCTACAGCCAAACCCTCAGCACACTTCACTGTGACAACAAGATCTAACCCTGGTACCAACTGTGTTCTTTTTTTATTCTTCTCCGTTTCTCTTTGATGGGTATCACCGTTTGAATTTGTATGTTATTTTTCCTTTCTGGGATTGTTACAATATTGTTTCTTGTTCCCTTTGTTTCGGTGTACGTCGTGGAGAAATCTGTGCAGTTTTTTTTTCATCTGGGTCATTTACATTTTTCCAAATTCCCCGGGTGAAAAGCTGGATTTTTATAGTTTATTGAATGCTTGAAGTTTTAATTTTTGTTAGATACAATCTCCATGGAGGAACAAGAGAAGGGTTTGTGTGGAACATCAGAATCCGCAGTGAACCACGAGGGGAAAGTGGGGGGTGAAACCCTAGAAGGGTCTGTGGATTATAGGGGTGAGGTTCAGATGGATGGTTCATTCTCGGAAGAGTTGGTTGGAGAGGGTGGGGATTGTAATGGGAAGGATGTAATGGTGGAGGTTTTGGGGTCTGATTTGTACATAGATGGTGTTTGCACGCAGGGAAATGGTGCTGAGCTGAGTGGTGAAGTGGGTGGTGGTAGATCAGTTGAGGGTTTTGGGGAGGATGTGTGGTCTGGAGAGGTAGGTGGTGGGGACTCTCGGGGTGTAGAATCTGAAGAAGGTAGGAGGGAGAATGTGGCAGTGGAAGGTAGGACCGCAATGAACGTGCCCATGGAATTGGATAATGTGGTGTTGGGGAGGGAAGATAGAGATGAAGCAGTTGTTGGTAGTGAAGTTGATGTTGCATCTTCACAGGAGGAAACTGTTCTCGATAATAGAGCTCAGAAAGAAGTGGGGACAGCAATTAGCAATGTCGAAGATCCTAATGTTGCATACATTGGGGTTGAGTGCACAAATGTAGTGGATGGGGGGGCCTCAGATCACAAGGTGACAAATAGTAGATATGAGGATGGTTTAGGATGCCAGTTAACAGGTAGTTCTGTAAAAGGAGAGAATGTACAGAGTGAATGTGCTGAAAAGGATAATGGAGCAACAAGAGATGGAGATGATGTGACCTTAGACGAAGAGAAGAACATTGCTAAAATGCATAGTGATAAAATATTTGAGAAAGAATGTATCAGTGACAAAGTTGAATTTGAGGAAAAGTTAAATTCAGATGTTCAACAACCCATGGAGATTAATAGAGTTGATGAAGACTCCAATAATGTACTAGAAGAAGTGGTTGGTGGAACTGATGTTACAATGGATGAGACTCTGCCAACTTCTGAGGAAAAACAGTGCTTGAGAAAATGCACTAAAAGAGAACAAACGTCTGAGTCTATTCAGCTGAATTCAGACACAGGGCAGGGAATAGTTGATAAGGATTTAACAAAAGAAGAGGAATTAAACAACAATGTTTCTGAAGCTAAAGGATGTGGTTTGCTGAAGGGGACAGAAGTAGAAGTCGAAGGTCAACCAGAGACAAAAAGCACTGAAACGAAGAACCACACTTCATATATTGAAGGTAAGATCTCTGTTGATCTGGTAACTGGTACTTTTTAGTTCAATCAGTTGTAAAAAATGTTGTAACCATGAATACACATGTTCTATCATTCCTGATAAATGGTCTTTGTAATTCTGTGGATGAAGGTACATTTGTATCTTTCTAAAGTGAGAAAAATTGAGATTCTAATGAAATTTCTGTAATTGTAGAAGACACTCAAATTGCAGACCAGGATAGCCTTGCCCTGATGGATGCTGGAAAGGACAAAGTCCATGATGACTCCAATGTTAGGCAAAATGTTGAAGTAGAAACTGGCATTTCTGAGCAGGTTGGTTCAAATGGAGCTCAGGAACTTGAAGAATTTGTTGAAGCTGGACAGAGAAAAATAGAGGGAAGAGTCACAAGACGGTCATCATTAATGAAGGCTGTGAATTCAGAACTATCTCATGCAAGATATTTGCTGCCAAAAGAAAAGGAAAGCAACTTTTCAGTGTCAAATATGGTTTGGGGAAAGGTGAGAAGCCACCCATGGTGGCCTGGGCAGATATTTGATCCCTCAGATTCGTCTGAGAAGGCAATGAAACATTATAAAAAGGACTGCTATTTGGTAGCATATTTTGGGGACAGAACATTTGCTTGGAATGAAGAATCTCAGCTAAAACCCTTTAGGACACATTTCTCTTCTATTGAAAAGCAGAGCACTTCAGAGTCATTTCAGAATGCTGTAGATTGTGCTCTAGATGAAGTAACAAGACGAGTAGAATATGGGCTATCATGTTCTTGTATACCCAAAGATACCTACAACTTAATTAAATTCCAGACTGTAGAAAACACAGGGATCCGACCGGAACTAAGTGTCAGACATGGGGTGGATGAATCTCTAAATGCAAGCACCTTTTCACCTGATAAGCTTGTAGAGTACTTGAAAACACTATCTGAATTGCCAACTGGTGGGTTTGACCGTTTGGAGCTTGGGATTGCTAAGGCCCAGCTGCTTGCATTCTATCGCATCAAGGGTTACACTTGCTTGCCAGAATTACAATATTGTGGAGGTTTTGACGATGACATGGACACCATAGTTCATGGTGATGAGAATAAGGCTATTAATTACAAAAATGATGGTCAAGTGGGTTCTGGAAATTTAAAATCCCAAAGCAGCTCTCGCCGCAAACGGAAACATAACTTGAAGGATGTTATGCAAGAAACACCAAAGGAAAGAAGCTTGTCTGAACTAATGGGTGGGACTCTAGACGCTCCTGATGGTGAATATTGGTTTGATGAGAAGGTAACTGATAATCCTGTTTCACGGGGCCGTCCCAGGAAAAGGAGGACTGTTGATCACTATGGTGATGACTATGGGCAGCAAGATGGAAGGAAAACAATTTCTGTTGCAAAAGTTTCTAACACCACAAAGCCGTCATTTTTAATTGGTGACCGAATTCGTAGGGTTGCTAGTAAACTTACTGGTTCACCCACTGTGGTGAAGAGTTCTGGTGACCGGTCTCAGAGGACAGATGGTAGCACTGAAGGCATTTATGGGAATGAATTTGATATTTCCTTTGATGAGGCTCAGAGGTCAAGTATGGTTGTTACAATAGAGTATTCATCTCTGGATGATTTGCTATCTTCACTTCATTTGGTGGCACAGGAACCTCTTGGAGATTATCGCTTCCTGAATCCTATTATAAGTTTCTTCTCTGATTTCAGAGATTCGATAACTGTGGCTGATGATGCTGTAAAAGATATCTTTTGTACAGAAGAAGTTGGCACTAAAAGGAAGCAGCCACCTGTAGGTGGGTTGCCTGAAACATTTGAATTTGAAGATATGAGTGACACATATTGGACGGACAGGGTCATTGACAATGGCAGTGAAGTGCAAGCAGCACAACTGTCACAACCAACCCAACCAGCACGGAGAAACCGTAAAAAGGACTATGAACTTGTTTCTACTGAGCAAGGGAAGTCTGTTCCAGTTAGTCGAAGGCCCTATTCCAGGAAACAGCATTCTAACAGTAATCATGTTGAGGTTCCTCAAAAGCCTGCTGGTTATATAAATGAGAATGCCCCTGCTGAACTCGTTATGAATTTTGCTGAGTTGGGTTCTGTTCCCTCAGAAACAAACCTTAATAGAATGTTTAGGCGTTTTGGACCTCTAAAGGAAGCTGAGACAGAAGTTGATACAGTAAGCAGCCGGGCAAGAGTGGTTTTCAAAAAGTGTTCTGATGCAGAGGTTGCTTGTAGTAGTGCTCAAAAGTTCAACATATTTGGTCAAATACTTGTGAATTACCAGCTTAACTATACTCCAAGTGCATTGTTCAAAGCTTCGTCTGTTGCTACAACCCAGGACCACGAGATGCATTTTGATCTCTCCAATTTTGAAGTTAATCTTGGTAAGTAATTTAAATTACTATTTCATACTCAATATGTTAATTGATTCACCTTTTAGGCTACAGTTATTTTATGCTATTGTTTGGGGTATTATGCACTAGCTTCAGGAAAAAAATATGCTTGGGTATCCTGTTATCATGTAAAACGCTGTACCTTGAAGTGAGTTTGTTTGAAAATTTAGGTAGTTGGGGTGTGCATCCACCCTTACTTAGATCTAAGTTGCTTCTGGTCTTATTAATCTTCTAAATTCATATAAGGCTGGATACATAATCCTTGCTCATTTTGTGGACGAACTCACTTTATTGGAACCCACATCTTAGTTATCCAGGTATAGTTTTCATTTAGTGGTTGATTGAATTATTCAACAACCTTAATTTAGGGTAAATACATACTTATAAAGAAACATTCTAGCAGACTAATAAAATAGAATACAATCAAGATTAGCATGCTCAGGATTTGAATCTAATTTCTATTCACGCATCAGTGTAAAACTGTTTTACACAACCAAATGAAATTTTTTATGTTGCCACATCCTTCTGTTCATTTTTTTTGATGTGGCAATCTAATTTGGATGTCTATGAAAAAAAAATTTACAGTGCTTATAAATTAAACGCATAAGCTCATACCTTCCCTTAAACTTTTGAAGGAATGAAATGATTGTCTAGCAACAGTTTGAGACTACTAAAGGAAAAACTTTATTTAGAAAAGAACAAGGGTCTATGAAGTAGACCCATAAAATGGGTTAAGGATTTAGGATCTAACAAACCAAGTGTATGAACCAAAATCAAACCATAAGAACATGATCTCTCTCCATAGGTTGTCTTAGAATGATCCCAGGATGAGATTCAACTAATTTGATCATAGAAATTTATGAAGAACACATGAAAGATGAAACCTGTTTTTGAGCAAAACAAAATTTCAACAAAATAAACGCAGAATTCAAATACAAGACAAATATTAGTTGAAGATGTAATGAAATCACAAAACAAGGCAAGAGTCATATGGATTTCATGGAATGAATCTCATGAACAAAAGTGGTTATGAAACCCATTCTTGAAGCTTCAAGACTTGGCCAAATGATGAATGCATTGAATTGATGTCAATTCTTGCAGAAATTAAATTGCATTGGAAAAAAAAAATTAAAGGACAAATGATAATAAAGGTGGAAAGAGATAGGAATGTAGAACATGCCACTTGAACAAGTTCAAGATAAGTGAAAAGAGCCAGTACTTAAATGCAAGAGATTCAAGATAAAGATCAAAGAGATTTATTCATACCTCATGGTGAGAAAACTCACCGCCAAGCTTCTCTGATTCATTCAATTTCTCAAATTTGTGATTTATACAGTGAAGTCACCTACATAAAAGGGAAGTGACTTAACATCTAAAACTTTAACAAGAAGCTTTTGTGTTGTTTGGTTACAATACTAGGCTATACTATCTTTGTCATTGTTGATGCCAATGCATCCTACTTATTTGTCTGGGAGCAAGCATTCTTTAAATTTTGATTGGTAAATATAAATCATTTGGTTTCTTTGGTGGACAAAAGGATTTTTAATTCTGCTATCCCTTGTTTAGCTACCATCATGATTAATGATCCCTCAATGCTATTGTAAGTGTAAAGAGTTGCATTGTGAACACTTAAATTATAAAGGGAGAAAATGTCATTTATTTGTTTGCGTCATTTAGAACTAATTTTCTATGAACTATAAGTGATATTTATGATTCTCATTTTAGGGAGTGTTGATGATGATGTCGTGGCAAGTTTGACTGAATGAACAGCGAAAGCATATTTTCACCAAGTGGCCTCTGTAGTAGGTAGGTAACCGGAGAATGTTAATTCATCTGGTCATCCATTTTTCTGTTAAGAGATATTTTTGGTTGTAGCATTCCTTTTATTGTAGTTCTGTAGTTTGTAATTCATTTTCTAGTTTTCTGTATAGCCTTGTCACTCACCCTCTTTTTGTAGTTGCCATCATTCTCCAGCCTGATTGTTTTAAATTCTCTAGTCTGAACACTGGTTCTGTATCAATATCAATGCTACATATAATAGTCATAGGCAATTATAGTTAACCTTAGTTGTTGCTAGTCATTTTGGTTATGTTTGTGCTCAGTCAGTAAAGACCATTAGTATGTTAATCGTTAACTTATGCTTGACTAAATTTTCATATAAAACATTTTTTATGAGTGGCTAGAGTATAATAGGCATGCGATATTTAGCAGATCTCGAGTACTTAGCAAATGTTTGGTCGATATTATGTTTGATGAATTAATGACTTTTCATAACATAAGCTTTCTCTGGAAGTTAGCAAAACTAATTAATATTTTGAGATAAATCAAATATGTACTTGTTTCAGTGACTTGAATAAATAATATGGAGGAAGAACATTGTATTCTACCTAGACTGTTGTGCTTTTGATTAACCTGTGTGTATATCACCATAAAGGAAGATATTTTGAATGTCAAGCTGGTGAAGAAGTTAGTAGGGGATGACAACCGTAGCAAAGATGAATAATGTTGATCTTTTCCACAAGAGAAAAAGTATCATAGTAGTTGAAACCATAAATTTGAGTGTATCCCTTAGCTAGTAGATGAGCTTTGAGATGATCTACTTCACTAGTAAGGCCCACCTTAACCTGTAGCCTCATCGACAACCCACAAGGTTCTTAATAGGATGAAGGGCAACAACAAAACAAAAGAGGATTATGAAGGAGACAAATGATGATAACTTCAAAAATTATAAACAGATATGGAGCATGAGTAGATCAAATACACTGTCTAGGAGCAATAGGCCAAGCATGATTAGAGTTAGGAGAAGGCAGGAGGATGAAGGATTCATGATATGAGAATATGGTGGTGGAGTATTTAAGCCAAGAGGATCTTCAAACAAGGATGAAGGAGTTATTTTTGCTTGATTCTGGTATGTGAGAAGAGGTGGTGAAACAATGTCATTTACACTGAGTTTGAGAGGAAGTAGGAATCATCGATTGATCATAGGATGTTACAAGAAGGACCTTGTTAAAATGATTAAGAATGCATGAAGGACAAAAAAAAAAGTGTGTTCTCAAGGAAGGTAATAACAACAAACATATAATATCTTTTGGTTGTGGGAGAGTAACATTTATACCCTTTTTAAAGGTGAGAATATCCCAAAATGCGTATTTAATAGCCTTTGTAAAAAGCTTGTCAAGACCTGGAGAGACACGATGAACAAAATAAGTACATCCAAACATGCGTGGTGAGACATGATATAGAGGAAATGTGGAAAAAGTAGAGTGAGGAATTCTATTTGCTAGAGAGGAAAAATGCATCCTATTGATTAGGAAACAGGCAGTGAGGATTGCAACTCTCTAATGATTACCGGATTTATTAGCATTCAATATTAGGAAGCATGCAATTTCAATTGGGTGGTCTATTCTTCCTCTCTACTATACCATTTTTTTGGAGAGTGTGAGGACATGTTGATTGATTGATGTAATAATCATTGGGATGATAAGAATGAAGAAAATGAAGTAGAAAAATATTCCTATCACTTAGAATTTTAATTATCTTTTTAAATTTGTTTTAATTTCTTTGAAGAAAGGCATACATATGAATAAATGTTCATATTTGTGTTTCATTACATAAACAAACTTATTTTCTTAATTGACAAGATTTACAATAAAAAAAATTGAATTTGTTTGAGACTAGGAGCCATTACCTTCAATTTTGATAAACATGTGATCGAAATGACCATGCAAAACTTTTGCGGTAGAGTTGCAAAATAGGATATTGAGGGACTTGGTTTCGGATAATTAAGACCTTGTGACTATTGTCTTGAGGTGTTAAAGTGAGTCAACTCAATTCACATGGGTTGAGCTAAAATTGAGCCAACTTAACTTGACTACTTTTTGGTGAGCTAGGAGAAGTGCCAACCTACATAATTTTACAAACAAATAAATTAAATATCCAAACTATACAAACATTATTAAACAACATGATAGTATTTTTAAAGATCAAATTGTCAACCTCCTTAATTAGAAGTAGGAAATAATTACAATTGTTGGAGATGGTATTAGAGCAAAGTCTATCTTAGTGAGATTTGTTGTTTGTTTGGTCTATCGTCATCTGTTGTTAGTTACCTATTAATGTCCAGTTTGATGCTCAAAATCAGAGTGAAAAAGTGTGTTGAAGATCTCACATTGACTAGAGAAAAGGTGAATTTATAGTATATAAATGAGTGTAAATCTTATCTTACAAGTTAGTTTTTTAAGATTTAGTTAAACTTAAAGTTCACTTAATAATAATAAAAGCTTATAAAAAAATGGTAAGAAAACAATAAAGGGTTGGTGTTGATGGGTTATAGGTCAACCCATTTTGAACTTGACTTGAACTTGTTTAATCCATGAGTTAATTGAGTTGGTTCAATATGACCCACATTTAAAAAAAAGTGAATTTACTTCAACTCAATTTAGCTCGAACTTGTGATGAGCTGGGTTGGTGCTTAGGTTTGATCCCAATGGGACATTTCTATTCATGTTCTTCCCTAGGTAGACATCTCATCAATTTCATGTATAGTAAAGGAATTAACAACAAAGCTCACATAAACAAAGCTCACATAACTGTTTAAAGAACGAGCTAATCAACTTAAAGAGATTAAATTGTTAGGACGATGAAGAATGATCAAGACAATTTATATTTAGTGAAGCGGATGAAGAAACTTGTCATTTTGAATCCATTGGCAACAATGAGAGGAGACATTTTTGTGTACAAAATGGAGAAAAATGAAAAAATGTTATTGGAGATATGGATTAAGGCACTTGAATCAAGAATTCATGAATTATGACCTTCCACATGTTGAGAAATACATGCTATTAACACACTTGACATTGAAGAGGATTGATCTTGATTGATTGATTTTTCAGACGTGTATCTCAGAAGTTCTCGATACTTTTCACTAGAAGTTTTAGATTATGATGTTTTCAAATTTAGACATATATGAGCAATTTAGTCTAACAAAGCATGGAAGGAATAACAATTTTTTTAGGCATTGCAATAGTAGCATTGATGATGTCTACCCAACATTTGAAAGGCCCGTAATTCATGAATTCTTGAATTAACTTCCACATGTTGATGAAAAGGGTTTGCCATTGTAGAAGTTGCAATAACTTGAGGATCTTTCATCAGGTTAGGCACTCAAATGAGTCTAGTAATTAAACCCTTTTAGTTAGAATCTGATTACATAGATGATGAAAATATGAATGTAGGCTTTCTCATAATCATATTATATGTGTCAAATTTGTTATCGAGTTCCTCTAGTCAGTCACTATAAATGTCTTAACTTGTATTGCAACGCTAGCCTTTGGCATATGTGAGAGCATACCATGGTTGGTGATTGTAAGAGAAGTTATACTCTTTAAGTTGCATCAAGGGAATGCTAAATATCAGTAGCAAAGGGTCTTGTTCATTCTTCCAAAAATAGAAACATGTTTTGAAAGATCTATAAGCATCTTTGAAACATTAGAAGAATGAAATGAAGTCAGAAACGAAGACAAAAGAGGTTGAGTTAGAGGGTGTCGACATCGAGAAGGTGGTGCGTGTGGTCCACGTGGATGATTGGTTGGTCGTGCACGGAACCCTCACTTCTTTCAACAGAACAATATCAAACCCAAAGGCGGTGGTGATGTCGGTGATGACAAACTTTGCCAGAGACAATTTAGCAGAAGACATAGTGCAATGGAGTTTTTCAAAACTAGATTTTTTTTTTTCAAAACTATTTTTTTTTTTTAAATTGTGAAGTTTTCCTTCTTACTTCTCAAAAGAGTGCAATGGAGGACGAAGATGCAGTGACATCAATGGGGTGAAGCAGTGAGGGACACTATTTTACTATGTTATTGTGAATATAAGGTGCGGTTACTCATAATGGAGGTGTGGTAAGAAAAAGTCCAAAAGGAAACATGGGAATAAAATATAAAAACGTTTCAAATTTTTAGAAGATTGATACATTTAATTTTTTTTATTAGTCAACAATCATATGAAGCATAAATAATTTCAATAGTTTATAGTAAAATTCCAAATGAGAATTTGGTTTTTTAGCTGATTTTGATATGTTTATTCGGCTTAAATACTAAGTTTTCCTTATTATGTTTTGGTCTTCGTTTCGATGAGTTTGGATGAAATTTTTTAAAATATAATTTTTTTTTTTCTAAAAAAGTTGAAATGCTTTTTGTGAAATAAAGTGTTTGGAAAAGACACTTTTTTAATTTTTTTTTTAATATTTTAGGAATTTATGATAATAATTTTCATCACATAATATTAGAGAAATTTAAATTATTGTTAAGAAGGAATTTAAAATCCTTTATACTTTCAAATTTATGTTTCTTTTTTTCATATTCTCTCTGTAATTAGGTTTTGATCACAAGATCATTTCTTTCGAGTTAAAATTAATTAGAAAAGAAAGTGATTCGAATTCAATATTTTTAAATTTTTTGAAACCTGTATTTTTTTTATCCAAATGTAAGTTTTTTTTTTCTGAGAAAAAATAGACTCTAGTTTAATACTTTAAATGTTGTAGAATTAGTGAAACATGATCACTACCACAAAACAAATAAGTTGTCAATCATAGGGAAACTACAAACTACGAGAACAAAAATTGTTAAGATAAAAAATAAAGATATCATATACATTTGAATTTAATATGGTTAAATTAAAGTGTTAATGAATTTCAATACTCAAGTAAATTTCATTAACAAGTTCTTCCTCTAACGAGTTTTTTTAAAATAACTTAATAAATATTACAATTCAAATTTACGCTCTCAATAAAATATATATTTATGGATATTAATGATAATTAAGATAATGTTTATTTTTAGTGAGAGAGGAAGAGCGAGTGATAGTTTTATTTAGATTAATAAATTTAATTTCATACGTGAACTGGAGAGCAATTTATCATTCTAGTATAAGGAGATTGATAACATAAAAAATATATTTATGCATATTAATGATAATTAGGATAATATTTAGGATAATATTTGTTTAATCAATTTACTTTTTTAGTGAGAGAGGAAGAGAGAATGACATGCCTATTTAGATTAATAAATTTAATTTCATATATGAATGAGAGCGCAAATTATCATCTCGTATAAAGAGATTGATGTGATTTATTATGGTTGACCAAAAAATTATAAATATATCTTTATTTTTTTTAACTATGCTTCAAATTTGCACATGCATGCAATTTTTAAGTTTTAACATAAATTTTATTCTTTTACAATTAAAGTTAAAAAATATTATCTAATTAATGATAAAAATAAATAAATAAATAATAATATTATTATTTTTTTATAATTCAATATTTAATTAAAATTATTTTAACAAATCACATTTTATTTTAAATTAATTACATCTATTAAAATTTTATTTTGACTAAATATATTTTATTTTATATTAAATTTAACTAAGTACATTTTAATTTTTATTAATTTTAACTTTTTGTGGATGAAGCTACATATGAACAACAAATTTTGACACATGAAACACATATTTCACACTTAATCCAAAACATATTAGATATACTCCACATAATAGGAAACACAACTGGTTGTACAAAAGCTCTTTTACCAAATGAGTTTTCAAGATATTATTTAAATATTGTCTATTAGACACATTTTACTTAATTGGAAGAAACACTTTCATAATACGAACCATAATGGCGAACATACATTCACCACCAAATGATCTTATACAATAAGATAAATAAATTTTATTGAACTAATTTTTAAAATTATCCATCTTGGTTTAGGACAAATTTGTTGAACGAGACTCACTTCAATTGTCATTAAGTCTATCACAATCTTAATCATAAATTAATTAGATTAAACCCACAAAATGAAGAAATTTGTTTGACAACTTTTCTAATCATAGGATTTGTTGGAATCTTCACCCCTTAACAAAACCTTCATAGTCAACTCTTACAATATTTTGATCATATGAATGTATATAATTTTTTCATAGTAAACTTAGTTCTTCATGACATTGTTATTATCACGTTAGAGTATGATAACTTGGTTTTATGCTTTTAGCTCTTTAGCTAGACTCCTTAACCATATGGCTTTCTTAACAACTTTTGTCATGTAATTCTATTAAGCTTCAATTATAGACAAAGTCACAACTTTCAATAAACTAACATTCCAACTAATAAGAGTGTTATACAAAGTAAATGCATATATTGTGAGAGATTTCTACTTAATTCTATACACAAACCTATTCAATTTAGAAACAAAATCCTTCTAGTTTTCTACCTCAAATGCTTCTAATTACTATATAAATTATGTCATATAAGTTTGCTAAAAAAGTTGTTTTAACCTTCCTTTTTTCTAGCTCAAGGTGAAGCACAACAACCATAACTAACAACATTTGAATGGATTTTTTTCGCCCTAAAGCCAACCTTGACCTTTTTTATCGTTAGACCACTTTTTTACGTCTTATTCTTCTGCATGACTTGTATCCTTTTTCTTCTTTATTTATATAAAAATTGCATTATGGTTTTTTAGTGTGTGTATATGAAGTTATCCTTTGGATATACTTTTGCAGGTCGAGTTGCAGAATTTGACACGTCTACAAGATTATTAGAGGACAAGTCTTCCATGCTTCTAAAGTTAGTGATTGAGTATTCATCACGTTCGAGTGATATACTAGAATTTTGGATTAAATGGAATGTGTTAATGATTTCTTAATGTGGTGTCTTAAAGATAGTTCAAAAGTTGAAACAGGAAGTTTAACTTAGTTTTCGGTATATTAACATTTCAGTGGTTGTATTCAAATGAGTTTATATTTTTTTCATACTAAAATGGAAAACCCATGGATTGACCTTAACCTATAGGGCTTTGGAAGTTTTGGCCATGTGGACTTTTTTAATAAAATATTTTTTTGGCCCCAATCCATGTGAGTTAAGAGCAAGTCCTATGATAGAGGCTTATTTGACAGGTTTAGTTATTATCACATCTCATAAACATTTTAGTTCTCTTAAGGATATAATTATCAAAATTATTACGTGATGCTTTGTTTTATTTTGTATTTGAAAATTATTAAATAATAATCAAATATAAAGATCAAAATAAGTAATTTTTATTATTTAATAAAAAATTATATTTGATTTGTAAATTAAAATTTAAATTAGTATTTAATATTAATTACTAAAATTTCATCTATTTACTATTGATTTTAAATTATTATCTTTTTCAAACTTTTTTCACTCAATAAAGTAGAACACCTTACAAGGAAATTAGTTTGTTTAATTTTTTTGAGTAATTTTTTTAGGAAACTGCTTTTGTTTTATAGTTAGAAGTGGTACAGAGGATATCTAGATTTTTTTTTATCATCTTAGGAGGAGATTGAGAAGGAAAGTCAGAAATGGTTTTTGCACTTATTCTAATTAAAGGTGAATTTTGCATTCAATTGTAACCAATTTGTACATTAATAAAACTTTTTAAGAGTTTTTTTTAAGAACGGAATGTAGTCCAAAAATAGAGAATGAAACAATGCAAAGTTTGTCTTTTTCTTATATAATCTATTTGATGGACAAATTGTCCAAAC
The DNA here is from genome assembly GCA_027742785.1 of Vigna reflexopilosa. Lineage (NCBI taxonomy): Eukaryota > Viridiplantae > Streptophyta > Magnoliopsida > Fabales > Fabaceae > Vigna > Vigna reflexopilosa. Next base: position 5,347,321 of record CM050917.1, read on the forward strand.
ATTAAAAAGTCTTAGAGCTTTTATTAAATCTTTCTTCTAAAGTCTCCTTTTACCATCATAGCTTACTATATAGAGAGTCCTTTAAAAGCTTTTGATAGAAGATTAATCATATTTATTATTATATTCATTTTCATTAAAATCATTTATATTAAACGTAACTATTTTGACATCTAAATATTTATCATACAATTTTTCTTTTATTATAGTAGTTTTCATGTTTTTAAAATACACATCTACACTTGTTTTTCCTTATTTAAGTAGTTGAAGCTTTAAAATGAGTTCATTCTTATTGTAAGAGGAAATGTCACATAGTTATCAAATTCTAAGAAATCAATTGGACTTATTCATCCTTTTATATATATATATATATATATATATATATATATATATATATATATATACACGTGAGGTTATTGCATACACTCTTTTTTCAGTTGGTACATTTTATCAATGTGTACCGGGTTTTAGTAAAATGAATACTCTCATATATTATGGATTTTAAGTTTTAAGGTATTTGAATAATTTTTATTCTCAAAACTAAAAAAAAAAATAAGAACCCTCAAACCTTTACTCACGCCTCTCTCATCCCTCATTCCTCTCAACCCTTTCTCTTCATCTTTCTCACTCTAACATTCTCTCTGTCATCCCTACAGACTGAAAAAAAAAAAATCAGAAGTACTCACCTAACCCTAATCCACTCTCCTCACTTTTCCAATTTGTTTATCTCTCATCTTCATTTTCTCTCTCACCCACACACAGTAACCTGCGACCGCAATTTGTTGTTCTTGCTATGTTTGTTTATTTTGTTTTCCACTGTAGTAACAAAATAATTGATGATGTTGATGTTGATTATTGATTGAAGGGTTGTGTTATATCTTTTCCCTTCTGATTGTTATTAAATTTCGTTTTTAAATTTTAGAATTAGTAGTTTATCTTCAGGGAGATTTGATATTTTGACTATTAAGTTGTCCAGAAATATTTTCCAGAAGAGCAAAACCGTTATGTGGAAAGGGAATTCCGGAAGGGGTAAGTCATTGTCAAAAAAATGGATTTTTGAAATCAGCTCTTAAAAATAATTCTAAAAACATATTTTTTGCTAAAAACAATACTTTGGAATATACTTTTCACCTTCCTACATATAACCAACGTCAAAACACAACTAAAAATGAAGGTCCTGCACATCGTACTAAATGATTTAACAGGAACAAATTATTGAAGAGAGTTATTAACAGAGAAAATTGTTGTTGTTGGCTCTTTACCCATATTCAGAAAAGAGAACATTGTTCGTTCCCTTTCAAAAGTTTCATATTGATAAGCATATTTTCATTTCATTTTTGTAAAAAGAATAAAAATATTCTAACAAATTACAAATCTTCTAGATTTGAGCAGATTGTAGAATAGAGTAGTTTCCAAAAAAAACTGCATTGATATACCAACTAATTAAAAATAAACCAGATATTAGTAAACTAGTCGTAATGAACCTATTAGCTCTTAGTTGGACCAGAAAATTACTTTCCAAAGTAAATCACATCATGTAAGTTTATTTTAAACAATTCACATCTCCAACTTGTTTGGTCAATATAAATATGATGTTGTCATTCTGATTTATCATTTGTCGCAAAAGTGAAATTAAGAAAAACAAAACGCACTGAATTTCAAATTGAAATTTAAACTTAATAAATTTGTTACCATCACGCTCATAGTTTAACTTCTATTCTTTTCATTTCTATAATTTTATCAAAATTGGTAATAAGAAACTAAATGCTTGGCGACTATTATGGGTTGATGCTAACATCTTTTCGTGGGAGGTTTCTTGTTTTTTTCTTTAGTTTTGAAATTATTGTAGACTTTAGATTTTTACAAATTTAATAATAATCAGAAGGGAAAAAATATAACACAACCCTCCAATAAAAAATCAACATCAAAATCATCAATTATTTTGTTATTAAAATGGAAAGCAAATGAATGAACAGAGCAAGAGTAACAAATTGCGGTGTCGCGGGTTGTTGTGTGTGGGTGAGAGAGAGTATGGAGATGAGAGAGCAACAAATTGGATAAGTGAGGAAAATATATTAAGGTTAGGCGAGTGTTTCAGATTTTTTCAGTTGGGGCTACTGTAATAATGACAGAGAGAAGGTTGGAGTGCGAGAGATGAAAGAGAAAATGTTGAAAGGAATGAGGGAACTGAGTAAAGGTTTGGAGGTTTCTTGTGTTTTTTTTAGTTTTGAGAATGAAAATTATTTAAATACCCTTGACCTTGAAACTTAGAATCCATAATATATGAGGGTATTTTTGTCTACTAAAACTCGGTACATATTGCTAAAATGTACCAACTGAAAAAAGAGCATACGTAAGTTAACAAACATCAATATATATATATATATATATATATATATATATATATATAAACTCACTAGGTTAAGGATAGTCCAAATAACACTAGTGCAAAAAAGAGTTTTGATGTCTGTATTTTTTTGTCTTTAACGTCTAAAAATACTAACGCTATATCAGAAGACCTTAGATTTTAAAATTTCGACATTAATTGATGTTAGACATAAAAAAATATCCGATGTCTCACATAGAACAAATTAATATTGCTTTATGTATTTATTATAATTTAACTTTCTATTTTCTATTTTATGTATTGATTTAATAAGTAGTGTGATTGAACTTTGGAATCTTTAAATTTGGTTGTCCATTTTGTAAGTACACGAGTCACACACATCTTCTCTTGAAATCTCCAATTTCTTTTGTCATGGTTTCTATGGTAGGAATGAGGTTTTCGAAATCCTTTATCTCCTTCATTTTTCACGTGTCTTCTTTCATCTTTCCATTACATTCTTTCTTGTCCATTAGTTTCTCTCTATCTCTTTAATCCTTCGCTAAAACTAAAATAAACAAAATATAAAAAATAAAAATTTAGGTTTTAAAATATAAAAAATAAATTACCTTTTGGAAAAAAAAATGAATAATCTTATTGTAGGAAAATTGTTTTAATATTTTGCAAGGTCATTTTAAATCACACATTCATGCGGTAGAAAACTTTTGTTCAGTACAAAATATATATATATATATATATATATATATATATATATATATAAACTCACTAGGTTAAGGATAGTCGTTATAACACTAGTGCAAAAAAGGGTTTTGATGTCTGTATTTTTTGGTCTTTAAAGTCTAAAAAACATCAATGTTATATCGGAAGACGTTAAATTGACGTCAGATTTTAAAAAATCGACGTTAATTGATTTCAGACACAAAATATATCTGACGTCTCACATAGAGCAAATTGACGTCGGATATTGTTTTATGTTCGATGTTAATTAATGTCGAATTTTGTCATTATTTGATGTTAATCAACTTTTTTGTTTTTTTTTAATTAATTGTGATTCATTTTTACAATTTTATGAGACCTGAAAAAGCAGAGAAACTACAAGTGTAATCCAATTTTTGGTATTTTATACAACATGAATTATGAACTATAAACAAAAGCACGAAAGTTATGACAGTAGTAGTATTAACTTTTGATTTTTGATTTTGATAACTATGGTTATTGGTTTTGGTTGGATTTTTTTTATCACTCTCCTTAGAACAAATTGAACAACGACAGATCTTTAAATGACCATAACATTTGTTCCGGTTATCCGATTTGCTATTATTATATATGGATTTGGGGTAGAAGAAAATTTCCAATCATGTGGCAGCCCACATAGCTAGGCGTTCCTTCTAGATTTTCAGAAAATAACTCTGTTTTCTATTTTTTTTCTATTTTTATTTTATTTTTTCCAAACTTTGCAAAAATATTTCACATACCTAGACTTTGAAAAATTTTCGTCCAAACTTTATTGGATAAAAGTTTGAAATCGAGATTACATGTGTTGGTCGCCAAGCTTTATTTAATAAAACTTTGAGCAGAGAAGAAGGTCTCGCACTAAGATAAAGTGAATGCATTTTCAACCTTCTGCCCAAATTTTTATTGGATTCACTAACATATAATGTCTAATTCTAGGACATTCGACTTCTTATAACCTTTTGACGTCTAATTCTAGGGCATTCGACGTCAAACATAAGTACATTTTCACTTTCGCACCAAAATTTTTTGTGAAATTTACCCAATAGAACGTCGAACTTCTCAATATCCAACGTCTTATAACCAATTGACGTTGGACAAGTCTATATCCGACGTCTAAATTGAACTTTTATTTACAAAAATATCATCGATCATTTTTAATGTTGGCTATTAAGTGGTTGAGCCTTGAACGTTTGAGGTTATACGTTCAGTGTTGTGTTAGTGTAAAATAACATTATGGAACCAACTTACATTAGTATATAACTTTATAAGTTGGGTTTTATATTTTAAAATTTTAATTTTTTAACTTTTACAATATTCTAGTTAAGTTTTAGTCAATAGATATTTTTAAATAAATTAAAGAAGTATATATGGAATAAGTAAGTGATATTTATTAAAAATATAAAAGAGACGAAATCTTATTATTTTTATCATATTTAATAATCAAGTATTACGTAGGAGTTGAGATCAAATACTGTTTAAATATTATTAAATTTTTCATTTTTGAATGTGTTTTTTAAAGACAAAACTGTGATGGATAACACTTCAAAATAGATAATACCTGAGATGTAGAAAAATTGACTCTAATAATATCTCTCAACATATTTGGGATCAAATCACTTATAAAACTTTTTAAGAGATTTAAGTGTTGTTATTAAAATGATTGTAAAGATGATCTAGTAATATAAGCTATATGAAGTTATATACGTAATTTCCTTGTTTACATTAGCATAGGAGTAGATATTATGTTTTGAAAATAGATTGATTTATAATCCTTATTAGAATCAGTAGTTAAAACTATAGTAAAATCAAATATAAACTTCATCCAAATTTAAATTAATTATAATCTCATTTACTAATATTTTAATTAATTATTATTACTATTGTTTTTTATTCTCTAGAGTTCATCCTTACATTTTAGAAAAATCAAATCATTTTAAAACCTTGCTTAGCTATAGAAACTTGATGAAAGGGAAACAGAAAATTGGAACGGGAAACATGAAAAAAAGAAAAAAAACAAAGAATAGTTCCTTTTGTGATATAAGATAAACACAGAAGAAAAAAATTGGTGGAAATATTAAATGGATAAAATATTTATTCCTCTATAAATTTTTCGAAGATATGAGTTTCAATTTATATACATGATTTCATTGTTTATTATTGTTTAATAAATAACACATAAAATCACCCTTTCTTCTTTCTTTTCTTTCTAAACTAAAAATATGAATGGGGTGACGTTATAATACCAAATTTAAACATTTAATAAATGCGTATATAAAAGATTTATTACGATAAACTTCTCTTTAAGATTGATAAGTAGTTTTATATATATAAAAAAAAGAAAAATTTGGAATTAACTTTTTTTAACATTAATTAATTTATACAAAAGATACAAATAAGAATTTAATTAAACTATGAATAAGTTCTACAAATTAATTTACTTATAAAATAAGGAATCTTATTTTTTTTCTTTTTTTTTAAATTATGAATGAATTTATTCAAACATATCCAAAACAAAAAAAACAAGGAATCTTTTTTTGTTCTTATTTTTCTTTTTTAAAATTTTTATGAATAAATTTATTCCAACATATCCATGGAAAAAAAACATGGACATAAATTGTAATGAAAAAGAAAAGATTTTGATTCTGATAAATGTTATCAACATGCATTTTAGTTCTTATGTTTTTACATTCCATGTGATTATGAAGATGGAAGATGACATATGCTTTTTTTTTTTTTTCAAGCGTGGATTGAACATGCAAATTTGTTGATTGAGGAGAGAATTGCTTCCTTCCATATATATTCGAGAATTTGACGGTATCAAATATGATTTTATAATTTTTTTTAATTTTCTCTACACACTCTTTTTCACATGTTTTGTAGAAATTCTACCATTATTATTTACATATAATAATAATAATAATAATAATAATAATAATAATAATAATAATAATAATATATTAACTTTTTACAATGAAAGCAAAATAATAACCTTATATTTTAATTTATTAATTTTTTCTATCTATCATACCACTCAAATCATTTACAAATTTTATATCAAAATTTATTCATTTTTATCTCTAAATTCCTAAAAAAATATAATACAGATTTTACTTTTAAATCTACTTATCCATTTATTTTCTCTTAAATTCATTGTTGAAAAGTAAAAAAAAACAAAAACAAAAACATACTCTTAATTATAAATGTATGTTTATTTCCACTCCAACGACGTAAGATACATGAAAAGATAATATTTTTATCTCAAATTTCGCTTCCATCAAAGAATCAACCTAAGTATTCATACTTATCCATGATTCTCTTCATAATAAATAATTTATAAGTATTTTTTAAATACGAATCAGGCAAGTATTAAACTAGATTAGCCTTATTTGTTTTACTTTATTTTATTTATAAATAGATTCAATTAAATTGTAAACACTTTATAAAATTTTACATAATTTGAAATTTTCTTCTACCAAATATCTTGTCATTCATTATATCTAATAAACGATACACTTAAGGGTTCATCATTTAAAACCTCACTAACAATTAAGAAAAAGAGTAATAAACTTTTCATATCCATACCTTTTATTGACAATACTATAATTATAATTTTCTCATCTATCTTCGTTGTTTGATTCTTTGTCTACACAATCATTTAATTCATTATTATGTAAACAATTAGAAACTTTATTTTCCACCTCAACGTTTTCCTTTTCACCATCACGACTACTTATAAATAATACTATAATGATATTGTGAAACTTTTGACTTAAAATCAATGTTCCAATTGATAATACACTTCTTGAATTCAGATTCAAAACAACATAAATTGTTTCCCTTTACTGTTTTTTGGTATCTACGTACATGTAACAACACGTGCTTCTAGTTTATATATATATATATATATATATATATATATATGAATATCTTGATCAAATTTTCTTAAGATATGAAGTTGTCCACTTTTAGCTTATATGTAAGAATTTTCTAATAATCTAAAACAAAGGTTTATGTAATTTTGTAGAAGAGTTAGAATATCCTAAATGTTTTATTATTAATATATTTTTTTTATAAAAAAAATATGATAGTTAGTTCAAATAAAAAACAAAGCTTAATATCTATTTTGGTCCCTTGATCCGTAACTTTATTCAAAGTAGTCCTACTTTTTATAAAAAGTTTAAAATTATACCATTTTGTGTAAAAACGTTTCAAGTTGGTCTTTTTTGTTAACGGCGTGTAGTTGTCCCCTGACCAAAACTGAATGAGTTGTCCACTTCTTCATTGTGTGACACGTTAAGGTCAATCACCCTTTACCTTAATCAGAGTTTTAGAAAATCTTGACTTGCATTTTCTAGACTTCCTTTTTCACGAACAAACCCAACAGCGTGGGTTCCTCGTCACGCAAGGAGACACCCTCCTCCTCCCTCTCCTCTATTTATGGGTTAACATCGTTGGGAACCTTTCTTCTTTCTTTCTTGTTCTGTTCGTATTAGGGTTCCGAATTAGGGTTCTATTTTGGGGATTCTAATCTCATGACATTGGGTTTCCTTCCTTGGATTCTGTTTCTGTTATTTTGCTCTATAGGTTGGTGGCGCAATGGTTGAAGTTCTTTGTGATCTTATAATTTGGGGATTTTAGAGTTTTTGTTTTGGGGGTTCAGATTTGGAAATTTCTTGTCTCTTTTTTCTCCTGTGCAGATTGTTAATGCGATTTGGGGGTTAGGGTTTTCGAATTGGGGTTTTGTTTTCTTATTTCACGGGATTATCTGTAATTGTAGTTATGATCTTGTACTTTTGGGGTTTTTTGGAATCTGTCATCTTGAGTTTTGGGATTGTAGTTATGATCTAACCTAATTGTAACTTTCCTTAATCTTAACTTTAATTTTTCCACGTCATTAACTTTTATTTTTAAAATTTACACCTCAATTAACCTCAACGTGTCATGCAATCAATAACAGGACATCTCATAGTTCTGGCAAGGGAGCAACTAAATCGTTAGAGTTTTTAATACCGTCAGCAAAAAGGACCAACTTGAACCGTTTTTACACAATACAGGACAATTTTAAACTTTTTATAAAAAATATAACCACTTTAAACAAACTTTAAGAATTGAGAGACCAAAATATATATTAAGTAAAAAACAAACTATAAAACATCAATGTTATTTTATATTAGGCTTAAACCCTCCATTAGTCCTCATATTTGTGTGCAAATCTTAGTTTGGTCCTCAAGTTTTGAACTGTCTCAATTGAGTCATAATTTTTGTAAAAATGCACACATTTTACCCTAACCGTTAAGTTGTCTCAAACGGCGTTAATTGATGCTGAGATGAATTTTTTATTTTAGGCTTAATCCCTCCCTTGGTCCTTATGTTTGTGTGAAAATCTCACTTCGGTCCTCAAGTTTTGAACTGTCTCAATTGGGTCATAATTTTTGAACTGTCAACAACAGCGGCATTTTTTAGTTTGAGAGGGAGAAAATGTGTGAGTCGGGGGGTTTGAGGGTTTGAGGGTGGAGGAATGAGTGAACTGTGATCAGTGATTGGAAGGAAAAAGAAAGACCATAGCCACGTGGATTTAATGATTTTAAAACATAAAAAAAAATTACAGCTCAGTTCAAAGTTAACGCCGTCTCAATACACTTAACGGTTGGGGTAAAATGTTGTAAAATGTTTGCATTTCATAAGGACTTGGGGAAAAACTTGAGGACCGAACTGAGATTTTCACACAAACATAAGAACCAAGGGAGGGATTAAGCCTAAAATAAAAAATTCATCCCAGCATCAATTAACGCCGTTTGAGACAACTTAACAGTTAGGGTAAAATGTGTGCATTTTTACAAAAATTATGACCCAATTGAGACAGTTCAAAACTTGAGGATCAAACTGAGATTTGCACACAAATATGAGGACCAATGGAGGGTTTAAGCCTTTATATTATGCATAAGTTTAAGATAAATCAAAAGGAAGTTTAGTTTAAGTAAATACAAAAATATGAAATATAAAAAATATATTGGGATGATGTCATAATATATGTATTCTTCTTATAGTGTATTATATTTGAATATAAACCGAGTATTGAAAGTTAAATACTTATCAAGGTATGAATAATATGTTGCCTAAACTTTTTGTGGTAGTTTTAGTGTGCAATATGTTATGGTAAAAGTATGTTAGTTTTGTGTTCGTTTCTTTTACTAGTTGATGGATTAATAATTAACATATTGTCAAATTTCTCTGTCTATAATATGTATATTGTTAATTAACTACCTCTGATTTTTTTATCTTATAATTTCTTTTAATATAAATTATCAAAATGATTAGATTAAGAAAATGATTTACAAGGATGAATAGTAAATTTTATTTTAGGATTAAACTAATCCTTTCCCATTCTCTCTGCCCTCACTCTTTCTCTATATATGCTTTTGTTATAACTGCATACCATAATTCAATAGAACAAAGTAGCTCATACATAAAACCATAATGTATACTATAGTTTTAAATTAAAGTTACAATAATAATAATAATTATTATATTATTATTTTCAACTTTTGCAAGTTCCATTTTTGTAATTTTGTGAAACATAAGATGTGAATCGTGGACAACTATAGGACGCTTAAAAAAATATTCTTTAGTACGTTGAAATGATTATGGATAACATGACAATGATTGATCCAAAATTATTGGCATTAAAGTGCTTGATTGAATCGCGGAGGTTGCTAGGACTTCGGTTATTAGCAAATTTTCATGTGAAGCTTTGTTTTATTTTGTAGTTGCACTTGTTTTGTTTTTTTTTTCAACTCTAATTCTTATTCTTATATGGAGACATATTTATCAAATTCTACGGAAATCAATTGGACTTATTGATGCTTATTACATCATTCATATATATATTGATCCTTATTTTTTATTTTAAAAAATAATTATCTTTTATTTTATTTTTTATTTTAAAAAACAATTATTTTTCAAAAAATATATAATAAAATGTAATAACTAGCGTGGTAGCAATCATGATGTTACTTTTTATTTTTTTATTTTAAATTAAATTTTAAAATTATTAAAATACTCTTAGATTTAAAGTTAATTTTTTTTATTAAAGTTTTTTTTTTAATTTAAAACTTGATACAGTTTACTAAAATGTACTAACTAAAAAAAATCCTTACGTAAGCAAACTCCATATATATATATATATATATATATATTACTAAATATTTATTATAACTTTCTATTTTATGTATTTTTTTTTTAATAAGTAGTGTGATGGAACTTTGGAATCTTTAAATTTGATTGTTCATTTTGTAATTATATGAGTCACACATCTCTTGAAATCTCCAATTTCTCTTATCAAGGTTTCTATAACAGCTCGAAAATATAGCATAATACTATAATAGGAGTTAACATATAATAATATTATATGACAGTCATTGAAATTAAAGTAAACTTTACAGATGTCCTAAAGTACTTAAAAATTTAAAACTTTACAAAAGATCCTCAAGTTTACTACAAAATATATGAATAAATCGAACAGTTTTACCACTACGGTTAGACTGAACGGTGTACAGAGATATCACATACCGAACAATTATACAAAACCTATATAAACCGCACGGTTTTACAAAAGTTAATTTACAACTACTGACTAAATGGTCTTAAACTAAACTTCAGGGTTCTCGCCTTCCAGTGCTTGTTCCAATGAACATTCATCACCTTCTGCTCACATCCACAGGATGATCATTTCAATAGAAAGGATGACCGAACAGACAACATGAGACAAAACAGGAATTGCAGGGTAAGCTAGTGTAATTTAATTAATCATAAAAACATAAACAATTACATAATCATATATTCAATCAAACCTTTATAACATACAATCATCAAACATGCACTTCAAGCAATGACTGAACATAACATACATACAATGACTGACTACTTGACTCGACCATCCAAATTGTATGAATATGTAGCTTGTGGTCGTTCTTGCACCCAGGTGGTGTAGTAACTGGAAACCCCTCAGCTGCCACCCGAGGTTAGTCCATCATACCTCACCCAGATCCCCTCTGGACTAGGACCTCTTTCCATTCTCATACTATGACTTACTCATCTCTACTTGAGAATTGGTAATCATTAGAATCTCAGGATGAACGTCGTGAATTTCACTATCCATATTCATACTTTACCAATTCAATAACCATTCACCGAGAGATTCCTCCTTGGAATGCTCTTCCATACCAACTTGAAATATAATACCATCATACTTCATCATCCATATTATATTTAAGTAACATTAAACCGAACAGAAAAATAATCACCACCATTGAGTATGACTGAACGAAAGAACATAAAATAACCTATGAACAAGACCGAACGAAAAACACACCTGATATATGAACATGACCAAATGGTCATATAAGGAGTAAGACTCAAGCATGAGCTGAACGTCTTTGAAGCCGAACACTCGAACAACCGAATTCTAAAGCTTAAACCGAACATTTGAATCATGGACCGAATACTTATGACTTAGAATGAATACTATTGTCTTAGACCGATCCCTATTGACTTAACCTAAACAATATGAGCTTAGGTCGAACACTATTGGCTTAAACCGAACACTATTGGTTTGGGCCGAACATTATTAGCTTAGGCTGAACTCTATTGGCTTATGCCGAATACTATTACCTTAAACCGAACACTAATGGGTTGGACAGAACACTATGGGTCTAGGCTGGACACTTTTGGTTGGGACCGAACACTGATAATATAACCGAATGTTTTATAAATAAATACTTACTCATATTAGCCGAACATACTAAGAAACCGAATGCTTGTACAAATCGAGCACTCCAAGAACTAAGTGTCAGTACAAGACCAAGCACTACCATGATCGAGTATCAGTACAAGACCAAACACTACCAAGACTGATCACTAAAATAACGGAACATTGTTTACAAACTAAGAATATTTATCATATTGAAAACTTAAACTATATTGAATGCCTTATCTAGGATGACTACTAAGTGGAAATGTAAAACTATGCTTGGACCGAACGCTATATTCTATTATACATAATATAAGACCGATCGGTCATTAACTGAAGTTCTACTAAAGAAGAATTCAGTTAAGACCGAACACACATAACAGAAATCGAACGGTCACGAATGACTCTCGGCGACAAGTAGAAATTCTGCAGAATACTGCAGCATTATGATCAATTCCTATTCCCACCCAGTTCACTCCATTTATCAATCATCAACATATACATTCAAACATGCAGTGACAACAATATTTCAAATAACCAAATAAAACATCATTCAAACATACAATAATCCAAAACAGAGAATCATAATTAAATTATACAAGCTTCCTTTACCTTTTTAACAGAACAACTACTTAATCAATAGCAGAATAAGTCCACGAACACCAACCTTTCTAGAATACCTATAACCCACCGAACAAGAAGGAAAGATCAACCAAAAGACCAAAACATGATCAGGATTTGTGAAGATGAAGCTGATGAACTCATGCAACTAGAACTTTGGCTTGCATGTGCCCGAAAATAGGTTTCTTAAGAAGAGGATGAACTTACCAACTCAGAACAACAATTTGATCGGTGCAAAGGAAAGCCCTTGACACTAGGAAAGCTCAGGCATGGCCTGATTATTGATCAGAAATAGAAGGAGATGGGAATTTGTAGAGAGAAGGAGGAGAGTTTTAGATAGAAGGAGGAGGAAAAGAAAACTCAGAAGATTGAAGGGAAACTGTGCATGCAAAAAGTGGCACGAAAAATTTGAAAACGTGAATTATATACTATCGTAAAAAACAACTCGATCCACTTAATTACATACACCTGACTTCCACTTTCTTCTTTTTAATGATCCTGACAGTTTCTATGGAAGGAATGGGGTTTTGGAAATCCTTTTTCTACTTTATTTTTCACGTGTCTTCTTTCGTCTCTCCATTACACTCTTTCTTGTCAACTCATTTCTCTCTATTTTTAATCCTTCACTAAAATTAAAATAAAGAAAATATAAAAAATAAAAATTGAGGTTTTAAAATATAAAAAATAAATTACCTTTTGTAAACAAAAAAATTTGAATAATTTTATTGTAGGAAAATTTTTGAATATTTTGCAAGGTGATTTTAAATTATAAATTAATGTCTAAAAAAATACCAACAAGTTGGGAGACGTTAAATTGACGTTAGATTTAAAAATTTGATGTTAATTGACCTCGGACATAGAGAATATTCAACGTCTCACATAGAGTAAATTGACGTCAGTTTTATGTCCGATGTCAATTAACATTGAATTTTGTTATTGTCTGATGTTAATCAACTTTTTTGTTTTTTTTTATTAATTGTGATCCATTTTTACAACTCTACGAGATTTGAAAAGTAGAAAAACAACGAACGTAATCTAGTTTTTGGTTTTTTATACAACATGATCTATGAACTATAAGCAAAAACACAAAAACTATGACAATAATAGTATTAACTTGTGATTTTTGGTTTTGATAAGTATGATTATTGATTTTTGTTGGATTTTTTTTACCAATCCTTAGAACCCCTAGTTCAGGAAAAAACACCAAGAGCTCTTACTTTGAGTCTCTGTGAAGTATAAAAATTATTTGGAAAGTGAATCGCGATAGATCTTTAAATGACCATAACATTTGTTCTGGTTATCTGATTTGCTATTATAATATGTGAATTTGGGGTAGAAGAAAATTTTCAATCATGTGGTAGCCCACGTAGCCGGTTGTTCCTTCTAGATTTTCAAAACAATTGCCATTTTTTATTTTTCGTTTATTTTTTTTCCAAACTTTGCAAAAATATTTCACATACTTGGACTTTGAATTTTCATCTAAATTTTTTTGTGGAAACTTCTCATGATATTTTGGTACTTTGAACAAATATTCAAGTCCTTTAGAGTTGTTTTGAATATACCATTAGTTTTACTCTAAAGCTTCGATGTATAACATGTAGTGTAGTATGAAAACGAAAACGAAAACTAACCCTAAATAAGTTCAACAATACAACAAATAAGTTCTTGAAAACAAAAACAAAAACTAACCTTCTTGAAGGTGGGTTCCTCGAAATAAAGTGTTGACACCAGTGAGAGAGAACCAAAGTGCGCCTATAAAGAAGAACACTAAAACAATCGGTTAAAACAAACGACAATGATACCTAAAGTAGAGAAGAGGGTCAAAACAAACGAAAGCGAAAGAAAAAATACATGTGTTGATCGCCAAGCTTTGTTCGAGAAAAGTTTGAGCATAGAAGAGGGTCTCGAGCTAATATAAAGTGAATGAATTTTCAACTTCTCATCCAAATTTTTATTGAATTCACTATCATATAACATCTAATTCTAGGACATTCGACGTCTTATAACCTTTTGACATTAATTTTAGGGCATTCGACGTTATATGTAAGTACATTTCACCTTCGCGCAAAAGGTTTTCGCGAAATTTACCCAATAGGACGTCAAACTTCTTAATATCCGACGTCTTATAACCAATTAACGTCGAACAAGTCTATATCCGACGTCTAAATTGAACTTTTATTTTCAAAAGTACCACCGATCATTTTTAACGTTGACTATTAAGTGATTGGACGTTGAACTATTTTTTATTAGTGTAAAATAACACTATGAAAACAACTTACATTAATATATAACTTAATGAGTTGGGTTTTATATTTTAAAATTTTAATTTTTAACTTTTACAATATTTTAGTTAAGTTTTAGTCAGTAGATATTTTTAAATAAATTAAATAAATATATATGGATAAATATGTGATTTTTATTAAAAATATAAAAGAGACGAAGACTTATTATTTTTATCATATTCAATAATCACATATTGTGTAGGAGTTGAGATGAAACACAGTTTAAATATTATTTGTTTTCTTTCATATAATACTTAAAATGTAGAAAAATTGACTCTAATAAAACTTTTTTTAAGAGATTTGAGTGTTGTTATTAAAATGATTGTAAAGATCATCTAATAATATAAACTATAAGAAGTTATATGTAGAACATTAGCATAGGAGTAGATATTATGTTTTGAAAATAGATTGATTTATAATCCTTATTAGAAATCAGTAGTTAAAACTATAGTAAAATCAAATATAAACTTCATCCAAATTTAAATTAATTATAATCTCAATTACTAATATTTTAATTAATTATTATTACTATTGTTTTTTATTCTCTAGAGTTCATCCTTACATTTTAGAAAAATCAAATCATTTTAAAACCTTGCTTAGCTATATAAACTTGATCAAAGGGAAACAAAAAACTTGGAACGGGAAACATGAGAAAAAAAAACAAAGAATAATTCATTTTCTGATGTAGAATAAACACAGAAGAAAAAAATTGGTGGAGATATTAAATGGATGAAATATTTGTTCTTCTATAAATCTTTTAAAGATGATTTTCGATTTATATACATGATTTCTTTGTTTATTATTGTTTAATAAATAACACATAAAATCTCCCTTTCTTCTTTCTTTTCTTTCTAAACTAAAAATATGTATGGGGTGACGTTAGAATACCAAATTTAAACATTTAATAAATGCGTATACGAAAGATTTATTACGATAAACTTCTCTCTACGATTGAAAGTAGTTTTATAAAAAAAAAGAATAAGAAAATTTTGGAACTAACTTTTTTTAACATTAATTAATTTATACAAAAAACAAAAATAAGAATTTAACTAAACTATGAATAAGTTCTACAAATTAATTTAGTTATAAAATAAGGAATTTTTTTTTTCTTATTCTTTTTATGAAAATTATGAATGAATTTATTCAAACGTAGTCCAATATAAAAAACAAGGAACTTTTTTGTTCTTATTTTTATTTTTTTAAAATTTTATGAATAAATTTATTCCAACATATCCAAGGAAAAAAAACATGGACATAAATAGTAATGAAAAAGAAAAGATTTTGATTCTAGTTGTAAGAACCTAGAAAATAGAGTATTAGAGTACTTAAATGTATTAAAATAATGAGACCAATTATTTTATTTTAAAATAATCTTATAATATAAATAGAATTATATAAAGTCCGTCTCATTATCTAAAACACTATCTATTTCTCTAAACTCTTTTCTCTTCGTTTTCTCTCACTTCTCTTTACAAATTCTTACTCCTCATTCATCTGTTCGACGATCAGGAAGTGTTTAGGTGATCCTGGCGTCGAGGGCTACAATTCCTACCGATCAATTTTTTGATTCGAGTTAGTAAGTTGTTTTCCCTCTTTCTTTGTGAGTTCTTGAACCTTGATCATGCAATGGATTCTGTTTGCATGTATCAAGTAGTTTTTTCCTTCAATTCTTGACTTCAATTAGGTCCTAAGGTTGGTTTCCTATCACGAATCGGTGAGTTGTAGGTTTTTGTAGAGTTTCCTTACGGTGCAAGAATCGGTCAGGGTTTTCTAGAGCAGTGGTACGTTTCTCTAAGATAAGGGAAGCTATAATTTCACTTTAATTTAGTAAATTGGAATGTATGTGTGTACAAATTCTTGGTTATCTTGTTGTTTGAACTGAGCTTAGACTCTAGAGTACTTGGATCATGTGTGATTGGATTGTGCCTTTGATGAACTGTGAAAAATGAACTGAATTGGATGATGATTGATATGTTATGAGCTGTATGGAATGTTAGAAATTGTGATAGGATTGGTTAATTGAGAAGAAATTCATATTTTCAAGGTTAAAGTTAGTTTTTAAGGAAGTGGGGATAGTGAAATTTTGAATAAGGGGTTGGGTACTGAATTGGTGAGTTGGGATAGTTAGGCAAGTCAATTGGGACTTGCTTGTGTCCTTAAGTTGCTGAAAATGGGAGCAAAAGTGGTATAATTCAATTTGGGTCTATAAGTTGAGTTTTTGAGTGAGATTTTGAGTTTTCTTGTTTAGATTTAGGTTATGAGTGTTTAGACAACCTTGATTAAGTATAAGTAAGTATATAACACAATATAGGAGGGTTAGAAGTTGGGAAAAGTAGTTGGAATTGGTAAATTTGATATAGGTTGCATAATTCTGCAGATTTGGTGGAATTATGCAGACTCTTCGAGCGAGTGGATTCGCTTAGCGAGTGGTGGTAGAAGTGGGTTGTCTGTCTGAGGACTTTAGCTTAGTGAATGGTATGCGCTGAGCGAATTATTGAGGTCTTGGAGCACTGTCAGTTTTATTCGGATAATGAATGGTATGCGCTGAGCGAATGGTTGAGGTCTGGGAGCACCGTCAGTTTTATTCGAATAGCGAGTGGTATATGTTAAGCGGATGGTTAAGGGTTGGGAGCACTGTCAGTTTTATTCGGATAGCGAATGGTATGCATTGAGCAAGTGAGTTGAGGGTCTGATCCACTGTCTAGTGAGTTTTGCTCAGCGAGTTTGTGCACTTAGCGACTGTACCAGAGTACTATGTATTCTTTTCTTCTTTGTTCTTTTTTGGTTTGAGTTATGTAAATGATTCATTTTAAAATGTTGTATGAGTACTTAATGAGTATCAAGTAATGAGTAGTGAGTCAATTTTGAAAGTATGCATAACTATATGGATTCTAATGATTTCACGGATTGTTATATGGGTTCCATGGATGGACACTTTCGGTGTGGTTTAAGTGTTTTTAGAATGAATACAGAGAGCTCAATATTGATGGTTATCCTAACACTCTAATGATCTTTCATCCTCAAATAGAGATGATTGATTCATGTGGTGAGAGTAGTAGGAGGTCCTAGTGTAGGCGCTACTTGGAGGCTTATTGCGCGGTAATGGACTAACCTTGTATGTGTGGTAGGGTGAAACCCATGACAATGGCTTTGTAAAGCAGTAGATGCCACCTCAAGTGCACAACCCGCCATAGCTCAGTATTCATTCTAAGTCCAGACGGTTAAGTCTAAGTCATAACGTGTTAAGATGTCTGAAGTTGATTGTATCAGATAATGAATTAAGTTTTGATTGTATGATGTACTAATGTATGAATTTTTATATATAGCTTACCCTTCTGTCTATGTTTGTTCTTGTATGTGGCGTTGTTCTTGTTTGACTATAATCATCATGTGGGTGTGAGCAACAAATGCTTGATGGGGATAATCCAGTGGCGTAGTTAGTATATTCTAGATTGTGTTATCTCCGTTTGTATATAAAGTTTAAATTTATAATTGTTTTGGATAACTGTAAGTTAGACTTTATATTTTATTTATTGTTTTATCGTATTATTCATGTGATGACTCTTTTATATACTAATTTACTATATTTTTAAGATGTTACACTGATAAATGTTATCAACATGCATTTTAGTTCTTATATTTTTACATTGATGCATTATTAATCTACCTTTTAAAAAATAATTGGTTTTAGTTATTCTTTTAATTCAACACTTAGATTGTATTTCCATGTTGTTATGAAGATGGAAGATGACATATATGCATCTTATCTTATATATATATATATATATATATATATATATATATATATATATATATATTTATATATATTTATTTATTTATTTACTGATTATCGTTGAACATGCAAATTTGTTAATTGAGGAGAGGATTGCTTCCTTCATTATATATTCGAGAATTTTACGGTATCAAATATGATTTTATAAATTTAATTCTTTTTTTAATTTTCTCTACTCACACTTTTTCACATGTTTGGTAGAAATTCTACCATTAATATTTAAATATAATAATAGTAATATATTAACATTTATTATAAAAACAAAATAATAACCTTATATTTTAATTTATTAATTTTTTTTTATCTATCATACCATTCAAATCATTTACAAATTTTATATCAAAATTTATTCATTTTTATCTCTAAATTCCTAAAAAAATATAATACAGATTTTACTTTTAAATCTACTTATCCATTTATTTTCTCTTAAATTCATTGTTGAAAAGTAAAAAAAAAATAAAAATATACTCTTAATTATAAATGTATGTTTATTTCCACTCTAACGACGTAAGATACATGAAAAGATAATATTTGTATCTCAAATTTCGCTTCCATCAAAGAATCAACCAAAGTATTCATACTTATCCATGATTCTCTTCATAATAAATAATTTATAAGTATTTTTTAAATACGAATCAGGCAAGTATTAAACTAGATTAGCCTTATTTGTTTTACTATATTTTATTTATAAATAGATTCAATTAAATTGTAATCACTTTATAAATTGAAATATTTTTAATTAATCTTCTACCAAAAATTTTAATTTTATTAAATATTACTTTTCACTTTTAAACATTTTTCTATTCAATCTTTTAAGCATTTTACTTACCATTAAATATTATGTCACCTTTATTTCTTTCCTTGTATCTTTACCTTATCCATCACCTTCTTCATTCTCATTTTAATTTCTATCAACTCATGAAAAATAATAGAAGTGGCTATTTTCAACAAATTCAAGATGATATTAAAAAAACTTAAAGATATCTTAAACATTTAGTTAGAGCTGTCAAAATGGGTCACAACCTGCAGGTTAATTCGGCCTACCACGGGTTCGGACCAGGTTGGGTTTGAAAAATTGTATTTTTTTTATGCGGGTCAAATTTAAACCCGGTTCATTTAAACCCGGCTCATGCGAGTTGAACCCGTGGTGGGCCGGGTTGGTCCACCAACCCACCTACCTTATTTTATTTTATTAAAATTTAATTTTAATTTTATAAAAAAATATTTATTATTATTTTTTGCTTGAAAAAATAATTTAAGTTCCCTATTTTCAAAATTAATTAAACACCCATGGGGGAGTGAAATTTGTTTAAATTTGAATTATAGAAAGTTTGTAACTTTTTTTATTTAAAAAAAAAATTGTAATTAAATGAGCCACTGAGCCAACCCGTTTACCCACCAACCTGTGGTGGGTCAGACCGAATTCGAATTTTTCTGACCCGCTAATAAATAAACCGGGTTGAGTTGGCTCACTAAGTGACCAACTCGTGATTGGTCGGGTCGAGTCGAATTACTCATTTTGACATCTCTACATTTAGTAATAGTATTGTTGGAAGATCAATTACGTGTTTTAGTTTTATATTAATTAATGATAGGAAAGTTGAGAATTTTATTAAAAATATTTATTGTAAGATTTTTTATTAGAGGTGACATAATTTTTTTTATGTGGATTTTGAGCTCTTATTAGTATTATATTTTTATAGTAAATATTTTTGGAAGACTCAATAATATGATGTACTATGATTGAAATTGTTCTCGTTCAAGAAATAAAACTTTATGTCATGTGAAAGAAAATGACCCTTAAAAAAAATGTGGTTAAGAACTCAAATATGAAATTAAATCCATATTAAATAAATATAAAAAATTTAAACACGGTATAAATTATCTCTTTTACAAACTTATTACATTAAAGTTGAGTTAGAATTGATGTAATATTTTTTTGTAAGTTTGACCCAGATGACATTATTAATAAAGGTTTTGTCTGATTAGTATTTTATTTATTGAATAAATATTATTTAGAAGAGGGAGGAAATATAAAAGAAGATTTATAATAAAAAAGTGTAAATTTATAGTGTCCTTAAAATAGAAGAAATCTGATTTTGGAGGATGCAGAGGGCCAATTATTAAAGGCTGCGTATGGAGAAAAAGGGGGTGAAAGAATTAAGTGTGGTGATAGCCCACTCTATCTGTCTCTTTACTCATACTGCCTGCCCTATAATTAGATCTATTATATCTCCTTTGAATGTGTGATTCACACCACTTATATCCCTTTCTGGTTACCTTATGGACCAAAATCAAAACACTCTATTCGCCCATTTCTGCTCCTTTTTTTCATTCATTGTCTTTTCCATCCCACTGAGTCAAAACAAAAATCTACCTTCATTTTCTTTTATGCTTCTATTTCCTTCTTTTTAGAACCACATAACATCATAAATTGCCTCTTTTCTCAGTACACTTTCTCGTTAAAAAATCCCATATTACTTAATTTAACTTAATACGACAAATACTTCTATTTCATATGTTCTAGAGTTATTCTATATTTAGTATTATTATTATTATATGTGATTCCCCTCCTCCTAAGCCCTTTTTAGCTCTTTTCAAATCTTATCTTCTTGTATTTAAGGTGCTTCAAAGCATATTTTTAAATTGAAAGTTAAATATATGCAATATCTTAAATGTAAACAAAAAGCTAAGGTTGAGTCTGACCAAAAGATAAGAGCATGTGCATCAGTTCTCACAGTTAGCATTTCTTTTCAATATCTTTGCATTTGAGGGAAATCACATCTTTGAGTCAGTCTCAACCGGTTCTTGTGCTTTATTTCCTTTTATGTTGGAACAAGCTCTTGTTCTTTATCCAATCTTCTCTCTCGTATCTTCCTCTAACCTTAATTTCAGTCTTTCTGTTGTTCTGTCAGATACTTTCTACGCTCACCAATTCACTCTTCTATATTCTTCTTCCTCTGCTGTGTTTTACCTTTAAAGGCTCCTCTCTCTCTCTCTCTCTCTCACCCAGTTGGAGTTTCGTTCGTTTGATTTCACTGCACTGGGAAGTACGAGACTCTTCCAGAAGTGTTAGATTTGAAGACCAGAATCTGGTGAAAGAAGAGAGCTTTTCCAAGACATGGCTATGTTTGATCTCAATGTTGACATCAACCATGCTGATGAAGATTCTGGCTCCAGCTGTGCTCAAAAGGAGGTGAAACTGCAGAGTTTTCCGACTGATATCTCAGATTCCAGAACCTCCAACTCCTCTGTGTGGAATCCTGCAGATGAAGATTCCTCAAACAATTCCTCTCCCCTGATTTTTGACATACTGAAGAAAGAGAGGGGTGGCTCAGAGTTAAACATGGAGCAAAACATGGCACAGAAGGGAGAGATGGCGACAAGGACCTTTTTCCCTGTGACTTCTTCTGATAAAGGAGGAAGAGTGCCTGATTTCAAATCTGGGTTGTGGGGGAATACTCAATTGTCGAACCCGTCCTTTCCTGAATCTGATGAAAAACAGAATGAACTGAGAACCTTACAGCAGAAGCTACCACATGTGAGGAAAAACAGGAGAGGACCAAGGTCTCGCAGTTCTCAATACCGAGGTGTCACCTTCTACCGCAGGACTGGTAGATGGGAGTCACATATTTGGTATGGTTTATGATGTTGAATTTCTACTCCAAGATGTTATAGTTTCAATGTATTTTCCTGATAGATCACAAAAACTGATATGCAGCTATTGATGGATGTAGTTAAGGTTTTAAGTCATAATCTATAATTACCAAGGTTTTGAATTGTTGTCACGATTACGATTTTGATCCGATCCACAACATAGTAGAAAGTTGTGAACAATTGTTGTTGTTGTTGCAATTATGGTAACTGTGTTGTGGCAGAGACCAAAAAAGCCTTGACATTGCGGCTCCAATTGGTAGTAGAAAGTTGCTTAAAAAATTTTGTGATTATAGTTGATAACATGGTTTCATAAATGTAGTTGCATTTGCCTATAAATTTTTTTAGCTTACCATTGATCCACAAAATAAACCATGAAAACAGTAATCTTAAATATTGTCCCTGCTGTCATGAACTGTTTGGTGGTCTGGACTAACATAATTGAATATTTGCTCTTGAGTGCAGGGATTGTGGGAAGCAGGTGTATCTGGGTAAGTGGATGTTTGATTTGGTTGATGTTTTTCTTTACTTGGAAGCTATTTCTGTGGTGATTTATTTTCAAGTATATGTGTATTTGGTTCACTGAATTGGCCTAATTTGATGTTTGTTAGGTGGATTTGACACTGCTCAAGCTGCTGCAAGGTAAGAACTGCACTTTTACTGAGCCAAAACTACATTGTTTGCAACCAGTTTTTATGGTTTACTTATCTGTAAGACTTGTTGACAAACTTGATATTGTTCTCTGCACAGAGCGTATGATAGGGCTGCTATTAAGTTTCGTGGAGTAGATGCTGATATAAACTTTAGTTTGAGAGATTATGAGGAGGATTTGAAGCAGGTATTGAACAAAAAGCATGGTAGGCCATCAGTTTTATTTGATTTTTCTGTTAGTTTAATTCATGATTTGATTGAGTTGCAGATGAGAGGTTTGAGTAAGGAAGAGTTTGTGCTTGTTCTTCGTCGACAAATCAATGGAATCTCGAGGAGAAACGCAACTTACAAAAGTGCATTAGCTCTTCACAAAGCTGGTCAAGGAGAGCCAAGTATGGGACCATTTCTTAGCAAGACGTGAGAACTTACCTTATTCAAATTTTACTCATCTTCTAAGCAATGTTTCGTGTATCCTTGTTGTTATTTAATTAAAGGCTTAATATATTTATTCATACAAATTTTGAATACAGACACTTAAAAACATATTTAAACTTTAGTTAATTATATTGTTAGTTTCTCATCTTAGTTAATGAGGTTTTATACACAAAATATGTGAAAGTTATCAAACACAAGTTGTTGTTATATTATATAAAAATAAAGTACAGCTACAATTACTTATTTTTTATCCTACCATGATAAGGTTTCATGAATTTGTGTGCCGCTGACAAGGTTATCAAAAGAGGAAAGTCTGCAATAGTCGGCTATTGGGAGACTGAATTTATTGTCCTTGTGTGAATGAAATTGTGTAGAGATAATTAAGAGTTTAATCGAAAAGGGTTCTTCATTTTGTATTTTCTTTGTGCAGATTTTATCCCAAGTCTGAAGGAAAAGTGGAGAGCAGTTTTAGAGCTTTTTCCTATAAGGAAAAAATAATTGGAAATTCCAGTATAGCAGGTTTTTGATGATTTGTCTAATTTCTTTTTCTGCTCTGTTTCTTTTTCTACAGTGATGTGTTATTGATCAGAACATTGTCTCATGAAACTTGACTTTTAATTTAAGCAGGAACTTGCCATGATCTTGATTTGAGGCTGGGGATTTCTACATGTTCTAAGAAGTTGAAGAATTGTGATTATGGTGGAGAGTATTCCTTTGGATGTATGCCTTGTAAGATACCCCAGGAAATAGGAACAATGGTACTTCTATTTGCTTTCCTTCTTCTTGCAATATTTTTTTAGCAGAAATGATAATTCATTTTACACCATTATACTTTATTCTAAAATATAAAAGTTTCTTCTTTAGTGATTATTTTACCTTTATTAAATATACATAAAATGTTTTATAATAATGTCAAATGAATATAAATATTTATCATTTTACCATTTTTTTAATGTGTGATACTCATTTAGACATCAACAAGTCTTGTTATTTGCTATTAATATCTTTTTATATGTATGTGTTGGGGGGATTCATCAATTTTATGGTGAAACAAATTTTGTTAATTAAGTACAATACTTACTTAAATTTCAAGTATTTTTAATGGAATCTTTATTTAGATATTTTTGTTTTATCGAGTATTCATTTTTTTTTTCTTAAATTTTTTAGATTTGTTATCTTATTTACCATCTTATTTAATAGTTTTGTGATTAATATAAAATAATATCATAATTAATATCAAATGATTAATATGATAATCCATTATTGTCTAATATATTTTTAATAAAAAATAATAAAAATAATTATCCTTTTGTTTTAGTTTTAATATTATTCTATATTAACGCAAAATCTTTCATTTCTTATTGTTAAGCAACTATCTCTCATTTCTTATTATTAAGCAACTATGATTTGTTAACAAAAAAATTAAATGAAAGAAACTCAGATATATAAAAATGTTGAACAGAGTCAATTAAAAATACTGAATTTTGTAAAATACTTAAAAGATTTAATTAAATCTAAACATAAGACATTTATTTCATTGAACACTTAGATTGAAAGTCGAATAAAAAATGTCTTACTAAGTGTAGGAAGTAGAATAAGATTTGTAATAGTGTTGAATGATGTTTTAGTGTGAGGAGAAGAGCATGGTGGAGAGAATGAGAAGTGTTCCTCTGCAAAAGTTTTGCAGCAATGGCAGCATTGGCTCAAGGCCATTGCAATCAAATGCAGCATCATCAGGATTCGTCACATATCAATTGTGCCAACACAACTCATCATTAACTCTCCATGGTTGTGGTGTCACACTCGTAGATCAAATCAAACCACTCTAATATTACTATTTCCTTCTTTCTGCAACATTTTATCAAACAGAATTAATGCATCATAACCACACTCTGTAATATTGTATTGCTTTCCTCACATATCATTGTGTTTAATAATGTTGCCAAGCATTCATTGCAATGCAAACCAGTAACTTCTCTATTCATTATTGTGAGTTAGTACACTCTTCAACTATGTAAATATTTCTTCATAAAATGCAACTGCTTTGTCACTTCTGCCTTGTTAGGATTTTTCCCCATCTTGGTGTAAATTTCTCAACCAAATGACCATTTTTTGATATTTTCTTTTGTTTATCCTTCCAGTGATATTTGAACAAGATCTTTGATGAAAAAAAAAATTGATACTAAAGGATTGAAATTTTGATTGCACAATTTCTCCTCCATTATCACTAAATATCTGAAATTGTGCTTTATACTAAGTCTCAAGCATTTTTCAGTTTTTTGAAATAGTTTTCTAAACTCACTTTTCGACTTCATCAAACATAACCAAATCATTCGAATATAGTCATTAATAAATGTTACAAACCACATTTAATTATCTAATGTTTTAAACTTAAATGTGTTCCTGTACATTACAGTGAAAAATAACTTTTATTTGAAATTAAAAGAAAATAAGTTATGTGACTCTTTGTGTAAGATCAAGGAAATATAAATAAATTTTATAAATGGTTGGACATATAGTATAAAATATTAAAATAAGAAAATAAATTATTAATATAAGTGATATGTAGTTTAGTTGGTGAGAACTTCTTATATGTTGATCAGGTTGTGGTTTTTATAGGTGTTGATTTTCTGCTTTCAGTGTCATGTTTATGCATGAGTTCTTTGTGTATATAACTAGTGACCAAGCAGCACCTCACAACTCAGTCTACCACTAGCATGGTTCACGCATTTTACAAAATTAATTAAAAATAATTATAATTAATTTTTATTTTATAATTCAATAATTTTTAATACAGAAGTATACTATTATAATAAATTATATTAGGATTAAAAATATAAATAAATAATATATATATATATTTTACTAGTCTTATAACTTTTCCCTTTATTAGTTGATTAAGTGGTTTTTGTTTCTTTTTCTTTAGCTATTTATGTATTTCGGGTGACTCAGTAAACTCTTCAACCAATAGTCTTGACAAGTTTTTATACTCCTCAATGACACATATTATATTTTTAAAGTCGTCGATTAACGACCTTAAGATTCTATTCACTACTCGATTGATGGGTAGTGTTTCTCCGTTTCTTCCGAGCTGGTTTGCCACTATTTCAACCTAAGATATTACTTGACTACCCCCTCAATCTCTTTCATCCTCATGCTTTCTAACTCTCCCCTAACCTGTTTCACTCGATTATCTCCTTATACGCCTTCTCTAAAATGTTTCACGCTTTTTTTGAAGATCTTAAACTTACAATCTTCTCAAAGTCACTCGTCCACAACTTGGTACAATATGTCCAGACATACCTTATTCTTCACACACGTTTCTTTCAAGTGGGCATTCAACCAATTTCTAGTGTTGATTGATTCTTCAAAATCATCTTCAACCACCTCCGAATTTTTCTAGGAGTAAAAAAAAACCTTCATCTTGAGACTCCAACTTTATCAACTTAATCAGAGACATATTGTTTGTAAGATTAGCTATCTCACTCAAGCTTTCTAGCAATCTAACTCTTTATAAAACACTTAACCACTCATCAAGCTTGTTTACTCTTATATTAATTTGTTAACAATAAGTATTTCTAGATAAACACTTTTTAGTAGTATGACTTGTTGTGTTAAACTTTGACCTATACATATACTATTTATAGGTCGTTTATTTCGGTCCTTCAACCGCATATATTTGATACATCTACTATCAAAATACGATTAATACAATCACCCAACTATTATAAAAAATATTATTAATAAACTAGTCTTAAACGTACTTAACTATTATCAAAGAATAATTTAATGAACTCCATAATTATTATTAAAAAGCAATCTTATCTTTTATATTTTCAAAACTACCCGTATTTAGTTTACCTGAGATTACGTGCACCTGAGATTATTTTCAAAACTCACAATATTACACGAAAAAGAAAACACTAACTTTTACGATCTTAAACCGAGCCACCGAACCACGTTTTCTTTACTTGGCTTACATATATTTGTCTTTGTCATAACAGTTACCTAGCTAGTTTACCATTAATTCAGTAGATGTAGGTTCTCAAGGAATCAGAATACAAAAAATAAAGATGCAAGAGAAAGAGATAAACAAACATATCTCTATCAATATCAATACCAATTAATGTGGATTTGCATTGGGTTTGGTACGAAACTTTAAGCGGTGGTCAATGAATTAGGTGAAACCAAACCAATGAAACCAAAGCTATGTATAACAAAAAAAAAATAGTGAAATGAAAGCTGGCACACACAGAATAATACGACTTGAATTAAACCAAAGAGATCTCACATGTATCATTTATCAACGTGATAGATCTTTTAGCAAAATTAGCTAATCAGATATAAATGGAATATATGCAACTATTGATCAAAATCATAGGTACTAAGTTTATTAATAAATTAAAGTGGTAGCTGCTATGTCAAATATGATGTTCTTTACAAAAATAGACATGGAAATTTAATAGAGTTTGTGGTATAAAAGGGTCTAACCTAACATGAAAAATGGAATGAAAGAAGAAGAAAATGAATGGGGAGATGAAGTTTGAGGAGGAGCAGAGAAGATACATAAAGCCCTCCATAGCCACACCACCACACCTTCAAACCTTCAAACTCTCTTTACTTGACCAGCTTTTCCCAAACATCCATGGAAACATCACCTTCTTTTACCCTCACACCACCCACACACTTCCACACTTCTCCACCAAATCCCAACTCCTTCAAACCTCACTCTCCCACACCTTGACCCGCTTCTATCCTCTCGCCGGAAACCTCCATGACGCCACCACCCTCCACTGCAACGACGCCGGTGCCCTCTTCATCCAATCCCAGACCAATGTCTCTCTCTCCGACATCCTCAAAGCTCCGAGCTTCAACACCCTCCAATGTCTCCTCCCCTCCACCGATAACCAAACCTCAACAAACGTGCCCATGCTCCTCGTACGCTTCACTTCCTTTAGCTGCGGCGGCACCGCCGTAACCATTTCTCTCTCCCACAAAATCGCTGACATGGCAGCCGTCATCGCATTTCTCAAAACCTGGACCGCTGCCTGCGCTGGAGAAACCCCTACGAGGGACCCCGAACTCGCCGCCGGCGCCGCGCTCTTTCCTCCGAGAGAGCTTCCCGCAGTGACGGCATCCGTAAACACCGTGTCGTCGGAGAATTTCACGTTGAGGAGGTTCGTTTTCGAAGCGTCCAAGGTGAAAGCGCTAAAGAAGAGAATAGGAGAAGGTTGCGCGTTTGAACCTTCGAGGGTGGAGGTGGTGCTGGCGCTCATATGGAAATGCGCTCTCTCGACTTCTCCCCCGGAAACGGCGTCGTTCAAGCAGTCGGTTTTGTTCCAAGCGGTGAACCTGCGTCCCCGGATGGAGCCAGCGGTGGCGGACGGAGCCTTGGGGAACTTTGTATGGCCATTCGCGGTGACGGTGGAGGAGGAGGAGCACTTGGAGTTGCAGGTGATGGTGAAGAGGATGAGGGAGAATATGAAAGAGTTTTTGGAAAGTAAGGCAACGAGGTTGAAAGAGGAAGGTGGTTTTGGAGTGTTTATGGAGAGTCTGAAGGAGAGAGGTGAAATTTTGAAGCAGAACAACGTTGTTTATAAGTGTTCGAGTTGGTGCAAGTTTCCAGTGGCTGAGGTTGATTTTGGTTGGGGCGAAGCTGTGTGGGCTTGCAGTGTGAATAAGATTGCTAGTAACACCATTGCTTTGATGGATACAAGGGACGGTGGAGTTGAAGCTTTCGTCACCCTCGATCACCAACACATGCTTCTCTTTCAACAACATCACCTTCTTCTACACTATGCTTTGCTTAATCCCTCTGTTATGCTCTGACTTATCCATCCATACGTAGTATTATCTATTTCTCCTTTCAAAATCACAACCTTACATTACCTACAACTTTCGATACTGCATGGTTTTCTGTTTTGAACTAAAACCATGAAGAAATTTTGTCACTAAAATATATAATTCTTTTCTATTACTGTAAGTTTCACTGCATATTATTAAAATGATTTAGGTAGGAAAACAAAAATGTTCTCACAAGGAAAAAAAAATCACTGGATCATGAATTCGTCTCTGGTGAAGTGACGGTCAATCATGTTCATTTTCTGAGAATTGAATTTTTAAAGTTTGTTAAAAGGTGGTTTAATTAAGGATGACAATCTGAGGTGCCAACCCACAGAATCATGTGGTTTTCATTTATTTATTTTTGACTTATTGTGGGTTTTATGCTTTTAAAAAAATTGATTTTAGTTATGAAACTTTAATTATAAGTGCTTGCAAAATTATACGTGTCGTCGTAGTCTTTTGATGAGCGAGTATAAGATGCAATATGAAGCATCTGAAATGTCTTCACATAACACTGTAAAAGGTTTTCCGAATTGTTATAGTAGTTATTTCTTATCTTCTATTTCAGTTAAAGGCGTGTAACTAGTTTTTGTTTCGTACTTTGTTTATTATTGTTTCGGGTAAGGGAATCTTTACTCAAAGCACTAAGTTGTTTTAAAGATTGGATAGGTTCGGTCTGCCATCATTCAAGTTGTGTTGTGCGTTTTTTTTCTTTTTTGTCCAAACTGTGTAGGAAGGTATATGTCAAAAACACTTTGACACTCAAATCGGTGACTTTGTATACTTAAAACACTCAAAGCTGTTTTAAAGATCAAATAAGTTCTTTACTTGTTTACTATCATTATAATGAGATTAGGTGTGACTCATTAATTACCAATAAATGACTTTCATTATTCTTATTAATTTTCAATTAATGATTATTATTCTCATTAATTATCACCGTTGTTATTGCTCAAATTAATTATCATTTAGTGACGGTTCTGGATTGGTCGGTCATTTACTCATTAGACGGTCGACCACCAGGTCCTTGGCTGATCGAGTGGTCATATAGTACACAGCCCCCCAAGCCGAGTATGATATAATGTGTGAATGGGTTTTAGGTAGTTTACTTTTGAGCTAGCTTAGGCTATAAGACTGGATGACCAAGCAAGCGAGACCGTTCGATCTTCGATTGAATGTTTGAAGGCAAAAAATGAGGAATCCATATTAGGATTTGTTAGAAAAGTAACCCTTATATCTCAAGTCAAGAAGGGGGGGGGGAGGGGGAGGTGAATTGGATTTTAAAAGCTTTTTAAATCTTTGAAGAATCTTGAATCTTGAAATCAATAATTAAAAGTGTCTGAATCCATCAAGTAAAGAAAGATGAAAGAAAGATCAAAATACATAGGGGGGGGGAGGGGGAGGTGAATTGGATTTTAAAAGCTTTTTAAATCTTTGAAGAATCTTGAATCTTGAAATCAATAATTAAAAGTGTCTGAATCCATCAAGTAAAGAAAGATGAAAGAAAGATCAAAATACACAAAGATTTATACCGGTTCAGCTCTTCACAAGCCAACATCTAGTTTTCCCTCAACAACCTTAGTTGGGGGGTAATCCACTAATCAAAATTTGAGTACAAGAATACAATGATACTCTCAATTGC
This sequence comes from Vigna reflexopilosa, assembly GCA_027742785.1. Lineage (NCBI taxonomy): Eukaryota > Viridiplantae > Streptophyta > Magnoliopsida > Fabales > Fabaceae > Vigna > Vigna reflexopilosa. The sequence goes on from CM050917.1 coordinate 5,378,068, forward strand.
CATCCTCACACCACTCAAATCTGAAAACAAAATCACTAGAGAGGATACACTCACTCTCAATCAATACAAGAGATGATTCACTCAATCTCTAACCTGACATACCCAGTACAGATACTAAATCAAATCAAATGTATAAGAACCTAATTTAATCACACTTCAATAGTGCAGAAAGATTAGAACATATGAAGTCCAATGTATCTTGATTGCTTGATCACCAATGAAGCTTTAAATCCTCCTAAGAACACTTATTGAGAAAACTTGTACTCAAAAACTTAGAGAGAATGTTAGTATATGCCAATTAAAACATTAAAGAGTCAGGTCTCAAGTCTAATTTATATAGAAAATCAGATCCTATCACAGTTTAATCGATTATGTTAATATCTTCATCGATTAGGCTTTAGTTTTTGTTTTAATCGATTATGTCTCTTGTATAATCGATTATATTGACATTTATGCACCTGATTCTTTCAATTAACCTAACATATTAGGTTACAAGCATAATTAATTAGACCTTTGTAACATATATAATCGATTATTTTAACATTATGCCTAGTTTCACTTCTGTTAGCCTTTTCTAACAGATTATGTTATCTGTATAATAGATTATGCCTTTCTCTTTATTTTAATCGATTATGTAACTAATGTAATCGATTATAATAGAGTGTTTTGCTCTGTTTTGCATTCAATGTGTTATGGCTTAATTTGATGGATTATATTACTAATGTAATTTATTAATACTACCACAAAATTAGATTCTTAATTTGGTTAGGCCTATTTCATTAATCCTTTCATGATTAATACATCTAGCACAAACATGTTAATGATTTAAATAATTGTTATGTCATTTTGTTGTGCAAGAATGATTAAGGTCATTTCTAATCATTATAAACCATTCATCATCAAAAATCAATATATGTGGAGTCTAATGCTCCCCCTATTAACAGGATGTGTCGCGACCGAGATGTTAGTTCTTAATGCCTTGTGACTTGTAGGAGAGCTGAGAACGTTGATCGTGACAGTATGGATAGGCATCACTCGGATATGCTAAACAAGGGTTGAGGTGCCCAGTGGATGCTTGAACGAGACCCAAGCCATTGGAGCCTGATAAGGTTGAACATATGTGATTCAACTGACTGAACAGGAGAGAGACGAAGGTATACTCGAGCTATATCTTCAAACCTATCAGGTTCATTGCAAAAGACCATCCTAGAATGACATGTCCCTCAAACCTATGAATGTTCAATGAATCAATGTAATTTAATCTGATTAAAGGGGGAAATGGGTGCTACGAACTCAAAAGCCAAAAAGAATGAAGCTTTGAGTTTGTGAAGGGAAAGAAAGTGGTTCGACAATGTGAAATTGAATAGCAGAAGCAAAAAAAGAACTTCATTGGAATAAGTTGTAATCATAGTTGAAAACAAGTCAACAAGAAGAGTCCAGGAAGCATGAACCCAAACATTCTTGTGTCTACACCTACTAAAAGTGTATTTAAATTTGTGGAAAATCTGGTTACCCATCATTTGAGTTACTTTTATAATTATAATGACAAATTTGAGGAGGAAAAGCATCATATTGAGATGTTTGATGATACTAGAAAAAAAGGTGCAAAATGATGTTATGGTTGCAAAAATGAATGCAAAAGAAATTGAAGAAGATGTTAAACATTGGTTGAAACATGTGGATGAGAAGATCAAAGAATATGAAAATTTCTTTTGTGATAAATGCCGTGAGAAGACAAGGGGCTCCATTAGTTTCTTTCCTAATAACTTGCAGTTGAGGTATAGGCTAGGAAGAAAAGTTACGAAGATTGTAAAGGAAATCATAGCAAATAAACTTTTGAATAAAAAGTTTAACAAAGTCTCGTATCATATAGGCCCATCCATGGATGTTGTTTTGTCAAACACTAGTTATGAAAGTTTCATGTCGAGAAAGAAAATTATGGGAATGATTATGAAAATTATGGTGTTTGAGGTGTGGGAAAGACCACTTTAGTAAAAGAAGTTGCTAAGCAAGCTAAAGAAAGAAAGTGACTCATCAAGGTAGCTATCGATTCAAGATATGCTTTAGTAGCTAAACTTGTTTCATACATTCAATCTCTTCGAAATGTTGGCATTTCTCTCCACAGGTATGCTGAGGCTGAGGTAGTGGCAGAGTCGTCTTTGTCTGTATCTAACAAAACCCTTAAAATTATAGTCATATTAGGTTGTGATCAGGCTAAACATCGAAGATGATTGGCCACGCTTTCAAGGTTTGAACAAAGACACAATACTCAGTAATGCAAGAAGTTGTTACATACAAAGTTGAGCAAGATTAACAGGCCAAGGTTGAGCACATTACACAACGACAATGTTGAGGCCAGATAGCTAGGTGATTATTTTCCAATGTACCACTCATCTGGTTCCTTGTGGTTATAGCGAATGTCGTTCGACCCCACAGTGGACGCCAAAATGTTTCGAGTAAAGGGTTGAGGTTCCTTACTCAAAGCACTCGAAGTTGTTCTGAAGACTAGATGGGCTCCTTACTAGACCTCCATCATCCAAGTTACATTGTGTGCTCTCTCTCCTTCTTGTGGGAGGATACTTGTCAAATTCACTTTACGTAATAATGTTGTAATAAAGATGAGTAATCAGAATTAATTACCTGACTTCCCCTATTAAACATATATTTATAAATCTTATAATGGACTTACAATTAGGTCTGACCCATTACCAATAAATGACTTTCATTATTCCTATTAATTTTCAATTAATGACTATTATCTCAATAATTGTCCATTAAAACCCTGTTATTTCTTACTGGATGGTTGACCGTTCGATCCTTGACTGTAGTCAAACAGTACATTTTTTTTGCAAAATTTTGAGAATGGTAATTTCAGTATTATTTCTTAATTCTTTTTATTATACATGCAACCTTTCAAGAATGCTAGTCACCTTATACATGGAGCCTGTAAAAGTTAAGACTCTTAAATATAAGATGTTTATTAAAAAGTTTACATTCATATTAATATTTCCTACTAATTTAAATAAATAAAGCAAAAATGTGAAGTCTTATTGGGCCAGGATTTATGTGAGAGGTGAGAAAATTGAACCTGTATTTATGCTTCGTGAAGGTCAAATGCGGAGTGGGCCTATCAACATTATCAAGCACTGTCATTCCTAGATGTAATGATTTATGTATTACATCATTATGTAAAGACTAATCACATCAAAAATCAAGTCTCCTATGGTGTGACATTGAATTCTATGCGTTTATTTACAAGGATTTAATCTCCAATGTCTATTAAATAGTGATGCATTGATCTATGCATCGTTTTACTCTAAAAATGTCTGCCTGAGTTGTGAATGTATGTCAAATTTCGTACTATGTGACTTACAAGAATTTAATCTCTAACTTATGATGGTGCATTATATCATTTGAGAACCTCGTTTGTGTGAAGAATCTGAGAGAGACCGTGAAGCCACCCACAAGTGTCGCTTGGGCACAACCGGTCGTTCACTGGGTTTGCATTGTTCAACCGACTGTTGCCGTTTGTCGGAGTGTTGTCCGTCGTCATTCCATCGTTTGGAAACATGAACGACAGCAAGAATCACCATTGACCTGGTTTTTGAAACTTGCCACTGGGCTTTTCGCTAATCCTTTGATTTTGTTCGGTGGGTTTAAGTTGTTTTTAATTTTTTTTACCATTTTTGTTTGGGTGTTTAGTGTGGTACCGTTAATTGTGGTTTAAACTTTTGTTGATCATTTTGGGGTTGTTGTGTTTTTTGGGTGCAAAGTTTCACTGTTTTGGGTTTTTGGTTGTTGTTAGGTTATTTTGACTTATCTTTTATATAATGTTTCCTTTGACAGCGATGGATTCCATTGGACACCAACCTCAAAATAATGTAAGTAAATGTTACATTGAAAATTTATTAATTTCTTTGAATAATGTTGGTTAATTGTTGTTTTGTTGAAATTATTTGTAGTTTCGATGGCAATCGTGGTGTGACACGAAAGCCATAATGACTTAAAGGACAAATTCTAGCATTAAAAATGAACATTGTTCAAAGTGTCCTTCATGCTATGTATTACTTTTGAGAACGATCTTTTATGTTGCTTATTGTAGAAACAATGCCCACACCCACAAAACTATAGAACCTTCATCTAATGGTTACTCAATAACCATGCTTGCATAAAACTCCCATCCTTATCTCACTTATGTGACTTAAACACATATGCCTAAAACATTATCAAACAAAAAATGAAAGACAAATATTTTGGAGCCAGTCACATTGGAATCTTTTAGGATATACAAGTTACCTACCTTATTCTATTGCATTACCAACAAGCTCTTCTTTCCATACACTTGCATCGCACCACCTTTAACACTACAAGTGAACTTTCTAACATCCAATTCTATTCTAGAATGCAATATGCACTGAGATATTTGGTAGGTGTATTTGTTCAACAATTGGTTCATGCTATGACTTTTGTTTTTGTTGTTATAAAACAACAACTTCTTTTAGAGGATTTGGACTATAATGATTGGGGTGTCGCTTTGAAAATGTTGAGTGCTTTGGAGCACTCTCAAATATATTTTCAAACTTTCCTTTGAACCTATTAAAATATTCTTTCTCATGTTTGGATGCTCTAGGGATGCTTTTAGGACCAAGCTTTTCAAGTTCAAGTTGTAGTTGTCTTTTTGGAGAAGGAGTAATGGTATGATGACACTTTAACATTCATTTGAGACATAATATAAGGGTAAAATAGTCATAAAAGAGTAAACTTTTGTATTTTTTTCAAGAAAGAAAAGAGTAAAAAATAAGAAAAGGTAGTGTCAAATGAATGTAAAAGATTTATGTATGTGAAAGTATCATTTTTCTTGAAGTATGATTTAAACTTTTAACATATGATTAAACATTATGCTTTTGTCTTCTTTCTTACATCTACTTCACCATGAACTTTGTTTGTTTATTTAAAGTTGTAACAACATGGAGAGATTTAAACATGTTTCATTTAGGTAAGGAGGTGACAAATTTCTCCAGATGATCATTAAGCACTTTTATGTCTCCGTTTGGGTTTTCCTCTAGAGTTATACTTTATAAGATCCATGCTTTTCTATAAGAGACAATATAATCACACATTTTTAAGGAGATATTAGTTTTGATATTGAAATTGATAAATTATCAACTTCACTTAAGTTTGACCTAACTTAAGATTGAGTCTAATTTAGGTCAACTTAACTTAGATATGTTTTGACTTAGTTTAATAAGAATGTAAACTAACTTAATTTGACTTTTTCACAATATAATCTAATTATTCATAGACATCACTCAACTAAACTTTATATTATTTATTAAATTATAAATTATTTACTTAAGCTTTATTTAATCTAATCTTTCATAATTTAAATTGATTTAGACGAATTTAAATTTTTAAAATCTAATAAATTATCAAATTTATATCAAATCCAATAGTTAAAAGAATTAGACTTAAAACTTTAAAATATAAATTTGAGATAAATCCATTAAAATAATTGATTCGGATAACTATCTATTGAATTTAAAAATTTAGATTTCGTCCTCCTTTTCTACTATTTCTGCATTAAACTATATAATTTTTTTAACTTAACTGAAAAAATTTATAAAATAATAAATTTATGATATGTAAGAAAAATCTTAAATAAAATTTTTATTATTTGTTAAATATTTATTTTAAAAAATAACTTTTGAACACTTTAAATCAATATAATTAACATAATGGGACATGAATTTTATTTAAACTTAAATAAATTAATAAATAACTAAATCTATACATAAAGAGAGTTTTTTTGTGTACTCATTTTATTCTTCAATTTTATCTTTAATAAGATTTTTTTTATATCATTATATAAAAGAAATTCACATTTGTAAATACACATTTTATTTTCCAATTTTACCTTTAATAAATATATTTTTTAAAATTAAAATAACTATCTTACCAATCCTTTTTAAGTGATTGTATTTTAAAATTTAATTAATATTTTTTTACTTTTTAAATATTACTTTAAGTGTTTTTTTAATATTTTAAGTGACCGTTTTTCTAACTTAATACTCTTTAAAACTAAAATAACTATTTATAATAGAAAATACTTATAAAATTAGAAAAAAATGTTTTTTATTATAAAAGTTATTTATTTTTATTTTATAATTATAATTTTATTATTTTTTACTATCATAAAAAAAAAAAAATTAACAGAAATAATAAATAAAAAACAAATGAGGGTTCGTTGAAGATGTGTTAGCGTGTTCTGTCTTGGCACCGAAATCAGAAGATGTGGCGCACCTTCGACAGCACCACCCTGAGAGCCTTGCGCCATAGTTCCTTCCTCTTCTCTTCTTCTTCATCTTCTTCTTCACTCACCAGCATTTGTTGCTCCTCTTCGTTCACCACTCTCGCCACAATCATCACCCATCCTCACTCTCACTCTTTTACCCCAACATCCCGCGTTTCCTTCACCGACTCGCGCCACTTCGCCGTCCTCGCTCCGCGCTGCATTTCGTCTCACCCCACCCTCGACTGGAACGATGCCGTTTCCTGCTCCGAGGTCGACGCGGAAAGCCGTGATGACGGAACCGTCGACCAAGATACCAAGCCTTGTATTCCCGTCAGAGCCTTCTTCTTCTCTACTAGGTATTTACCATTCCCCTCTCTTCATCTTCTTTTACTCTAATCATTTCCCAAATTCATTAGTATGATTCGTTGCTAATTCACTTATATTTTATTTTTCGTGTAATTTGAAGTTGAGAAACAATGTGAATGTGAAGGAAGAGCGTGGATGACTGGTTAATTGGTCTGGGTCCTTCACAGTTCCAATCTTGGTTATCATTATTGTTATTGTTATTACTAGAGAAAAAAAATGCTAGTCCCGTTAGACTCAAATATAAGAAAAAAGAGGTGATGATTGGTGGACTTTTATATAAATAAATTTCAATTCCCTAAACTGTATTTGATTTATTGTATGAAAACAAGAATAGTAAAGGAACTTTACTGCTATTTTTATTAATGTGATAGTTAAGTGTTAATTTTGCTTATAATTACTTAGTCTTGAGCTAGTATGGAGTTTTAACTGTCATTCAATTGCAAACCTAACATGGACTTTACTCTAGCTACCTTAAAGTCATATCAACAGTGATGTGTAATTGTATGGCAATATAAGAGTGTTTTTTGCATTACCTATGCATAGTCAAATTTCAGGGACCAAAAACATAGTCAAGTAAAAAAAGATAGTTGGCTGCATCGGTATGTTCCTGCAGTGGCTTCAGAATGACTGCAATTGTTTTAGAGTCTTGATTGGTTCTTTAGGTTAATTCAATGGGTTAGCATTAAAGACTATAATAATGTGCCCCACCCTTCTCATTCACAAATGTAGTTCTGAATTTTGTAATATGCAGTAACTACAAGTGACTTCATTCTTGAATAAATTTGGCATTTATTTCTTAAATGTGAAAATTATGCCTTCAGTGCTCCAGGACAATGATCATTGTTAATTCTCACGAACTATGCTTGAAGAGTTGTAGTTGTAGTTAAATAACTACTCTGGATATCAAGGTTGTCTGCCTCTCAAGAAGTATGATCTTGTGTGTGTTCTTCTAATTTTGTTGCTATTAGAATTCTATCATTTATTTTTGTTATAAATGGGTAACTAAGAATGTCTTCTCCAGTTATTTGTTAAATTCATGAACTGTTAGGACAGAGTAACATTGCATATTTTTCAAGTAGGATAACTTAATGTTTCTACCTGCTTGACAGCTTGTTGTTGTTTCATACTATATATGTATATCAATATTGATTTATTTTGTCTCTTTCATTTCTTTGAATTTAGTGTTGATTTGAAAAGCTTGGTGGAACAGAACAAACCAAACTTTGTGCCGCCATCATCACGGATGACTAATTATATAGTTCTTAAGTTTGGTGATATATGTCATTTGAAGGTATGTGGCTCTTGTGTTTTTGTTGTGTCCATTTTGTATTAATTGTTTACCCATGTTTTGCCTTATTTTCCTTGTTTACAATTTATCATTATTGGAGGTATGATATCTAGTATCTAGGTAATACATATCCTGTATGTTAGGAATAATAAGTATTTGAGGATATAGTTCCAGAAAGGTTTACAAGTTTTGAGAACATGATTCAAAGTAGTTAATGCACACAAGTGCTTTTCAATTTGCTTTGATTTCACTTGGTGGAAAGATAAATGGTGAAATTGTGACCTCAACTACTATTGATTGACTATTGTTTATTTTTTCTTGTCTTTAATGTTTATACCCTTTCATATGAAAAACATCATGAGACTAGACTCATGCTGTTAGGTTCCTAAGTATTGAACCTAATTGTTCTCACTATCACACAGTATGAACAACAAAGAATTATGAATGAAAGAACTGTATTATTCTGAAGAATGTATCTGTACAGAAGCTGGGAGCATAACCTCCCTCAACAAGGTTCACTGAACCTGTTCTTTACATCAACAAACAACCACACCTTCCTCTGTTTAAACAGAGACTATTTATACACACCCTTCCCGCCTATTCTTCTAACAGACTATTCCCCCCTTTCTACTTAACTGTTAAGACAGTTAAGTCACCTCACTCTCTCCCTCCTCCTGTAAACAAACCAAGGCCGCCCCATCTTCAACCTTGTCCTCAAGGTTGAATTCTGGGTACTAATCACGTATAGTAACGACATCTTCCCAGGTTGCTCCGTCACGTCCCCCTTCTTGCCACTCAACTAGCACCTGTGGCACTTCCTCTTCCCCCTTTTTGATTTGTCTTCTGTCCAGAACTTTAGTGGGCCAATAAGATGGCCCTTCTCCTTGAAGATCTTCAGGCAACTCCTTCTCCACAGCCCTATTGCCAACTGCCTTTTTCAACTGGGAGACATGGAAGACCGGATGTATACGAGTGGATGTTGGTAGTTGAAGTTTATATGCCACTTTCCCCACCTTCTGTTCAATCTGGTACGGTCCATAATATCGTGCTGCCAGTTTCGGATGCAACTTCGATGGCATCGATGTTTGTCTATGTGGCCTAATTTTGAGAAATACCCAATCTCCCTCTTCAAAATCTGTTGCCCTCCTTCTCTTGTTGGCTTGTTTAACCATCAACTCTTGCGCTCTTGCGAGGTGAAACTTCAATTACTTCAGGGCCTCATCCCGTGTTTGCAACTCCTGTGCGACCGCCTCTACCGCCGTCTCCCCAGGAACAAACCTCTATAATGAGGGAGGTTGACGTCCATAAACCACCTCGAACGGAGTACTCTTCACAGCTCCTTGAAAACTGGTGTTATACCAGTATTCCGCCCAAGGTAATACCCCACTCCACCCCTTTGGTTGCTCCGAACAAAAGCAACGCAAGTATCCCTCCAAAATTCTATTTAATACCTCCATCTGCCCATCCGTTTCAGTTGAGTTCCTTGCCTCTTGAATAGTTCTTTCCAGAAAATACTCAAGAATAAAGGATCACGGTCACTTACCACCGAGGCTGGTATCTCGTGTAGTCGAACCACTTCCCTGATGAACACATCTGCTATCGTCCGCGCCGAATAAGGATGTTTTAGTGGCACGAAATGCTCGTATTTGCTGAGGCGATCAACGACTACCATTACAGCATCAAACCCATTCGACTTTGGTAATTTAACTATGAAATCCATGCTGATTTCTTCCCACACCGCATTTGGAATCGGCAAAGGCTGCAGCAGACCCTGAGGAGATGACGTGAGATATTTATGCTGCTGGCACACCAAGCAGCTCGACACGTAATCAGTCACCGCTTTCTTCATCCACACCCTGTAAAGTGACTGGGCCACCCTCCTATAAGTTCTATATTCCCGAATGCCCCCCAGTTTGGGTAAGGTGGAACTCAGCCAACAACTTTGGGATCCACGTCGACTGGGCTGATATCATGAGTCTCCCCTTGTAATGTAGCCTCTCATGTTCTAGAGTAAAAGGGGGGTGTGAGTCTGGATTCTTCCGGATATCTTCCACTATTTTCTTTAGATGCTCATCCTTCTCGACCTCCTTAATTACTTCCTCGAAACTATGCCAGTATGGTCTAGATAACACCCTCAACTCCTTCTCTTCCTCCTCCGTGTCCTCCATCCTCCTTGACAGGGCATCCTCGACCCTGTTCGAACTCCCAGTCTTATAGATGATCTCGAAATCATAACCCAACAGTTTGACAAGCCAATTCTGTTGATTTTGGGTGGTAATTCGTTGTTCTAGCAAATACTGCAAGCTTCTTTGATCCGTATGCACCACAAACCGCTGTCCAAGTAAGTAAGGTCGCCAATGATGTATGGCCATCACCAAGGCCATAAGCTCTTTCTCATAAATCGACTTATTCAATGATCCGACAGATAAAGCTTTGCCAAAGTATGCTATAGGCTTCTCGTCTTGTGTCAACATTGCACCAACTCCCCCTCCGGAAGCATCACATTGAATATGGAATTGTTTCTCAAAATCAGGTAATACCAGCACGGGTGCAGTGGTCACCGCCTCTTTTAAGCGTCTCATTGCCTCTTCTGCCTTCTCATTCCACTTATACTCCCCTTTTTTCAATAATTTAGTTAACGGTTTAGCCACTTTTCCATAATCTTTGACGAAACGTCGGTAATACCCTGTCAACCCAAGGAATCCTCTCAACGCTTTCACATTCCTTGGTCTTTCCCACTCTACTACCGCCTTAATTTTCCCTGGGTCCATTTGCACCCCTTCTCTGAGATTAAATGGCCTAAATATGCAATCTGGACTCGTCCAAACTCGCTCTTCTTCTGATTAACGACCCAGCTGTCCTCCTCTAACCTCTTCAGCACCATCCCTACGTGTTTCATGTGTTCGGTCCAGGTCTAGCTATAAACCAGAATGTCATCGAAGAATACAAGCACAAACTTCCTTATGTAAGGTCTCAGCAAATCATTTATCGCGCTTTGGAAAGTTGCGGGGGCATTAGTCAAGCCAAATGGCATGACCATAAATTCATAATGCCCTAAATGCGTGCGGAAAGCTATTTTTGGTATGTCCCTCTCCCCATCCTTATTTGGTGATACCCAGCTTTAAGATCAATCTTAGAAAAGAACCTTGCTCCCCATAGCTCATCCAACAATTCCTCTATGACTGGGATTGGAAACTTATCAGGAACCGTGACCCTGTTCAAAGCTCTGTAATCCACGCAAAACCTCCAAGATCCATCCTTTTTCTTCACCAAGATCACAGGGCTGGAGTAGGGACTGGTACTAGCCCGTATTACTCCTGTTTGCATCATGTCTGCCACTTGTTTCTCTATCTCATATTTCAACACATGTGGGTACCTATAGGGCCTCACGTTTACAGGGTCTATTCCCTTCGTCAGGGTTATTTGGTGTGTCATTGTTCTCTCTGGAGGTAACCCCGTAAGCTCCTTAAACACCCCCGCAAACTGCTTCAGCAATCCCTCTGTAATCTCAGCTTCCTGTGGTCTGTATTCCCCCTTCTCCATTTCTCCTAGCTCCCAAACCAACATACAAATATCCACCTCCTTTATTTCTTTCAAAGCCAACCTCGGGTCCCCTCTTATGGTTACCTCCTTTCCTTCCTGGCTGAACTTCATAGTCAGCTTACTCCAATCTATTGTGACTTCTCCTAAAGTTGCCAGCCACTCGACTCCCATAACCACGTCCACTCCTCCTAATTCGAACACGTGCAAACTTGTCGTGATCTCCACATCTCCTATGCGTATTTGCACCCCTTCAAAGCATCCACGGGCCTCCTTCTTCCACCCATCTCCCAGACTAACCATGTAAGGTTTAGTATCCGTTGTTGCCAATCCCAGTGCCTCCACCAATCCTTTATTAATGAAGTTGTGGCTTGTGCCACTATCAATCAGAATTATCACTTTACTCCCCTTAATCTCACCTTGCACCTTCATCGTTTTGGCCTGTGTCAGGCCTCCCGCCGAGAAAGTTGAGAGCTCCATCTGCAACTGGGTCTCCTCCATCTCTATTCCCGCCTCATTCTCTCCTTCATCTTTCGCCAGAATCAACATCCTCAAGCTTCTCTCTAGGCATTGATGCCCCGGTCCAAATGCTCCTCCACATCGGAAGCATTTGCCTTCTTCCCTGCGCTTCACATATTCAGCGTAAGGCAGGTTGCGAAAGTTTCGCCCTCTTCTTGCCACATTGTTCGACGTCGCTACACTTGCCTGGGTGAATTCCCGTCGTGACGACCCACTGTTCTCAGTTATACCTCCTCGTTCTGGGTTTGGTCAAACTATTTCCGTTCGTGACACCGTCCCCATAGGCCTACTCCAATTTGATACAATTTTCGCCGTTCCCCCTGTCTTCGTCCCGCCATGCAACGCCTCCCCGTCTCGTGCCATTTGCATCGCATCCAACAACTCCCGAGGATCCAGCAATCTTACTTGATTGCGTATGGGTTCTTGTAATCCCCCCATGAAATACCCCAACAAAATCTCCTCTGGCAGATTCGATGTCTGCCCGACCAACATTTCAAATTCCTTAATGAACTCATCTACCGTTCCCGTCTGTTTGGTGGTGGTCAGCCGTTCAAAAACAGTGCCCCTACTTCTATCCCCAAATCGCGCCACCAAGGCTCCCTTCAATCCTGCCCATGATTGATTACGAGCTTTCTCCTTCCAGAATCGGAACCAATATCCGGCGCTACCCTCCATGCTCACGTACGCCAATCGCACCTTCTCCTCATCCTCCGTCACTCCTTGCAAATCGAAAAACCTATCCGCTCGATTGATCCAGATGAGCGGATCCAATCCCTCGAAAGTGGGCAGTTCCACTTTTTTCCTCCAATTGACCGCACTCTCAATACGATTACCTCCGATTCCGCCATCGTTCTCCCCCGTTTTTTTGATATTTCCGTTTACCGAAGCTTCACTCCCCTTCGACTGATGGTCGTCTTGACGTCGCCCTCTCTCCCCCAAAATCTTCGCAATTTCTTTCAATTCTTGACGAATCGCCAATGTATCTTGGCGCAACGCTCCAATCTCAGCCTTAATCCCATCGACTGCAATTTCCACTGTCTCCAACCGTCCTTCCATCACGTTAAATCTTCCGTCAACTTTTCCCTCCATGTAAAACCCACACCCCTCCTTTCGAGTATCCGGCAGGTCGGACCAAAATGTTAGGTTCCTAAGTATTGAACCTAATTGTTCTCACTATCACACAGTATGAACAACAAAGAATTATGAATGAAAGAACTGTATTATTCTGAAGAATGTATCTGTACAGAAGCTGGGAGCATAACCTCCCTCAACAAGGTTCACTGAACCTGTTCTTTACATCAACAAACAACCACATCTTCCTCTGTTTAAACAGAGACTATTTATACACACCCTTCCCGCCTATTCTTCTAACAGACTATTCCCCCCTTTCTACTTAACTGTTAAGACAGTTAAGTCACCTCACTCTCTCCCTCCTCCTGTAAACTAACCAAGGCCTATCAGTTGAGTATTATTCAAATCCCTCTACAACGAGGTTCAGGATAGAATTTGAACTTGGATAAACCATCTTTGTTCTAACATTTTGCTATGATTTTTGTGAATACCGACAATACATGTTTACATTGTATTAAGTCAAATTGATTCCACTTCTTTGTATCCCTTTTCCAATTATAGATCACTGTTCTTATGTTACAAAGCATTCATGCTCGGGAGGATCAAGTGTATTGTGTTTCTTCTAAACTGTTTTATTAACATTTGAAGTCATAAGATCAATGATAGTAACTGCAAACTACCTTTTTAGGGTTCGGGTTCTTTCTTGAGTGGAAGCAATGGCTGTTACATGGTGGTTTTTCAGTATGGTTCCATTGTATTGTTTAATGTTGCTGAGCACGAGGTAGATGGCTATTTGAAAATTGTTAAGAAGCATGCAACTGGTCTGCTTCCAGAAATGAGAAAGGATGGTGAGTTCTGATATCCAATTTGTATTTACTTTTAAAATTTAAAATATAATGCATAGATTTTGATCTGTGATATCAATTGTGGAATATTGAAAATGGCAGAAAGTCAAAAAGCTACCACGTGAAACACCAGAAATGTTGCAGGTAGCAAAGCAGTTAAAATTCAACACGCACATGTATCAGATGAGAACCGTTACGTTTTGTGAATTGAAAACTATAAATATAGGCCATTAGATCATATTTAAATGGTCAATATTGAAAGAAAATGCACATATCTTATTTTAAGTGGTCATGTAACCATTAACTAACTTGTAAGGTTGATCATCCATGTATGTTTATATGGTCTAGATATGTAGTTCTCATTTCTCACAATAAGAAAAGTTTTCATTGGTTTGTCTCCTATATATATATATATATATATGGTAACGAAAATATGACTTTTATTACAAGGGACCATGGTAGTTGAATCAAGATACAAATGATGTATCTGAGAGGCTATTTTTTGAATCGTGAATCATAATATTGGTAAATTCTATTTAACACTATCACATGCCTAACCTTATACCCTTTTTTATTGACATTTGTTGGAAAAGCATGTAGACTCTGCCCATATTTTGCTGTGTTGTAGCTTGGAATTTGTGATCCATGAACTGGTGGATTCAAGCAGTATTTTTTGTACACATGAGAAAATCAACTATTATTATTCATTTAGACACACTATTGCCTTGTTTTGTTTATTACATTTTTCTTTTTTTTTATGTTTCTATAGTCTTGCTGAATGCTTTTTATAAAATTTAACTTTTATTCTGTTTTGCCTTTTGAGATTTTAGAGTATGAAGTTAGAGAAAAACCATCTTTAAGCACATGGATGCAAGGTGGGCTAGATTACATAATGTTACAATACTTGAACATTGATGGAATTCGAACTATTGGTAGTGTTCTAGGTCAAAGTATTGCTCTTGATTACTATGGTCGGCAGGTATGTTGTTCATCTTGTCAGGATTTTCTGATACCTTATACTGGTGATATTCCACTAAAGGTCTACTTAACAGATCCCTTCTGCTTTTATTCTAGGTTGATGGAATGGTTGCAGAATTTACTGACATAAACCGCGAGATGGAAGCAACTGGAAAATTTAAAATGCAAAGGAAGAAACTTTTCCAGTTGGTGGGCAAGGCAAATTCAAATCTTGCTGATGTCATTCTAAAGCTTGGACTATTTGAGAGGTAATAATCCTATATGGTAACAAATTTTGCAGGTCAATTTTAGTTTCCAAAGTTGAAAAGTAAAATTTTACTTGTGTTACTAGTTGCTGTTTATTTTGGAAGACTGATTTAGTTTCAATATCAAAATCTTAAATGGCAATCTAATGAAATGAAACAGTTGGATCTAAAGAGAGTAGGTGTCTGAAAACTTAAACCCACAAAGGGAAGGCTGTTTTCAAGATTTGAATATTATTTCTATGTCACAAGACAACAACCTTTTCATTGCACAAGGTTTTCCCTCTCGAATGTATGTTGAATAGAGAAAAAAGTTAATGGGTAAATTAAATATTACTGCATGATACATTGCACAAATATGATGTGTACCAGCTACAATATGCATTACAACAGTAAGATTATTCTAAAAATATATAAAATGATATATCAACAAAAAATCATATTTAAAATATACTCCTTGATTATTATCAGCATCGCCACACTTGTGGCCATCATCGCAGGTGCTGCCGTAATAGTCATTGGCCCTTATCCTATGTTGTGGTCACTCTTTGTTCTGCTCTCAATTTTGCTTCTTTTACTGTTTTGCTCGCTCTCTCTTTCCTTCAAATTCTATTAACAAAGAACCTATATTTAGTTGTGTATTAGGTCTTACTACTTAAAACTTATTTTTTATTATTTTTTATCATCTATATTACTTTTAATGCATGTGCAAGTTTGAGTATGGTTTTCGTTTGCTTGTAACTCTTATTAGTCAAGTTATGATTCTTGAGCTACGATTTTTTATTTCCCTCTTTGATCCTCTTACGATCCTTGAGAATGACAACATTGGATATGACTTCAATATGCTTTCTTTTCAAATTAGATCTTTAACGTCTCCCTCAAGTTGGAACATATGTAACATATGAGTCAATATTGGGGAAAATGATCAGAGAGATAGCTACTGAAGAGCAAAAATGGGTAGATGACAAGGTGGCTGTTAGGAAGAAAACTAGCTTAGAGAGTGGGACTGCTGCTGGGAAGCAAAAATGATTAGAGGCCACTATGATTGTCACAGCGAAAATGGTCATCACACAACAAGGCAATGTTAGTGTTGGCGGTCTCAGGCTGTAAAAAGCTCATTGGATAAGAAAAGATATGAACTCACCAAAAAAAGTTGGCGGTGAACAGTAACACCAACTGGAAAAAGCTCAGTCAAAAAAGAAACTCGTTAGGAAAACGTTTGCAGTAAAGAATATTTGCCAAAAAATGTCAGTGGTAAACCATACTAGTCGGAAAAATGATGGTGGTAAATAGTACTTAGAAAAATGTTGGTGGTGGTAAATACAACCCAGTAATATTTATGTCCGTCCTCCCCATTTCTCCTCTCTATTCTTATATACAACTGACCTTCCTCATTACTGGACTAGACTTTTTGGGCCCTAACCCCTTTCCTTCCTGCCTCTTCTTATACATAAACTCTCTTAATAGGAGGTCTGTTACTAACGATACTCCCTCCCAAAAGTTTCACCTTGTTTTCAAGGTGAAAGTGTGGAAATGTTTTATTAGAGTATCAAACGATTCCCTATTAGCTTCAAAGTCAGGTA
Source organism: Vigna reflexopilosa (assembly GCA_027742785.1). Classification (NCBI taxonomy): domain Eukaryota; kingdom Viridiplantae; phylum Streptophyta; class Magnoliopsida; order Fabales; family Fabaceae; genus Vigna; species Vigna reflexopilosa. The sequence continues at coordinate 5,394,792 of CM050917.1, forward strand.
GATTTTTCCATTTTATTGGAACCTCAGCTCCTTCTGCAGACTTGTTACAAACTGCTATGACTTCTATAGGTTCAACTTGCAGTTCCAGATCTTCTGATAGCGTTAAAGGCATAGGTTGGGTGTGATATTAGGGCCAATAGCCTTCTTTAGGAGTGATACATGAAAATCTGGGTGAATTCTACTTTCTTTAGGTAATTGTAGTTTATAAGCAATTTGTCTCACCTTTCTGATAATCTGATAAGGGCCACAGAGTTGCAGACTGAGCTTCTCATTCCTAAGGGGGATTTACCAGAAAAGTTGAGTGGAGTGTAGTACAGTGCAGTTGACTAGATTCATCTCTTGGGTGGTTAAAATCGCATATTGACTATATGTACAACCTAAGTGCTTATAAGGCTTGCAGAATCCTTTACAACACCTGAATTCTAAGAATTTTTTTTTTTAACTTCGGTAAAAATGGAAGTCATCTCATTCATATAGGTTAGAAGTATCACAACTTTTAATATTATTGTAAAGGAATACCAGACACCGTATTATTGTTAACTAACTAAGAACAGAGAAATCAAGGCATTTTTTTGTTTGGATACATATGAAAATGAAAATGAAAGAGTAAATGGATGTATATTCTTGTTTGGTAAAGTTTCAACCAGTCACTGTCCTCACAACTTGGTTTTCCATGCCCGGCCAAACACATGAAGCTTGATTTGTGTTTTGTTCGGGAAAAGTTTTCTGCAAGCTTCTACGCATGGTTCATATTCCTGCCAACGACAAATGTGATGATGTCTTAACCAAGGCCCTCTGTCCTGCTTGATTTTCTGCTCGTTGACCAAAGCTCAAAGTAGTGGACACGTGTGCCCCTCACTCTTCAATTGCTTTGGGGCAAATATTGTAGTATAGTTTTACTTGATTTAATTTAATTTCTCTTGTACACTAGATTTAATTTAATTTCTCTTGTTACTTGATTCCATTCCACTTGGTGATTTCGTGTAACTAATTACGCAAGGGTATTGTTATGTTTTTCATGTTTCCCATGGTTAGATATATTCTCTTTATTTTATTTTTATCTTTTATCTTTAGTTAGTTTGTTATTATTCCTTATTTGTATTTTGGGTTTAACCCATATTTCTTCTATTATAAATAGACTATCCTATGTGTATATTTAACAAGGGAGATTAATCTCGCATAGTTTTCACTATATTCAACATGGTATCTAGAGCCAAGTTTTTTTGAAATTTTTTTTTGTTGCCTGTGCCACTGCACCTGTTGTTGTTGGCGACAACATCGTCTACCGCCGCCACCGTCGGAGTTCTAGTTTCAACCAACAATCACACGGTTTTGATCGTCTCAGTTAGACGACCACCTTGCCTTCAACGATGCCTTCATCAGAGCTCCTATGTGCTTTCAGCGCCTTTTTAAGTTGTGGATCTACTCCCTTTTCTGCCCTGTGTGGTGGCACGCTCTGTCTCCTCTCTACCAGTGATTCAGAGTGTCAAAGTGGCTCTCTTTCCTCTTTCAGTTCTCCATAGTGTCTTTTTCACTATTGTCCATTGTTCGCTGCCTCTATCCATCATTGCTCCCTGTGGGGGGAGTCTCTAGGTGCTTTGATGACTAAAAGAGACTGTTAGATATATTATCTTTATTTTATATTTATCTTTTATCTTTAGTTAGTTTGTTATTATTTCTTATTTGTATTTTGGGCTTAGCCCATATTTCTTTTATTATAAATAGAGAACCCTATGTGTGTATTTAACACAAGGGATTAATTCCAATATATAATTTTCATTATATTTAACAGAGACCATTCTTTTGAAGAGCTAGATCTTCCACCTTCACCGTCTATCATTGGCACAACGTCATTTTTGCCGTTCGTCATAAGGGGGAGTCTATTTCTATGTTGTCCAGTCTAGTCCCTGCAGTCTATCTCTGTCAACCATTGCAGGCTACTGTTCGTTACTAATGGCAATCTAGTTCCTGCAGTTTTTCGTTGTCCCCCACTGATGGTCGCTGTCCACTTCTGATGGTAATCTTCTTTGTCAAAGTCATCATAGTTGAAGTTTTGTGGTAGTCCATTGTTGTCCAATATTATTCTCCATAGCTGCTATTAGTTGTTCGTCGACCTTTGTTCACACTCTTTCTCAACTGAATGTCAATAATGCATTTCTCAACACCGCTTTGCAAGAAGAGATTTGTATGGAACAATCTCCCAAATTTATTGCTCAGATGGAGTCTTTTGGGTTGATATTTCGTCTTCTATGTCGTCTTCGCAAATCATTAACAATTTAGTGTCATTTGAGTGCAAAAGCAAGTATTTTCACTAAGTCTTTATTGATTATATTAGTAACAAGTTTGGTACATACGATTTGTATACCTCCCAAATTTATTGTTCAGATGGAGTCTTTTGGGTTGATATTTCGTCTTCTATGTCGTCTTCGCAAATCATTAACAATTTAGTGTCGTTCGACTGCAAAAACAAATATTTTCACTAAGTCTTTATTAATTATATTAGTAACAAGTTTGGTACATACGATTTGTATGTACTAACTTGAGAGGGAGTGTTAGATATATTATCTTTTTCTTTTATCTTTAGTTAGTTTGCTATTATTCTTTATTTGTATTTTGGGTTTAGTCCATATTTCTTTTATTATAAATAGAATACCTTATGTGTACATTCAACACAAGAGAGATTAATCCCATACATAGTTTTCACTATATTCAATACCCATCATACGTTATGCTACTCCCCTCATTTGTGAAGGTGACACAAAAGAAGCCTTTTAATGGAAACTAGGACCACATAAAGCTTATTTCCCAATGTGTCAGGTTTCTCACTGATTTTAAGAAAAGAAATTTATTTCCGCGTAGTCCTGCTTTCAGCTATTTGTGGTGTATACTATGGTGTATTTGGTGAATGTTGGGTTTGTCGTTGGAAATGTTTTGTGCATCACGAATGAGTTCAGTTAAACTGTTTAAATATTGTATTTGGTAGATTACTCAGGGCTTTAAATAGCGCTATAATGCCGTAGCCGCTCCTTCCTGCTACAAGGATTGCCATAGTGGGGCAGTTTAGTGTAGCAGCACCAGAAAGGTGCTATGTTGATTCCGAAAACGTCCTCTAAACAGGAAAATTATGGGTTTTGTCGGGGGCCTACTTTAGGTATTTTAATTTTTAAAAGGAAATTACAGTTGTGGTTGTAATAGTATAGGGTAACTACTTTTTATTTTTAATTGTGAATGTGATTAGTTGAGTAATTTTTTCTAAATAGCAGTTGTCCGGCTCTAGTGTTTTTTGGTCTGGTTGCTACGCCCGTCTGGGATTTGAAACATTGATTTATATTATTATATTACTGTTGGAATGCAGAACTGTTAACGATTCTGTTCACAGCATAGCTTATTTATAAATCGTATCCATTGATGCATTCTTTTTTAATTTTCATATATTATTTCAAATATAAATTGCAGAAGTAAATTAAAAAGCCTTGTTTCCCAAATCAGAAATGGCTGTGTGTGATATTGTACCTGAAGTCAGTAAAATTTCGAATCTTAAGAACTTTCTATTTATCTTATTATAAAATATAAATGCTTTTTGCAGATCAGACATTGCTTGGAAAGATGCCAAATATGCTCAGATATGGGAATATCTCAGAGATGAATTTGAATTAACTCAGAGATTTGCAAGTCTTGATTTCAAGTTGAAATTTGTGGAGGTATGACTTCTGGACAACAATTTGTTGTTCGATTCTCTATCCCCACTTTTTTTTCCCTTTTTATTGATATGTTTGCTTTTTAACTATATCCCCTTTTAATTTTGCAGCATAACATCCGTTTTCTGCAAGAAATTCTTCAAAATAGGAAATCCGATTTCCTTGAGTGGCTCATAATTGCATTGATTGGTGCTGAAATTCTTTTGTCTCTCTATGACATTGTTCAACGGTCTGCCATGAAATTTTAGCATCACTTATTTTGTGGTCGCATGTAAGGTTAGCATGCCTTTGAGGGCTGTAGGATACTAGTTGTTGGCTTTACTCAGTTTTTAGATATTGGTGGCTCATGCTATATAAAACATTCTGTCTCTTGTAAATAACAATTTGAAACTCTAAACTCAGTTCTTTACTGTAGTCAATTGTATAACTTCACGTGTGGAATAATATCACTCACTGATTAATATGCCTCTATGTCTGTTGTAACATAATTTTGTCTGTTGCAATCATTCAATTATTCTTTTCAATCATGAGAATTCGGGAAGTTGCCAATTTTGATGACCTATTCATCCAAATGATATCTTTATTGCCAATACATGTTTGATTTCGTAAAACCATAGCAAATGAATTTCTTTCAACCCTTTGACCTGTAGTCCAAAACGGTAAAGTTAGGCACTTATTTATAAAATGATTTTTTCGTACTTTTTATTAAATTCTGCATCATTGACTTATTAATTATATTAATAGTCATAGTTGTGTTCAAAATAATAATGGTCTGATATGCACACGAATTTGAAGACAGTTTCTTCCTACATCCTTATAATTTTTTTTTCATTTTGTCTTTTTAAAATTATACAATTTGAAAGTTATCTTTTAACTCTGGATCTTGCAAATCCGAAAACTAAAGATGACTGAGATTTATCTGTTAGCATATAGATAATGAGAAGCAAGAAGAAACCGAGCTAGGAATGTCTGATTACAGGTTAAAATATATTAGCCCGAAACTTGAAATATTAACTTTAAAGCAAACAAATTAAATTGAATTATTATTATTATTATTTATTTTAAATAAGGGCTAAAAAACACAGAATTATATAAAGATGAAAGTAAAAAAAAATACATAATAATGAGTGACAATATTACTACTTTCCATGAAGCCTAAGCAAAACAAAGCAGCATATATTAATTCATCGTAAATGTTGTGTTATTTGTAGTAGTACATGTGCTCATAAATTATCTTTAACTACTTGCTCATTTAGGTGGTGTAACTTTTAAACTAAGATTACATTCTTATAAAATGTTTAACTACATTTTATCAATTAATGTAGTTATAAGAATGTAGTTAAACATTCTTAGTTCAAAATGTAGTTAAATATTAGAAATAATTATTAGAAAATTTGTATCTAATTATATATTATTAAAATGTAGTTTAACTTAACTTTACAAAATCGATTTATAAAATGAAGTTTGCACTTAACTATATATTATTTTTAACCAAAATTCTTAAGACAACGGTTTTGTAAATTTTTTCAAGTTATTCAATTTTACCATTTTTATCAAATCTGAAATTTAAACACATTTAGATTCCCAATATCACTAAAAGAGAAAATGAACATAAAGTTCAATAAGACTTAATTGGAGCCATATATTGTACTTGTTTAAGGGTAGATAAGTAGTTTAGCATAGCACTAACATAACACATATAAGCATGCATAATATAAAAAGTGGTTAAAATCATGTCATAAAGAACATTCAAGAGGTCCAAACACTATTAAAATTGAATAAAGTAAGAAGTTCATCAAAAGATAATATAAAATAGTTTAAACAGACAGTTGTTGAAGATGTTCTTCGAAAAGTAGCCATGGAACATAAAAAAGAAAGACATTTGAGGAAATAGATGATCAAGAAAATTGGGTAGCTGAAGATGGTGTGAGTGATGATTTTTCCTTTGGCGATTTGTTACCTTTGCGAAGATATTTTCTAGCCCAAGCATGCTTTCCATTGATGGAGAGCTTCACTTTATTTGTGCTCTCAAGCAAATAATCAACCATATGAACTGCATTAGATCGAATCACTACACGAGCATACAATGGTTGATCAGGTGCAACCACCTCTTGCATATACAGTTCTTCAACTATATCACCATACCTTCTATTTGTAAACACATATATGTTATAAACAAAAACAAATAAACATCATACAACAATTACATATATACAAACAATAATATGCTTTAATATTGTTTTTTTTACTCTCTTTCATCACTTTGTTTTTTGTTTTTTCTATTTTATATTACATGTCATCTTTTATAAAAAAAAGAGACATCAATGATTTAACGTTGGATAATTTATATTTTTATGATTTTGGATATATTTATTTATTTGGAGTTTAAGTTTTAAAATGAATATATTAAATTGACTTTGAAATTATGTAAAGTTTATTTGGGTGATATTAAAAATTATCATTTAGTGTTTGTGTTATTCATGTATATTAATATAATATTTATAAGTACTATTTTGTATATATTAATTTATGTTATGGTTATTATATTTATATTAATATGGTAACTTTTTGTCATGGTTATTTTAGTAATTTGGGATTCGGTTGTAGTTTTCATATAAAATTAGAATGAGGGAAAAAAAATTAAAAAGGCTATAATATTTCATCAACCTAGCTGTAATAAACCATCGTTAGATTTTTTTTTTTGGTGTAATTTTATTTGTTGCACAAAAACCTCCCAACATACTTTAACGTATTATATTGTAGATTGGTAATATTTTTTTTTACATCTTAAATAAAGTCTATAATTCTTAATCAAGTTTTTTACAAGTATCTACACTAGATAAAGCATTTTCAAGGATCAACCAAATATATAAGACTACAAAAGTTTACTTAGATTGAACTCAAGGTATTAAATTAAGTGCACACTCTTTGTTTATTTATGCTCAATTATATGCATTAATATGTTCATATTCAAAGGAGGTGCAATAAACTAATTGCAAATTGGAGAATATAAGTCCGATGTTAATGCAGAAGTTGGGATCTTATAATTGACTATCTTTCACTAATTCATCATTAAATTAACCATTTCTCAATTAAAGACTAATATTAATTTAGTATATATTATATTTTTTTTCATGGAGATTATAAAATGCTTGATTATATCACAAATACTAAGAGAAATTGTTAAGAAGGAGAATTTCTCAAGTTCTTCAATCTTAAAGAAAGTATGGTAAAATGTTTTTTTTGTGTGATGAACTTTTTAATGTTCTTTCTTAAGTAATTAGGTTGTTAGATTAGGTTAGAATTTATGCAAATTTCATGTTAGATAGTTTTAGGTTTAATAGAATGGTTAATCTGATTTTAGGTTCAAAATTGCACAAATCTAGAAATATGTCATTGGTTTAATTGATTAAGCATATCCCTTAATTGATTAAGCATATCCCTTAATCGATTAAAACTATGAACAAATTTTAATCAATTAAGAAAATAACATAATCAATTAAAATTGGTCTGAAACACACTAGGCTCTTACTCTTTGTTTCAATCGATTAAAACAGTGCGTAAAGCTTAATAGATTATGAAAATAACATAATCGATTAAATGCATCGGTTTTGTGCCTAAGCTATATGTATGTGTTCCAAATCATTTTCAGGCATGAAGAACATTCGTTGTTTGAACAAATTGAAGCAAGAACATGTCCATACCTGTCTTGGAGCAATCTTAGAGGCATCAACTAATGTTTTGAACAATTTCAAGGTCTCTAAAGCTTCAAGAAAAGGAGAGTGATGAATCAAGGGATCTGCAGTGTCTCTATATTGAAATTTGCACTTGTTGATATACCAGGTTCTATAATTCTTGTGTAATCTTTGTGTTAGTCTTAGCTAAGTATGCAAGACTCTTAAAGAGTATGTGTATAGTCTCTTCATATTGAAATTTTTGTGTATTTGAGTGTGGTGAGAATACATTGAGAGAATCTTGTATTCTTGACGGTTAAAGACTAGTTAATTCTCTTCAACTCAAGTTGTTGAGAATGATTGGATGTATCAGTTGAGAGTCAAACTAATATAAATTTATTATGTTCTTTTACTTTGTTTTTGTGTATTTCTTTGTTGGTAAAAAATCTTTTGATAACAACATCAAACAAGTAAAGTTTTTTTTTAAAAAAATACTAAAGTCTATTTTCAATCCCATTCACCAATTTCTTGAGATTGAGATATATAATGTTTATCCGATATCATATTTATTAACTTTTATAACACTTTAACATAGATGATATATATTAGATTTTTTCCCAATTTATTAGATATTTTAGGGTTTTCGGCAATTCATTAATAATTAGTAGATATACTTTTTTTTTCAATATATTACAATAATATTTTTATTTCATTTACATTGGATTTTAAGTTGTAAATTATCTTAAGGCATGACAATAAACATGTTTTACAAATAATTTTTACTTTACTTAAATTCGTTATAATATATATATATATATATATATATATATATATATATATATATATATATATATATTGATTTCAAATTGTCTGAAACCATTCATTAATAAATTTTTGTTTGTTGATTTCCTAACTCTACTTTAACACAGGTTAAGGATATAATCACAAAGCAAAATAAATATTATAAATAAAAATATTGAAATGTCAATGGTTGAAGCAAGGACTAAATAACGTACTGAGCCTTACACATACCAATAATAATCATCGATCTATTTACTTAACATATATAATGATAATTAACAGTACTCTCGTTCAAAGCCACCTATAACAACCGAATTTAGTCATCATTAAAATTGTTTTGTCTTTAACTGTGGTTTTTATAACAATTTATAGTCTATAATTAACTTAGATGCAAAATTTAAAATGAGTTTATTTTTTAAATTTTGACATATTTTTATTTCAAACTTTAAAAAATGAATATGTATAGTTGTTTTAATCCAATTATATTAATATTTTTTATATTTTAAATAAAGTTTTAAGATAACAATTAGGTTGAAAGATGTTAAATCATATAAATAACTTCAATGTTAACTTGAAGCATTATTTTACATGTCAACAAAATTTAACATAAAATTAATATAATTATATATATTGACTTTTTAAAATTTAAATATATGCTAAAACCTAAATTCTTAAAATTTAATCCTTAATTTTAAAAATAATTAAATTAGAATAAATAAATTTCAATTTCATGTTAAAATTTTAAAATTAAAAACATAATTAATCTTAATTAAACTCATTTCGAAATAACAGTCATCAATTCAAAAGTTGGAAAAGCAATCCAAACTTAAATAAGTAAAATACATGAGTGAATCTAAACGAAATATATGTATAATTTTAAGAGTAAACAGAAGTTGAGTACCTTGAAAAGAAAGCTCGAAGTTCAGCCTCGGAAATAGGGTAGCCCTTAGAGAATGTCATGAAGATAATCCTATCATCAACAGGCACCTCCTGCTGTGTTTGATCACTGCTTGTAGAAGTAATACTAGTTTGATTCATCATGGCAACAAGCTCATTGAAATGTTGATTTGAAACCTCATAACTCTGCATAGGAAGATAGGCATTGGCATTGGCATTGGTCTCCCATTGTGGTGGTGCTGCTAATGCTGCAGCAGGCACTGGACTATGATACACCACATGTTTCACATAAGGACTTCCTCCATAGATATTTCCAAATTCCATCTTCTGTTCTCTCACACCCTTCATATACTGCACTTCTTTCACTATGTCTGCGAAGGCTCTCACACAAACGTTGTTCAGCAACTTGGTCACTGCTCCTATGATGACCACACGGTTATGATAGAAGTATTCGAAGGATATGGAGTGGTGCAAGATGCTTCTGATCAAAGGCAAATTCTCATCGTTGAAAGCAGCATCATCATAAGGGAAATGGGAGCTCTCAATGCACTTCAAAACCAACATGGCCTCATCTGCAAGGCTATTAATCATGGGGTCAGACCATTGGAGCAACTTCTTCACCATGTACATGTCCTTGCACTGTTTTTCAAGCCACATGAAGAAGGCCATGACATGTGTGGAGTGGCTGGTGTCACGACCAAGCACCACCACCAAACGGCTGAACAAAAGACGATCGATGCTGTGAAAGCTAAGGAACTCTTCTCTGCTAACAGTGACATTGCTGCCAAGGTCTTCACATGGCTGGAAACAAGCCATTGCTTAGTGATATGATGAACAAAACAAATGAAAACTATCGCTATTGTATATATACGAAGGTGTTTGATGTATGTTTTTTTTTTTTTTTTCTTTTATGTAATGAATTAATTAATCTCCTTTCTTTCTCTTTATTTATTTATTTAATACCTTATCAATGTATTCAAAGGAATGTCTTAATGCAATTTCTTGATATACACCAGAATGATGCTTGTGTCTAGAAGCATGATGGAACAACAACATATAATTAAATTCTTTCCTAAAAGTATGTATATTAATTGATTATTTAGCAAGTTATGAATTCAATTAATAATTTAGATTCATTCATTTATTAAATGCATTAAATTTTTTAATTTTCATACAAGTAATATTTTTATTTAAATATAGAATGTTGTAAGTCATTTTCCATGTTATTGTTATTTCATTTCCTCATAAACATTTTCAACTATGCATTTAATTATATTAATTGCATTCAATATTTAAAATAAATTTTGGTTTCTCATATTATCTCAACAAATTTTAATTGCATTTAATAATATGGTTTGAATACTATTGTGGTAACTTATTTTATTTTTAGCATTTAATCAATTTTTTTTTTCCTTTGAAGTGCCTCTAAGACCAAATAGTGCTTATCTCGATCGGTTATTACCCTAAATGATATTATAACTTGGTTTAGGATCACTTGCATCAATTTAATATATGTAAATCAAAAAAATTTTAATTAAATTCAACAAAAACAATAAAAAACAACAATCAAAATTTTTAGTGCTTCTAGTACTGGATTTGTAATTTACACATCCAATAACCCAAATTGAATAATGTAGTTTTTCTTTTATTTTCAATTATTATGCCTGAAGTTTATGTTTTTGAAGGATTGAGTACTCTCTTTAATATATGTTTTGGTTATGCGGTCGAGCTATCACCGACACTTCCATAATTTGTTTTCTAAGTCGTTCGATCTATCATTGATACTTTCACAATTTGTCTTCTAAGTTGTCCAATCTCGCCTTCAGATGAATACCGTCAGGTCGGGTACCTGCTAAAGGTTTTTCGATGCTCAAGTCAGTGTACAATCCATTCAGTAAATCTAGAACAGTAATAAATGTACAGTAAATCACCTATCTCATACCTTTCACCTGTATTTATAGTTTTTACATGGACTTATAATTAACGGAATCTTAATCACGACCCAATCTAATCATATCTTACCTTAATCTCGTGTTAAACCAAAGATTACCGTAGGCCGTCCGCCGTGAACCGTTCGGCCTACCTATCAATCCTTTCAAGGCAATTGCTTGACCGTCCGGTCCATCTGGTACACCTCCTCGATCGTCCGGTCCATCTGGTACAATATCCTAACTTCTTTGAGAGTTCTGTGTGTCAATCTTCCTCTTTTCAGTACTCTTTCAAGCGTATACTTCAAAACATTTTTGCATTTTAAAAAGATATATGTTTTCAAAGATCAAAATGTATAACTGTAAAAAAATTTGAATTTGTCTATTTATAATCGAGGATATGAGATATTGGTCGGCAATTGTGATGTACGAAAATTATCAATTGAGTTTTGTCCTTTGGTAATGCTACCAGCAGATATTTTTGATGATTTATTCAAGGATTATTAGTTTGTGAGTAAATTACCGACAGATTATCCTGTTAGTAATTCTTGAAAGTTAATCACGAAATAATTTCTCGGTAAAATTATCCACGGATAATATCTTTGGACACTGTTCTATTTTTAAAAACTGCAATTTAAAAATTCTAATTGTTTTCGATTTTAAAAATTTTGTAATTTTATACTGATACAAATAAGAAGTACCAACATTTTATTAACTTAGATAATCCTTATTCATCTCTTGAGATATAATAACTTATAATTATATCTCAGAAGAGATCATAATAAACATACAATACATTGTTTGTAACATAGTTGAAGACATGGATACATGAAAGTGACAGCATTTGAGCAATTTTTGGAATGAGAAATTAAGGAACAGTTTTCAGTGAGTGTGTCCAGAAGCTTGAAGAGGCTTCCCAGTCAATCTGAAAAACTTGTATTCCTCCACAATCTCAGCACCCATCTCTTCGTAAAACCTAAGGGCATTAACATTCCAATCAAGCACAACCCAGTCTACTCTTCCGTACTTCATTTTTACTGCTTCCTTTGTCACTGCACAAAACAACATTTTCCCAAACCCCATTCTCCTGTAACACTCCCTCACGTACAAGTTCTCCACGTAAAACCCTGGTTTTCCCAGAAAAGTTGAATAATTTGGAAAAAACATCACAAACCCTACAACAGTAACGTCATCCGTGCTCTTGAACGTGTCGCGCTCGGGGTCCTCAAAGGGGAGCCTCAGATTCACGACTTCAGTCAGGGGTTTGAAGAAAGGATTGGAGTCAAAGGTTGAAACAGGGAAAAGGGTGGGGGAAGCTTCTAGAAGCAAGATGGTGAAGGAGTGGAAGGGATGGACGGTGGGGGAGAAGAGGGTAGCGGACAGGGAGGACTCAGTGGCGGAGAAGAGGTGGGTCAGGCGTTCGAAGACGGCCATTTGGTGGATGAGTTTGTGGATGTGGGGAATATCGGAGGGGGTGGCCAGGCGGATCCGTGTGAAGAGTTGGTGGCCCGACGGGGTGTTTTCCGGTGTCGGGGTCGGCGGCGCTGCCGGGGCCATTGATCTTGGTTGGGAGCAAAGTAAAATGGTGATGTTTTAATTTAGGTGTGTGCATGCATGGACTAATATAAGACCTTGAAATGACATGTTTAACCCCATATTTCAAATTTGGCGTCGGAGTTGGCGGCGCTGCCATGGCCATCTTAGTTCGGAGACAGTGATACTTTTAAAATTGAGTGGTGAGTTCATGTATTGACTGATATAAGACCATAAAAGGACAGGTGATTATACACGAACTTCCAATTTTTCATTCAACACTCTTTTGAGACCAATAAAATAACATTTTTAATTTAAAATATACAAGAAATTAAGATGAGTGAACTAAGGTCTTGGATAGGTACAGGAAAAATATGAAGGTGTGCACGGAAAATTCTCTATTATTAATATTGATAGACATTCTTTAATCTTACTTAACTCTTATACTATTGGAAAAAAGTGATGTTAATATCGAACTTGTTTAAAAGATTTTTCAATTATTTTATTATTTTTATATCAATTAAGTTCTTAAAAAGAATTAAATTTAAATATATAGTTATTTAAAAGGATAAAATGATAAAATATATTTTTTTAATTAACAAAATTGTTAAATATAAACTAATTTTTCAATTTAAAATATTTATTGTTAAACTGTTAAATTATGAACGGTAGAGCATAGAGTTTTTATTTTGTTTCAACTGCATAAAGGTTATGGAGCAGTTTCTGACTTTTGTTTTAACGACAGTAACAAACTCATTCATTTGAATCTTGTGATGGCTAGGCTACCGAAAAGCAAATGAGATACTCTCAGTTTTGATCATAAGGCCTACTCATCTCTTCAGATAAACACACCATCGAGTTTTGAATGAGTGAAAGTTTAGAAAAGCAAAGCTGTGTTCGGATTTTAAAGCTACAATGGCAGGAGGCACACATTTCATTATGTTTTTTTTGCTTCCGTTGTGTTCATCTGGATGTGCTATTATAATTTTATATAACATGTTTAGGTTAGTTTTTACATTGTTAATTTATCATTTGGTATCAGAACCTCTATGCTTATTCTCTTGCCTTGCATAATTTTTTATGGTTTGGATTTTTAAATTCATGGGCTTTGTTGTTTTCAGTCAATTAATCCAAACAAATATTACCAAATGAAAGTAAATCCTGTTTACAGTATTCTTGTAATGTTAAATGATGCTTTTATCATTTAAAAGCAAATAAAAACAAGTTGGATCATCATTAAGGTTTGGGGGTTGAAACCGGATCAAAATGGCTCGCCTAATGGTCGAAGACGATGAACAATTTTGCTTTTGTTTGCCTTTTCTCTTTCTGACGTATTAGGATTTCTATCCTTTGGAAAAGTCTTTTGTTTTTTCGCAATTTATTTAATAACATATAAAGAGGGGTTCCGCTGTGACACCCAGATATTGACGAGGGCGGGGAGTGATCGTCGGTGCAAGAGGCACGAAGTGCAAGGGACATAAACAAAGAGCGGCTCCTGGCAGGCTTCTAGTGGAAGGGGCACATGGAAGAATCGAACATACACCGGAATGAGAGGGATCTAGAGATTGTATAGGTATGGGACTATACAGTTTAAGGATAGCTTAAAGGAATTGATTTGACTACTCATATTAAGAAAATGCATTTCCTTTTCAGTAGCCTAACCCATAAGAACTCCATGGTTAAGCGTGCTTAGCCTGGAGTAATTTAGGAATGGGTGACTTTCTGGAAAGTTTTTCTGGAAAGTGTGCGAGTGCCGGAGCGTTACATCTGCCACTTTATTTAATAATAAAGATAGAAGGGTTTCTGTCGGTGGATCCTATTTTTATGTTTCGATTTTTAGGCTAATTCAAAACCAATTCTATTGCACCTTTGTTGTGTTTTCGATATATGAATATATTCATATGCAATACAACTATTATTACTTGAGATAGAATGCGTGGATGTTTAACTTTTATTTTCTTAAACATATAATATTAAATGTTTATGTGATATATGTTTAAATGTTTTGGATTAATAATTATGTATATATTATTGATGTTATTTGTATGTATAATTTTTGTTGTTGTACATGCAAATTAAAGTATGCATTATTATTATTTTATTTGTATATTACTAATTTTATGTAAATATTCATATATTATTAATTTTTTAGTAGTAATATAGTTTTAAAAATTAAAGAGTAGTCACAACATCTTTAATTAATTAAAATTATACATAAAGTTTTGCTACATGAGAAACATTACACTAGTGCAAAAACAGCGTATAACGTCACGCGTTCAACGTCCAACCACTGAATAATCAACGTTAAAAATGACCGATGACATTTTTCTAAATAAATGCAATTATTAAACATCGTTTAAAATTGTAATTCGACGTGAAATGATATAAAACGTCGAATGCCCCAACCTTAGATGTCAAAAGGTTAATGAGTTCAATAAAAATTTGAGTGAGAGATTGAAAGTTCATTCACTTTATCTTAACACGCGAGACTCTCTTCTCTTATCAAACTTTTCTCGAACGAAGTTTGAAGACCATCACATGCAATCTTTCTTTCATTTGATACAAATGCATGTTAATTAACTACTTAATGTATAATTTTTGTTTGTTTTGACCGTTTATTTTCGTGTTCTTGTCCTTTATAGGTGCATTCTGCTTTCTCTCTCACTGGTGACGACACTTTATTTCGACGAACCCACCTTTTGAAGGTTAGTTTTCGTTTTGAAGAACTTATTTGTTGAACTTGTTTGTTGTTGTTGTTTGGTTGAACTTGTTTGTTTTTTGTTGTTGTTTGATTGAACTTGTTTGTTATTGGTTATTGTTGTTTGTTGTTGATACTACACTACACGTTCACAGTTTATGCTTTATAAAATACCAAAAACTGAAATTTGTTGTTTTTCTACTTTTTAGGTATCTTAGAGTTGTAAAAAATGATCACAATTAATTAAAAAAAACAAAAAAAAAATTATTAACGTCGAATGTTGACAAAATTCGACGTTAAGTTAACATCGTATATTGACAAAATTCGACGTTAATTTAACATCAAATTTTTTATCGTCGTTCGCGAATTCGCCGTTAAAAGTCCAAAATATTCGACGTTATACGCGATTTTTGTACAAGTGTTAATTGTAACAATTGTGTGTAATATGATAAGATCTACCCACGAGAATTTTTTTCATATTTATATAATTAATTAGGATAAAATATTAAATTATATTTCTTAATTTACCCACAAGAATTAAAAAAAAAACATAATTTGATAGTTTTATCATTAAGATAATGAATATAATTGAGTAAGATTTTAGCCCACCGACAGGTTTTATGTCACTCGATTCATGAATTAAAGACATGTTTGCATTAGTGAAACAAGACATTTAATTTTGCCTCAATATTATGATAATAAGCATGTATTTTTTCACTTTGCAGTTTTTCAACCTATGAATATTTCTGATATTAAATGTGGTATTCCCGAGTTAAAGGATGATAATTATAAAATTTGGAAGGAGAGAATTCTTCCTCATTTGGGATGGATGGTCATTAACTATTCTATTAGGAAGGAATTACCACCTGCTATTACCGAGACCAGCACTCCAAATGAAGTAAAACTTTATGAAAAATGGAAGAAGTCTAATCGTCTTTCTATGACTTTCATAAGACCAACATTTATGCTGGTATACGAGGTTCTATATATCATCATAACAAAGTCAAGGATTTATTAAAGGCTATTGATGACAATTTACAACATCTAATAAATCCCTTGCCAACACTTATAATGCAATTTTCATCCATGAAGCTCATTAAGATTAGAGGAGTGTGTGATCATATCATGCGCATAAGGGATATAATGGCTCAACTAAAAGCTTTGGAGGTCACCATGTCGGATTCTTTCATAGTACATTATATTTTGTGCACCTAGCCTCACCAATATACGCCCTTTAAGATCTCTTATAATAAACATAAGGATAAGTAGTCTATTAATGAATTGTTGACCATGTGTGTTGAGGAAAGGTTACTGTTGGAAGAAGGGGGAAAGGTGAACTTGACTACTTCTAGAAAGAATAATAAGAGTCAGGATAATCACAAAGGAAACATTTGTGCTAAGTCAAACATAAATAAGGAGACAAAGTGTTTGTTTTGTTAAAGAAAAAGACACATGAAGAAAGACTGCTTAAAATTTAAGAATTGACTTGATAAGAAAGGTATTTGATTTTGTCTATTACGAATCAAATATGGTTCTACAATACATGTTTTTATTACTTTGTAGGGTATGTAAAACCTAAGGAGGCTAATGGAAAGTGAGCAATACATCTACTCAGGAAGTAAGATAAGTTCACATATGAAGGCCATTGGAACATGCAACTTAGTATTAAGTAGTGGTTTTGTTTTGCATTTGGAAAAGACATTTTATGTTCCTGGTTTTTCTAAGAATTTGATTTCTATTTCAAGACTTATACCTTTGGTTTTTTCTTTTAATTTTTTAGATTATGGTTTTACCTTAATGAATAAATCTAAAGTTGTTTGTTTTGGTGAACTGTGTGATGACCTTTATTCCATTATTTTGCAAAACAATATCACTTATAATTCTATGCACGTTACTGCTAGGTTAAAATGATGTGTTGTGAATGAGTAATCCTCTATGTTGTGGCATCGAAGATTATGACATATCTCCATTGAGAGAATTAAGAAATTAGGAAATGAAGGAGTACTTAGTACTTTAGATTTTACTGATTTCGAGACTTGTGTGGATTACATAAAGGGTAAGCAAACTAAGAAGTCTAAAACTGGTGCCAAGAGGAGTTCAAACTTATTGGAAATTATTCATGCAGATATTTGTTGTCCAGATATAGACACAAGTAGTCCAAAATACTTCATCACCTTTTTAGATGATTACTCATGCTATATGTACCTCTACTTACTTCGTTATATGAATGAAGCTTTGGATACCTTTAAAGTATTTAAGGTTGAAGTTCAGCTATAATGCGAAAAGCAAATCAAGATTGTGAGATCAAATAGAGGTGGAGAGCATTATGGTAGATACATAAAGAATGGACAAGCACCTGGTCCGTTTGCGAAGTTTCTTCAAGAACATGGAATTGCTGCCCAATTCACTATGGTTGGTTCTCCATATTAGAATGGTGTGGCAGAAAGAAGGAACAAAACTTTAATGGACATAGTGAGATGTATGAGGAGTAATAAAAAACTTCCTTAATTCTTGTAGACTGAAGCACTAAAGATGGTTATTTATATATTAAACCGAGTCCCAACCAAGGCTGTCTTAAAGACACCATTTGAGTTATTCAAAGGTTGGAAACCAAGCTTGCGACATATATGCGTTTGGGGATGTTTGTCTGAAGTGAGAATTTATAATCCACAAAAGAAGAAACTACTCCCAAGGACTATTAGTGTGTATTTCATTGGATATGCTGAAAAGTCCTAGGGATATAGATTCTATTGTCCATCGTGTAACACTTTGATTGTGGAATCAAGAAATGCAAAATGTCTTGAGAATGACTTGGTTAGTGGGAGTGATCAGTTTACAAACATTGGGTATGAAAATGATCACTATGAATCTCAACCCTCTATCTCAAGTGATAGATTGGTTGTCATTCACACCCCTCAGACACAAATGGGTGTTAGAAACACAATAATTGAAGCCTCACAACCTACTGAAAATGACCATACAGATCAAGGTGTTAATGAGGAACAACAAGATAATATTGAACAACCTGTTGAACAATTTCTTGAGCAACAAGTTCCTCAAGAAAATGATGAGGCAACATTAAGAAGATCTACTAGAGTCAAAAGTTCAACAATTCCTAATGATTATGTAGTGTATTTGCAAGAAGTTGACTACAATATTAGAGCTACAAATGATCCTGAAACATATTCACAAGCCATGAGTTATATAGAATTGGACCTATGATATGATGTCATGAAAGATGAGATGGATTCTATGGCATCTAACAAAGTCTGGGATCTTGTTCAGTTGCCTAATGGTGTAAAATCTATTGGATGTAGATGGGTCTTTAAAACCAAGAAACAATCACAAGGTAACATTGAAAGACACAAGGCAAGACTTGTTGCCAAAGGGTTCACTTAGAGATAAGGAATCGACTATAGAGAGACTTTTTCTCTTGTATCTAAGAAAGATTCTTTCCGAGTAATTATGGAATTAGTGGCTCATTTTGATTTTGAGTTACATCAAATAGATATGAAAACAAAATTCCTTAATGGTCATCTGGAATAAAAGGTTTACATGAAACAACCAGAAGGATTCTCTTTTAAGGCCAGTGAGAACTTAGTTTACAAGCTTAATAAATCCATCTATGGATTAAAATAAAACTCCCGCCAATGGTATCTAAAATTTCATGATATCCACTTCATTCGGGTTTGAAGAAAACGTCATAGATCAATGTATATGCCAAAAGGTTAGTGGGAGTAAGATCTGTTTCCTTGTATTATACGTGGATGATATTTTGCTTGCAACTAACAATAAGGGTTTGCTATATGAAGTGAAACAATTTCTCTCAAACAACTTTGACATGAAGGATATGGGAGAGGCATCTTATGTCATTGGCATTAAGATCCATAGGGAAAGATCTTGAGGTATTTTGGGTTTGTCTCAAGAGACCTATATCAACAAAGTTTTAGAGAGGTTTAACATGAAGGATTGTTCACCAAGTGTAACTCCCATTGTGAAATGGTGATAAACTCAATTTGAGTCAATGCCCGAGAAATGATTTTGAGTGGGAACACATGAACAATATTCCATATGCTTCAGATATCGGAAGCCTTATGTATGCCCAAGTTTGCGCTAGACCTGACATTGCATATGTTGTTGGAGTTTTGGAAAGATATTAGAGTAATCCAGGTGTTGACCACTGGAAAGCTGCAAAGAAGGTAATGAAATATCTTCAAGGGACAAAAGATTACATGCTCATATATAGACGAACTGAATGTTTAGAGGTGATTGACTACTCCCATTCAGACTATGTTAGCTGCGTTGATTCACGAAAATCAACATATGGTTATATTTCTAAGGGTCCTGAACGTGTTTGGGCAGTTTGGCCAGCTTGGAGGAGTCAATTAGAACTTGTTAGAGCCATAAAACTGAGAAAAATCATGTTCAAAGTTGTAAAATTGATATTGGGTCCTCGGGTTGATGAATTGAGAGTTTAAAGTTAAGAATTTGGATTTTTAAGTGTCAAAAGTGGTTTGATACACCTAGTCTTGGATCTAGTAATCAAATGGATATTTGTTTTAACTTATAAACGTGTTTTCCCGTCAATACAAATGTGTAAAGAACCCCTTTAGTCATTAGAACAGGTTCTAAGTGCATCATAAGCCAATTTTCATGGTTGTTGTCAACTGGTATGGCGCCGCAGTGCCCCTGGTAGAGCCCTGGCGCCCCTGGATGCCGTAACGATTCACGTTGAGCGCTCCCGAGCGCCCCTGGGCATACCAACATGTTGTTGTTTTTGTTTTTTATAGAATTTGGGGTTCCGGATGTCCGTTTTGGACATTTATTAGGTCGTTTTGGACCCTTCTAAAGCTGTTAGTGATGGTTTCGAAGCTGATTTTCTTACCTAAATATGAGTATCCTTATGCCATGGATTGATTGATGTTGTGTGATTGAAAGAGTGTCTTGTATGTTTATATATATGGCTTGATTTTGCAGCATGATTGAGGGCATGTTGTATTGTGTGTGAATTATAGTTTGAAAGTATGTACATATAAAGGTTATGAGTTGTGTTGAATGTAACAAGTATGGTATGTTATGATTCAAAGAGGATTGTGATTTGATTTAGGTGAATTGAATAGTATTAAAGTAAGATCTCTAGGTGAGATCATTTAGTGTTTAGAATGAATATATGAGGCTTCTTCATGGGGGGTTATCCTTAATACTCTAATGGTCTTTCATTCTCACTTAGAGAGGATTGACGCATGTGGTTAGAGTAGTATGAGGTCCTAGTGATAGGTGCTACATGGAGGCCTATTCGCGGTAACGGACTTACACTTATGTGTGATAAGGTGAAACCCATTGGCAATGATTTTGCAAAGCAATAGAGGCCACCTAGTTGTGTCACAACATGATAGGATGTTCATTTGATTACTTGTATGATGACAATTTCTATCATATGTTATTGGATAACTTGTATTCTTTTGAAACCTAGCTTACCCTTACTCTTGTATGTGTTGTATGTGTTATGTTTTTCTCTTTGCGATGATAATCCACTTTGATGTGAGTGGAGGAGATGGGGCTTCCCTAGAACAGACGTTGGAGGAGACCAATGCTGTTACTCCTAGCTCTTAGGACTTTTAGTTACATCATGTATTTTTTGAAATACCTTAAACTTGTAAAATTTTAAATTCTACATATATTTTGGATGACTATATTTTAATATTGTCATATGTTACTCTAACTGTTTTCTCATATTATAATAACTTAATCATATTATATTATATGTTCTATATAATATTTGGGATGTTAAAATATATATATATATATATATATATATATATATATATTTATTTATTTCATACCTTTTCAACTAAAATTTTTCAAAATAAAATTATGAAAAAAAGTTAAAAAAGTTAATTATAATAATACAACTGTTATTTTAAACATTCTTTTGTAAACACCCCAAAGTCTAAGAAAACCCCATAAGATGGAACTGATAAGGCAAAGAAAGAAAACTTGAATTAAACCTTTTTATTTAGTAAGTCTATGATGTTTAATGTCTTCCTCTTATCTTTAATTTTTTTTTTATAAAGTCTATTCTTTAATTTATTTCATCTCTATCAAAAGTGCTTTAAAGTCACTCAGATTTTTCAGTAAAACTGTCCGACCGTACATCAATGATATGTGTAAGTCTGTCAGTCAATTATTGCTGTAAATTGAATAAATTTAATACACATGGCATCAAATGGGCTTTTAAAATTAAAAGAAAATGAGAAAGTATGCTTAGAATGATTGCTGAATTGCCTCCACAATTGGCATTGACCATGTACTACCATTCATTTTAGGAGAATATGTTAATAACCTTTTAGAAATTATTTTCCATTAAAAACATGATAATTAATTTTAGAATTATTTTTTATTGAAAAATAAAAAAAACAATATTGTACTTTTGGGATCATCTACAGTTGAAAAAGTTATACTTTAATTACTACCGGTTTCTTTCTGCTAGTTTTATAGATAGGATTCTTACAAGCAAAGCACTATAGTTTAAAAGGTTTTGGGTGTACTCTAAATAAATAGTAATAATAATAATACGAAGACATTGTAAATTACAGCAATAAAAAATAAATAATTATTACTGATTAATTTAGATAATAATTTATAAATTAAAAATTATTAGCTATTAAAATATTTTTCATTATAAATTAAAAATTATAATTAATTTATAAATTAATATCTAAATTTGTTCAACTAATATTAGTTATCAAAATTTTAACTATTCAAGGAATTGACCATTAAATTTAGTTAGAGACCATTTTGGTAACCAATTTAAAAATCAATTATAATTTTTATTCATAATAAAAATTAATTTTATTATTAATAATTTATTTTATAAATTAGTATCTAAATTAATTATTATAATTAATTATTTTTTATCATTAAAATGGATTATTATTTAGCGATTTTCTTATAATGAAATGTGTGCAAAACTTTAGATGATAATTTTTTTATAAAATAAAATATTTATTCATCTAAAGAGAGATAACCATAAATTATATTTTAATAAAAATATTTGTATTTATGGAGGAGCAGTAGTTGTGAAATTATATAACACATAATTAATATGAATTCATACGTAAATCATTTATAATATATATTTTTTTATGGTTATATCTAAAGTAATGTGTGAAGTAAGATTATTAATATTCAATAAAAAAATCATTTTATGATGCATCAATACTTTAATTTAGATTACTTATTTATTTGTTGTTTGGTAGGAGTTTGTCTCTCTTAATCATTAGTGTGTGTTTTGTTTGAAATACAAGAAAATACTAAAGGGGAGCCTTTGAATAGGGTTTTAAATTTTTTTTTTCAATTTAACGTTTAATAATTATTGTAAAGGTTTGATTTGCAACAGTGAAGGTAGGTTTGATCTACCATTTTTGAAAGAGTTTTGTTAGATAAAGAGTTGACTTTCATGTAAATTTCGTAGTCTTTTTAGGTAGATAATCAAACTCAGGTCTATGTTATAAAACTATTATGTCTTATCAAAGCTTTTTCAAAAAGAGCTAAAAGCTTTAAAGAAACATTTTTGGAATGTCTTTTTATCTCTTAACGTCTTTATCCTTTTTGTGCATGGATTTGAGTGAAGGTCTTATACTTCATGATCTCCACATATAAAAAGGACAATACATAGAAGCAAAGAAACACTTTTTCGTACATGTATTAAATGTTTTAAACATTGATAAATGTTAAGGCATATTGTGTGTTTAAAATATATTGGTACATGTCAGCTCATTTGATAGAGGCATCGTTTAGAAAGCAAGACGTTTAACATATGATCTTTTGATGATATAAATGTTAAATGCTTAAAATTGTTTAGTTTTATTATATCATTTAGTAAGCTTTTTCTAGATACTTATTTATTCAACACTGATTAAATATAAGACTTTAAATATCAATGTTTTATACAGTGTACGTTTAGACATTTCCTTTTGTAAGATGTTGTTTGTTGAACATTGTGTGTTAGACATTGTATGCTGGAAAACGCTATTTTCATAAAACATTATGTAAATGCTATTTTCATTCAACGTTTGTTTGTATAGATAAACACTTATTTCGTTTAACGTTGTTTTTAGTAAACAAGTCATTTAGACGCTTTATTCAATGAACAATATTTTTTAAGTGTTGTATATTAAACTTCAAAACATGAGTTGTAAGATAATCTAGTCTCTTTAGACGATAATGTCTTAACATTGTTAGACGTTCATTGGATGAACTAAACCATTTTTAATTGTGAACGTTTTGGTAGGGATTCTTTTAGAACTATTTCTCAGCCAATTGTTTATTAGATAGTAGGGGTTCGAGTAGAACTCTTCCTTAACCATTCATGTATGCTCCATTGGTAGGGGTACGATAAGGGTTCAACGGGTGAACTCGACTTTCACCGATAGATTCAAGGAGTTTCGCTTGAGAAGATACATTGATACAAGTGCTTGGAAAATTTCTCATTTTATTGATTTGGTCACCTCGTTAAAACCTTCCTAACCAAAACCCTCCCTGGGAAAAAATGTCGGTGGTAGGAAAGAGTGTGTCATTTGGTTATTTATTCGTTTTAATTTTTAATTTTTTACTTTTTTAACGCAAATTCATTTAATTTAGTTTGTATTTTTGTAGTCCTTAGTTATTTTTAAATTGTAGCAAAGTCCTTGTCTTGTTTTGATTAAGAATTTCTTCAAGAAATATTTGAGATTAGTTGGAGAATACTCTCTAGCTAGGAAAGACTTAGTTCTTAAGTTTTCTGTTGTGATACAACTCTCTTTCTTGAGTGGAACTGACAACATCTTACTTATTTCTTTCTTAAAATCTTTCTCCAGAGCAAGAACAAGAAAAAGGAAAAAAAAAAGTTTGCAATTTGGACGTTTTATTGAGGGAGCATGTTCAACATCTAAAGCCATTATAGAAACCATACCACCTTCATCTCCTTCATTCATAAACATATCTTCTGATCCTTCACCTGACCCAGACCCAAACATAATCGCTAAGAGAACCATAAGGCAATTAGCCACATCTACTAGTACATCGTAAACACAAACATAGAATATCCAAATAAGGAATGTGAGCTTAAAATTGATCTACTAAATGCCTTGCGAAAATTCATTGGGTTGCTATGGGAGAATCCACATAAACACTTGAGACATTCCCATATGCTATGTGAAAAGATCTCCCAGAATCACATTATAAAACCTGAAAATGAGAGCTCACTCTTTAACTCTTCAAGGAGTAGCTCAGGATTGGTGGTACTATCTTTCAACAAGAATCATCAACTAAAAAACTATGAAATGACTTTTTCTTGAGAAATATTTCCTTACATCACGAGTGGCTGTCATTCGTAGAGAGATTCTTAGCATTAAACAATGAGATAGAGAAACCCTTAGTAAGTATTAAGAGAGATTCAACAAACTCTATACTTCTTGTCCTCAACATAAAATACAAGAACAAGCCCTTATTGAGTACTTTTATGAAGGCTTGAATTTGTCAGATAGGCAGTGGTTAGACGCTGCAAGCGAAGGATATTCCCTAGACAAACTGCCACAAGATGCTAGAGAGTTGATAGAAAGAAAGGCATCAAATAGCAGTTTGAAATAAAAGCAAATTTATTAAAGGGAGTTCTCAAAATGGAAACCTGTGGAGCAAACAAACAGAAGATAAATAAAAGAATAGATAGGCTAGAGAGAAATCTTGATGAGATTGTAAGCTTGTTTAAAACTTCAACTCCACTAGTTTCCAGGATATCTAAAATTTTTACTTCAACCGACAATTATATTCATGTATGTCCCGCTTATAAAAAACTATCGTGGAGGAACCATTTCAAACTTTTGTTGCAAACATGTTTAAAGGTAATATACCATCTCAAAAAAATTACAACTTATCCTTAAATAGGTATGATCCAAGTTTAAGGAATCATCCAAATATAAAATGGGCAAATCAAGTGTGACACTAACAAAATCATATCAGGGAACAAAATAAATTGTTTCCCCGCACTTAATCCATGCATTGTCCTCAATGTATGCAATATATATATATAATGCAAAGAAAAAGTATGAAGGGACATACCTTCTTCAAGGTGGAAGAAATGTTGTAGTCAAATTCATCCCTTCCATTATCTTATTTAGCATGTCGTTGACACTATCAAATTATTACTACTTAACTAAGGCAACTTCAGTATGACTAAATTAATAGTTAGCATACACTCAGTGGAGTGTAATTATTGAAGAGGGGGCCCTCCGACCTATTTCGCCCCCGGAAGATGTCTTATTTGTCTCCTTTCTTCTCTCCTCTATATTATTCCCCTTTCAGAGAGGTAGAGAAAATACAACATCACATAATGTCAATTATGGTGTACAACGCCATCTGGTTCATGAAGATCCGGATGTGCTTATATGGGTCTATAATTCCTTCATACGTGTTGAAAACTGACATTCTCCAATTATGGGGTAAAGGGGCCTCCATGATCCATGCAATGGATAACAACATATCGGTTGTGTTCGCAGTTGTGATTTAGTGGTGATGTTGTTTGCTCACACCGAAAATGCTTGCCTAGACCGTTCGGTCAAGTTCCTCATTTAGATGGTCCTTAAAGAGTCGATGTGGATGGCACATAGCCTTTATCACCCTTCATTTGCTGAATGATCACATTCTCTGCGCGTAGTTCCTTTATCTCTTCCTTGTACTTCCTCTGCATCTGATCCATTTACCATTGCATCTTCCTCATCATTTCCATAGGATCCATCTGGTTGCTAACAATTTTATTTTGTGCTTGGTTGCTTACTGTGTTCCTTGTGATCACCATGTAGGCTTTAAAATTTTATGCTCGGTTTCACAGTGAGTGCCAAAATGTTTTATTTATATAGGGTTGTTAAGACAAGATTGTCTAGTGAGACAAGATTGTCTAGTGAGACTAGACTGTCTAGCATATCAGGTTTTGAAATTTAACATACAATACTTAACAAAATAATGTTTGTTGAGTAAAGCATTTAAATGATGTGTTTACTGAAAACAACGTTGAATGAAAATAACACTTGTAACGTTTTATGAAAATAGTGTTTTCTAATATATATCGTCTAGAAGACAATGTTTAAACAAACAGTGTCTAACAAAGGGAAGTGTTTAAGTGTATGTTTTATAAAACACTGAAGCTTAAGATCTTATATTCGAACAATGTTGAACAAATAAGAATTTAAAGAAAAGAATCGTTTAGGAAAAACTTGTTAAATGATATAATAAAACTTTAACAATTTTATAAAATAAGCGTTTAATATTTTTCATCGTCCGAAAATCATATATCAAACAATTTACTTCCTAAATGATGCTTCCATAAACTGAAGAATTAGTGTTGATTTTGATAATCACCAATTGATCTCCTCCAAACTAAAACAATAAGTTAAGACAGTTCAATTAACGTGTACTTGTGTACTTGTGGATATATAGAGAATCCAAGATTAAAATAAATACATGAAAAAAAATGCTTATATTATTTTAAAAACAAAACACGAACAAAGTTACCCTAAAGAAGTTTTGTCAAGTTCGAATTAAAAAATAAATAAACCGATGGATTTAAAGAAAATTGTGTACTATACTTTAATTTATAATAATACTTTCCATACTATAATTTTTTTTAAATTAATTATGTACTTTTTAAATAGTTAGGCACTAATAATGCAACTCTTGACATGGTAAGTCCCACTCTAGTTCGAATTCAAAATGAATAAATTATTGATAGATCAACTTACTTATTTTGAATTTATTGAAGAGTTTTAAAGATATAACAAAATTATTGAACCTAGAAATTGAACCCAAGACTCTTAGGATTCTAAACCGAACAACAAAAACTAATATTTTGTTAATATTTATAGGATAAAATATATTATTTAATATAATAAATATTAATATATTTTATTTTAATACATAAAATAATTTTAATTTTAGTACAAATATTTTTATTTTACTAATTTCATTTAAATATTTGTTGAGATAATTAAACACACGTCTATGTTTTACAATTACTATGTATATTTATTAAAAAATTAAGAGTTAAATATGATTTTAGTCTCTAAACTATCAAACGATTTTGAGTTTCGTCCCTCTTCGAAAGGTTTGTTCATTTTAGTCCTCTTAATTTTGAAACTCTAATGTTTAGTCCTTAAAATTGAACGACGTTAATTTTTTTTTGATGTGGCAAACGCGAGTCCACATGGGATGCAGCTTCCCTGATGAGTGTATGCCACGTTTCTCCTTTTTTTTTCTTTTTTACTACTCTTTAACGGAGCAGCAGCATCCACCGCCTCCGACATCGTTATTTCCTAAAGCAGCCTCCTATCGGTAAAAGAAATTCACTCCGACCAGACAACACCGTCATCAAATGAAATTAAGTATGTGCCACGTTTTCTCTCAACACCTGCTTCCCTAGCATAGATCTCTCCAAGAAGCTCCATAGATCGGGGCTCTCCCTTCTCCACAGCCTTCAAAAGCCACGACAACGCCTTAGAATGATCACGCCTCAATCCCCTAAGGCCAAAGTAGTAAAAGAGGCCAACTTTGTACATGGGAACAACATTCCCCTTCTAGGCTTGATACTACAGTATCTGAAAGTCCTCATCCTCTTCCCTCTTAGATTTTCTCAGAGCCTCCTTGTTTTCCTCAACCCCATTGTGGAACCTAACTGGTTCAATCACAGGAGAATCTTTCGAAATCAGAAAATTATTCACTACCACTTCAGCTAATTCAACATACAGATTAACAGTTTTGTCAAACATTTGTACCAATGGTGATGCAATTTATCACATTATTCACAAAGATCGTAGAGAGAAATGAAGCACGAATCAGAAAGGGGAAAAGAAAGGAAAAAGAAGGAGGAGAAGTCACACTCACGTCTTAACACATGTACTTATAAGCCAAAGCCATCTTGGCTGCATGTTGCCGCGCTCGACGACGAAGTGATGATACAAAAACGCCTTCCCTTGCTTTGCTCTCTCAAAAGTCTCATTTCCCACAAAAACGCTAGAACAGATTGCACGATGGGATGACCGGTCTTGGCTACGACAGTGATCTCTGCAGTGCCGTCCTCAATGAGGGCGGAGTTACTAGACATGACCTTTTCGACGGTAGAGTAGTAGGCGTCGTCGGATTCCGAGAGAGGCTAGGGTCTCCAAAGGGAGGCTCAAAGATGGGGCGCCATGAACCAGGGTCGAGGTCTTCCTCGGATTTGTGGGTGTCTCCATCGTCGAGCTCATCCCATTAGGCGGAGGAATCAGGTTCGGGGCCAGGGTCGTCCTTGAAGTCTTCCTGAGAGAGCACGAGCACGAACTTAATTTCATTTGAAAAAAGAAAAGACAAAAGAAAAGCAATGTGATACATAGTAACGAGGGAAGTGGCGTGGCTCGTCGTTTGCCACATCAAAGAAAACTTAACGTCGTTCAATTTTAAGGACTAAACATAAAAGTTTCAAAATTAAAAGGACTAAAATGAACAAACCTTTCGAAGAGGGACGAAACCCAAAATCGCTTGATAGTTTAGGGACTAAAAACATATTATTAATATTAAAGTCTTTTTATCCACTAGTGCAAAAACATCATATAACGTCACATGTTCAACATCCAACCACTAAATAGCCAATGTTAAAAATGACCGGTGGCATTTATGTAAATAAATACAATTATTAAACGTCGTTTAGAATTGTAATTCGACGTAAAAGGATATAAAACGTCGAATGCCCCAGCATTAGACGTCAAAAGGTTAGTGAATTCAATAAAAATTTGAGCCAATTTTGAATTGTATCTTTGAAGTAGGATTTTTTATCTTCTTTTTTCTCTCAAAAATGGAAATTTAGGGAAGTGCTTTATAAACATATGCATAAAAAGAACGAAAATATTTCATTTAGGGAGATTGAAAATTCATTCACTTTATCTTAGCGCACGAGGCCATCTTCTCTTCTCAAACTTTTCTCAAACGAAGTTTGATGACCATCACATGTAATCTTTCTTTCATTTGATACAAATGCTTGTTAATTAAGTACTTTATATATGATTTTCGTTTGTTTTGAGTAGTTATTTTCGTGCCCTTGTCCTTCATAGGCGCATTATGCTTTCTCTCACTGGTGACGATACTTTATTCCGATGAACACACCTTTTGAAGGTTAATTTTCGTTTTCATTTTGAAGAACTTATTTGTTAAACTTGTTTGTTGTTGTTTTTTTGTTGAACTTGTTTCTTGTTGTTGTTTGGTTGAACTTGTTTCTTGTTGTTGTTTGATTAAACTTGTTTGTTGTTGGTTATTGTTGTTTATTGTTAATACTACACTACACGTTCATAGTTCATGCTTTATAAAATACCAAAAATTAAAATTTGTTGTTTTTTTACTTTTTAGGTCTCGTAGAGTTGTAAAAAAGGATCACAATTAATTAAATAAAAACAAAAAGAAAATTGATTAACGTCGTAAATTGACAAAATTTGATGTGAAGTTAATGTCATATATTGACAAAATTAGACCTTAATTTAAGGTCAAATTTTTTAAATTCGATGTCTATTTAACATCTCCTGATATGACGTTGTTCGCGAATTCATAGTTAAAAACCTAAAATATTCGACGTTGTATGCGATTTTTTAAGTAGTATCTTTTACTTCTTGATTTATATATTTAAAATTCGTATTTCATTTTTAAGATTAATTTCATATTAGATATTCCCTAATAAACATATATAATAATTATTGAATATTAACTATTAATGAACTTTAAATAACATTAAGATAAGAAAAACTATTAAATTAAGAATATAGCTTTTCATTTTTTTATTATACTAAAACCAATAATATATATCAAATTTATTACAACGAACTAGCTATTTATAAATATTATTTTAATCGTAAGTTTATCCTTATTTAATTTTATAATTTTATAATTTACGTGTATATGATTTTTATATCAAAGGTGAGATTCAATCTGTTTTATATATGTTGTTTTTCAGTCCGGATTATTATGATGATAAAAAAAAAACGTGGAGTAAAAGTCATGATGTTATTAACTTCTGTGACAGAAAACAGTTATTAGCAACAAACAACGACGACCAGGAAGAGTGTCAGTGCATGCAATGTTTTACTGTCACAGTGAAGCACGACGATGGAGTCTAGATGAACTTGTTGATGACGAATTTGGCGAGATCTATACCTCCAGTGCTGATGCCATCTGAAAGCTTGGAAGCAAAAGACCAAGAGAGCACGTCGTGGGTTTCGGTTGACCCGTCAAGCAACCCTGTGGTGGCAGAGAACCCAATGGTCACCCACTCCGGAAGAACGCTCTTCAGGTCCACTCTCTCAGACACGATGTAGCTCGCTCTCCGAGAAGGGTGAACCAGAGAGGCCACCAAGAGCTGCGTCGAGGCGTCGTACGTGATCAGAATCTCCGCGTTTTGCCCGTTCGCCAAACCCCACGATGCCCATCTGATAGACTCGATGGAGTTCACGTCGATGCCAATGTGACGGGGTTCAGGGTCCCACCTAGGGTTCGAGTAGGTGTCGAACTCCACAGCCACAGTCTGGTAGGAGCTGTCGTAGGTGGCGTTGTCGAAAAGACCCAGATAACCGTCGTTGGATTTGGGCTCAGACCCGACGGGTACGAGAGCAAATGCAAGCCCATCGGCGGCGCTTGATTTGTTGGGAGCGAAGATGTTGAAAGTGAAGGAAGTGGCGAAGCTGGCGACGCTGCCGGTGGTGCTGTCCCAGATTTGGATGGGGGCGGAGTAGAAGGCGCGGCCAAGAGATGACGGCGTGGGTTTGCCGTTGCCTTTAACTTTGGTTAATCGTAAGCGGCCGGCGGATGAGACGGTGGCGTCTCCTTGGAGGATAAGGTTGGATGAGTCGAAGGATTGGTAGTTGAAGGAGAATTCGTTGGTTGAGTTTGCTTGGGTGAGAAGCACCAGGAAGAGGGCTACGGAGAGAGAGAGGATAATGGAGAATTTGGAGGAAGCCATGGCTGTCTGTAAGGTCTTACAGTGATGGATGTTGATGATGCATAAGGATGAGTCTGTGTTGTGTATTTATAGAACAAAAACAGGACTCTCCAGATTCACACTATTCAAAACTTTCAAACCACGCATTCATTGTCTCCTGCTTTCTTATTATATTAGACATGTGTTTTTTTTATTTTTATATTTTATTTCTTATTTATTTTTATATGTTAAAAAATGTATGGTTTTCTAGTTAACTTAAAATGATATATGATTTTATTGTTTCAATTAAAAATATGTTAGATAACGTCGTCATTTTTTCATGTTATCACTTACGACTACTATCATTGTTATTAAGTTATGGGTCCCGTTATTTTGACATCCAATTTTTGACACATATTTGACATTGTCACGTGTCAACGTCTTATTGGGTCGTTTTCTTTTTTTTTTAAAAAAAAATTTGGCCTGCAAAATGGAAAGCTTTTCAGACAATTTGGATTCCAATTGTACCCCTCAGCTGTTTCATTAGTTTTGTGTGACAGATTACCTCTCTCTCACATTTGCTCGTCTCCCATCGTTCTCTTCCTTGGTCTCCGCGGCTCTACCGATGTTTTCGTGCTCTCTAGTGCTCTCCGGTGCTCTCTAGTGCCTTATTGTTGTGATCTGAAATGGCAAGTTCCGGAATGGACCTTCGTTGGACCAAGGTAAATGCCTTCTCCCGTTGTAGGTTTGGGTATTTGGTTTTAGGTTTGGGTATTGGGGTTCTTGCAGACGTTATGGGTTTTTGTTATTTGATTTGGTGTTTTCATTTGTGTTATTTTCTTTTGGATAGTTGACCGTGCGTCATTCATTTTCAACTATGTATGTTTGCACTCTCAATGAACGGTTGACAGAGGAGCAACGGGAAGACTCCATTTCGAAGACTCCATTTGGAAGTCATTTTGAATACTCCATTTGGTTGATCATTTCGAAGACTCCATTTCGAAGAAAGAAATTGCTTAAAAAAAACGCAGGGAGAGTTTGATGCGCATTGCAGAGGATCAGAAATCTTTAATTGAAGAACTTAAAAGGGAGGTGAATGTTTTATAGGCAGAGTTGGAGGCAAAGAAGGCTAGAAGAACACCTAAAAGGTCAACTACAGATGATGGTGTTCAAAGTGCTGGACGTCCACAAGCATTTAGTGACGATGCATTTGTTTCACCTGTTGGAGTGTCGACCGAGGAAGCGGGTGGAATGTGCAACAATGAAGAAGGTGCAATGTCGCCAAATGCACCGGGTGGAATGTCCGACAACCAATCACAACTGAAGACTTATGTTAGGATTGGTTCAAGAAGGCAATTTAAGAGCCAAGCACTTAGGACACCATACACAGGAAATGTAGTAGTTAGAAAGAAAAATGATTAATTATTGTATTAGACTTGAGTGTTAGGACAAGAAAAAGATGGTGTAATTAAACCTACTATTTGGTTCAATATATAGAACATTCATGTTTGGTTTAATACATTTATGTAACTGCAAATAAAATGGGTGTTTTATTGAAGTGCTTTATAATTTGATTTCCAAGTGATAATGTATGTGGAAAAAAATGAATTAATGGTTGTGATTTGATGTATATAGTTGAATTGGTGAAGATAATGGTGGTAAAGAGTGGAATGTAATCGTTTACAATGGGACCACAACTTCAGTTCTGGTACATCTGCTGTGAAATTGTGCTTTGTAATCGACTACAAGCAGTTTGTAATCGTTTACACGAGTCTGAATAGGGATTTGGACATCATGTTCAACTGAAGGAGCCACCAGTTATAACGTGGGCGGCCACAATGTGTTTTTAACCAAATCCAATGGTTTAAATTGTGTTTTTTGGTTCTGGAGTGAGGAGAGGCTTGAACCTAATGTTCTGGGTCCCCCATCATGTATGAAGGGACCACCCATGTTGAGAACCTTGAGTCAAGTGAAGTTGTACTGTGTATGCTGTGAAATTGTGCTTTGTAATCGATTACAAGCAGTTTGTAATCGTTTACACGAGTCTGAACAGGGATTTGGACATCCTGTTCAACTGAAGGAGCCACCAGTTATAACGTGGGGGACCACAGTGTGTTTTTAACCAAATCCAATGGTTTAAATTGTGTTTTTTGGTTCTGGATTGAGGGAGAGGCTTGACCTTAATGTTCTGGGTCCCCCATCATGTATGGAGGGACCACCCATGTTGAGAACCTTGAGTCAAGTGAAGTTGTACTGTGTATGCTGTGAAATTGTGCTTTGTAATGGATTACAAACAGCTTGTAATCGTTTACATGAGTCTGAACAGGGATTTGGACATCATGTTCAACTAAAGGAGCCACCAGTTATAACGTGGGGGACCACAATGTGCTTTTAACCAAATCCAATGTTTTAAATTGTGTTTTTTGGTTCTGGAGTGAGGAGAGGCTTGAACCTAATGTTCTAGGTCCCCATCATGTATGGAGGGACCACCCATGTTGAGAACCTTCATGTTGAGAACCTTGAGTCAAGTGAAGATGTTCTGTGTATGCTGTGAAATTGTGCGTTGTAATCGATTACAAGCAGTTCGTAATCGTTTACACGAGTCTGAACAGGGATTTGGACATCCTGTTCAACTGAAGGAGCCACCAATTATAACGTAGGGGACCACAATGGACCACAGATCAATATTAGTGTTCATTGACTGATAATTAGTTCATTTATTTGTAGTTGGTTGTATATTAATGAAATATAATACGCGAAACATTCATTACAACCCTCTTGTAAACGATTACAAGAGTGTTTTTTGCTGTAGAGATTTCACTGAACTTCACCAAGGTTCATGTCATCACCATGGGTGGACCCCCTCTACATCATGGGGTTTCCCAAGCATCACATCCAACCCTAGACACACACTTATACCAAAAACTAGTCAACTTATCTTCAAAAACATCCAAAATCACCTCTGGTCCCCCAAGTTACCACATGTGGTTCCTTCAGTGCAACAGGATGTCCAAAACGGACAAAAGGCTCGCGTAAACGATTACAAGCCTCTTGTAAACGATTACAAGAGTGTTTTTTGCTGCAGAGATTGCAGTACTTGGCCTTAATTACTATGGAACTTTCATACATTGCACATAACAAAAACCTGGACATCAATCATCATTCAACAATCATCTCTACATTGCACATAAGCATTCTTTAAATCAATCATCTTATTGAAATAACAATTTGTACAATGTCTTGAAATATATAAAACAATCTTATTCCAATAAGAAGATGTACAATGTCTTCATATATATAAAACGAGAACTAAATTGTCTTCATATACAAAGTACACTGTCAAAACAAACTAAACTAGACTACATTATTACACTGCACAACTACCCTACAACAATCCATAGAGGTCTAGCGCATCCAGTACTCTTATGTTCTCGTCGTCCAGGATCCATTCAGTTACATATCGCTTTCTGATTGCAAGTAATGCCTCCTGAAATGAAAATATTGTACTTGTCATATCAACCAAATCATCAAAAAATGAAGAAAATCATATTCTTCCTTACGTTCGAGTATTGTGGCATGCTTATGCCATTGAAAATTTCACGAATTTTAAATAGCTTCTTCATTCAAAATTGGAATTTCACGAATTTTAAATAGTTCATTCTTCAAAAAAGCTAGCCTTGAATTCAAGGCCATCATTTCTTCATTATTTTTCTTCAATATCTCATCAAGGTTTGCTTCGAAGGTGCCATCATCGGAGCTATCATCATCAGCTTCCTCAACTCTACATCGTTTTGGCATTTGCGCTACACCTATCCCTCCATCAAATAGCTCAAAAGCAGCTTTGATTTCGGGCATGTCACGGACACGCTCGCCAACATACCACTCCAACTCAAACTACAAACATGCAAACAAATTAAACAGTGCATTCAAATCATCAATATTTATACAAAACTTACATCAAATACTTACTTCTCCAGTCCGAAAAATATCATCAATATTATCATATGACCGTGCCTTATAGCGGAACCAACGCAGCATGCGAGGGAAATCCCTATGAATTCGATTACCATCCAAGGAAAATCTCTCTACCGCCCAAGCCTACAATATCAAAAAAAAATTCAGTCACACATATATCAAGTTATCTACAAGGTTTTTATGTACACAACTGGCCCAATCATATAAACACAAACTATCTAGGTCATCTAACACTTTTAAAGGCATGTTAGCGATAATCTTAGACTTCATAGGAAAGAAAAAAACAACCAAACACACAAATATATACAACCTACAAACAACATCAACGTCTATGTTTTCGTCCAAGACAATGACATTAAACATGTCAACCAAATCCTTCAAAGTTGTGTTTTTTTATTAAACATCTCTCCAACCAAACCAACTATACATTCATCAAATGAGATTTCTAAACCACTTATGTCTAAACCAGTGGTCATGAAAACATCTAAAACAGTAAATGGAACCAACTGGTGACTGACCCTAAAGCTAACATCATGTCCAGCCCACCGACATACCATAATTTTCAATAATTCACAGTTAATCTCCAAAGCCTTATGCAACTGCAAACACCAACGAAACGGTGTCATACCAATTCGTTCCACATGCACTTTTCTCAATAACCCATTCATTTCAATAATGACAGATGAATCCACAGACATTCGAACCCGCCACTACAAAACATTAAAAATAAATTTTGATTACTTACCATAAAAAATCACAACTATAACTAATACCTAAACTTTAACTTACCTTTGGGTTACCGGACGCCATTTCAACTGCACAATAAATCAATGGTACATTAGGGTTCACAACACACAAATACCTAAGATCAAACAACAATAAACTACGGCTCCACCCAAAACAAGAAACAGAGCCACATCTCAAAACACACACAAAACGCCAAACGCGAAAGAAAACGTAAAAGGGAACACACCCAAAACGCCAAACGCCAAACACACCCAAAACGCTAAAGAGAACTTACCGGTACACAGTCGATGAGCAAAACCACCCCAATGGAGAGACGAAGGATGCGTAGAATGGGAAAGACGCGAATGAGCGAATGGGGCAGGCGAATGGAGAGAGGCCGAATGGGAGAAGCGAATGGGAGGGCGAATGGGAGAGATGCGAATGGGAGAATGGGAGAGAAGAACAATGCTCAGAACGAAACTGAAAGAAGATGAAAAATGAAACCGCCAAATTCAATTTTCATACCATCAGAATTCCAATTCTACCCTTCTGTGCTTTTTCAAATGGAATTGTTTAATGAGCTTTAGCCATCCAATACAAATTTGACACGTGGGCCAGTGTCAAATTTGTGTCAAAAGATGGTGTTAAACAAACATTTTCGTTAAATTATTTGTCGTTTTACATCACTATATTATTCATTTAAAAAACAAAATGACGTAACAATATAATGATCACATCACCCAATTAATAAAAAAAAATTAAATAATAAATAAATACTCAAAATCATAATTTTAGTGTGAGTAAGAAAATATAATTTTGACAAAGAAAAATGAGTCTAAAAAAAATCATAATTTACTCAAAATCATTAGAGGCGTTATAATATTTACAATGTGAAATGCTACATACAAAAAAAGTGAAAAAGAGTAAATTGTACTCAACGGGAGAAGAACGTGAATGGTTCCATAAATGTCATATATCTCACAAAGGTCAATTACTACCTTCTCATTGATCAACTTCATTGAAATCCATCCATGACACATTTTACTACAGGAATCAAAAATTTAAAAACATCAATTTAAACCAAAATCACATCAATTTAAAAGCAAAAAAATAGATCCAACTAATTTAAATTCTCTAAATGTAGTCAAACTTAACATTCAACATCAATCATTAATCCACATACTAAAATTACACTTGAAACAAAACAAAAATCTTCACGAATACTTTATCAACTTAAAACTAAATCAATAACAACCATCTTACTTATCTAACCTAGGATTTACCATGATATACATTTCACTCTTCAAGCTAAACACTATGAAGAAATAGAAGAATGAATAATGTTTTAACTTATTTCTGGAAAATCTAATTCAAAAGCTAAACACAAACATAAAGTAGTAGAGATTATTAGATTATACATGCAATAAAAAAAATTTAATCCATGTTATCTTTCTAAGATCTTGAATGTGAATTTATAGACATATAACAAGATTCTAACAATGACTTTAAGAGTTCTCGTTGGTTGGAATGAAACGAAGTTTAAAAAATACTAATTTTATTTATAAGATTAACATAGAGAATTAACTTATATTTTTATTGAAGTAATACTATTCTCAAACATATAATAACAATATAGATAATAATAATAATAAAATAATTTCCAAATTTTCTATATTAGTTATTATATAATGATATGGTCCAAATTATGTTTAACTGTTCGGTAAAAAAAATGTTTAATAAATCTTATTGAGTTGTGCTTTTTAATTTAATATGTTCATTGAGTCTGATAAAAAAACACCTTGCTATATTACAATAAAAACAAAAAATTTTGTGATCTGAAAAACAAAATTACTCAAATCAAAATTTGATCGTTTTAAATTGATTGTGACTTTATTCTAAGGCTAAAAAAAAGAAAAATCACTATTATATATATATATATATATATATATATATAATAAGTATGTTTATATAATCCTATAACTTAAGATATTTAAAATATTTATTTTAAATCCTTTCAACAATTCTCAATAGTGAAAAGTTATTCTTTTCATAATTTTATTTTAAAAAATAATAATAAATATAATAAACTCTAATAGATCGATCTGCATTGTTGACATAGGAATCCTCCAAAAATGTTATCATGACAAAATGGGTTCTCTTTTTCTTACCTATTTTTCCTTTTCTCTTGCGATTTAATTAGGTCAAATTTTCTTTATATATTGTGTCTTTCGTTTCACATAAATAGATATGTAGTGCAGTTTACTTTAAATGGTAAACTTATTTTAATAATCTTATTTATTAAACTTAACTCACTTTTGATTCCTATCATTTCTCGAATGCGTTATTTCAGTCCTTATGAAATTATAATCTCAGAGATTTGATGTTCCAATCCTTTAAAATTAAATAATTTAATCAAATATTAGTATCTTACATAATTGTTTACAGAAAATTTTGAAAGCTTTTAAATAATAATAATATTAATTATTGATTTCATAAAATATTAATAGTAAACAATATGCTAACTTTTTTTAAGAACTGAGTTATATATTATCAGTCGATTAAAATTATTTAATTAAAAAAAGATAAATTCGTAATTTAAATTAAATTATAAAATGAATAATAAATTTAAGTAATTACAAAAGTGGTAGGAGGAACTTTCTATAATTGTATTTTTCAAGACACTTACCTGTAAGATTGACATTTTAATAAATTTTTTAACAATTTTTTAACCATAAATTATGTGTCAGAATTTGATTGGTTTGTATATTTGAAACAGACATTACCAAATAAACGATTGTAAAAAATTGTTTAAAAAGTTGTTAAAAAAAAGTTCCTTTCAAAGCTGAAGTGAAATAAATTTTGAAGGGAAAAATTGTTTAATAAAGAGAGTGAGACGTAAGTTTTGATGGATAATACAAATATATTAAAAGTAGACGGTACGTCGCATCTCTTTTATAAAGTTGTGGAGCTGGTAGCCACGTTCAAAACGAGGGGTCATGATTTTTTTATCTTTAATAAATTTCGAATAAGATAATGTGCATTTTTTTTAAAGTTGTATGCTTCTCTTGATTTTAATATTTTATTTATGAAAAATATTTTCGAAACAATATCAGCAATTGCAATCACTCAAAATTGTAAACACTGTGATGATAATTTTAGTTCTAGTAGGTATAAGTTGGACAGGATTTTTAATTTTTAAAATAACAAACAATCTTACTCAACCTCTAAATACATAAAAGCTTAAGATAATTAAATTAAATTTATGAAATTATCTTTAAATATTATATATATATATATATATAAAATAAATTTTAAGTCTAATTCAATATAAAAAAAATTGATCTGTAATATGAAGTTTGTATTCATTTATATATTTGGTAGAAGTCAATTTTGTGGGTTAAATTAAATTTAAAATTTATTTTTTAATATGACATCAAAATTATAAATTAAAACGAAATTTGTATTTGTTAGACATATCATTTTATTTGTTGTTGGATTGTTATCAAATCACTCATTAATATATAATCTCACATATAAAATTATATATCTTAAGGATATGTGTTGGAAGTTTCATAACAATTAAAAATAAACTCAATTTATAATATATATATATATATATATATATATATATATAAACTTTATCTTACAATTCTTTTTATAAAATTAAATTAGATTTAAACTCAAATTTATTATTATTTATTATTATATATATATATATATATATATATATATGTATGTATAATCTTATTTAATAGTTTTATAAGATAAACTTAAAAGTGTATTTTTGTAAGAATATTTAAATAAAAGGATATTTATTTACTCTAATTTTTATATTCGTAAATGAAAGGCACAATGAATTTTTAAGCTACACATGCTTACACGCACATAATTTTTTTTTTTTATGTGGAGATCCTTTGTAGTTTCATTTTCAAATGCTGAAGATACGGATGGATTTGATGTTTGCTTACATGAAAAGTAGTGGAGGTTAGTTGGCCACGAGAAACACGTGATATTTACGAATTTTTGTTTTTAACCGATAATTATGAAATAAAATTATTTTAATAACTAATTATTATGATTAATATAAATATCATTAATTTTTATCCAAGTAACTAGGCTTGTTTGAAGGATTAAAAAGTTTATTTCCATTAATTTTAAGAACAGTTAAAATTTATTTTTGGTTTATATGAATGTAAGAACGATAGTTGGAGAAATAATGTTCATTTACATTCATATGGAAGTATTGGTTAAGAAAATTGATTTTCGAGTGAACCTTTTATTCATTTATGAGTGATGATTTGTGTAAGAATTTGAAGTCATAGTCATTAATTACGAGAGTTTTTGCAACCAAATTATTTTTCATTATTATTGAAATGATTTATTTATGTTCCTTTATATTTTCTTCAAAGCTTGATCTGGTACAGCTCCATCATGTTTGTATGTCGTCTGACTATGTCGTATAAAATCATAGTACAATTATGTGTTTTTTCTCTTCAACTCGTCGTTTACAATATTATTTTCATTTACATCTTTTAACATTGGAATGATTCCGTCACTGCTCATTGTCGACAAAATTTTTAACTTTTAATGGTAACTTCATTTTTTTTTAATTTTTAATGTTTTTAAGTTTCATAAAAATCCATTATATATATATAGATAATGGATTTGTGTAGACGTAGGAAAATGTGGTCTACATTTATTATTGTTGGGATGGGAGATGCAGCTAGCAGTAGCAGTGGGTACAGCACCTCATTCACTGTGTTCAGGGAAAAGATGTGACTCTCTTCATGACTTTTCTTGAAAGTGCCAACATAATAGTAGTGGAATAATTTATAGGATATGTTATTTTAATAATTTTTTTTAATTTTTTTACAAATATTTACTTAATAATTTATAATTTATTCATTTTAAATATACGAGACAATAAAATAATAATATATAATTTATTATTAAAAAATTATTAAAAAAATTGTTAATTGGTTCTAATTTTTAATCTATGCGACAAAATTTTATTATGTTTTGAAAACTTTTAAAATCATTTTATAGTATTTAGTGGTTTTAGTTTTAAAACAATAGTTATTTTCTTTTTTATTTTTCGCTTCATATAAACTGTTCTTTTATCATATTAAAATTAGGTTAAAAGAATGCGTTGTATGGTTGTATCAATGTTTTGAGAAAAAAAAAGTTGTTTTCTCCTATAATTTTCTCTAAACTTAATTTTAGTTAGTATACTTTTAAGTTGACAAGTTAATCCTCAGGCTAAACAGAATGCTATTTAATATTTCATTTAACTATGTAATAGTAAAAACATCTATTAAGACTATATATTTTAAAAAAATATTTAAACCACTTTTCTTTTTTTAAAATTGCAGGTCTAATTAATCAATTTGAAAACATATTTTTTTATATGTGTAAAAGTTGAACATGTACAAGAAAATATATTTACATGTTTTGCTCAAATAATTAAACTAACGGCCTTAACATAGTGAATTATTGTGGTAAGGATAATCACAATCATAGTAATAGTACATAGAAATGGAATAATAATAATAATAATAATAATAATAATAATAATAATAATAGTAATGTTATATGAATAACGTATAATAGTGACCACAAATAAAATAGAATGTTACCAAAAAAAGTTAAAAGAAAAAAGTTTTTTAAACTAAAAAACAAAATTTCAAGTATATGTTTTCTTTTAAAAATGAAGAAAAAAATGTTTGAAAATTGATAAAAAAGCATTCCCACATAGTTTTCAACAAATAAAAAAGTTATATTAAGAAGAAAAGTCACAAATTCCCAACAAAAACAAAAATGTCCATTTTCGATCATTTTTTTTATTTCTTCTCCCTTTTAGATCAAATAGTTTCATATTTATATTTTTTTTTCTCTTTTCACTGATCTTGTTTCCTTCTTAGTCTTCTTCCTTTTGTTTTTTTCCCTAAAGAATCATAGGTGATGTGTGTATATGTAATAAGATATGGTCTAGGTACATTTATGATGAGACCTTTCTTTTCTGAAAGAGTTAGCTAGTTCTAATAAGTGCAATGATTTATTTTAACGTGTCACACTTCACCAGTAACTAATTTATTTGTTATAATGCCTTACTCAAATATTACATACAAATACTCATAATTATATATGCTGATTATATAAGCATTACTTGTCTAGAAACTAAAAGAATTACAAATAAAAGAAAACTGAATTGTAATGTAACGAATAATACTAACCAAATCGATGGACAAAGATCAACACATTTTTTTAGGACTAATTGTGAAACGATGGGTTTTGTAAAAATTAAAAAAAAAATTAAAAGTGATATTGATTTAAAAATAGTAAGATTCTAGTTTTAATATTAAAAAGCTTTAATATAAATATTTTTTGTTATGAAGAAGTTTCATATTTTAAAACATATTATTTTTCTAGAAATTATTTTTCTAGAGATTTCTAATTTTTTATAGGAGTTCTTTGTCTCTACTTATTTGATTGAAGAATTGAAGAATAGAGATAGTAAAATTGATTCTTGCGGTAAATTTTTTAATTTGGATCAATCAATTTTTTATTCGTATAAGTTAAGTTTTAGTATTTTTTTTTTGGTCTTTTTCTATTATTTGTTGCATGTGAACTTTCTTCCACTTGCATGCATCTTTTTAGTCATCAATATAAGTCTTTGCTGATTAATGATCATAACAGTATGTCCTGATCCTTCTTGTGATGTTTTTATGTATAGATAAATCATCTAACAAGTTGGGAGGAGTTTCGTTGGTTAGGATCTTGTGAACTGGATGCTTAAGTAAAGGAAGTTAGTCTTGACTTACTTTGTAAGGTTCTTGCTACATTGATGAATGCATGTTGATGGTTGATTTTTATGTTGAGAAAGAACTTTAGTTACCTTTGATGAATTTGATTTATGTGACTATATATGGTTGTTTTGGCTTTCATGGTGTAAATGATTGGTCCTTGTTTTTTGTTTGTTTGCGCTTGGGTTTGTGTGATTGAGAGAATTTATAATCTGATCAATTGATCAAAGTAGTGTGATTTTTTTCATGTTTAAAATTGTTTTGAATCAATGCATTAAGAAAAATATACCAATTTGAGAAATTGATCATGTAAAAGTTCATTTAAAATCACAAAATGTGCTTATTGTCAACTGATACAGCGTCAAGCGGTAAAGAGTGGTGTTGAACACTAGCTTGCGTTATAGGTCAAAACATTTTAGCTTTAGGGGGCGCTAATCGACAGACTGTACCGATGAGCACCACATTTTGCGAATACTTTGACACTAAGTGGAAGCAAGCACCAAAGCGCCATATTTGTACTACTGGTCTGGAGCATGTTAGGTTTAGCATGCTAAGTGCTAAAAAGTGTCACCAAGTGCAAGTTTTTGCGAGAGGAATGACGTTGAGCTCCAATACTGGCGCTGAATGCGACTTTACGAAAGGTTTAACATTGAGCACCACATATAAGTGCCAATTTGTATGTTAGATCTGTTTTCATTTTTTGCTATTTGAGATAGATATGTGATGGAATTGATTTGTGTTTATAATATTGTTTAGGTTTAATCATATAGTAGGTCTCTATTTCTGGTGACTTTTCTCAAATTGGTCTGTTACTTTTTTTTTGACTCAATTGGTTCCCTATTGGTGAAAAATTGATGTAATTAGATCTCTGCCATTAAATTAACTAAACAACGTTAATTTATGCTGACGTGGCACGCTGGCGTGGCTTATTTAAATGACGTGACAGACTTAAGTATCACACTCTAATCCAATAAGAGGCCACCACGTCATCATCATCTTCATCTCCATTTTTCCAATCAGAAACCAATCTCCACCGCATGAGCTTGTCGTCGGCCACCGTTAACAACCACTGAAACCCTCCTCCAGACCAATCTGTGTTAGATCTTCCTTTCCATCGCCATCCTGTAAGACTTGAGGAAATTGTAGTTAGGAAAGGAAGTGGTTATGAGACTTGATAATTATTGTTAATTGGTATGTAATGCTTAAGTGTTTCTTTTTATGATTATAATTGCTATGTTTATTAATTAATGTTATTGTTGATTAAGTGGAACACATTATTGGTATATTGTCATTTTAATGATGTGTGTGTGTGTGTGTGTGTGTGTGTGATACTACCAATATGAGGTGTTGACTTGTTGATAGAAGGGTAGTTTAGGATTGAATAGGTGTGTGGGTTCA
The DNA here is from genome assembly GCA_027742785.1 of Vigna reflexopilosa. Lineage (NCBI taxonomy): Eukaryota > Viridiplantae > Streptophyta > Magnoliopsida > Fabales > Fabaceae > Vigna > Vigna reflexopilosa. The sequence goes on from CM050917.1 coordinate 5,438,887, forward strand.
ATTCTAGAAGAAAAAAAGTTAAGGAAAACTTTTGTTTTAATTGAATTTTAGGCCTAAGGATAAAAAGGTATTTTTGCCTTTATTAATTGGTGTAGAAATTAATATAAGGGGATGTAAAAAGTAAAAGAATAAAAAAAATCTTAATAATAAGAGAGAGATTACGTGGATTTTAGAAAGATTTGGTGGTTGGTGGTATTTTAAAATACAGTTAAGAGAGAATAAAAGAAGAAATATTAGTGGTTTTAGAGATAAACTGAGAGACTTTATTAAAACCAAAAAGATAGAGATAGAATAGAAGAAGATAAAAAGGAGAAGAGTAAAAGGGATCCACATATTGCTACCCTAATTATAAAAAACGAAATTGAGAGAGATAAGAGAGAGAAAAGAAGTTTTCTAGGAGAAAAGAGGAAGAGTTGCAGAAAACCTTAGTGCAAGGGAGGATTTGTGGTGTTTTTGAAGTTAGATAAAGCCCTAGTATGGGCCAAGGTATGAGAAAGCTTACCTTTGTTGCTTGTTTGTTGTATGTTATATATTTCGGATTATCTTGATTGAAAATCTTTGTTTTGAAGTATGCGTACATGATTACGATTATGATTATCCCTGGTTATTATTGAGTAAGGGTTTGTGTATGCATGGGCATTTGGTTATGTAATATTTGCGTTGGGTTTTTCATAAGAATGTATGTATGGTTTCTTGGGTTATCCCAACAAAGGGTTTGATGCTAAGGGAGAACAAAGTTGTGATGCATGAAGGTTTCCACACAAATATTTGTTGTAAGGGTGTAGTACTAATCATATGCAGTATAATTGGACTTATTAGGGGTATAACATGTCAATGATTGGATTTGGATTCAAGTGTTGTATTATATGTGTTTGAGTATGTTTACATGGGTATGTGATGCTTGAATGCATGTTGATGTATTAAGTATGTTTCCACGTGATCTAAGGTTAATGTATGTAGGATTGAATGCTTGAATCATGTCCAGGACGTGTTTCAATTCGACAATAATCGATTATCATTAGTTATAATCGATTATTTGCGGTTGATGTTGAGTATGATTGTGGGAATAATCGATTATCTTGGATGATAATTGATTATCCCTTCCTGTGTGATGTTTTTGGTTAAATTTCAATGAGATAATCGATTATCTTAAGTGATAATGGATTATCACAATTCATTTTTGTTAAAAATTGTGAATTTGATGAAGAATGGACGTAGACCAAGCTTAAGGAGTTGTGGAACATAATGATAATCAGAGATTGGGGTTAGTGGTTATGTTCAGGGTCATGTTTAACTTGTGGTTGAGGGTGGAGGTTAAGTCTACTTGTACCTCATAAATCTTGGTGCTATCTGCAGATAGGTGCTTTCTTTTGCCTTGTGTGCACTGGAAGGGTTGTTAAGGTATTGAGCCTTCCTTGTGTGGGGGTGAAGGTGTTTTCCTTGTCCTTGTGTGGTAGGATTACATGTTCCTTAACTGGATTGCAGGACTACTCGAGCGTATCTGTATGAGGAATCTACAGTCGGTGAGGTAGGGTACAAGATGTGACTGATTCTTTCCACTATGGTGTTTATGGTACGGTGATGCTCATAGTGTTGCTTATAATTAAGATAGTCATGATGGTGGTGTATCTATGATGGTAATCATGGTATTTGAGATGCTTCAGGTGATGATATGTGATGGCAGTGTTACTATAATAGTTATACAATGTAGTTAACATAGGTGCTAATGAATGGATAGACCAATCGTCTATGCGTGATATGTTAATTATGAAATCAAGGGTTCGAGATCAAGGATCGATGATCGAGGATCGAGTAATTCATTGTGATTGAATTGTTTATGTTAGAGGTTTAGGAATCCTATTGTTATTACTACTATATATGTGGTGTTTGATTATTATTGATATAATCAGTATGTTTATATCTTGTTATTATGATTGTTTTATCGGTAGCTTACCCCATACATGTTTGTGTGTTATGAATAATATTATTGACGATGATCGTATAATGTGTTATACGTGAACAAACGATGTTGCAAATGATATTGAGCCATGATAGATTCGAGAGATGATGAGGGACAAATTTGAGATTTTATTTACAGTCATTACTTTTGAGCTTTCAGACAATGTAATTGGAGTCATTTTATTTCCTTTGTTATTTCCATTGGACATGTGTTTTTAGAACTATTATGTTTTATGCACGTTTAAATGTTGAGGTTTTTGGAAATACATTTTCGCGCTATAAAAAAGTTTATAAATATTCGATTTTTAAATAACCCGTGACATCCTAAAAATTGAGGCGTTACACATCCATGCACAGAACCTTGAGCCCCAAATTTAGAAGCTTATCTTCTCCACCATAACGAAATTATCACGCAACCTCCATTATTGTTCTCCATCAAAACTCCCAACCACCGTGAGCACCACAACAAAACGCCAACCACACGAAACCCTATCTCACGCAACCAAGGATAAACCTCCAACCTACAAAATAGAAACCAAAAAATAGCCACATATGCATTGTGAATCACGAACCCTAACCAAAAATCGTGAAGGCCAAATCGGGAATCTTCCATCTCCATCTTCGCACATGAATCGCAAAACAACTACCATCGCAAGACATCCGTTGATCTTCATCACCTCCTTTGTCGCACCTTCCTTCCAATCACTAACCTGTAAATCAAAACCAGAACCAACACAGATCCTTGTGTCTCCTTCATAGTAGCCACTCAAACCCAATGTGACTCCTTCACGTCTCACACATGCAAAACCCAAAAAAAAATAGTGGAACCCTAATTAAAATGAAATTGGGAATGTTTTGGTCGCTATGTGCATATTCACATTTGGGTTTGCTGATGGTGGCACTAAGCTTATGCAAGGTGATTTGTGGCTCAAATCTCTATTCCAATTTGGGTTTTGTTCCAGGTGTGCATTGCGGTGGTCGTCTTTGTGGTGTAGGGTTGCTTCGCATTTTGTGTTGTGATGGAGACATGTGTTACTATATGTGGGTCTGTACGTGGAGGTTTGTTGTGGTTCACGACACTTTGGTGGTTTTAGTGGCTACCTAAGGTTTGGTTCTGAGAGAGAAGATGGAAACGAAGATGATGGTGACGTGTTATCACGTACCCCACCTAAAATGTCCCCACTCTGCCACGTCACTTAAATAAGCCACGTCAACATGTCACATAAGCATATTTAATGTCTTTTAGCCAATTTAATCACAGGGATCTAATTGCATCAATATTTTTCACAATTAAAGACCCAATTGAGCAAAAAATGAAGGACCAATTTGAGAAAAATCACAAAAAATAGGGACCTATTGTATGATTAAACCTATTGTTTATTATTAATTGAGGTGATGATATGGTTGTGGACATACATGGTGATGTTGTTGAAGGAATTTGAAGGAAAAATTCTTTGTAGTGATGACTTTAGAGTATGTGTATATGAGATTCAATAAGGGTATACTAATATTTTACTAACACTTCAATTCATATAGAGAAAAATGGTTAAGTAGAGAGAATGACAAGAAATTTTAGTAACTGGAGTTATATTTGATTCTAAATACAAATGAGATTAAACTTGCAAGTAAGGATAATAGTCAACTTTGTGGAAAAGATATTGAGATGAGGTGAGTGAGATGAGTTTGATATAAATCATTATTTAATACTTTTGTGAACCGTTATTTTGAATGATTCTGGTACTCAACAATTGTATTTTATGATTTTTTATACAAATTGACTTTTGATTTTTATTAAATTAATCAATTATCTTTTATTATAATGGATTTTTTATTAATTATATCAATTATTTTAATTTATAATCAATTATAATAATGTTTTTTATTAATTCTCAATTTGCGCAAATAATCAACTATACAAAATCTAATAGATTATGTTTCTAGAATCACTAACTCTTTCACATTTTCCTTTTGCAAGTGGTATTTGGCTACGTGAATCACTGTTCATATTTTATTTTACTATTGGCTCTTGCATTTATCATTGCATGTGTGTTTGTTCCCTAAGAGAGCAATTCGGCAGAGTTGACCGCTGAAGTCATTAATGCAAAGCTTACATTTATCCAAAGAAGATTAAGAAAGTATCAATAATTTATTATTTTATAACAATGTTACTTATATTACTAATTAACTTATTTCATTATATGCAAGTCTTGTCTTTAAATTCAAGGCCTACATGTTATGTGGTTATGTTCATTAAAGTGAAAACTTCACAATGAAATAAAAAAACTTAAAAAGGTAATTTTAGAGTATAAGTAGTACTGATTTTTTAAGTGGAATGATTGAAGCAAGATTAATGCAATATATTTTCCTTAAGGTTAGTGATTTGTTTTAGATGCATACACTAATCAGTGAATATTTATAAGCTTTTGTATATGTGTTCTCCTTTACCTGTAATAAAGTAAAGAATTAATTTGAATGAGAGTCGTCTTTATTGAAAGTATTATTGATTCTTGGACAAAAATAATATACAATATACACATATGCATTAACATTTTAGAATAAATTAAAATTTGTTTTTAATGTTAACATATTTTAGTTATTTCAGGAATCTATCCAATTTGTCAATAATCATACGACAACAGTGTGCAACATATCTCCTACAAATACTTAGGTTTATTTTTCATTTATAATATTAAATTCTTTAGGTCAAAATAAAATTTATTGAAATTTCTGATAGCCCTTTTGTCAACAAAAGATGTTTATATTCAGCGGACCTTAATAAAAATATCTATATTAAAATTATAAGTGTTTGAACATGCCACCAAATGAAAAATTTCCACAAATACAAATTCCACGTTTATATCTCTTGTCAGTGAAAACCATTGTTAACAATGCAATATAAACAAAGGAGAATAAAGAAATAGAAAAAAGTTTAAATGACAAATAAAAAGGTTCATCTTGATTTAACAACATGCAAAGTTTGAACGTATTATCAATTAAAGGAAAGATATAAAGTTAACAAATAATAAAACTTATACATTACAAGAAAACATTAAACTATTGCTGGATTGTAAATGGAGATAGTATTTGATATATATACCTGAACCTGAGACCGAAGGAAATGAATAATGGTGGCAGGGATGATGCCCCTAATGGCACCACCATTGATACTGAGAATGGTGACTAAGTTTCCATAACTTGGGGCTGAATTTATTCAAGTGATGGGTAGTATATGATACTATAATAATATATTATGATGGTTGATTTAGTCGTAGGAATAAGGACATTTCCAACTATAGATATATATAAAGTGAAAGTTAAACACAAATATATATTACATCTGAATGTATCATGTACTAATGTCAAATGCCACCCACATTTTCTAGAGAAAATAACACACTAACTTTTCAGACTAAAGGAAAACAGTACTATAAAAAATATATTTATAAATAGAGGCGACATGACCACACTCATTATGAAATTCATAAGTCTTTTTTTTTTCGTTTCTTTATCCAGTAAGTGGACAAGTTGGAAGAATCCTATCTTGTTTTACAACAAACACTAACAAAAGCATGCAAAAAATAACATATACAATAGAACTTCCCTGTATAAGATCCAAAAGTTACATTCACCTGGATTCATGAGGTGTTTCAACAAACTCATTTACAAAAACGGTTTAGTTAGTTTGTTGATGAGAGATCTCGGAAGACACATATAAGCAAACTCTTTTACAAACTTTAAATTTGTACTATTTTTTTCCTTTTAAACTTTCTCCTTCTAGTACACTTTACATATTCTTTAACAGGAAGAATTTCCAACTAGAGTCTCACAAGTCAGATCGGAGCAAGAATCATGACCTCCTGATGATGCATGACAAGAAAATACCAATGATGATGACATCATTGGGACATAATGTTGTGTGAACGTCGTCAGTGAAAAAAAATAAAGGATGATTATATTGAACATGACAACTTGCTGCCAATTATATTACTAGAAGAGGTACATTGAAGTACCAACCATCTACATCTAGCAGTGGTGACCAAGGTTATGATGATCTGAGATAGCAATTATAACCTCGTGACCAAGCTTATGATGATCTCAAACAACGATTTGAAAATCTCCAAATTTGGTCATAAGATTCTTGCCTCCACGTCTTCGCAACAACTATGCTCCTCAATGCAGCCACCGTAGTCCAACCACCTCCAAGCAATAACAGGATGAAAAAGAACAAAATAATTATGATGATTATGCTGATTATTAGGACCTTTGCTAGTTTATGTACATTTACTTTAAGACGTCTATGTTTGTATTAATGACACTATAATTATGTTTTCAATGATATGGATTTCATTATCATTACATTGGTTGATTAATGTTTGGGTTGTTTGCATTCTTTGGTTTTGATTTCTTCTGATTATGTCCAGGTTCAATGTGGTGGGTAGCAAATGCTGCCCATTGCACTTGAACCTATTACACCATTTATCAATAGATAATCGGTAGATATATCCGTCGATAAGGTGGCCAACATCTGTTGATAATTACGGATGGATATAGTCATCGGTAATTACCATAGACCGTTAGTAATTACCAACAACCTATATTCATCAGTAATAGTTTTCGAGAAGAGCATTATGGATGGATTGTAACTCGTCAATAACCCGTCAAAAAACTTGAATTACTGACACAATTTGGACTTTACCTATGAGATACATCTATGGATAATTTTAGTTTTTTTAATAGTGATAGTGAAGTGACCAAAATATCTATATAAACACAAATATGAATTTTTGACTATAATATGGAGAAGTAAACTTTAAATATAATTTAAACTTTTAAAACTATATTATAAAGTAAGGTTTACATTCACATATATATTTTAAATTGTGAATTTTAAGTCTAACTCAACATCAAAAAATCGACTTAATACTACAAAAACTTTTGAAATTACTAACAAAAGTAAATTCGTCAGTAAATTTGAATTATTGATGGATTTTTAAAATTTTAATTACCGATGGATGTATCTGTCGGTAATATCGATAATGTATATTTCATTTACCAACATAAAAAGTTGTCGGTAAATTCGTCAATAATATATATTATATTTATTGAGAGAAATATTTGTCGATAAATATGTCGGTAAATTACTGACCAAAAAATTCCTTGGTAAATTGGTCGGTAATACATATTTTATTTATCGATAGAAAGATCCGTCGATAAATCTATCAATAAAAAGACCGACAAATTCCCCACTCACTATTTCCCTCTTTTCTCAAACCACACATTATTTTGTTTTCTCTCTCTCTCCTTCCAGACCTATTTCTCTTGTCATTCACATCCTAAAACCCCATTTTTCCTCTATTTTTAAAACCATCTTCCTTTTTTTTTCTCTCTTGTGAGGGCAACCCTCATCTTTCTCATTTTCCTCATCTCAACTTAGATTATTGTAACTACACTCCCCTTTGATGTGCCTCTATCTTCGTTGAGCCAAGTCGCCATCTATGTCACCACCTACGTTGTCGAGCTTAGGGTCTTCCACTCTATCTTCTTCTTCTCTAACATGTGCAAGGGGGGATAATGTCTTTATCTTCCTCTTTCATTCAAAGGTGCATCCAAGCCTGATGCACTGCTACCATGCCATGCATTGCTATCGTGCCACACATTGCCACCACTGTGCATCGTTGTTGGACAGTGAAGGATTTGAAGCCAAATAAATTCCCTTATTCTATTATCTATGTTTTCTCTCTTTTTGATTTGTGTTTGTGGTGAAGTAATTTGTTAGGTTGGCTATAATTTTGTGTAGGTTATAAAATTGTGTGAATTTATATAAAATTGTTCCAATGGTGAAACAAAGCAAAGTGAGATAATGAATAAAAGCAGGATGATGAAATTTTGTGCGTGAAATTGTATTAATTTGTATGATATTCGTTTGTAATGCGTTCATTTTTGTAGATTGGAAGAAGGGGAAAGAGGAAGAAGATGAACCAGATCATAGTACTTACCGACGGATTTATTAACAGATATTTCCGTAGATAATTATCGATGGATTTTTATGTATTTGCTGACAAAAATATTCATCGATAATTACCAATGAATATAAAATTTCGTTGGTAAATACCAATTGCATTATTATCGATGAATTTTAATGCTTCGGTAATCGAAAAAAAAAAGCATTATTGACGAATTTTTGACGTTTCTGACAGACTTTGTCATTGGTAATACTTATTTTACTTGTAGTATAAGATAAAGTTTGTACTCACTTATATATTATGAAATTTTCTTATAATCGATGTAGAACTTCTAACACAGTTTCTTCATATCAAGATATACATATCTCAAGTACGAGACTAAACATATGTGAATAAGGTGAGAGAGACTCGAATTCTTGACCTCATAATTTAACATAAAAAATAAAATTAGTGTAACATTTTATAACATAAGAAAATTATCTTTTTCTTAAAGTTGATGTATGATTATTTAAAGATAACTTTTCGGGAATGTGTGAACTTTATGTTAATTACAAATTTTGTTAAATCTTAAAAAGACAAGAAGAAAATTCAACTGAAAGAAAATAAGTTCTTTAGATTGAAAAAATCTCTAAATTTAAGCATTACATTAAGTGACTACATTAGAACTTTTAATAAGTTTATGAACATCTTTCTTGTTATAATTCAACTCTAAATAAAAACACAAAAAAAATATAGAAAATATAGAAGGAACTAAGGACTACCTAATTAGGGTTACTAAAAAAAGTTATTATAAAAGAAAAATGCAAAGCAACTTCATCATTTCATGCAATTAAGAAAGGGGTCGTACAACTTAAGTGTGTCATCATTGAGCTTGGTTCTACCCTTCTTACAAAGACCATGTAAACCTACAGGCCATTGCAATTATTCAAGATTTTTTCTTCTATATCCTCATAAGTTCTAACTGCACTTCCATAATTTTCAAAACCATATTTAAAATAATTTTTAGATTATTTGTTTTGAAAATCTTCTAAAACGTTATTTCTGGAATAGAACTTTTAGAACAGAATTTTCAGAAAAAGAATTTGAAAAGCATAAAATACATTCAAGAACAAGGTTATTTCTGAAACAGATTTAACACATGAAATATTTTCGGAATGAGTTTTTCATAACACATAAAATGCATTGCATAATAAGATCCCTCTTCTTCTTCTTCCGGTAATAACAGTGTTGGTGTGATGCAGTGAGAGATGTTATTTTAGTTTTTTTTTGGTTAACAAGGAGTGCGGTTAGTAATGATCGAGTGCAGGAAGAAAAAGCCTCATTCAACCACTTAGGATTAGGCATGGTGATCTTAGGGCCTGGGCAATCATGGGCTGGTGACCCAACAAATTTTGAATAGCCAATCTCAACATGGGACCAGTTTGTATGTATGTAATGTTTTTAGTTTGGATAATGTGTTTTCTTGCCAGCCTTGCCTTCATCTATTAGTTAACAAAAAGAGAGTCGTAATAATTTCGTTGCTTAATTTTTAAATATAATTTTCATAATATTAATATTATTGATAGCTATTGAGCAACTTTGCTTCAATTTTTATTGTAAAAAAAAAAAATATTAATAGCATAATTTTCCAATTATGCTTATTGTTAGTAAGGAATGTAGGAATGATGACTGATGACTGATGACAGTTACAACCGATATCTAAGTCTAAGTAAATTTGCTTCATTATTCATCTATTTATTGTGTATTTGTGAAAAAATGTCAGTGAAAATTTTTATATATATGTGGGAATACATGGATATTTAATTTATTTAAAAATAAATTAAATAAAAAAAATTAAAATTCAATTCAAATAAAAACACATATTAAAATATTAATACAAATAAATGTAATCATTTTAAGAAGTAAATTTAACTGCACACTAACAAAATTTTATCATCCTATATGAACTTATGTCTTTTATAACTGTATATCTTTATGTTACGTATTAATACACTTATGTAAAGTCTACTAATTAATAAACGTTTAGTATAAATGATAAATAATTAAATGTAGTTATGTTCCAAAGTAGTACATATTCACCTTTCATAATGCTTATAATATTATAAAATATTAAATAAAAAAAAACAAACGGATATAACATAAGTCATTTTTAAATTTTTATTTTAATTCAATAAACTTAGAAACCAATCTCTAATAAATTATTATTAAAAATTCAAGAATAAATTTAAGTTTTAAATTGAATAGAGATAAAAAAAAATAAAAATCATGAAATTCCCATCTAGGTGAATGAAAAAGCTTTGTTTTTTAGCTTGCTAAAATTATACATGCATGCCATGCAGCCCTAGACAACCGCAAATCTGAAAACATTGCCGTAGTTTTCTCTTGACCACACATGCGAGAGCAACCTTTAATCGACATATATAAACAAAGCAAAGAAACCAAAAATTGAACTTCATAATTGAATTTAGGTGCTTCAAAATCTTGCAGAAAAAGAGTATGGTGATCTCAAAGAAAACAATAGCTGGCATGTTGATCTGCTTGGTGATTACCATGGCGTGTGTTAAAAGGGCTGAAACTCTGACAGAGTGTGCCAAACAATGCATGCCTGTGTGTCTGAAAGAGAAGGGTGCTACCATTGCTGTGTGTGGCCAAGCTTGTGAGAAGTATTGTGAACAAATTTCTGGGAATAGCAGACTCAGAGCAAAACAACCATAGTCTTTCTGCTTCATATCCAAATTGATGGAGCCACTGCAAATCATTTTGCCAATTTCTGGTTTTTTTTTTTTCCTAACCGTTGCTGTCTAACTGGATCATGCAATGATTTAAGGATATTGTTAGAGAAACAAAAATTAGGGTAGACATACCTGGTTAGGGTTGTAGTGAAATTGAAACTGTATATATGCTTATACTTGGTTCTATTTTTAACTGTAAATTATGTAATTAAAATTTAATAATATGGTTGAATTATAATTCAATCAAAAACTATAATGATGAATATTATTTTAGCAACATTTTTAAGCATTTAAGGTAAGTAAAACAATTAATTTTTTTAATATAGTTTAATATTTTTGTTTGTATTTATTTTAATTTCTTTGAAAAACTTAAATTTTATTCTAATAATACTTTCAATATGTTATAATTTTGTAATTTGACTCAATTAATCATGAATTAATGAGTTATTTAATTTAATTTAATTTATATATCTTTTATAATATAATAAAAATGAATTGACTTGATTCTTTATTTTATATTTCATTAAAAGTTATTATAAAATTAGTAATTATAAATAGTTTCACAAATTATGATTAATTATTTAACTTTGCTATTGTTTGATGTCTTTTATTTTAATTGGAAGATCTATGAACACATTAATAATAAGAATTTTTCTTTTTACGATGCCTTACATATTTGCACATATCCACCATTATGTATGTTTGTATGTAATAAAAAGTTAAATTCGAGGTCAAATTCTCTTTTAAAAGTGAAATATATGTTATAGGTAATGTTTCTTATTTTTCCTTGATTAAGTTAGAGAAAACATCATATAACTATGATAATTCCTTTTTAAGTTATGGTTATTGAATTTAACATGAATTGCCTATTCCACTATGATCATCCTAAAGACTCTATAGGCTTTTTCATGTGTTGGAGTATCAAAGAAGCATTGGAACAAACGTAAAAATTGTAATTATAACTTTACATATTATATATCCAAATATATATATATATATATATATATATATATATATATATATATATATATATATATATATATAAACCTTAAAAGTCCTAATTTTTATTTTAATCCTCACACATTATAATAAATTCAAATTGAAAAACACTTACTTGACCAAAATTTAGATCAATTTAAATCTTACAAGAACAATTTATAGAAATTCATTTTGGAAATCTTACTTCATCAATAAACACTTCAAAATCCTAACAAGTACACTTTGAATAAAAAATACACTAAATTTGCACATGAGATATTAAACAAATAACAACAAATATTACACCTCATTTTATTCGGAAGGCTAAGAAATTCCTAAATCATTTTTTAACTCAAAATCCTAATTTAAGAGTTATTTATGTCTCAGATTTAACGTCCACGAAAAATCTATGGAGTAATATATTTGTAATTAAAAGAACTTTTTCAACACAAATTTCAAAATTTATCAGACTATAGAACATTTTACATAAGTGTCTTTCGAATCTTTGTGAGCAACTTCATCTTTCTCCATTCTACTTTTTAAATTAATGATGTAATTGTTTAAATTATATAAAACAGTGTCCTCATATAGTAATTAATTAGGTAATTTTTTGTTTAATTCGTGTGTTTATTAAAATTTTACTTTAAAGTTGTATCATATTAAAAAATGTATAATTCAAACTTTAATTTAAGTAAAAATTAAAAGAAAAAAAATTAAAATATACGTCAGACCAAACTAAGTCTGACGTAAAAAAAAAACATTTTTTATGATAATAATTTACCTAATAAAAAAGTATAAAAGAGTTACAATAGAGGACCACAAATTACATATTAAATCAGCAATCAAATAAAACCCACTAGTGAGCTAACGTGAGACCTAACATTATACTCTTTTCATTCTGTCATTTTTAATCTAGTCATGAAACTTTTAATATTAAATCAAGTTGCTCACTCTCCATCAAAATATTAGAGATTTAAAAAGAAAACAAATTTTCTAAATTTACACAGACTAAAAATATATTTAAATCTAATATATATATATATATATATATATATATTAAGAAAACTATTGAACATAAAAATAATATATTAACTATTAGTAATGTTAAGTGTTACATCCCATTAAATTCTCTACTTTAGTGGAGAACACATGTCACGTTCTATGGATTATCTAGGTTAGTGGGAGACAAGGTGTGCAGTGTAATTAATTCCCCGCCATCGTGAACCGTGCGGAAGCAGAGAGAATGAGTGTTTCCAGAAAGTGGAAGACAGGTGACAGGCAGAGAGTGGACCGAGCGGTTTTAGTGGAGGCAGTATTTAATTTGAAAATTTGAAAACTGGAATCACTTTTCTGCATGCAACCCTTCTTCTTCCTCACGCCCATTTCTTGAAACCCCATTTTCTCCTCCTTCTCTCTAAAATTCCGACCACCTCCTCTCCTCCGATCACCTTACACCTTTCAGAATAATTCTTCCCGGTGCCAAGTTCTTTCACTTGCACCAATCAGATTTTCATTTGGAGCACCTTGGATTTTTTGGGAAGCCATAGAAGTAGTTGCTTAGAAGATTAGCTGGAATTAGAGGTAAGGGAAGCTTATAAAAATTTAATTATGATTATGTTTTATAAATTAATGCATGATGGTTTGAGTATATGATTGATGTTGTATGTTTTAAATTAAATATGAAAGTATGGTATGATGTTTGATATACTGCATGTTTGATTTTGGTATGAAATTATCCATGTGTATATTTAAGTGAAATTCTGATGCTGTAACCGAGGGTTATTAGGATCGTTCGGTTTCCCCCTAAAACGATCGGTCTTAATTGTGTTCCCTTTTAGGAATCAGTTGAAGACCGATCGGTCTTGTACAAACTATGTTAAAACCTAAATATCTTGTTTAGTTAGTCATTCAAAACGAATCCCCTATTTAAGAACGTTCGGTCTCATACTAAATGTTCAATAACTCAATGTACTCGATCTTATGATTCCTCTTGAATAAGTGTTCGGTCATACAAGTGCTCGGTCTTAGACTGACACTTAACTTATGAAGCATTCGGTTTCAGGTCTCTATTATTTATTTGAAGAATGTTCGGTCATACACTGAACGTTTGGTTTTATATTGATAATGTTTGTTGAAAGTACTCGGTCATAGATCGAGTGCTCAGCTTGAGAAGGTACTCGGTCATAGACTAAGTATTCGGTCTTATATTAATTCTTTTCTTTCGAATAACGTTCGGTCTTACACATATCATATTCATTGTTGAAGTGCTCGGTCTTGAGAGCACTCGGTTTTAAGAGTGTTCGGTCTTGAAGAGTGCTCGGTCTTGTTAGTGCTCGGTCATAGACTAGCACTCTGATTTCTGAAGTTGTTGGTCTTATATTAACATTATCTCCTTGGAAGAGTGTTCGGTCTTATACTGACATTTGATTTCCCAAAGAGTGTTCGGTCTTGTACTAACACTCGCTTTATTGAAGAGAACTCTGGTTTCTATATATTAAGGCATTCGGCCAAAGTGTTAAGTGTTCGGTTTTATTAAAGATAAGTTATTGTTGAACGTTCGACCATTTTCACACATTATCTATTTGAGATTTTGCTCAGTCTTAAAAGATGTTCGAGTTACCTAGTTTTAGACCGTTCGGTCTCTGCCTACAGCAATTTCTATAATAAATTCCATTCTTTGCTTGACCGTTCGGCCACCTGCTAGAGCTTCTTTCTTATTCAGTCCTCTACCAGTATCTGACCGTTCGGTCAATTCATTTCTTTACAGTATTTTTTATATATGAAAGAACTATTTTCTGAATAAGATTATGAGATTTGGATGGTATGAAATGAGTATTTATGAATCAGATTATTGGTGATATGAAACGAGAATGATGAATGAGTTTATTATGATGATTTAAGAGTATTCCAAGGAGGAATAACTCATGATTGGAATTGATTGGTAAAGTATGACCGTGGTCAGACTCAGGTTCTGCTCTATCCTGATATTCCGTGATTACGCCTTCTCATGTAGAGGAGGGTAACTCATGTGTGGGAATGGCAGAAGGTCCTTTAGCCTCAGGATATTTCTATATCGAGGTGGTTCCACTGGACTAACCTCGGGTGGAGGTCTGTTAAGTGTATCCCAGCCAGGTCCACCCGGGTGCAGAGAGCGGCGAGCTACATGGTTCATACAGTCCGGACAGTGTCTAGAGAGATTGGTTATGATGATGTTATCGTTCGGTTTTTATATGGATATACTTAACTTATGATTTATGGTTGAGATATTGATGTATGTGATTCATGTGTATGTTTTAAAAGTATACTGAAAATGATTAATTAAATTTACATAAGCTTACCCTTATTTCCCCGTCTTGTCTATGTTTGCCGTTCGGTCTTATCCATTCGGTTGTTCTCTTCACTGCAATGATCATCCATTGGATGTGAGCAGAGGGCGATTTCGAAGATTCAGTGGAAGAAGCCTTGTAGGCCATGCAGTCCGAAGATAGTGTAGGACTGTCCGGTCAATAGGTTTATGTATGTAATTTTCATTACCTGTAATACCGTTCGGTCTAGATCCCCTTTTGTATTTCCGTTCAGTCATGAAAGGTACCAAGACCGTTCGGTCTAGTTCTGTAAGTTGTAAACAGACTTGCATCTTCTTGTTCAGCTTCTAATTCTTTATGATATTTTCATATTCCATCTCTACCTAAGTGTTTACTTCTCACTGTTTTTTTATTATTATTTATGTTAACTCTTTAAATAAATTATAGCTTTTGTTATACATTTATTTGGGATGTTATATTAAGAAACAAAATAAATACTAAGAAAACAATAATTAACCAAATTCGTTATATGAATTAAGGTAAAATAAAATTATATTTGGTAGAACTTAAAATATATTTAAATCGATTTTGAATAAGTAAGGTTGAAAAATGGTTTTTAATAAAATAACTACAGAAATTTATATATACACTGTAATATTTTATGTTTGTTTTTAAGTATATTTTTTGTTATCATAAAAAGTATTCTTTTTTTCTTATGTATGCAAAATATTTTGCGAAGGCCCTTGTATGGTTTTCTATTTTCATTTTTTGTAATTTGGTTTTATTCCTTTTAATAAATTTATTTTTAGTTTCAGCCTTTTGTTTATGCTGCGTAAGTCTCTTTGAAAATAAATTATTGGACCAAACTTTAAATTCACATAGTACAAAGACAACACATGGGTCAAAATGAAATAATAAGAATAAAAATAAAAAGAAATATAAGAAAAATTAGAAAAAAAAAAGTCTATCAAACTAAAAGCAATAATAATCTATAATAGAAATGTTTCAAAAACATTTTTAGCAATGCTGAATAATAATAATTTGATAAGAAATTCCTTGTCATGCGATCATTGGGGAGAATTTCTGAAACGGATATGGATTGTTGAGTGTTCCATGTTTCCTTCCAACTTACGTAACTATACATTAATAATGCCAAAAGGAAAATAGAACAAAAAATTAAAGAGAATAAAGAAATAAGTAAATGACAACTTTAAAGACAGTCTGTATATGTTCCTGGATTAGGACCTTTAAATTGCTTATATCCACAAACATATGTAACAACATTAGAATATAAACTTCCCTCAACAATAATTCAATCATACATTAATTCTCGATCAAATCATATTACATATGTCCTTTTGTTTTCTTAGTATTTATGATTATCAAAACCAAACCAACTTCATAGGTCTTTAGTATCATCTCCTTCTATCCACTCAGATTTATTATCTTCATTCATAAATTTTAGGTTAAAAAAGTTTTCATACTAAAAATCTCATCCTATAGAGTTGTTATTTCCAGACAATTTCGATTTAATTTTTTAAAATCAATACTTAATTAATAAATACGTTATTTTGGTTATTAATTTTTTAATCATACTATTCCCACGGAATCATATTAAGATGCTACAATAAAAAAATTAACTACTAATTTAAAAGTACATATTAGGAACGAATAAACATATTTATTGAATATTGAATATCATAAAAGTACTAAAACAATTCTAAACATATAAAATTTAATTAAATTTGGGAAAAATAGCACTTTTGTAGGACGATGTTGATACATATATCTACTCCCAATTATTATTATTATCTTTACCAATAAATTTTGGGTTAAATATGTTTGTATACCTACAAAAATTAATCCTATTAAAATGGCTATTTCCAAGAGAATTTAACTTTATTTTGATACTCAATATTTAACGAACATGATATTATTTACATATATAAATAATCACACATATGCTAACATGTTTTATATATATATATATATATATATATATATATATATATATATATATATATATATATATATATGCTGGTAAAACTAATATTCCAAAACAACATGAGCAAGAAACAAATTTACTAAATGTTTTATATCAGAAACACACTAAGGTTTTGTTTGAAGACATGAAATTTAATAAGAAGAATTTTGGAAAGAGGAGGAACTTATTAAGTATGAGTGTTGAAGTATTGTGTGAAGGAAATCCCTATGTGCAAGGACCTATGACAGAGCTTGAAGGGAACATGAGAAAGGGAGGATTCCAGGCATAGGAGAAGTTAACAGTGTCAAAACCCTTCATGGGATTTCCACTGATGAGGATACAGTTATCACCTTCCATGGAAAGAATTGATGGGTCAATACTTTCTGAGCTTTGAAACCCTTTGCATGATAACTTTATCTGACTCTGTTGGCAAGAACAATTGTTGATCACAGTAACATTCCACTCTGGTTGCCCTCCTATTACTCTACCAGTTCTTGCTGTGCCTATGTTGATGTTGTTCAAGGAACATTCGCAGGACCCTGATCAAATTTTTTAGCAGAAATTAATAGAAGATCATGGGGAAATTTCAAAAGGGTTGCCTTGGATGATAGAAATATTAAAACTTTGGAGAAGCAACAGAGCATATACCTTTGATGATAAGGAAGTGGAAGATGATGGAAGTGAAGAACTTCAATGTTCTTGTTGATGTTTTTCTTGTTGTTGCCATGTCTGTGGTGATTGACTCTTATGGCTTTGGTTGTATGATTAAAAATGTCAAATGGTTCTCTCTATGTTTCAACTATTATAGAGCAAAGCAAATGGGTTGGGCCTAATTGGTCAAAATTGCTTTTGATGAAAAATGGAACATTGAGTTGAAATTTTGAGTGTGGATTAAATATTTAGACATCTTAGTAGGGTTTTGATTAGGTGTTGGAAGGATTTAACTTGGAAGTAAAAATCCCTAAAAGTAGGGTGGTCATGGATTAGAATAGAATCAACAGTTTTAATCTCAATCCAAATAATTAAATTCAAATTAAATCTAAATTTATACTTTCTAGAAAGAAATGATACTTTATCTAATTTTAAATAAATGGATTGTATTTTGAATTTAAATTCATATTTTTTAAAAGATAAAAGAGTTTGGATGTTTATAACTTTGTTTGATGTACATTTTAAAGTTGATAAAGTTTGTGTTAAATTTAAAATAATTATATATTTTGAAAGAGAATTTTAGATTCAAATTTTAGTGGAGTGATTCATATTTTCCAAATGTGTAACATTAATTAATTAATAATAAATTAAATATGTTTTTAATAATTAAATTTTAATAGGAAATTGAAAGTAGTTTATGTTGAAATATTGATATATTTTATTCTTTAAATTTTAAAAATAAAAATATATATAGTCTTTTTAACAAATTATGTTAAAAAAAATTATCTATCAAATAAGTTTTATGTTAACATTTGAGTCCTTTATACAATATGGGATATTTTTATTTTAATGTTAATTAAAAAAACATGTTTAATATATAAAAAAATTTAATATAATTTGGTTAAAAATTTATATCTATTTATTTTTAAAAGTTTGAAAAATAAAATATATCACAGTTTTATAAAAAAAAAATCTAATTTCAAAATTTAAAGATAGAAAAGTATTTAATTTATTACTAATTTAGAAAAGTAATTCATTGTTTATATTAGATACCTGTTTTCCATATACATGTCCTGAAATTGAGTGTGTGTGGCTTGTTAATTAAAGTAAACAGTGTACTCTTTTAAGATTTTAGTGTTGAAATGTAAGAAAAAAGTGTTATGCATTTATTATCGTTGAAAAAAAAAACATAAATATAAAAGTACAAAATATGTTTGATATTTTTTTTTTCTTATTTTCCCAGTATGTCAAATAAATGCAATAAATGAAATTGTGTAAAAGTGAGTAATAATATATTTTTATATCTTTAATTAATATTGATTTAAATAAACGATGTTTATCTATCAATATAACGTTTCATAGTAAATTTATGTTGAATAAATTTTAGTATCCACTAAATCTATATACGATCCTTGATTTTAAATTATTTTAGATTTACAGTTGAAAATAAAAATCCAGCCGTAAAATCGATGTTAAACAAATTTATAAATATTGAAACTATTTTATTTTAGAAGACTGTGCATTTGAATTTGAATTTTTATAAAATTTTAAACCAGTCGTTTTAAAAGATATAGATTTAGATTTATTTTCTATTCAATTTATTTTAATATATAATGTCGTGAATTATTTGAGCAATAGAGTATATCTAATTCTGTGGATGTAAACCCCTACCCAATAAGTTTTCATTGCATTTGAAGTTTATTTTAGAAATTAGAACATTTTTAATGGATACTGTAATAGAATAGGACTTTGGAAAATAGTCTAATCAAATTAAATACCCGATTTTGCAAGAGTGGGTTTGAAAATGGATGAAATTGATAGATACATGCTGATTCAAATAACATATTTAATGAATATTTCAAATTTTTTCAAATTTTAATTTTAAACATGGTTATATATATATATATATATATATATATATATATATATATATATATTATTTAAGACATGAAGATATTGTTTCTAATTTTCCAATTAAGATTTGTGGTCATAAGAGAAAAGAGGAAAGATTGAAAGTGAGAACTTCTCTTCACCTTCTCCTTCTAGTTCATGTTCTTATTAGCATTCTATAGTGATGTATGTTATTCTATATGAAGAAGACTTTTATTAATGTTTGGTTATGTCCACAAGTTCAATGAATCAAATTAAGAAATGTTTTTCATACGTGTGTAATCAATAATAAATTTTATTTTCTCATCATTGATAGAAGTAGTACTAATGTGACATGTATAAGAATACGTTATTTAACTATCATTTCTCATACTAAACCATATATATGTTTGGAACCTTCTCATTAGAAAATATAGAGATGAGATTTTGTGTGATGTTATGTCCATGAAATCTCCATATGTTCAAGAAGTTTTGGAATTTGCTTACTCATATTGAAAAAATATCAAGCATTTAAGGATAGATTGTTAAGGCATATACATTTAGACACATGTTTATATAAATTCTAACAAGTCATCACAACCTCCAATGATAATAAATAATATAAAGTTGTGATATATTTAACAAATTTTTAAATGTAAATAAATTAAAGTTTCTTTATAAATAGACATTGTTTCATTTAGTGGATATCTTAAGAAGAATCCTTACATTAGCAAAGACTAGACAATATGCAAAATAAAAAACTTAAGAAGTCTCATAAGTCATTGTGAGATGACTCTAGGTTTGGATATCTTATACTAAATCTTAAGACGATTAATTTAGAAATAAGAAGACCATGAAGTGTTAATCGATCAAAACCTCAATAGATGACTCCAATGTACTAGACATACAAGAACATCATTTATAAGTTTTAAATAGCAAACTCAAAAGCTTCAAAGAAGATCATAACGCACAATAGGTTCTTTAAGTGATGTATGCTTATTTCAATGTGATTATTATGGTCAACATAGTTGCTTAGACAAAAAAATGCCCTTTTACTCAACAAAAAGAATATAAATGTGGAGTGTGAGCCAAAAATCAAAAGTATTGCATAGCATTAGGTTATAATTGATAACTATGATAATTATTTATTATTCACACTTATTAAAACCTTTTATTTGTCTTTTTATCATGTATTTTTGTGTTAAATTTCATGAAAAGATGTAAGACTTGTATTTAGGTGTTATAAAGTTAGATACGTATTTTTAGGTTATTTTGCAGGAAATTGGAAGTTTGGAGCATAGTTGCTTAGACAAAAACATGCCCTTTTACTCAACAAAAAGTATATAAATGTGGAGTGTGTGCCAAAAATAAAAAATATTGCATAGCATTAGGTCATAATTGATAAGTGTGATAATTACTTATTATTCACACTTATTAAAACCTTTTATTTGTCTTTTTATCATGTATTTTTGTGTTAAATTTCATGAAAAGATGCAAGACTTGTATTTAGGTGTTATAAAGTTAGATACTTACCTATTTTTGGGTTATTTTGCAGGAAATTGGAAGTTTGGAGCATATCTTAGTGTTGCTGCCAAAAGTGGCTTGCCTAGCGAGCCATCTCTACTCACCCAGCGATAGAATGGCAACATTAGCCCAATCAAAATGCCCAACGAGTTGAAAAAAGCCATGTGTCTGAAAGGTGACCTCTCACCTAGTGAGAAGATTTGGTAGCTTAGTGGAAATGCATTTTTTGGTGACCTTTTAAAGTGTCGAGAGTGGAAGAAAAGAATAATTTTGGACATGGGAACGCAGCTAAAGCTCAAGACACGGGTTGAGACACTTTTAAGGCTAAAAACATTTAGCTTCCTTCATCATTTTCATCATTGAATCCATCCTTGTGTTCTAGAATGTATAGAAGTATCTAAACTTCATTTCATTGGGGTTGGATGTAATGTACCTAAACTCTTTGTAGTTCTTTCTATGCAATAGAATATCTTTCATATTCCTTGTGTTCTATCCATTTTATTCACTTGCATGATGGAAAATCTATGCTATTTTGTTGGTATCTAATTATTGAAAAATGTTTTGAAACCTATACATGGATAGAACAACCAAGAGGCTTGGCTCTAAACATAGACCAAGGCTAGAGTCAAGGATTTTGGTCATTCTTAACATCTTTTCTTAATTCAAATTTTGTGTTTTAATATCTAAGGAATTAACATTTTCACATAAAGGTTTAGGACTTGTTTCTAAGGAATTAGGGCTTGTTTACCTATGATGTGAATGCTTGAATATGTTAGAGATATATTGCATGGATGAATGATTAGAGTTTGGGTCATGAAATCCAACCTTGATGAGCCTTTACCCATATTACTTTACAATCTTTATAACTAGTAACTTTACATGTTTTAAACTTATATGAATCAATCATTGTTTATATTAATTGCTTAAACTAGTAAGTAAACATAATTATCTAGACAAACGCAAATCCATTGGAAGATGATATCTGAACTTACAATCTATATTACTTGAACAATTTGGTGCACTTACCAAAGATTTTGGATCTTTTGTTTCACCTATAAATGAAAAGTTGTCACGCAGATAATGACTTGATAAAACAATTATAAAGAATTCACATATGTGTAAAAAAATGTGTGTTTCATTCTTTAGTAGCTTGTAATGCTTAAGAAACATGATATGTTGATGACTTGGAAAAGAAAGTGCATAATTTATATACATTTCACGTTTGTGTGAAGTTTAGCCTGTAGAGAATAAGAGTTTGTATTTTATATCCACTTGGTTGAATGTGAAACCCTGTAAAAACAAGTTTTTTATTCTATAAACTAAAAATGCATTATGTACTTAGTCTAAATAGGCATTGGCTACTTAGTATAGAAAGATGTTTTGTGCTTAACTTGAAGAAACATTGTTTACTTGTTACTAATTTTAAGGGAAGTTTAAGAGTTAACCTAAAGAGATCTTTTGCACTTAGATAAACCAAAAGTAACACTAAAGAATGTTAGATTTGCATTCAATATGGAGTAATAATTAATGAGTAATCAAACCCTTTCAT
The DNA here is from genome assembly GCA_027742785.1 of Vigna reflexopilosa. Lineage (NCBI taxonomy): Eukaryota > Viridiplantae > Streptophyta > Magnoliopsida > Fabales > Fabaceae > Vigna > Vigna reflexopilosa. The sequence goes on from CM050917.1 coordinate 5,461,401, forward strand.
ACCATGAACAATCCCAAATATCCCATAGTGTGCGGAAACGTACCTGGATTGACCATTAGGAACAATGTAGATGGATAATGGTATCTGATTTTCCAGTTGTTGAACACCTCATATTCCCTTTTGATTTTATCTTGATGAAGATGAAAAGAAAGGAACGAGAAAAAAATGTACGTACTCACAAATGGGGACCATAATCCTTTAATGTAACATTTATTAGTTACTTCTTTAATTTCAATATTTTGACTTGGCCCTTCATCAAATTAAAATATTGCTTGGAATCTCTACATAGCTAATCTTTCATGACATATATGTCCTTAGCCATAGATTTAAATTAATTAGATCACTTTAGTAAATTGGCTAATAAAATATGATGACCCTAACACATTTAATTATTATTATTATTATTATTATTATTATTATCCTTACCATCCTTATGAATGTGTTAGATTTTATGAACCCATAATTGTCATTATATGCTTTGAACATATTCAAAAGATCTCGTTCATTAATTATATCTATATATAGAACCAAAACAATTTTCATTGCATCAGTCACAACTAAACTTGTTAGTGTTGATAGAACCAAATGATATGGATTCATCATGAAATGTGTAGCATGAAAATAACACAAAGGTGATTTGTACACGTCTATTTTTAATTGGTTACTTTATCTCAATGAGATCAATATAATAACCTTCATATATAAAGTGTAATTTCTAAATAATAAAACATATATTTATAAAACCAAATGTTTCCAAAAGACAATGTATGTACATAAAATCAAACATAGAACACAAAACACTTAAAAGAGACTAACTTCCACTAAACCAAAGATTCCTCAAATTATAAAATACTCATATGAGCAACATGCTCATGGAAAACCTTAGGTGGAAGTCTCTTAGTAAGAGGATTTGTTATCATGGAGTTTGTCCTTAGGTGTTCTATGAAAATTTGTCCACTATGTACCTTTTCTTTAACAACCAGGAACTTGATGTCAATGTAGTTTAACTTGCTCAAGCTCATATTGTTGTTAGAATACAATACAATTGATTTGTTATCACAATATAACTTAAGTGGTCTTTCAATTCCTTCCATAATGTGCAATCCTATGACAAAATTCCTTGATTTGATGCCTTATAACATGCTACAAATTTTGTAGTCATAGTGGATGAAGATGTAAGGGTTTGTTTAACATTGTTCCAAGAAATTGCACCATCAACTAGCATGAAAATGTAACTTGAAGTGAATCTCAAACTATCTGTTACACTGAGGAGCATTGATGTCTTGAAGTGATTTTGATGATGACACTCTTGAAGACTTGAAGAATCTTTATTATCAATGTTAAAAGCATTCATTATAGAAATCATTGTATAAGAATCTTTTTGCATTTATAAAAGCACTTAGAAGCTTCATATCTAGTGATTCTTTACGATAATAATCGATTATCCAAGGGGATAATCGATTATCACAAGCTAAAACAGGAAAAGGTTGCTCACGACAATAATTGATTATCACAGGGAATAATCGATTATCACTGCTGCTTTTGATATTGTCCAGGGTTCAGCCTATAACGGCCTGAAATAATTGATTATCACTAGTAGTTGGGAGCAGGCTTTTCATTTTCTGACCCTTGGCCTATATATACAACCCTCTTAAACCTTTAAGAGGTTAACTAAGCCTTTTGAGAATACAAAGTTGTTTTGAGGAAGTTATCAAGCTTTAGCGTTAGTTCAATCAAGTCTTGTGAAAAGGAAAAGCTTGTGTTTAATGCGTCTAAGGTTCAAGCGATTCTCTTCAAGTTGATTGAGCTGGTTTCTTTCTATCGTATGTCGGAGGAAGGTGTTTTCTGTTTCTAAATATTTGTATTACTTTGTTTGTAATCTGATATTGATTTTTAGTGAGAAAGGTTAATCACTCTTTATAGTGATTAACGACTGGACGTAGAATCTGTTGATTTAAACTAGGATAAAATCCTTTGTGTGATTTTCTTTAACTCTATAACTCTTGCTTATAAACTGTTTGATAAAAGTAGCGAAAGAAAATTATAATTTTTAAAAGAACCAATTCACCCCTCCCCTCTTGGTTTATGACTGTATTCACGCTCTTTAAACGTTCTGTTGCGTGATACCAATATTAACATTATCTTGGCATCCTACAAAAATTGAGTCAGAATACTTAATGATCTTCAATTGGTCTGACCCACTGTATATGAGCATATCATTCTTTGGTCTTTGTAAATACCTCATCACTATTTTTGTTTCTTTCCAATGATCCATTCATGGATTCTTAAATATATGCACAATACCCTAATTATCTGTATTATATCACGACACATACACACTTGGGCATACATCAAACTCTCTACAACTGATGTATAAGGAATCTCTTCCATTTCCTAAATTTTCAAATTTCTTTTTGGGCATTGATTGAGACTAAACTTATCTCTCTTAGCAATTGGAGTATCCCCAGATGTACATTCCTGCATGCCAAACTTTTGAAGCACCTTTTTGACATAGCTCCTTTGTGATAATTCTAAAATACCTCAAGATTGAACTCAATGTATCTAAATTTCTAATACAAAGGAAGCATCACCAAGATCTTTCATTTCAAAATTTATAGATAGAAATCTCTTGGTTTCGTGCACCATGTCTATATTGTTGGTGACAAGCAGTATGTCATCAACAAACAAGACTAGGAAAATGTATTTACTCCCACTAAATTGATGACACACATAGTCATCAACAATATTCATCTCGAAACCAAATAAGAGAATCACTTGATGGAATTTGTGGTACCATTGACGAGATGTCTATTTTAGCCAATAAATGGATTTTTTTGAAACCATATTTTTTGGGTCTCCTGACATAAAGTTTTCTGGTCAAACCATGTAAATCATCTCATCAATGTTCCCATTGAGAAACGTCGTCTTGACATCCTTTTGATGAAGCTCTAAATTATAATGTGCAACAAGAGTCATGTTGTTCTAAAGAGTCTTTTGATGAAACTGAAGAAAAATTCTCTTTAAATTCAATCCTTTCCTTTTTTTTTAGTATAGTCATTCGCCATAAGATGAGCCTTATACATGTTTACATTACCTTTGGAATCTCTATTGGTCTTAAATATCCATATAGCCAATGGGTTTTACACCTTCTGGTAATGAAATAAGTTCTCAAACCTTATTGTCTTGCATGGACTTATTCTTCTTATTCATTGTTTCTATCCATTTTTTTTGGATTAGTATCTTGCATAGCTTGATAGAAGTTGACTGGATCATCTTTCATCATACCATTATTTTCCTCCCTTTCTTGGAGAAATTCCATATAATCATCTAAAATAACTCTTTTTTTTCTTTCATGGATCTCCACAAAGACTAGCTCGTGAAGCATAGGTTCTTAGGGATCTTGAGTTTGTTCTTCATAGCAAACCAAATTGCCTTAAGTGGGAGATTCAACAACAATATCTTGTGGAGGTTTTAAACTTGCTACATAAAAAACAAACTAGAAGAATAACCTATAAAGTAGTTGATCACCATTCAAGAGTTCAATTTCTTTTCATTTGGCTTATAAGGCGTTGATTCAGTTGGACATCCCCCATACACGAAAGTGTTTTAGACTAGGCTTTCGCCCAACCCAAAGCTCGAGGTGTTGTCGCAGTTGTCGTGGTTGACACTCTATTTAAAATGTAAGTTGAAGTCTTTATTGCCTCTCCCTAAAGTGACTCTGTCAAGGTGGAATGAGAAATCATGTTTCTTAAAGTATCTTGAAGATTTTAGTTCTGTCTTTCAGCCACACAATTCATATTAGGTGAACCCGACATAATGTAGTGTGGGACGATTCAAAATTTCTCTATGAACTTGGAAAAATACCTTGGACGTTGTTCACCTAAACTATCATATTTTTCATAGTATTTACAACCACGATCATACTTGACACTTTTAACTTCTGTTGAGTTAATTCTCAACTTTAGCCTTAAATGATTTGAATACGACCAAAGATTAAGAATTTTCATGTATAAGATATAGGTGTGCATATCTAGAGTAATCATATATGAATGATATAAATTATTGTTGAGCAATCCATGAAGGTGTATGGAATGACCCACAAATGTTCCTATGCATCAATTCTAAAACATTTGTAACTCTTTATGTACATAATATCGTTGTTTTCGTCTGTATACCTCTAACTTATTCAACACAAACATCAAAGTTTGTGAAATCGATCCCTTTTGATATAAATCATTCAACTTTGTTTTTATATGTGACCTAGACGTTTGTACCGTAATACTATTGAATTAATTAGCATCATTAATTTTTCATTTAGTATATTGTGATTAAGAATTTAAAGATTTACTATAAAAAATCATTTTATCAAACATATATAAATTATCATAAGTTAAAAGTGAACTAATTTCAATCATATTTAAATTTAAAAACAATTTGTATCATTGTTTTCAAACGAACATATATTTCTAAAATTAATACATTTATCTTTTTAGAGTTTTTTAATAAAAATGCATTTTTATCCATAAAGCTTGAAGTATTAAATGAGTTTATATTACTTTAAAATACATTCTATAAATTAGTTAGTCTTTCAAGTTCTATATTTTTTTTTTATTAAGAACCCTAAAAAAAGTATTGATTAAAAAAATAAAAACATGATAAATTTGTGAGTTAAATATAGATTAAAAGATATTTTAACACTAAATATCTTAAGAAAGTTAAATTAGATTATAAATATCATTGATTAGCACACCTCAGTATTATGATGAGATGTTTTGAATAAAATCATCTTCATTAACATAAGGAAGTTCCATTTGCCTATCTTTTTTTCCAAAATATCTAGTTGACTCTGAAATTAAATAACATCACGGGTCCATTAAAATTAGGCGATTAGGTACTCTTTAATTACTTATTCTTCCTTATATATAAGTCCAAACACATCAAAATTCCAAACCTCTCTTGTTAGGTATATAAGAAAATCGGAAAGAGGGGTCCAAAAATAATACTTATTTTCTGTTTGTAAAGAAAATCATACGAAAGAGAGAAAAAATTTAATAAATACAATTGCACCTTTTGCTATTACAGCAAATTTAAACAAAACTATTATATTTCATTTCTATTTCAAAATATAAATATTTATGTTGCTTTATAAATATATTATTATCTTTTTTTCTTTCACTTTTTTATAAAAAAATAATTTTTAATTATTTTCTCCCCTCAGTTTCTTTTCCTTTTTCCCTTTTTTCACAAACCATATGATTCCTTCATTATTTGTTTTAGGTACCAACTTTTAAAAGTTTGAATTATCGAAAATCAAACTTAACCACTAAGCAATCTTTTTTGGAGTTTGGCACTTTTTCATTTGCTTTTCGTTATATGATTACACGTACATTTCCCTCTCATACTTTTCTTCTTATATATCTATATTAAAAATTAAAATAAATAAAATATATATATGATCAATATAAATCTATGTTCGAGTTCTTTTTTTGTGTTTATACCTAACTATTTTATATTTCTTTTTAATAATGCTACCAATATGAAATACTCATTAGATTAATGATTGATTATCATCGAAAAAAATCTAACGTTCTACTTTCGTGTCTCACTTATCACAAGATTTGAACTTGCAAATTTGACTAATCGTTTCTCTTAAACTATAATATTTTTAAAACTTGTTGTGTCATATATTCTATATTATATATTTTATTTATTTTAATTTTTAACTTTCAATTTCTTATTTCTTTGAAATACAATCACCTACATTCATTAATTTTGATTTGAATTTTGAATCTTAATACATTCTACCAAATTAAATATATGTTTTTTTTTACTCTTTCGTCATCATTAGAATTTAATATATTATGATTTGAATTTATTTTTTTTACCGTGTCATAATTTAATTGCAAAAATAAAGAATTTAATTGCAAAAAAAATTTACAAGTTTCTCAATGAATTTAAAAACAAAATGAAAGGTATGGGCGTGTTTGAATTGCATGATTGCAACAATCTTTTTTTCAAAAATAATTGTCTTAATTCGTGATTTTGACTTTTATATCAATTGTTTGATTGAACATTTATCACAAGGTCAAAATATATATGTTTAATAATCATAGTAATATTCTTTCACTTAATGTAACAATTCAAGCATTATGATTTAATTATGAATTGATCCACTTTACCTACATCATAGGATAATTGATGCACCATGCAACACAATATTAATCCTCAAATGGATCAATTTTGAGCAAGAGACATTGAGAATTATTCAATTCTTATGTTGTTATGTTTATAAATGGTCAAATCATAGAGTATGTTTATTTTCAATGTGTATCATAATTTTTTTTTTCTAATGTTGTAGCATTGCACCTTCCATTATTCGAAAGAAAAAGTATGCACTTTGTACCTTTCCAATGACATAATATTGAAGAATTTTTCCATAATCAAGTTCAACTCACAAATCAATGTCTAATTAAGTAATGGTGCTATTGGAATATTAACAAATATCCATGTAGTTTTATTAAATTTTAATAGTTTTATTAAATTTTGTTTAGAATATATTAAAGAGTTGTCTTAGTTGCATAATAAATTTGTATTTGAAAATGTATGCAAAAAATGACTTATAACTATGATTATGGTAGCAACGGTCATCGAATATTAATTTTTTAAAAATGGTTGGCAATCTTTAGTAACTTTTTTTTTTATCTATTTTCAATAACGGTTCTCATTTAACAGTCATTTTTTGTGCACTTTTAAAACCATTCTAAAATCATCTATTGCTACATTTTACAATGACGCTTAAAATGAAGGTTGTAAATTGTCATTGTAGATGCCTATTTTTGAAAGTTCAGTATAATGTAGTGTATGCTCATGTTATTTCTTTTCCTTTCATGGAGATTTAACTATTGAGTAATAAAATTTCAATTACTCTAAATAAAGGCTAAAATATTTTTTATATGATTTAGTTAAGTTTTTTTATAAATATTATTACATAATTTTTTTTTATTTTATATTTTAGTAAATATATAAAACAAATTATATGTGAAATAACTCATGCCAATTTTCAATTCTTTTATTTTTACAATTTTAAAATTAAAATTTTCCGCTTCATTCTTTCTTAATCAGTTTTTACTTGTATAAAAGATTATGGAAAAATTATTTTTGTTAATAATAATTTCAAATTAATTATCACCATTATTTTTAATATTTTTTATTGTTTAAAAAATTAATTTTGTTCAAATTTATTCAAATAACTTTTCTAGCATTTAAAATTAAGAAATCATTATAATAATAACAATTTCAAGCACGTAAAATAATAACACTAACAATTTCATCTCTAAACTTTAGTAGACAACTAAATGACAAGTTAATCTTTTTAAATGTCAAATTAATCCTTAAAAAATATTTTTTTAATAATCATTTCTCATTTTTTTTTCCTCTCTTATCATAAAGTGCAATATTAAGAAGGCCATTATTTCCTATATCCTATCATTTTATTCCTGCATCCCATCATTTCCAAAATTTATTTTATGGAACACAATTAAAATTTCATAATTTTTTTTTTCCGGAATTCAAACATCTCCTTTTACGGAAAGTATTTTCCAGAAGTTTTTGATGGAGTGGGAAAATAAAATTAATGAAGTGTAGGAAGCAAATGTCTATGAAGAAAAAACCCCTTTTTTAGTGGACTTGAGAAAAACTTAGGGTGTCGGTCTCTCCACCATCACCCCTTGCTTCCACCATCTTCTCCTTTCTCTTTTATTCCTCATTTTTTTATTTTTATTTTATCTTTGAGTAAAATTTTACTTTTAGGATTAAATCCAGCGGCACACAACTTTTTTTTCTCTTTTACGTTCTACTTCGTGCTCTCGTTGTTTCTGTTTCATTGTGTGAATTTTTTTCTTTTTTTTCTTTCATTGTGGTGTGAGAATGTGGTGAGTTAGAGATTACATGTGGTTGTGGAAGGAATTGTTTCAGCCATACCAGAGTTTAATCTCGGTAGTGTTTGAAGGTTTTGGTGGTGCTTGAAAGTGTAAAGAAATAAATGTTCATTGCGTCGAGGTACACAGTGAAACCTAAATTAACATGGAAACTTTAAATAAATATCAACATCCATCAGCAGATGTGAACATCCATTTAAGCTCAGAGTTGAATTGGCTCAACAACAAAATAATATCAACGAAGTTCCTTCGTCCAACAAGGAAATTGAAATTGAAACTGAAACAGATGAAGTGGCAAATGGAGTTCCCGACAATACACCACAGAAAAACAGTAAGAAGAAGAAAAACAAGAAAAAACCCAAAACCGCTGAGGAAAATGATTCTAATGATGGAGGGGAAGTGCCTGAGGCTAGAGAGTTAACCAAGACCAATACAACTACCAGGTTATAATAAAGTTATTACATTATAAGTAGCACTGTTTCATATGAGTGAGATTTTTGTTTTATAATGTTTGTGTTCTGTGGTGTGTATTCAGTCAAGACAATGGTGATGTTCCTACAAAGGTTTATGTTGGAGGAATTCCTTATTATTCAACCGAGAATGACATTCGAAGTTATTTTGAAAGTTGTGGCACCATAACTGAAGTTGATTGCATGTATTTTCCTGAAAGTGGCAAATTTAGAGGGATTGCCATTATTAGTTTTAAGGTGAGTGACGAATAATGCACTATTCCTGAAAGTGTTACTTTATTTTTGGTGTTCTTAAATTGAGAAACCTCTTTTTTAGGTTATTTCTTATTCCCTAGATATGTCCACAATTTACTGACAATTTTATGGCACTGTTCCTGCAGACCGACCGAAGTAAAAAAATAAAAAAATAGGGTTAAAAAGTAAAAGGAGATTAATTTTCTAATAAAATTTTTTTTATTAAAAGTTAAGGAGGTGGAAAGAAGAAAGATGGAGGTGGAGGCACCAGCACCCATAAACTTATTATCCAAATGATCCAAATAAAATAAGATAGTAATGGATTGGACGAAATTTCTTCTTACACTTCCATAAGTAAGTTGAAAAGACATATCTGCCCTCATCTTCTTCTTTCATCTCTTTTTATTTTTCCACGTCCACCTTCACTCCTGTGAGGTTTATAAACTTTTTAATAAATTTTTTTTAATAAAATATAATTAAAAACATTTAAATTTATAGAAAAATATAACAGTTTTATATCATTAAAATACTTAAATTTAATTAATCCAAATCAAGTTAATCTATTTATAATAACCTAGGTATAAATAATAGTTACTTGTTTACATTTATAGGATTTGAATACTAATAATGATGTGATTTTGAATCTAAAATAGACAGTATAAAGAATTCTTGTTTTTAATTATAATACCTATCATTTATATATATATATATATATATATATATATATATATATAGGGTTTGTTAACTTATGTACGTCTGTTTTTTCAGTTGGTACATTTTAGCAATGGGTACCGAATTTTTTAATTGGTACATTTTAGCAATGTGTACCAAGTTTTAGTAGACAAAAATACCATAATACATCATAGATTTTAAGTTTTAAAGTTAAAGATATTTAATAATTTTCATTCTCAAAATTAAAAAAAAAAAAAAAACTCCAAAACCCTTGCTCACCTCCCTCGTTCCTCTCAACCTTTTCTCTTCCATATCTCTCAATCTAACATTTTCTCTCTCATTCTTAACTGAAAAAACATTCACTGTTAAACAATTTCATCATCTTCAATTTCAGAAAAAGGTTCATTCAAGATCTTTTCAATTTCATTATCTTCACTAACCTCTCTCATTTCATCATCTACAGATCTTAAATCATCATCTCTTAAAAAAGTTTCAGGCCAATTACCAATTCCTTCAAATGTCATTATGTTTGTGAAAATTAGATAAAATTAGATAAGACAAAATTTATAAAATGAAAAATCATTATAAAATCATTTTTGTAAGAAATTGTTTAACAATAAGTGTTTCTGATTTTTTTCAGGCCAATTACGAATTCCTTCGGATGTCATTATGCTTATGAAAATTAGATAAAATTAGATAAGACAAAAATTATGAAATGAAAACTCATTATAAAATCATTTTTTTGCAAAAAATTGTTTAATAGCGAATGTTTCTGATTTTTTTCAGGGCTACAGTAGCAATGAGAGAAAAAATGTTAGAGTGAGAAAGATGAAAGAGAAAGAGAGTTGAGAGGAATGAGGAAGGTGAATAAGGGTTTTCAAAATGAAAATTATTAAAATATCCTTAATCTTAAAACTTAGAATCCATAATATATTAGGATATTTTTGGTTTACTAAAATCCAGTATATATTGCTAAAATGTACCAACTGAAAACAGGCGTCCACAAGTTAACAAACTCATATATATATATATATATATATATATATATAAACCAACATTTCAGCCCATAATTCTTCCTGGTGGTGAAACAATGATTGGTATTATGTATAATTACTTGTCATAGTGTACTATTGGGTAATAAAACAATGAAACAGTGCCATCCAACCTTTTAATTAAGCATTTTAAAGTAAATAGTTACAATTCAAATTTCAAGCATATTTTTGTGAAATAATAACACTAAGCCTATGTTTGTTTTTACATATTTTTGTGTAAGCTGATTCAATAGGATTTGAAAAAACAGGTTTAGAAAAATGGGAGACAGATGGAGATTTAAACAAAAACCAGCTCACTCCCTACTCAATTAACATTTCTTTTTAATGTTTTTTCAATTTATATTAATTACAAATTTTAGCTTTTCCACTGCTGCTCACTCCCATTTTATTTATATTAATTTTAAAGAATCAATTTAAAATAATTTCATAAATCAAATTATTACTTAATTTTATTTCATTTTAATTTTTAAAAATCATATTTTAATTTAGTATATTTTATCAATACTATTTTTTTTCATATTAAATAATCACTAATATATCATTATAATATAATTTACACTATTTATAATTTAATTTAAATTACTTTATATATAATGATAAAATAGTAATTCCATCCTTTTATCATTACATACTTCCTAACTTTCATCAACTTTTCTTTTTATTTTTTATTTTTTTCAAATCATAGTCTCTCAAATTCCAAAAGGTGCAATATGAGAAAAACTTATTTTTTTACTGAACTTGAACCAAACTTAATATCCAAAAGATGGAATCTTGCTTCAGACAAACTCAAATTAATCACCACCAGCAATTGAAATATCCTCAAACACTAACACTTGAGAAACAAAAGTATAGAAAAGGCAAAACAACGTTCAAGATAAGCATCATTTCGCATCCAATAGAAAACAACATGATTTTAACCAAAGTCACTCTAAATCAACATTATACACTCATAAATTTCTCGATTCCACTAAAACATTCTTTTGGTTTCTGATATGGTCAGAAGCCACTCTTACTCCACACAAAAATTTCTTAAAAGGAAATTGGTAGGTATGACAGAGACATGAACTTCAAAACCAAACAATGAGGTGATTAATGTACATCGTGTTATTAACATTGTCTGTTAGAAGAACAAAAGAGAAATTCAACAGTGGACAAACCCATAATTCTTTCCCTTCCAAGAACAAAATCATGAGCTTCTAAAACATGATCAAACACTTTCATCACAACATAACAACTCAAAGTAACACGATCACGATCTGAGAAAAGATAACAGTCGTCCCTAACCCAGTAAAACCTTTCCTAAAACCCATATTCTGATTATTAAAGAAGAGAAAGAAAGAAAGAAAGAGAAAAAGAAAAGACTGAAAATTTCTAATCGGCACCTCCATAAGCCTGAAGAGCCTCTCCAGTTAACCTGCAAATCCTCCACTCGTTCAAGAGATCGGCACCCATCTCTTCATAAAACTTAATGGCATTCACGTTCCAATCGAGCACCACCCACTCCACCCTCCCGTACCCCATCTTCACCGCCTGTTTCGCAACCGCCGACAGAAGCATTCTCCCAAACCCCTTTCTCCTGTAACACTCCCTCACGAACAAATCCTCCACGTAAAACCCTGGCTTCCCAAGAAAGGTAGAGTAGTTCGGGAAGAACAACACAAACCCCACAACCGTCACATCATCCGTCGTCTTGAACGTCTCTCGCTCGGGGTCCTCAATGGGGATACTCAGATTCACGTACTTCGTGAGGGGTGTGAAGAACGGGTTCGAGTCCACGCTTGAAACGGCGAAAGGTTTGGGAGAAGCTTCTAGAAGGAAGAGGGTGAAGGAATGGAAGGGCTGGGCGGTTGGGGAGAAAAGGGTAGCGGCGAGGGAGGACTCTGTGGCGGAGAAGAGGTGAGTCAGGCGTTCAAAGACGGCCATCTGGTGGATCAGTTTGTGGATGTGGGGAACGTCGGCGGGGGTGGCCAGGCGGATGCGCGTGAAGAGAGGGGTGGTTTCCGGTAACGATGTGGCGGGTTCCGGAGCCGGAGTTGGGGCCGGAGGCGGCGCTGCGGCGGCCATGGGTTGAGGTTCGGTGGAAAAAGTAAAGAAAGGGTTTATGGTTCTTTGCGCGAGAGAGTTCCAGATATGGGTGAAGAGTTTTTGTTTTTGTGTGATAAGATAACCTTTAAAAAAAGTAAAATATAATTTTTTAGAAATTAAATTTAAATATAAAATTATATGGAATAAATACTATAAACTAGTTTATATACTAATAAAAAAGTTTTATTTGCTTATTCTTTTTCTTAAAAATTCTTATGTAAGACTTTGTGTCGGCCTATTTATTATTTCAAAATTTCAATAATACACCTTTGTTTCAACAGATAAAAGTTTTACTGGATTAACTATGTATTTAAATTATAAGGTGATTTTTTATTTTAGTTATTATTTTAAATTTTTATTGTATTAGGAATTTTATCTGGAGTTTAAGGTTAAGTGGATCAAGTATAGACCCAATCAATGTCTCGATTATATGTATTGAGATATGAAATATGTATTACAGTATTTCTTTTAGGTTACATAATAAAATTTCCACAAAACATCTATATTCTAAATTTAGACGAATTTATGTAAAAACATAAAAAATCATACATATACATATTCTTTTTATCTATATATTACTTGTAAGTTGTCTCACTACTGTGAAGACCTCCACATACATTATTCTATACATTATTCTATGCTTACATATAATATAATAATTGTAAATGGATAAACAACAATATATATATAAAAAAAATTCTCTTTTGTTTAGATTTGTCCTTTTTTGGTGTTTCAAAAGGTTTCTTGGTTACGAAGCAAGAATAATTGTTGTTTATAGAACCGGTTCCACGTGTCTCTTGCTTAACGTATTCTTTCTTTTCCTTATTCCTCTTGGGTTTATTAAATCATCATCATCATGACTACACCGTCACAAATTTTGGAATGTTTATAATTTATCTTCATATCCCTGTTATCACATTTTTATTTTAGTTTTATAATGAATTTTTAGACAAAAGTAAGATCTGTCAAGTAATGGCTGCTTTCTTGCACCATTAATTTGTTACTACACTGGTGGTGGTTGAATGCGGTGGAGAGGGTTGCTCAGGGGGTATTTTCTTGGTTCCGGAAGGTATATTTAGATTTACATAAAGCCTTTCAAAATGACATATTAGATAAGGAATACCCATTCTAGAAAGTCATATTAGATAAGGAAATATTTTTTGAAATGACTTTTCTAGAACAAACAAAATAACATCTTTCATAATGTTCTTTCTAGAAATTATTATTGGATTTGAAAATATTGTCAAATGTTTTTTTTTCGAAACACATCAATAAATAAGTTTCAAAAAAACATATTTTAAAAGAGATATAAAGACTATCCAAAGTGAAGGCGATACAAGTGGTGAAAGACAAAGATTCACGATATCCATTCAAGGGAAGAATTATGGTAAATATTTCGATGTAGATCCTATAATCATTAGTGCGAAAAGGGCTTTAGATGTCAATTATTTTAGACTTTTAATGTCATCTTTCGAACCGATGTCTATACGGGTGACGTTAATGGGACATCGGTTTTTCGTAGGTGTGATGTCGTTATAGACTTCGGTTAAGTGAAAAGCGCGATGTCTATAGAGACATCAAACATTGCATTAACCAACGTCTAAAGGTACTATAAAGACGTCAGATATTGCGCTAACCGACGTTTATGGGCACTATAGACGTCGATCAGTACATTAACCGACGTCTATGAAGTGTTCGTTGTGTTTTGGTACAGTTTTTCTCGTGTCTTTGGGTAGCGTAGTAGCACCTCCTTCCTTTGCTAGTTTCCTCGTAAGAAAAAATTGCGTCTTTTGCTTCTCTTATGACATTTCAACCCAAAGACGAACCTGGGTCGTTGCCTAGGTCCATTCCGACCGCTAATGAAAAAGAATATGGTGAGAATACGATGTCACCGTATTCTTTTTAATTGGCGGTGGGAATGACACTATGCAAGGACCCAAGTTCGACTTCAGGTTGAAATGTCATAAGAGATCCAAAAAACGCAAGTTTTTCTTATGAGAAAACTTGCAAAGGGAGAAGGTGCACTACACTACCCAAAGACACAAGAAAAACCGCTCCAAAACACAACAAAAACTCATTTTAATCGGTTCAAATGAAAGATAATACATCAAAGATTACTTTAAACGGAGTAAACACAACTTTAAATGGTTCACGGGACATCAAACATACCTGGAAATGCAGTGAAACGGAGAGAAAAAGCGAATGAAGAAGATCAAAGGGTTGGTTCGCAAACTACTGGTTCGCACCATTTAACAAGAAATTAAACATCAATTGCCAAAAAACTAACTTCTATAATCGCATAGACGTCAGGCTCCCCACTAATTTGACGTCCATTCCATTTAAAAATTAATATTTTTGTTATATATAGATGTCGATTTAGCGGGACGAGATGTCTAATTGGCGGAAATGAATGACTTTTCACATACCTGCTCAAACTATAGACGTCGGGGTATGAGGGTCCCTGACGTTTATAATCGCATATAGACGTCAGGTGGCAGGGGTCAGACGTCTAGATGGCGGAAAAAATTAAATTTCACTTACCTGTCAGAATATAAACGTCAGGTAGACGGGGCACCGACGTCTATAATCAAATATAAAAGTCAGGTGGCGGGATCCGACGTCTAGATGGCGCAAAAAATTAAATTTTCACCTACCTGTCAGACTATAGACGTCGGGTAGGAGGGGCACAGACGTCTATATGATGGAAATAAATGACTTTTCACTTACCGTTCAAACATATAGACGTCAGTATCTAGGGGCACTGACGTTTATAGTATTATAGACGTCGGCTCCCAACCTAGCAGACATCGATAGGCTTCACTTATTTACGCAATTGCTATCGGTCAATAATTTATGTCGCTTTCCCCTCTAACTGATGTCTAATGGGTGACATTGTAAGTGGATTCTGCACTAATGATTTATAGTTGTAGTTGATTTTGTAGGTACAATTTATCATGTAGTTGAAGATGCATTGGCAAGGATTGATACGGGACTAGACAGTAACACAAAAAGGATTATTATGACACACATAGAAATCAAAAGTAAAAATGTACGATGATATTTTTGTAATTAAGTTGTTAAATTTACATTTGATTTATAATGGTTAGACATAAATTTATGTCTGATTAGACCTAAACACTTATAGGTGAGATGCAATCCTAGCATTCTCTCTTTTTTCATTACGAGAACAAAAATCTGACAGCGGGAAAAAAACATGAAACATTGTGAGTTTTTTGCCATTATTGCGTCAGGTTGCGTTTTGTGCGAAAATTGTGTTTTGTGTTATTATTGTGTGTTTAAAGGTTATATATATTTTTTTTGTTATTAAGACTAGTTTTTATCATCTTGTCCTTTGTATGTGACTATTTTAACTTAATTCACACGATATTGATTTTGTAAAATTTCTTTAAAATAGGTAGGTTTTTTGACTCAATTTTTTTAGTAACTTTTATTAGATTGTATTCAAATGCAGAGTGTTTGCATATGATATGTTAGTTACAAATTTGAAGTTGTTAAGATTTAGCAGTTAAAAACTTCAAATGGTCATAAATTTTATTATAAACCTCAAGTGGAGACGTTCTAAAAATGAAAATTGTTAAAAATAGGATGATGAATGTTCTTAACTTATTCTATCATTTACACTATTTTTTTTTATTTTCTTAGTACTTTTTACCATTTTTTTTACACTTTATAGCTTTGTTTAAGATATCCATACAACTTAATAAACCTCAAATTTATGTCCGTTGACTTTATATATACTATACGTAAATTTACATCTTTCACAATCAGACTTAGGTCATACGTAAAAGACCTAAAATATTATACTTAATTTTTTTTTGTTAGTGAAAGACTTAAGAAGGATTTTTTTGAGGTCCATCAAATACTTCTTTGGTCATGGACAGCACTAATCACGTGACATTCAATTTTGATGTTATTTTAATGATAATTTTGCATTTTATATAGTATAACACAAACATTATCTCTAGGATCAAGGAGAAGTTAAATTGGTGTCTCATGGACACACTACTAAAATTATTAATTTTAAAAGGGGTTTTTTTCGGGGGTTTTCGAAAACCCCAATACATTCTGGAGGTTCATGTCTAAAACCGCATGTATCTTTCTTTTTTTAAAAATAAAATAAAATTTTGACAGTTATTAACAGAACCGTCCCTGATATATATTTTTATTTTAGAATAATTTTTCAGCGATCTTTAATATCAGAAAAGCTTTTCCCACACCTTTCTCCTAAGCTTTCATTTCTTCCGCTGCGAACATAGAATAATCCTTCCCTATCATTCCCACTGTGTTCGTGCTTGGGCTGAGCGTTGGTCGAGACGGCGAGATCGAGGAGACGAGGTCGAGGCGGCGAGGTCGAGGCGGCGAGGTTGAGGCGGCGAGGTCGAGGCAACGAGATCGAGGCAGCGAGCTATGTTCCCTGATATTTTCATCTTATCTCTTCAATCAGATTATTCTCTATGCGTTCTTTTTCTCTTGCCTGAGCCTCCATTCTTAATACTTCCTAGTTCCTCTCTTTCCTCTTTTACTCTAACCTAATCTTCATTTTTATCACTAAAATTCTAATACAATGTTCATTTTTCAGATGTGGTGACTTCATTATATCTTTATTTTTCACTTTAACCTAATCTTCATCGTTTCTAAAGATCATCTCCTTCAGGTTCGTGATTCTAATATTTCTGCCATGTTATCAGTGTGAAATATATGTCTGTGTCTTTGTATCACAATGAGTTGTGTATATTCATTGCATCCTTTCTCTGAAAATAGGTTAACCATTCAAATATTATAAACTCTTTATTCAATAAATATACTTCCTACAATGATGTTTGTTTGATTCTTGTTTATTAATTAGAAGTTGTTAAGCTTGATGAGTTGTTAAGTTGTCTGATATCAAATATTTTTCTTTCTTGCCATTTGAAGTTATTGATGAAATCTGAGAGAGATAACCACTTCTTTTCAATGCCTGCTCCTTTTTACTGAAGATTGCCACTACTATGTCCTCAAATTAAATATCAATTTGTAAGATACTGCACATTATTACTAAAGATAAAGACACCAAGACTTTTTCTAAACTGATTTGATTTCAATCTTATCATACAGAAAGGCTATAGTTGTATAGAATTAAACTAATATTGTTTTCAATTCCCTTTTTCTAAAGAGAACTATATGATAATGTTTGGCCATGACAACTAGATCATTTGTAAGATTTATAAATGTATTCTTAACTTTAGATTGATTGAACTTTTCTAGCCTATCCCAATTTTTAATTGATTGTTAAGATCCATCGATATGTCACTTTACTATACTTTGCATCAGCCACAAAACTGTAATGAAATTTCATGCATGAATGAAACATGTGATTGGTGATGAATAGACCTTGAATTACTTGTTGAACTTAATTCATATCTACGTGTCTTTAAAAAATATAATAATACTGTGCATTTGCTGAAACATGTGATTTGGTAATTAAATTACAAGTGCTGAAATTTAATTTAGATGTCTATTCCAAATCAATGACTAATAGATTTTGGTATTTATTACAGTTGTTTCTAGGGCGTTCCTCTCTGTTCTCTGATTTATCATCTCTGTACAATCACCCTGGGAAGGTTAGTCTTGTCACATATATTCACACTATTGGGCATTTGAGATTTCATATGCTTATTTTACTGTGTCATTTATTCAATGTATTTCTATTTTTCAATGTACTGTATTTCTAGTTTTCTGTCAGAACTTTAAACAGTAGATTGGTTTTATTAGTGTATTTTTTCTATTTGTTTGGAATGGGGGCATAATGTGTTTTGCATTTCTCTTTAAAAGATAAGATTAACCATTTTGTTGGATGAGAAAAGAGTAGAGGAATCAATCCCACCATTAAGAAAGTTGTTTTGTTGTGATGATGGGTGTGAAATGTTGAAGGGAACAGGTCAATGGTGGTGTGTATTTGGTCACCAGCAGAAGTGGGCATGGATTCCGGAAATGGGTATGAATTGGCGATGAGTGGTTTTGTTTTGTTTGGTTTGATTGATAAGAATGGGGTGAGGTGTGGTTTTCCTTTTGTTTTGTTTGGTTTGATTATGTTGGTTGAATGAGTAGGAAAAGTCTGAAAAGTTGTAAGGGACCTAATATCCATGTAAAGGGAAAGCAATGAGAGTGAATAGAAAAAAAGAATAAGTCTCTGTTGGGTGCTGCACACTGAAGATGACTCTGCAGTAGAAGTCATCGTAACACAACCATACTGATATAAAGTTTAAATGTCTAATATCCAATGCCCATCATTTTCTTTCTTGTGCCACCATAGGGGATGCTTCCTACCTCTTACCCTTCTCTTTCTTTTCACCTTCTCCAATTTTATCCAAAAGGGAATTTGAAAGTATTTAATGAACAATAACTTAGAATACAGTTTTTTATATCATAAATATTTTTATTCACAGTTTTTTCTCATTTTTGTTTCTTCAAATAAGCATATTTATGCAGTCACACCTAAACCCTTTTTAAATATTAGTTTTAAAAACATTCATTTTACCAAAATGAAGAAGTAATAACGATAAGTATATATTGTTTAGAGGGAAAATAATGCTTGTTTTAATTGAGTTAAATAATAAAATTGTGAGCTAAATAATAATAATAAATAATAAAACCAAATTTAAATAACTTGAAATATTTTAAAGCCATTCTAGTTCCTTCTGTGTGAATAATAGCCTTTTTTTTACATAAACTGAGTACGGCCATTGATATTGAACTTTAAAAGCTCTGTTAAGATGTTGAGCTTTGTCCATTTTTGTTTGTTAAAGAGTTATTCATTGCTGCTCTTACTTTTGTTCACAAGTTCCACGCCAAATTTGCTTTATTTACCAAACTAAGAAAACATAATTTCCTAAATGATGCAGTTCAGAATTCAGCCATACTTGTAAAAAAAAAACATCCCAAATTTTTGGTTCATCATAGATTTATAAATACTATTCCTTAATACTCCAAATTTTCCCCTACAAAAGGTACCTTACCACTATAATTCAGCACTTTTACTCTAGTAGACACTTTAGTTTGCGTCTTACTTATCCTTCTAATAAACTAGAATTGATAGCTTCATGGTGCTAATTTTGTTTATTATTATTTGATAGCTTCATGGATGCCTATTTGTTACAATTTTCTCGAGAACACACAACATTAGGACCTATATGAAGCTAAGACACATTAGGAACTGAATATTCAGTTTTATAACCTTCTATTAGAAATACAATTTTATTCTAACCTTCTAATCCTCTTGGCATGAACATAGGTCGTTTTAATGGATAAATCATGGATAAACATGCCTGATGGTTACTCAAGTAACATCAGTAGATGTGTTGATGTCAAACAACGTAAGATTGGAGGACTAAAAAGTCATGACTCACATGTGTTGATGGAGCAACTTCTCCCTTTGGCAATAAGAAAGACACTCCCTAAAGAAGTGTCATCTATTTTGATTGATCTATGCTCTTTTTTTTAAACAATTATGTAATAAAGTTTTGAAGATAGATGAATTTGTCCAATTACAAGATAGAGTTGTCCTCACATTGTGTCACATGGAGATGTTATTCCCTCCTTCTTTTTTCACAGTGATGGTTCATTTGATTGTGCATTTAGTAGAGGATGCCAAGCTTGGAGGACCTGTCCAATATCGATGGATGTATCCTATTGAGAGCTACTTGGGAAAATTGAAGTCTTATGTGCGTAATAAGGCACAAGCCGAAGGCTCAATAGCTGAAGGGTACATGGCAGAAGAGTGCTTAACTTTTTGTTCTAGATACTTAGATGGAATTGAGACCGTGTTCAATAGATTGCGTCGTGTTAATGATGAACCAAACATTGGCTCTTATACTATAAGCACTTTATTCCCACTGATAGAAAAACCAGTTGGAGGTTTCACTTATTTCACTCTATCTGCCAAGGAAAAGTTACAGGCACATCGTCATATCCTAACAAACAGTGCCCTAGTTGACCCATTTCTTCAGTAAGTATCTTCAGTAAGGAATGTGCATGAGATTGAATAGACCTTTTCTCATTCAGGCACGGGACAAGCATAATTGTTGTGATGATTCTTTTGGGACTTAATGGCACATGGAATTAGTTTATATACATCAATGAAACTTGCAAAGAGATTTATATAAGGAAAGTAAAGAGCTAGGTTGATTGCACTTGGAAAGCATATGGGCCATGTAGGACTACTTTTTTTCCTATACTGCACTAAAAAATAGCAAATGTGTTGGGCCTTTTTAAGGTCTACTTTAACCATACATGCAGTTGATGTAAGATCTCAACACGCACCCCTCACACTTAGAATTGAACATCTTAGAGTGTGGAAATTGTAACACATTTTTAATATACAGCTCTAGGAAAGTCACTGATAGAAACCCAGTAGCTCAGAAAAATCCAAGACAGGTTCTTGAATGGTTTTATTATGAATACAGTGGTCTGCCAATGTGGCAGAATACAATCCAAGATGTCTCAAAACACAGGTCTTTTATTGTTGGGTGAATTGTTTTATCTGATTTAGAGATGATTTCACTAATTTATTAAACATTGTATGTAGGAAAAAATTGAAGCATATGAATCTACATTATCATCGTCTCAATCACAAGAAATATCCACTTCAGATTCATTAGCTCATGCTTTAGGAAGCAAAGAGCATTGTGGACGCATTCGCGGTTTAGGTTTAGGTCCTTGTCCATCTAAAGTCTTTGGAGTCCATGCTGGTTCTCATAGGGGATCATCTTCAACTTTTGTTTCTAATGTTGTTGAATTAGAAACTAAGGTTAATGAATATTTTATCAATTATTTGGTTTGTTCTTTTTATGATTAACTTCTTAGATATCATTTTTCTTACTTTTTCAATAATTTCTTTTGTTACAGGTATCTTCATTGACAGCACAAGTCAATGAAATGAAGACAGTGATATCATTATTGTTGCAAAATTATCCGGGTCAATTACCTTCACAACTTGCTGTTACATTTCAACCATCGGTAATAATTGTTTTATATGTATGATCTTTTTAAAAATATATAATTGACTAACAATTATGTTATATTATAGGTATCTGATCAAGGAAGTGTGCCACATGATGGATGTAACGAAAAAGAAGAACCTTAGACATTGCCACATGATGGACTTAATTAGTAAAATATCCCTACGATACGACCCTTTTGGGCACCAAAAGTTGTTTTCCTTTTGATTACTGTTGATTATTGTTGATTTCCTTTTGGTGCAAAGCAAACAGCTGGTCTTAACTGGCCAGAGATCTTTAAGTTGCATGAGTTGGAGCTGGAACCAATTTAATACTTCTCACTGTTTTACCTAATTTTCTATAACTCCCACAACTATCACGCCATAATATTTGTCATAATGTGTTCTTTTTATCTGTTATAAAAAGTCCTATGTATAGCAGTAGTGTATGTTTAAAATGATGCATGAAAATGTACTCATAAACTATGTTGGTTGCAATGCTAAGTTGTTATATTCTATGAAAGAAAGCTGTGGTTCAGAAAACAAGAACTTACCACACCATGATTGCTGAAGGAAAGGCGAGTCTGAGAAATTTTGGGATGTTATGCAATGATTCCTTAGAGAAACCAGTCCAAGTTCGTTTGCACGAAGGGGATAATCGAATGTAAAGTGCAAAGATTATGGTGTTAAACCAATTTGATATGCAAATTGCAATGGCAGATCCTTTGATACCAAGGTCAAGTTTTAGAATGAAAATCCAACAGAGAAGCAAGTGCAACAAGCTAGTAAGGCCAGTGAATAGCACCATAGGAAAGACTATGTTTTAGGTTTGTAGGAACTTAGTTTCAGGTTAAAAAATGTTAAAGTATTATATTCTCTGTAAGATTAATTGAACATTAATTTGATTTGGTTTGAGATGATAAACCCTAAATTAAAACAATCTATGTACATCAACCAGCAGACAACCTTATATATGCACATCAAGATAGGAAAAAGATGTTTAGGTTTTGATAACATGTTTGAGTTCCAACACACACCAAACTAAAAATTACTGGTACAGGACTTATTAATAATAATAATAATTACAGTTTTAATCTATTTCTGTAAGTCAAATTATTATCTTTATTTTTTTTAGGGGTTAATTGTTTTGAAAGATTTGTTTTCTAATTCAAAATTACAATATAGTGTAGAAAAGATAAAGCATGAGGATGGAGTACAATCCTGATTAAAAAAAATGATTTGAAGCATTTCCGGCAGTTTCGATTGCCAAACGTGGTTACTTTCGACGGTTTCCAGAAACCTCGGTTAGTTCCGGCGGTTTTCCAAAAACCCGTGGAAATAGGGGCGGTTCAACATAACCCCGATTAGTTCTAGCAGTTTTCCAGAAACCTCTGCGTAACCCCGGTTAATTCCGGCGGTTTGCCCAAAACCCCTGGAAATAGGGACGATTTTCCAGATACCCCGGCTAGTTCCGCCGGTAATTTTGTGACGGTGATTTTCCCAGTAGTTCTCTGATCCGCGGGAAACATGTTTTTTGGGGGTTAAAACCCCCGGAAATGCTAAAAAAAACCTCTCCTAAAATTAATAATTTTTGTAGTGACACAAGTGTAGTAAAGTAGGGATTCTTAATGGAAATATTGAGAGGTGGTGAGCTGACAATAACACTAAGGCCTTATTTACTTGAGTGGATTTGGAGAGAGTAATTGAGTGGATTTGGGAGAGTAATTGAGAGGATTTTAGAGAATTTGAAGATATTTCTTTTGTTGTTTATTTGAATAGATTTGGAGGTAAGTGAGAGTGAATTTGGAAATAAAGTTTTATAATCTGTCACATAAATTAAATTCTAAACTAATTCTCATAAATTTTACTTTCAAATTCACTCTCATTTACCTCTAAATTCACTCAAATAAACAACAACAAAAATTACCTTCAAATCTTCTCAAATCTACTCAATTACTCTCTCTCAAATCTACTCAAGTGAACACGGCCTAAATGATGGATTGTTGACAATTGATCAACCTCTTCACCGAGGACAACTAGGTTGGATATTTTTTTTTCACATATCAAAATGATGAATACTTAATTACAAAGAAGAAATCGTTTCAACACTTTTCATCAAAATTTAAAAAAAATAAAAAAGAAAATTCGGAAGAAGACGAAATTAGATGAAAATAATTATAATCAAGATTGATTCATAAGTAAACAAATTAAAAATATTAAATTAAAAGATTTTAATATAAAAGTCAAAAGTTTTCCGTAGAATCCAAATAGAATTTCACTCAGAAATATGTAACCTCATCACCAAATGAATTAAAACTGTTTACAAAATGTTTAGATTTAAACGATTTATTCTTAATATGTAGTACAATCTTTATAACATACTTTTCATAAATAAATGTTTTGATCTAAGTTTTTAACTATAATAGAAGATGATTTATCTAATATCCGAATTATATACTATAAATGCATATATTCTGTATTCACGGAAAATTGTATATTTTAAATATTTTGAATATATTTACGTGTAAGCACAGACATAAAATCATTCTTTTAATAATAATAATAATAATAATAATGATAATAATAATAATAATAATAATAATAAAATTCTTTCTTAACTAAATTATAAAACATGATTATTACAAATCATAATTCCAAATAATTATTAAGTTTAAATATTAATTTAATATGTATTTTTGTTCAGTTTATTTAATGTGTTTTTTTTCATCAATAAATTTTTTTAATTTTGTTTAATTTATTCATTTCTGATAATGACAATTTAAATAGTTAATAATACAGTAAAGAGAATGACACTATTTATATGACGTGTAATGTTTTTCCTCCATCACCATCTTTATTTTCTAAAACCTTTTTCCTCCATCATCATACCCAACTTCATCCACACCAACATATATCAATCTTCATAAATTGATCTTTCATCTTCTTAAAACACACACTCCACCTTCTTCAAGGATTCAACTTCACACTCCATTTTCTTTCTCTATGCACAAAATCTATTTTTACATCTTTTCTCAACATTGAACCACTCATCATCAACACACCACACAAAAACATTCTCTACATATTTTCCTTTTCACAAAATTAAGACACCCAACACTACTCTCAATCATAATCAACTTCATCTTCTTTCTCAGTTAATGGCCAATGTCTCTCTCACTGTGAAGTGGCAGTTCCTCTACAATCGCTACTACCGTAAACCCGAGCTCTACCCTATGCCGTGAAAGCATGTTGACTTCACCCACACCAAGGTCATCGTTATGCCCTTCGACGACCCAATTGTCGTCATCCGTTGTGAGGTTGCACGTTTCGGGGGATGTTTAAGTTTTGCTAAGCGTGGATGATGTTGTGATGCTTGCTGTGGAGGATGATGGTGTGCAGAGGCTCGAGGAGGGAATTTTGTCTGGACCATTGTAGAAGATGGTGATTTCACACAAGACTATTAACAGAGACGAAACTAGAAGCAGCGACAATGGAGAAGGTGATGAAGGTGTGAAGCGACGAAGATTAGGTTTAATTATTTTATCTTTTTATTAGAAGTCATAGTATAAATTAGGTTTAATTATTTAAAACTTGAAATAAAATAAATTACACCTAAGATGAACACGTACCACATCATTAAAATTTGCTTCGCTAACATGCCATAATTTATTAAATTTAACGTTGTTCACTGAATTTAACGACAAGACTTTATTTGACTCAATTTTACAAAAACAAGAACCTAATTGAAATAAAAGAAATATGAAGACCTAATTGAAAAAACACTACAAAAATAAGAATGTTCTAAATGATTAAAACTTATATTTATTAATTATTCTGTAATTTAATACGCAAGTTTACAATATAATTCAATTATTATGTAAAACATGCGTATAATAAAATCCATACTAAAGTTTAGTGAATCTAAATAATAGGTTGGGATACGGATATATAAGCAGAGTATGTAGAGAAACATGCATTAAAATTATCCACAGGAACAAATCCGAATACTGCTTCGAGGTAAAATCGTAATATCGAATCTAAATTCTACTTATAGTCATTCTAACTTTATAAACCTTCTTAAAAAAATAAATCCTAAAGCCATTCCTCAGTAATTAATTTCTATAAGCATTTGAAGTATTCCAAGTTGCTTGTATACTTGAAAATGAATCCCTGCACTGTCTCTGTTGTAAAGTAGGAGTTTGCATCAGATTTGTAAAGTAATTTCAATCCTACCGTATGAATCCTGATCTTGAAGATCATCTCTTTTGTTTTCTTTGCCATTGTTTCTCAATGTCCTTTAGAATATCAAGCACACCAAGAATACCCAAAAGGTGGAGACCACCTGAAAACTTACCTCCGCCTCCTCCATTACCACCATTTCCATCGTCGTCTCGAGGTGGCAAACCAGGTCCATTGTTATCAAGTTTAGGGGACTTCACTTTGTCTGCCATTTCAGATAATGAATTAGCATTTTATACTTGTATAGAAACATATAACATAAGGGTAATGGATCATTTATGCCAAAGGCTGTTATTACCAGGTGTTAGAGTCATTGACCGAGTATTGCGTGTTAGGGTCTGGGATGCACTTGCAGCTGCAGCAGCACATTTAGTATTCTGTTCACAACACAGAATCAGAGTCATTAAAGATTTAAGCCCAGCATCAAGACTTGAACTGAAACTAGCGACAAAAATAACGACCCAAAAATCTTCTGTTATATAAATCTCAAATTAAGAGTTGTATTAGGATGACAAATTCAAGATTTCAAATTATTTGAAATCCATCAAATTTGGGTTGCTTTGACTTAAGTTTCCTTAATTTTCTAAACACATTTTGTTTGGACGAATCAATTGAATGTTTTTTTAAATTTCAAATTATTAATTTGTACTAGACAATTTACTTTTCACTTTATGTATTTCTTTAAAATACAAATTTAAAAATTAAAATTTCAACATTAAAACTTAATCGTAAGTAAAATTAGCTAATTTTTTAAATACTTGACAATATTTAATGATTTCAAAATCAAATTAATTCTAATATTTAATACTTATGATAGACAGAGAGAGAGAGAGAGAGGAGAGAGAGAGAGAGAGAGAGAGAGAGAGAGAGAGAGAGAGAAGAAGGGAGAGGTAGTGAGTACCAAGAATTTTATAAGTATTTGGAAATGCTTCCCCAAATTATTAGAATTTTAAATTATTTTTAAAACCATTATTTCAGAGAAAAATATTTCCATACAAAAAAAAAATCAAATTCGCACATAACTTAAATTGCAGACTAAGATTTCCTCATCAAAGCATAACATAAAAGATAAATTATTAATGTGTATGAATAAATCAACGCCATTTTTTGAAAACCTTACCAGACTAGAAAGTTCTAAGTGGGAATCAATCTTATTACTGGTCCATTAACATAAAAATAAAACAGAGCATCTCAATAGAGGTCGATAACCCAAAACTGGTTTTGTATGCTGCAAACAGTCCGTAAGTTTTAGTTTCTCAATCTCTTATTTTAATTTAAATTAAAATAGTTTTAAGATAGATATAAAAAGAATAATTAAAATTTCACATCAGTATAGATTATTTAGTGAATTATTACTAACTTTTATTTTATTAAACATATAATCTAGCCATTTTTATTAATTTAAAATAATTAAAATAACCATTTCTCATTATTTTATTTTATCACCACAATATTGCATAATATTAAAGATCTAAATATAATTACTACTAGTTATCTATTAACTATTACTACCGGTTTTACCACAATTAAAGCAGTTCAATCACCAGAACATTGATCAACACAAAAAACTAAGAACAACTGAACCTAATAAACAACTTAACCGACAACCAAGGGGAGAACTGAAATCACCTGTTACCCTATGCCTATCCATTACCTTATCCCTCCAGTAGGAAAAAAAAACACATCACAAAAATAAATCTCTAAATTCTCTCTTAATATACAACTTTTGTTTTCTCTGTTTTGATGTTACTTTTGAATTACAGGAAAGGAAACATAGATGAGGACACGTGAATTGATTCTAGAAGGGGATGTAATATAGGATATACACAATCAGAAAAAGGACTCAAAGGAAAATACAAGTGAGCCCAAAGTTTGGTCTGTATAAAAAAAGGAAAAAGAAAAATATCAGGGTGCTGAGCTGAGTATTGAGATAGTTACTGAATGCGGGGAAATACATGTGGGGATAAAGAGTATGAGAATGTGAATGGGTGAGGAGAATCAGATTTTGGGGAATTTTCTATTAGTAGGCACCAAAGAATTGTCTGTCTGAGGAGTTTGATTTTGAGATTATAGGGTTGTAACATTTCTTTATTTTGGCTTTTGATATTTTGTCATTTGGATTCATAGCATTGGTCCAACCTGCCGGATTTGCTCACTGGAAGTTACATGGAAAGCAAAAGGAATCAGTTTTGTCATTCATGGTTGCTCGAGTCTCTTCTTTGGAAGCAGTTATGAAGTCTATTTCCAAAAATGCAAAAAAGGTGCAAGAGCATATGAAGGAGGATGTCCCAAGTTGTTTTCAAGGATTGATGGAGGAGACGAAGATGGAGACTCATATATCATAAGGGACTGATTATTCACATGTCAGTACTGCATTATCTAGCGAAGGAGGTAGCAAAGATAGACCAACACCTCATTGTAGAGGAATGAAGGGGATGCAAAGTGAACTTGTCAAGGATTTTTGTTTTTGCTGTGAAGTGGGTTGAACAATTTTGGATATCTTGGGCAGCAACATTCTGAGATTCAAGAGGTGCAAATGGAGAAAAATCACACTTGTAAAGGTAAGTATAAGGCACCAGCAGTGACGAAAAATCAATAGGCTCCAACATTTAAAATCTTAAAAGCGGCTTTGTTGGTGCAGTTTTGTGGTTTGAAAACAGAAAATCCGTTCAAAAGTCTCTATGAATTGCAACAAGGAGGGTCTTTAAATGGCTCAAATACCTGTTCAACAGCTCTCTCTCAATTGACTTTTTTTTTGTTTCTATGCTTTGGTGTTACATTTGAATATGGGTAAGGGGTCGGGCGATATGATTCTAGAAGGGGATGTACGAAGGATAGTGAACTGAAGAGTAATAAGCCCAATGAGGGCTTACATGTGTATGTGAGAAGATAGAAAGATGGGAAAAACGTACTAAGGGAATTTCAACTAATGATAACAAGGAAGTAGGGGATTTAATTAGAGAATAGAAGCATAAAAGATCAGAGAGCTAGCTGCATTTGAATGGAAAGGATCCTGACAAGATAAGATAGAGAGCTCTCTATACAAATGGTTTCGTGGGTTGTGGGGAGGTACTAGTACAAGAGAATTCTGGGCAAGATTGGAGGTCTCCTGTATTTTCAAGAGGGTTTCCTCTCTTGTAAGGAGCCAGATTCCTATTGTTGGATAATATTCATAGATTACCAGTGTTCTACCTGAACCTCACAAACTTTTCAGTTCCAGCTAATTCTACATTGCAAACAATACAAAGCATTGCATCCTCTTTACAACTACATGAAGATATAACATGGATAAAACAAACAAATAATAGGTAACAAGAACCAAAAAGAAAGAGAATAATAATAACTTACCAAAGCAGCTGCACGTCTAGTATATGATGAAGTCTGCAATGTAGCAGTCTTAAGTTCTCCTTTTCTGATGTTATATGGTAAGGGTTTCAGCCCAACAATGTTTGGTCCATTACGCTTAACATCAGCTTCAGGCTGACTTCTAATACCAACTGCATATATTAAAATGAACAATAACTTATTCCATGATTTAAGCAACTTCTAAGACACTAAAGTCATGGCTTTATGTTGCTAGAAGTGAGCACTTTCAAGATGTATACAATCGTGGTACCTGGTAAAAGTAGAGGTGAAGTGCCAACACTACTTGCCATTATAGTCCACTTCTTGATTATGACCAAATGTTATCTGTTTGCATGATGAGGCAGATAACAAATTATCAGTTTCAAACAGAATATATACGATGACCTGAGGGGTAGATGTCAAACAGGAGATGGAGAAATAAGTGCTCAGTGTTGTACTTTAATTCATTTTACATCAGTGTACGTATAGGCCATCTTTGAACTAATTCCTAGCAAGAATTCAGTTTAATTCATTCTTGAATTATAAACGAATTCTAGAGTTTTCCATCATTTGAGAAGGTACACATAACAAGCTGTAAGAGAATATAACCCTAAATATAGTGATCAATTACAATGTAGTTTTCTAGATAGGAAGGTCGATACTTCAAATACAGTAAAAGCTACAAAATTTTCAGTTACAGAAAAGCATTGCTTTCTAAGAATTTAAATGCATCCGTTATGGTACGATGAAATAGCCCAAGAAACTCGGCAGCTAACTTTTAATATGAAATATTGAATGAAAAAAGCCAATTCATAAAACAAAGACTGGTCCTCAATGATTTGGCATCCAGTGGAGCAAAAGACATCAATATTAACAAACAGGAATACAGAACAGTTGGACATTCATTACCAAGCTATTTTTTATGTTTGTAGGATGATACAACATTAATAAGCAGATAGAAGTTGAAAAAGGATTACTCCAGCCCAAATTTTATCAAAATATTGACTTGTCAAATTTCAATATACAACACTAAACAAGGTAAATTTAACAAACAAAAGGGAAGTGGTGGCTATTGTAGTCTCCTGTCTACACTTTTTATATGACTTCAGTTTTGAATTTGACTTGACCTAATAGTTAACATAAAAAAGGCCCATAGAGCACATAACCAGGAAGAGATAAAGTGGAACCAAAACTGAATCCGAAATTGAAACATAATCATAAAAATAGGCAGACTGACATGCTTAAACAAACTGAAATAGATTTCAAATATTTTGTTTTCACAACTCTCTAAGAGTTGAATTTAAACCTAACTTAACCTCACAAAAATAAACATGTATGGTGAGGTTTGAATTCACGTTGAGGATTGAACATCTCAAATGTGGGCCTAGGGGAAACTCAATAGCAAGTGACATATTAGGTCCAACAAACTTGACTAGGATAAACTTTGAATTACTCTAATACTATATTAGAAAATGACTTTTAGTCTAACAAAACCACATAAAATCAGCTTAGAAGGTAAAATTTATATTCACCTACATATTATAATTTGGTCATATCTCTAATTGGTGTGGATATCCATTGTTACTTTTTACAGCTGTTAACTTTTATAGTCAGCTATTATTAACATTCTTCCTAGGATTCAATGAATTGTGAACACTCAGATCTTACCAATTATGATGGGATTTGAAAATTTTGCAGAACTCATTCTAATTTTTCTGGCAATTTGACTTAAATATTAACCGAAAATAAACTACAATTGAGGATCAAATTCTAAAAATTTCAGGTTTAGGGTGTGTTCGGGAGACTAATTTATCTTTTCCACTAAATATTCTCTAACGTGATAATTTAATGAAAGAAACAAGACGAAAGATTAGCACAACCTTAATATCCAAATCTTTTGTTTATCTTTACAAACATCACACACCTCTAAATTGAAAAAATAAAAACTGTCCTCCTCTCCCTTCCCCTCCAAGTCCAAAATCTCACCCCCAAACATTCCCCTAGGAAAGGGATACTACAAGAGCATTATTAATCTTGATGATTTTTTTCATTATTTATGTAGCAGTAACCATGTGGCTTAATAAACTACAAGTAAAATTATGTAAAACTTATAAAACTTTGGTTGTAAACATAGAAAAAAAACACTGACGCAAGCCACAACAGAATCAAAACGCAGTTCAAATCAGCAGTCACCAAAACCATTGTTGTGAGAAATTAGCAGATAACAATTCAAAGCCCGCCTTACTCGAACAACAAATACTAAGCAACAAGAAGCAAAGAATTTCACGAAAGTCAAACAGAATTGAACCACCAAAGATAAGGCCATAAGAATGAAATTGCCCGCATCATAAGCAATCACCGAAACACCAATAACACACAAGGGCACAACACCAAACAGACAAAGGGAAACATGACTAATAATCAACCTTTTCTGGATAAGAATAAATCAAAGTGTAAATAGAGTGCATAAGATTATTCTTCTTCTACTGCCTTATTATCAAGATATCATATGAAGGAATTAAGTCAGTTGATTCAAGATAAAACTCGATTTTTCAGATAATTGAATAAAGTAATCTAACCAAAAAAAAATGCGGAATTAAAACCAACGTTTTGAAAACCTGTATAGCGTGTTTGCAAGGGAGAGGAGAGAAGAGAAGAGAAGATTACCTTGGTATGGATGGAGCTGTGGCGAAAGTTACGTATTCTTTTTCTGAATTTGGGGTTCTAAAATGGAGAATGCCGCCAATGGGAAAGAAACTGGGTTGGGTATGAGATGTTTCTAGAAAAAAAAAGAATAAAATAAAATAAAAAGCTCTATATAAATGATGTAATGATACTATTTTAATATTTCTAATTTTAATTTTAATATCCTTTTTATTATTGGTAAAAATGTATCACATTACAAACTATTAATCATAAATATATATGCGTTTAAAAATATTTAGTTGCTAATAAATTTCAACTATATGGAAACCACTTTTTATTTTTTTTTAAATTATATGAATTTAAATACTATGATGTGATAATTCTTAGTTAAAAAAACTACCTTAACTGATTGAAGAAAATTTAAATTTTCAAATAATATGTTATAAAAATGTAAGTTATAATAAATAAGTTAATTTTATATTGGTATATGAATTTTAGAATGATTTTATGGAATTACGTGCTTAAATATTTAATTAATGATTGTGCAGTCTCAAAATTTTACATTATCAATAAAATAAATCATCAATCATAAGATTGTTATTATAAAATTTTAATAAATGATAATACATAATTATGTGTTATTAAATGGTTAAGAAAAATCTAATAGATATTTACTCCTGCTTTTGTTTATAAGTGTAATTTTTATTTGGATAAGTAGCTAATTTTAGATAATTTAAAAGAGATTAACTTAGTCTTTTTTGTTTAAAGAGCAATTATTATGTTAAAAAAATGAAAATAATTTTTACTTTATGTTATTTTTAATTTAATTAAGTTTTAAGTTTTTCCCAGAATTAGATATTTTTAATTAAATATTTATTATTCTTTTCAATATATTGAATATTTAAAACTTTATATTTTCAATTAAATTTTTATTATTTTACTTTCCATTAATTAAATGTCGTAATTGTTATATTAAGATGTTATCATACTTTACAATTTTCAGTGTTATTTATAAAATAATATCACAATTAATATAAATGATTTTTATCGTTTTGTATTCAAAAACTCTCAAATGACTTAAACAACGTTCAAAACAGACGTTCGAAACTTTCAAAACGTCAAAAACATCAAAAGTACTCAATTTGTCGCACATAATTTGCTCATCACCCCTCTTATGCACTAAGCAAATTTTGTCTGCAGGAGAAGCTAAATTTTGTAGATTTTGACCACCCAAAAAATTCATTCTAGACCTCATTTCTCTTAATCGTGTAATTTTGAAGAACCTTTTCATGTTTTAAAATTTTTAATTCCTTGTATTTTTAGAAAGAAACTTTAGTACTCTATTTCCAAATTCTAAGTACTGTTTAAGGATTATTTTAATCCTATTACTCTTAACTGCTTTCTAGTATTATTCATGGTGACGCCTTTATCATATTATATATCTTTATAATATAATTGGAATGTCACATTATATGTGTTAGCTAAAAATATTATATATTTTAATGAATATAAACATTAATTACTATAATAAATAAAATAATATATAACTAATCTTGTGGTGGATCAAATCACAAATTAATATTGAAATTTTAAGTGATAATTGTTGAGGGAGAAATTGTTACATGAAACCTATCCATATGGCTTCTCTTACTCATATGCTTGGGATTAGGAAACTTCACAAGTCACATGTCAAAAAGTTTTTAATTGATAAAGTTTATAAAACTAAAATATCTACAAGAGTTTGTTTTGGATCAGGTTAGATATTTTCCTTTAGAAAAAATATTTATTTTGAATATAATAAAAAATACAATTAATTTTTTAATCACTTAGAAATTTAAATGTTTTTAATTTAACAAATAACTACATACAAACATTTTAATCACACTAACAAAATACTTTGTAAAATGTTTCAATAAACTTGATCATTTTTATATAAAAAATTACACAATAATATAAAAAGTTAAAATCCTAAACTTATTTAATTTTCTTTTCGTATTTAAACATATTTTTAAAGTATATATATTTTTAAAGTATATAAGATAATTATTTAATTTTTCTTTTTAAAAATTAATACACATTTGAAAACAAAATAAATAAAATATCTTAATTTTAAAATTTAAAATAAAGAATTGTAAACAATAAGTTTATAAATTTGTTTAATATATGACTTAAATCTCCATTTTGGCTAGACTCTGTATATATTTTCGTGATGTTTGAAAATTTACGACAATATATTATGTACTTTTTTATTAAATTTTATAAATTTTTTTCTTTAAGAAATTGATAAAAATTAATGAATAGATTATAATTAATAGGCTTAAATGCTTACTTCGTCCTCATGTTAGGAAGTAATTTTCAGTTTAATACCCACTTTTAAAAATGTAGACATTTGGTTCTTATGTTTTAAAATTTGTATCAATTCAGTCATATATGTTAAGTTGGTAGAAACGACATTAAATGTTAAATGATGTGGTAAATAACTTATCTTACGTGGCAAAAGGTAATTTTATAGCAAAGACAGGTATGAAAATATGATTTAATTACAATAAATTAAATATATATGTGTTTGCCCTAAGACATTGATCTCGAAGGACCTTAGGTGAAGGAGGTGAGCTGAGGTGGGGTGCCCTTCGCTATTTTCTTCGTGTGAGGTGGGTGCCCTAACTTGATGAACTATTGTTGTTGTCTTTTGAGGTGAAGGAGGTGAGCTGAGGTGGGGTGCCCTTTGTTGTTTCCTTTGTGTGAGGTGGGTGCCCTAACTTGAGGACCTATTGTTGTTGTCTTCTCTGTTTGTGGTTCGTTTTTGGGGATTGGGGTTGTTTTGTTGGTGTGTCACAACAAGGCAATGTCAATGAATCACTGTTCGTCTTGCTTGTGGAGGAGCTCTTGTGATGCTTCATCAAGAGGAATGGTTGGCAGCCAAATATGCTATTGTGGAGAGCTTGTCGTATTGAGAGTCGCAAAAACTGCTAAGAACGAGGGCAAGCCTTTTTGGGGTTGCCCTAATTACAAGGTTTGTTTCCTTCGTTGTGTTTTTATTTTGGGATACATTTATTTGGTTTTTCATGAGATGTGTTTGGTTGGATGTTTTGTACAGCGGAGTCGAAATGAAGAACTGCGAGGATGTAATTTCTTCAAATGGCGCAGTGAAGATAATGTAGATGAAAGGGATACTACAATTGGATTATTAATTTGAAAAAATCACTTTTGGTTTGTCAGAAAAGGGAGAATGTCTTAATCTAGATGTTATGTTTGATGGGGTTGATTAATATCATCTTTGTATGTCTTATGTTTTAATTTTATTGAAGTGGTGTATCAGTCACATTTTGTGATGAAGAAGTTAGTTAAATTGTAATGTTTCTTTGTTACCTAATAAATGAGATTCTGGTTGTAATGAGATTGTGTTTGTAATGACATTCTACTTAATGAAGAAGTTGGTTATATTACAATGTTTGTTACTTCAAGTGTAATTTTCAGAGAAGTGTTTGAAATCAGAGAAGCCAAATTAATATGGCTATCAAAATACATTAAATATAATGAAGTTTGAAATACTTCACATATCATCCAAAATACTTCACATATCATCCAAAATGTAAACGTTGTTAAGTGCAAAATACATGACAAAAAGCTACACTATTTAAAGTCAAAGTACATATCCAAAATACAACAAACATGTACTTAATGTTTGAAAGTAGAACAATCTAAAGTGGTGTTGTAATTTGATCAGTCTGGGGTTCTTGAGTAATCTGACTTGCTTGAGTGGGGTGTGGTGTAGCTTCTTCGTGTTGTTGTTGACTTGCTTGAGTGGGGTGTGGTGTAGCTTCTTCGTGTTGTTGTTGACTTCCTTGAGTGGGGTGTGGTGTAGCTTGCTGATGTTGTTGTTCACTTGCTTGTGGGCAATTAGTTCTTCTATGCCCCAATTGTCTACATATGGAACATCTCTTAGGGATTCCTTTTTGTCCAAGTTGTGTGTCATCCTTCTTTTGCTCCCAATTCTTCAGTCTTCTTTTCTTTCTTGGTCTACTTGGCAACACCCGTTTTGGTGGAGGCAAAATATCAAGATTTGAAGTCCTTTGCCATGGATGGGTCCATTGAGAGGGGAAATGATTGGAATGCATGTTTCTTCATACGTGGAGGTTTTAAACCAATGCAGGATGAACTATTCTGGATTGATGTTCAAAAACCTCATGGTTGTGACTGCATGACAGCAAGAAATTCCTGTTACAGTCCAATTTCTACAACTATAATCTCTTTTCTCTACATCAACCACATACTTTTCGGCTATGTTGGATGTAGGGAAGATCTCAAATATTTGCACCCCTAACCAACTGCAAAAGCATAAAAAATGAATATTAAATGGAAACAGTTTAAAGTAAACTTTAAGCAAATCAGTAGTTGTCATACTTAGGTATCCAATATTTTGTCTTCTCTAACTCCTTCTGTAGTCTCTTTTGAATTTTTGGGCAAATGGGACCTTCAAATCTACTTACCTTCTCTCTATTGGATGCCCACCTCTTCATCAGGTATATACGAATCTCTTCCAACATTGTTATGATTGGTTTTCCCCTTGCATCTAAGATGACACTGTTAAAAGCTTCTAAAATGTTATTCACAAGTGTGTTACAAGCAGGTCTTCCTGTAAATCTGGATCTAGACGAAAATCTGCAAAAATATCAAGTTAAACATTATGAAAATAAACAAATTGGTAGGATAAGCTAAGGAAAGGTAGATCGAACGGTAGTTAAAGTTCAAGGTCGAACGATAGTACTTGTTAAAGGCCGATTGGTTATTTCAGATAGGGAAACTTACTTGTTAAAGGCTGACCAAAGTTAGACCGAACGGTAGTATATGGTGAGGAAAGGTAGACCGAACGGTAGTTAAAGTTCAAGGCTGAACGACAGTAGTTGTTAAAGGTCGAACGATTATTTTAGTTAGGGAGGCTTACTTGTTAAAGGCTGACCAAAGTTAGACCGAACGGTATATATGTTGAGGAAAGCTAGACCAACGGTTATTTTAGTTAGGCTGAGGAAAGTTTAGAATACTTTCCTTGGTGGAATAACTATCAAGTGTTTGAATGTATCTTCATTAACCTCCTTCATTTGTCGCATCACTGACTCCCATGCTTCAGGGTGTGTGGATGATGTTGCCTTCCATAGTAATTGTCTCAGAGTTATGCCACCAAATTTCTTCCTGAAATTTGCATATATGTGCCTGACACAAAAACGTTGGTCCACACCAGGCAAAAACTGTTGTAAAGCTGGTAGAAGTCCCTATCACAGTAAAGAAAGAAACTATGAGTCTTAAATTTGCATGGTCATCAAAGTAATGAATAAAAGGTACACATTTACTTACTTTCTGTTGATCTGACACAAATGTACACATTGAACAAAATCTACGACCTCCAAGATCATCAATTAACCATTCCAAAAACCAAGTCCATGTTTCCTTATTCTCTACTTCAAAAACCATCCAAATGTATAATAGGCCTACAGGATAAAAAGTTGTCCTTACATGCTTTGAAACACACATACATTCTCTTGAATATGGCCTTACCCTTAGTTGGTTCTACATTAAGTTTAATTGTTGAGCTAGGGTTTGATCTCAGTAACTCGTGTGCATAATCAAATAGTTTTTCATATTGTTGTTCGAAACAACCATCATTGTTGGCGGATGCCATTGCTTTTGCCCTACTTGTTGTAGACCTAGACACACCAATGTTATATTTTTTACAAAATTTATTGTTCAGGTTTTTCATATTAATATCCGGATTTCCTTTCATGCTGTTCTCTAACCTCCCACTTAACCATTTAGAGGTAACTAAACCAATTTTGAATTCTCTACTGCATGTATGACTGTCTACAATTTTCCTTAATTGCCATGTACGTTGGCTACTCCTATATCCACAATATGTGTACCATGGACATTTCCCTTGTGAACCACAACATTTGATGCATATTCTTCTCTTGTCATTCTTAGAAATCTTCAACTTCCTACCATTGTGTACTCCATAAGTTCTAATTGCATTTGTGAAATCTTTTTTTTAGGGAAGTATGTTCCTAGTTGCCATTTATATTCTTTCATACTTGTGGGTTCTGAGAAGATGCCAAAATCTCCATATCGAGTTGTTTCATGATCAGAGTCTTCACTTAAATAAATACTGCCACATCTATCAGATTCCCACTCAGTATCAGATAATCCCCTAGCCTGTACATGCTTCTTTTGAGTAGTACATCCATTTCATGTACCTACTTCAACAAACAAACTACCTTCTTCGCAATGGTCTTCTTAGGGTTGTTCATCTCCATGCACACTAACATCCACTAAATCATCTTCACTGACAAATGCCTCTTCATCAGATCCTACCCAACTACTAACATCAAACTCATCCTGACCATCCCCTACACCACCCCTAACATCATCCTTAGCATCATCTGCAGCATGTTCAGAAACTACACCAACTTCACCATCCTTCCCACCAACCTCATCTATAGCATGTTCACAAACTACAGCAACTTCATTAACCTCCTCAGCAACTTGTTCTTCTACATGTTCACAAACTTCAGGAACTTCACCTTCACCATCCTCAACAACTTGTTCTTCACCCTTTTCACCAACCTCGACTTCACCATCTTCACAAACTTCAGGAAATTGACCTTGACCATCTTCACCAACCTGAACTTCACCAACCTCAACTTCACCATGTTCACAAACTTGGGGTTCACCATCATATTGCAACATATGAATATAATTAGGTTCGGACACCATGTGAACCACAAACAAATGAGCTTGACCATTCAATTGTGCAATGTTCACCACATGACATGCACCTTTGTCATCACTTAACAATTCTAACCTAGCTTCTAATACAGAACCACCCAGGAAATACCATAACTCCTTAACATTTCTATAACTCATTTCTTTCAGTATGACAAGTATTTCAAAATAACTCTATTTGTCTAGGTCAATGATCAAGGTACTGGTATCACCTCCATGATATCTAAATGACCCATCATTCAGAAACTTACTCCCATGGTGAAACATCACCTCAATATCATAGTTGGATATTTTCTTTAATGGTGAACTATAAAATGCCTATATAAAAGTAAGTGTCAGACTACATGTAGTTGGTTAATGACCTTCACATACATCTACTGTCATTATTTAATGACCTTCACATGCATTTACATTCTAAATATGTCACATTACCAACCCAAATTACACGTGTAGTTATAGCAACTTAATCACAAGCAATCAGTGTTTCACATACAACTATTACACGTATCAATATGCTTAATAGAATAAACAACATACACAGAATATAACCACAGAATAAACAACAACCACAGAATAAACAACAACCACAAAATAAACAATTTCATCTTCAAATGTGGGACCGCAAACATACAAACAGTGCGCACAACAAAATGAAACACAATAAAGAAGGGGACCATAACAAATGCAACATAACACAATACGAGAACCACAACAGAACACACTAAGGGGACAAGAAGACAACATACTTCCATGGGAGACCCCCACTACATCAAATAACTCATAAAAAATGCACCTTTCACCTTTTCGCTTCGAAGAAAGATGACGCCGACGAACCCTATACGCTCCCTCACCGCAATCGCTATCAAACCCTACTCCTTCACCAAGCCTTTTGGGTCACGAATCTCCTTTTGGGTCACGAATCTCCTTCGAAGAGACCAACCAATTCACCTCTGCTCACAGAACGAACAAACCAAACAACTCAATCCTCGAATAAAAAAAATCCCCAATTTTAATATGACCTAATTCGAAGAGACCTAATATTTTATTTTCCCAATTACACGTACACCAAACTTTGGCTGCCACATCAATTCATTTCAGGCCAACTAAACGACACGTCACCATTTCTTGCACACCTCACATGTACATTAAGTTCAACGTTATCTATTTTAACACCGTTTAACGGATAGGACTAAATTGATACAAATTTTAAAACATAAGGACCAAATGTCTACATTTTTAAAAGTGGGTACTAAACTGAAAATTACCTCCTAACATGGGACGAAGTAATCATTTAAGCCTAATTAATAATTATATTAAACTATATTATATATATTTTATTTAATAACATTATATAAAAACATTAATTTAAATATAATAAAACTATAACATAATTAAACTTTCGAATAAAATATATAATTATATATATATATATATATATATATATATATATATATGATAATTAATTGATTAATAATATAAAATATTTGGTTACATCTATTCAAATTAGGATTTATATATAATAAGAACCAAAGTTTTAAACATAAAATTAATTTTTAAAGTGCTTTAATAATATATTTAAAATATATAATTGAGAATATAAATGAAAATAAATATATTAGAAATATATATATATATATATATATATATATATATAATATGTTATATAATGATGTATTGATAAATTAATCAATATAATAAAAAAATTACTTATTTTTTATATTAATTAGATTAAATCTGTGTTGTTTTTAGGATTGTTAACTTAAAGTATCACTATTATGCTTTACATGTTATACTAATTAATATATATATATATATATATATATATATATATATATATATAATTTTCAATTAAATAAGTTAGTATTTCACTTAAAATAATTATGAAAGAAAGTGAAAAACTAAAGTAAATTAATATTAAGGAACTAGTCCTACCAAAATTTTGTCTTAATCTCTTTCAATAGGACTTTTGAGCCCAGGGTTTTCAAATAACCCTTAATTGAATGAGTAAAAAAACAAGAATTATTTTTAGAAGGATCAAAGTCAACTCATGGGTTATGGACGTAAATGATGTCTCTAGTTATATGTGGCATTAATTGTTTCATGATGAAAGAGAGGTAAAGTAGATTGAGTGAGAATCAAATGGTAAGGTTTGCGCCATGATGCTCTTAAATAAAAGGTTTAATTGTTTTATTTGTGTACTTAGTTCCCGGTTTTAATAAAAGAATCAATTTCCTTCATAATTACTTTAATGTACATTTTGTTAATATTTTATTGATAATTTAATTTTGTGGTGACGTGACAAAAAGGTGTAGTGACGTGGCAACTCTTGCCACATAGTCAAACTTAACATTATTATTATTTTTCCAAACCAAAGAAAACATATAACTTTTTTCCACCTCTACTACAAGATCCTCAAGATCTATGACTTTTATGGTCACTTCGCTTTATTGGATTTTTCATTGGCAAAATGAAGAGAAGTTTTGATTGTTTGAATATAATTTTTTTGCACTTGAACCAACAGATTCATTGTTGTAAAGGTGTTCTTGTTGAAATCTATGATAGGATGAAGTTGATACTTTTAAAAATATGAATATATTTAATATACATACATGAGAGCATCCTTCAATGTTCTTTGTGTTCAAAGCAAAATCTCAAAAGGCTAACCAAATTTTTGTTGAGATTACAGTTCACTTATTCGGTTTTCGAAATTTTTAAATGTGCTTTTTTTTTATCTGTTCGAAACCCCTAAATGTGATTCTTTCTTATTGATTCCTAAATTGAAATTATTTTCTTCTTTGTTCTTAATCTCTATCACAAATTATCTTCTTCTCTGTTCCAAATCATGAACTCAATTTCTCTTTCTCTCTATTAAAAATCTTCAAATTCGTTTTCTTTGCTCGAATACCTGATTCTATTAACATTCAATTTTTTTCCAAACCTAAAACCAATTTGCAAAATTCCTATGTCATCACTCTCTTATTAGCTTACACGCCACAATAAATATCACAATAACAAAATACATACAACACAACTTTATAAATAAGTCAACGTTATCTATTTAAACACTGTCAATATAATTGGACTTCATTGATGTGCATTACATAAAATGTCAACGAATTTGACATTTTTTTTTGAAGTGGATGAAAGTAAAAACAAATAAAGCAATTAAACCTAAATAAAAAGAGTTACATCCTAACTAATTGGTTATAGCTCTTGGCCGGTTAAAAAAATATTAATCCAAAAAACATTTAATAACAAATAATCATTCAAAAATATAAAAAACTTAATTATTTAATAAAAATAATTTTTTAAAACAATAATTTAATTAAAAATAGTTAAATTTATAAGGAAACTTAAAATTTAATTAAGTTTTAATTTAAAGTTAACATTATACATATAAATATTTAATGAAGCTCATCTACAAAAATGCTTGAAGAAATGTTTATCCTAATAAGGCCTAAACCTCATTACAATGGATCAATTGGTAATGATGAAATCTAGGATATGTAAGATCTCTGTAAAGTTTTGTTTAACAATTAAAATTATAATTAATTTAGCTTTTAAAATAATTATGATGGTAAAAGGTAACATTATTTAATAGTTATCTATATTATTATATTATATAAAAGAGATATTATTTTTTATAAATGTCTCTTTTTATTATTTTTTACATTAAATTATTTTTCTTTTATCAATATAAACATTTTCATTATTTAACATTAGTACAAAATATAATTATTAGATAATGTTCATGATTTAGAATTGGATATGATTCTTGTACAATATTTTACATTTTTTTTCTTAAGAAAAGCAATTATTTTTAAGTCATCATTTATATAAAATTATTGCTTTAAAAGTTTTTTCTTAAGACTATATTATGATGTTAGATATTTTGAAATACTGATTTTGAGAAAGTATGAAAATGGTGATATAAACCAAATTCAACACGACCTGGTGCTGATTGCACTATTTGTCGGGTTTGACCAAGCAACACTCTTTGTATCTTTCAGACCTTTCCGTTCTCCTTCTGCAATGTCACACCATCTTCGCACTCTTCAACTTCCACCACTCTCTTCGAAAACCCCGACGGCCAATCCACATTCTTTCTCCCTCCATTGCTTCCGCTTCAGCTTCGGCTTCCATTGCTCTGTCTCCTGTGGATGCGCGCTCCAAATCTCTCCGGTTCGGTTCAGTCATCAAGCGTCGTTGCAAGAGGAAGGAAAACCTGTTTCCCTTTACTTTCAACCTGTCTCAAGCGAAACCCACTTTGATCATCTCCTCGATCAGGCTCAAAGGCTCCACCAAGCTGTCGTTGTGGTTTGGTAGGTTCCTTCTTCGTTAAGACTCTTTTTGCCTTTTCTTCAAATTTTTACTATGCTCTTGCTTAGATGAGTCTTTCCTTAGCAACTTGAGAAAAATATGAAAGAAAAAAACAATTTGACTTCGCTTAACTTCTGAATAAATTAATTTGTAGACATTCTCTTGTGTAGTTTTTCTTAAATTTTTACATTTTAACTTAATTTTAGGTTTTGGTGAAG
Organism: Vigna reflexopilosa; assembly: GCA_027742785.1. Taxonomy (NCBI): domain Eukaryota; kingdom Viridiplantae; phylum Streptophyta; class Magnoliopsida; order Fabales; family Fabaceae; genus Vigna; species Vigna reflexopilosa. The sequence goes on from CM050917.1 coordinate 5,504,388, forward strand.
GGAATTTCGTTTTCTTGTTTATAAACTATGGTTTTCTGTTACCAAAAAAAAAGAAGAAGAAGGAAAATGATGAACTAATTTGTAGAAACTATTTCTTATTACTTTCCCCAAAATCTGTTTTTTTCCCCTACTTTCTATGACCGAGTCTGCTTCCAAATTGAAAAAAAAAATGAGCAAATGTTATATGTTACATAATCTTAAGTGGATGGAAATTGGTGCTTGATCTACTGCTTTAAGTTGGGAAGTCAGTGTCATGGTTTGTATGTATGAGGATACCTTTCTTCAAGGAAAATCTGGAAACTCGTGAATTGTCATTTTTCGTTTTTTTTTTTATAATGAGTAAATAAAAGTAAAAATAAGTTATAAGGCTATTTCTGTTGGTTCAGAGGAGTAAAAACCTTAAAATAACAGTATATCAAAATTAAACTATTGTTATTGTTATTCATGACATTTTGGACTCTTTCAAGTTTCAGGCTAGGAGTTTTGTAGGGAAACAGAAGTATTTGCCAATCTTATTAAGAGAGAGAGAGAGAGAGAGAGAGAGAGAGAGAGAGAGAGAGATTTGATCCAAAGGGAAAATAACAAGATATATGAATATGTATGGTGTAATGTGCTCCTTGAGCCTGGTCTATTGTAATTGTGGGCCTTACAGAAAGATTTTCTAGAAGTAATTGAGCATCACTCAATCTATTTAGTTTTTTCTTTTTGGTTTAAGTGAACATGTTAATCAAACTACATTTCGAGGTAGTGAAATGGTTTTTGCTTAAAGGTTTGTATAGTCCAAATTATCATTAATAATAGCACTTTTTTAATTTGCCTTTTCTAAAATTAGTTTATGTGAACAAAAGCAATCTTAATAATTCAGAATTTAACATGTAAAAATCAACTAGTGACGCTCTTGGATAGAGGAGGCTATGTAATAATCAGGCACCGGCTTATCTGTTTGACAAATGTTAGCAGTGCAATTTTTTAAGCACAAATTTTAGTCCCTTATTAGTGGGTGAAGGGCGTCTTTGAATGGGTTTCTCCATAATCTGAGTTTTTGTTTTCTTGAATAGATGTATAGTATTGTGCATTACATAAAAGATAAACTTATTTGTTTCATTTTTCTGATTAGTGAATATTTATTTTACCATTATGGCCTTTGAGGTGAGATTACCTGGTTTGTAGGATGGCAAATTGGTGCAGAAAATGTATATATTTAAAACCAAAATTGGAAAAGTTGGCAGCAGATTATTATCCAAGGTGAGATTACATTTGTTTTCCTCTATCACACATAACTAGAATAATTTCTGAGCATATCGTTCATTTATAGGTGTGCTTGACCTAATGGAATCCAGACTATACTACATTGACCAATGTGAGGGAGTTTTCTTTTATAATCCTTAACGTGGATTGAAAAGCACGTCTGGTATTATTTAATGTAGTATAGTCTATAAAAGCACGTCTTGAAACATAAATCTCTTCTTTTGAGCAAGAGTCTTTGAGAGAAATTGTGGCATATTTGCATGCAATCCATCTTATTTACCTATAAGTGCTTTAACTACTGGTTTTAGTGATGGACTTGTGTATTTGATCGACATCAAAGATGTGCTAAATATGCTAATGAATCTAGATTAGTATTTTAAAGCTGAAGCTTATTAAACTTGCAACATATTAAAGTAAATATGAACACAACAGAATATTGGGTTTCACCCAAATTCCTGTTTTCACATTCATTGATACTTTTCTGTTTTATTGGTAGATTCAAATTGACTATAATAATCTATTAATGCTGAGATATGTGGAATTTTTGTTTCTGTTTTTTTTTTTTTTTAAATAGGAAGCTAGGAAAGTTATACATTAATGAGTGTGTATGCTTGTTTTCTAAATTTTAAGTAATCTAGTAAGGGAGAGTTTACAACTTTGTCTGCAGAAGTTGTAATAGCAGAAGAAAAAGGTATGAAACTTCATGCTTTCAAAAGTTTGAGAAAGGGTTTGCAGTTTTTTTCTTTTAATAAATTGTTGTGATGTGTTTATAATGCTTTAACTTATTGTACTAATTATCAAGCATAGAATGGGATGTGATATTCTCCGAAAACTGAAATCAAATAATGCCAAAATCTTAAAAGAGCCCCAGGCCTTCTCAACCAACGAGGTCATGCTAATTTCTCATGGAATCATAAGATTTTGTTGTTGTCCTTTGCATATAACTATTAGAGATCCTCGATCATTACTCTCCTCATTCCTCAACCTTGGTCTAGCTTTCTTCTTGGCATACTTTCAGTCCTATCATGTACAGATTGACAATGACCCAGACTTAGTAGTTCTTAACCATTCTCTCCAGTTATCCCCCCAATCCCAACCTAGTCATTTTAGAACTAGATTTCATACAAGTAACACAGGGTGTACTAGTGCTTAAAGTGTTTCAATCCACACCTATTTGAGAGCAGAATAGAGATCAATTCAATAACTTCAACTGACACTTGAAATCATTAAAGAAGCACTGGTTTTTTCCTTAACTCTGTTTGAAACCATTTCAGATATCTCTAACTACAACTAAACAACAGAGTACAAATCCCTTGATAGTTTTTTAGAATCTCTGCAAAGAAAAATGGCAAAGCTACATCTGAACCACTTTCATCAAAGACACAATACCTTCTCCCAAGTCATGAAACTACAATAATATAATTAGGCTTAATTACTTGTTTGATTTCCACTTTGGTCGGAAAGTTTGAAGATGATTTTTGCTTTTGAAAAAGTTTCAATTGGCTCCTAACTCTTGAAAAAGTGTCTCAGTCAGGTCTTTTTAAAATAGGTCTTTTTAAAACAAAATCACTGACGATGTTAACGGTATGTCAAATGTCAATATGTGGTTCTTTTAGTTTTTTTTTTCAATTTTTTGTTTTGCAAAATGTTTTGTTGTCAAGTGTCAGGTCTCTAGTGTGATATGTGGCATTGTCAGTACCATGTAACAAGCAATGTCATGTGTTAGAGTGTCATTGTCTTGATTTCAATTTAGTCTTTATATATGTTTCTTAGATTGAATTTAGTCCTTAGTTCTAATTTTTTTCAAAATAGAGCTATATTATCCCTTTCCAAATTGAGACCAAATTTATTATTTGTATAAATATTATATTGATATTTTTGATTAAAAATGACTTTTTAAAATATTAATATAATAATGTAATATGTTAAAAGATCATTTTTAATAAAAAATATTATTTATATAAATAATAAATTTGGTCTTAATTAGGAGAGGGACAATATTGTTCTATTTTAAAACAAATTGGGACTAAATTGAATCAAAGAGACATATATAAGGATTAATCATGACAATGACATATATTGACACGTGACATGCAGGTAATGCCATTAGTAATGTTTTTTTAAAAAGTACCTAATTGAAGCGCTTTTTCAAAAGTTAGGATGCAATTGAAACTTTTTTAAAAGGAGACATTAACTTGAAACTTTCCGACCAAGGTGGAGACCAAAGAAGTAATTAAGTCACATAATACCAGAGCTCAACAGTAAAATATAGCAAAATCTGAACCACCAATGTCACCAGCTATATTATTAGGCCGAGGCATCTAGCCCTCACTAGCAGCAAGCTCTATCATTACCAAAGACCGGGTCATGACATATCTAAAATGTAACAGAAGGACTTAACCTGAAATGAACATGGGATTGGACAGAACTGGTTCGGACTTAGTAACAAAATGAAAACCTAATATACAATCATGTGAATTTAGTACGGACAATAGATACAGCTTATGGTGGATGGTAAGGCTCAAATACTGTCTTCAAATAGAATAATTGAGAAGGGATGCATATTGTGTATAAATGGTCCATTTTATGTTACCTGTGCTTTAAGCTAAAAATCTAGAAATGTTAACTGTAGATCAAATTGACTGCTATAACTACAACATCATTGGAGCTGCTTGATATTTTGAGATGTGTTTAGTATGATAATGATTGTAAGCTACTGAATCTAGGTTGATGCACAAGATGTCAACTAATATATTACTGAGGTATTTGTATTTTAGAGCATAGAGATGATACCTCGCATGTGGAATTGTTTGGTTATGTTATGATATTTTAATTCATACTTTGTTTAATAATGTATGATAAGGCTTATCAACTCATTAATCTAGGATTTGTTAATGTGGATATCATGCAGATTGCAGTTCTACAGTGTTGATGTTAATACAGTTTCACACAAACTTGTTGCTCGTGCAGGTGTGACTGTGAGTTTCTCGTAGCTTCCCCCATTATGTTCTTTCTCTTTCAATTGTTATCTTAGGGTAATGTATTGAAAATTGTCTGATAGTTTACATCATGAATTTATCAATGTCTTTCCATGAGCAGATGTTGCCATGTGGGTACATCATGTGTGCCTGTTAGGAAAACCTATATTCAAACTTGTTGGATGAATATTTTTAGTTTCCATTAAATTATGCCGTTAAATCATATGCATTGTGCTTTGCGAAAATATTCTGGTATCTTTAATTAATATATTGTTTGGAGAAGACCAATCAAAGTCCTAGAAAGAAGAGCTGATCATGAGGATCCAGGAAAATGCTATAGAACTTTTCTGTATAAGGCTTTTGTCTAAATGGACTTTCTGAAAACATGTCAGCACAATGATGTTATTTGAATTTTGATCCATATCCCACTTAATGGGAAAGGCTTTTGTTGTGATTATTTTTGTTTGTCTTTGAATGCTTTACTCAAGAGCAGCTGAGGAAAATTTGTGGTTTTTTGAACCTCTCACTAGCAATATATGATAATTACAGTATACCTCTACCTGATTAGTCAAACAATTTATATGCAACCATTTTTATATTCGTTTCAACTAAATTTGCTATGTAGACATTTTATCTTGATACTTATTAGATTCCATTTGTCATGTTTTCATATGTTGTCGGCTCTCAATTACTGCAGAAAATGCCAACCATACAAGTAAGCACATTTTTGTTTGATTTGATAAATTTATTATATTCTTCTCTGTCAGTGATTTAAATGTTTGTTGTTGCAGCTGTGGAAAGACAGCAAGAAACAAGCTGAAGTTATTGGTGGCCATAAAGCACATATAGTAATAAGTGAGATTCAGGAGATGATTGAGAATGAGTGACAAGTTTTAGTGCAGTGGACTTATTTTCCGCTATTTTGATATATTTTTTTAATTGGTTTTACTTTACTGCATTGTTTTTTTTCCCAGCCCGTGTATAAAATAAAAAAAATTATGTTGCCAATTTTTCCTTTTTATTTACCTAAAACCACTTCTTTTAAAGTATCCTACTTACGTTAAAAGGTGTTCAAATCCTTATAGTTGAGGTAATGTGAGATATCTCCTGATATTCGGATCTTTGTCTTTATGAATGAGACTTAAAATTTTATAGTTTCTTCTTCTAAAGGTTTTTTCCTTACTTTCATATGTTAAACATTTGAGTTGTATGAGATGAGGATAAGTGGCCTGTTGTCAAATATTTGATTTATACCTCAATACGAAAGATGAGAGTTAGAGCTGGTTAATTACACCGGGAGCTCTAAAAACAAGTTTCAAATTAGGACTGTTCATGTGAAGACCACCTTCAAATGTAACAAGATTGCATGGAGATGGATTTCTTGGTGACCTGTTATCACCTTCTAATGCACAAAGGTACCCTTTGCTATCTTTTTCTGTTTTGAATTTAAGCACACACGATTTCGAATGATCATAGTCATTGTGAATGTTATTTTCTATCTTCGGTGCGTAGGTTATTATCATCCCACATGATGATAGGAGAAAATGAGTGAAGGTGGAAATAATATTGGTTGTATAGTTGAAGAGAAATAATTTAAAAAAAATGGTGGAGCTTATTGTACTTACTCATCAATTTATATTCATATATTTCTCTTCTGATCTCCTTCCTATTTCTGTCCCACTAAACAACTTTAATTTCTCATTTACTTCCAGTCGACCATCTTATTTCCTTCTTACTTTTTTCTCCCGTGTATATCAAAACATTAGTTTTCCATTCCATAAAGTTACATGGTTGTTAAGTCTACATTGCAGGTTGCTAGTGGCGCATCTCGGGTTTAGGCCAAAGGACAAGTTGGAATTTGACATGGCATGCAAGAGAAAGCGGACACAGTTTGAAACCAGACTTAACATTCAAAGTCACAACCAAGTCAATGAATGGCACGAGCATTTGAGTCGTGTGTGGATTGGAGTTGCAACAAACTTTGAACCAAGCCACAATTTTCCTTCCACTGGGTCACAAATCTTATCACCAAACTCATCCTGCCAATCATCCTTATACCTTAGTGTCAACTTCAGCACTATTGATCTGAAGCACTCAAATCTCTCACCAGTGGCCTGGAATAATGACCTTTCTTTGGGTTTCTCTCTCTGTATGACGTAGCCCGAAGAAAGTTAGTGCAATATGGCTACTTATTTCTTCAATTCATTGAAAGTCCAAGTTACAATTCTAATTAGGTTAACGCAACATTTGAGGCATAATTGCAAGTTAGAAATTCTAATCATCATAATGTCAATAAAGTTTTCCTTCGGAAGCCTAAGGCTCTTCATCTAAGATTAACTTCACAAAAAAACTTCCCCAGTTTAATAATAGCCGACTTTCATTATATGCTTACTAATCACTTAAGTAAGATAAACTATTGGAGTAATTATTCTGTTAATTACATTTGAATAATATAGTAATATCCATTGATCCTTATGGAAAGTGGAAAGGACTAATCCAAGAAGGGATATCTCACAAGAATAGGCCATTGAAGAATTTAAAGATTATATCCTTCTCTTTACTTCAAAAGCATGTCATTCTCATATTTCTTAGCGCTTTCAAAATATTCCAAATATGAACATTTTTCACTTTAGAGCGGAAGTTAATTTTGACCTACTTTTTATGCTTGAGACGAATCAAAAGAGTGGGTTAAAGCTCTTAAGTAATATATGGAAAGCAAGTTGGGGGTCCATACTATTTACCTAGAAGGCGTTCTTGTTTGAACATGATGAGGAAATCCTCATGGGGATTTGGTTATCCTTAATGTGTTGGTGAAAGTAGTAATATCAAGTGAGTTCGGCAAATGAATGGGAATAGAGTAGTTGAATCTTATTCCAAATAAACCATATTAAATGGATGATAGGATATTAAGGTAAAGTTAAGATAAGCTAGCATAAGATAAAAGTTCTAAATATTTTAAGTCTTGTCATTTGCACCTTAGTTTTAATAAACATAAATAAAATAGTAGTGATACTTATTTATGACTTGGCCTAAGTCTTTATAAAAAAGACAAAAGTGGAAGAGGTATTTTTAGATAACCTTTAACCAGATAAACACTATTGTTAAATGTAGCCTTTCATATAAGCTATATGATTATATCTTTAACAAACAACTCCAATCTTTATAGAAAAAGATCAAGAGAAAAGATGTTCAAGAAATTCTCTAATTTGGTGAAGAGTCAAAAGCTTGCATCATAGAAGAAGTAAGAAGACAAGTCATATGATGCTAGAAGATAGTCATGACCCTCTAAGAAAGGTTTTATGTGAAACAAACTCCAAAAGCACACAATTTCAATGATCCTTTTAAATACTTATATAAGGGAAACACCACCTTGCAAGACCATTGGTGAATTTAGTAAGGCAAATTCATGAGAGACATCATCAATGTTACAACTTACAAGTGCATGTAAAAAAATGTTAAAGACATAAGTGCAATAATAATAGTTCGTTGTCAAATGATTAACTTAAAAGAGAGATTCTAACTGCAAATCCTTCACCTATGTACGAAGAAAACATTTAAGAGTAAGGAAGGTTGTATATTTTATATCCACTTAAAAAAGTGTAAACCTTGCATCAAACAATTTTTGTTGTAGTATACTCATGATTGATTTTGTATACTTAAGCCTTAGAGATTTTTTTTACTTTTCCTATATAAGTCTTGTGTGCTTAAATAACAAGGATAACCAGCTAGATAGAAAAGAAATTAGAAAAGTTAAACATCAAATATATGAGTTATAAACCATCTTAACAATTCAATATGCGAAATCTAAAATCTATAACAATTATATACAACTTTTACCAGTATTTATATTATAAAAATAATGAATTTTTATAAAGATTCAAAAAATAAACTGAATAGAGATAAATATGTCTCTTATTTATATTATGTTAACATAGAAACCTTAGTCACTAAAAAAAGAGACCAAAAATCCTATGATAGTTGTAAGAGAGGTTTAAGAGGAAAACATTATTTTCTATCAAGAAAAAAAGCCTAGAAGCCAAGCTGTTAGGAAGGCTTTGCTAGATTAGAAAAGTAAGGGGATTGACCTTGCTTGTTTTGGTTGGTTGTGATTATGTGAATGATGGGAACAAGTACACGTGTGTGAGGGGGAGTAACTATCTTTGTCTTCTTGTGAGTGGATTGTGATACATGTTTTCATGGATGTATGATGATTGTTATTGTTATTTGACCTATGTTTTTGGTTGGTTATTATTTCATATCGTTGTGTGATATGCATGGCTTTGTGATGTGGTTGTGTGATCATGAGAGACATCATCAATGTTACAACTTACAAGTGCATGTAAAAAAATGTTAAAGACATAAGTGCAATAATAATAGTTCGTTGTCAAATGTTAAAGACATAAGTGCAATAATAATAGTTCGTTTTCAAAAATCTTTTACAACCTTAAAGAGTGAATTCGTCTAATTTCTATTGTATATCTTTATAGCTTATTGTGTGAATGATGAGAATTTCTAACTTGTTATATATATATATATATATATATATATATATATAAAATAATTATTTTAATATATCATGAAATCACAAAATAAAGGTACAACATAAAAATGTTATTTATATAATTATATATATAACTATTACTAAAAGAGATAAGTTACACTTTAAATATAAATAACAAACTATTTTATCTTTTAATTAAAATAATTAACCATATTTATTTAAAGAAAAATATATTTAATTTCTATATAATTAATTGCAACATATATTATTAAACAATAAATAAATGAAATTATCAATCAATTTATTTATTCACCAAAACATAATTACACAAAACTTAATTTATTTTATTTATTATTTTTCCCAAATCTTACATTTTTCTCAATTTGAAAAAACTTCATTATTTATCTAAAATTGCATTGTATATATTAAAATTAATTTTAACCAAACGATATCCATGATAATAATACTAATTATTTTTAACAACATCTTATAAATAGTTACTTTCAATTTTACATAAATATAAAAAAAAACAAAGTATATATATATATATATATATATATATATATATATATATATATATATATATATATAAAGCTAGAAATTTATAATAGAAACTAGATGAGATCATCTTTCAATATTCCAAAAGATTTTCGAAAATTTGGTTTTGATATTAAAATACAATACTTCAATTTTGTGATGTCACAAATTTATAGAAGCTTTTAAAAACTTAACTTTGATATTATTGAAAAAAACTTAACAACATATATACGTAGATATATGGAAGAATCACTATAATTCCATATCCAGGTATCAAAATCTGATCCTTCTTATACCAATTTTACAATTACATTTAGTGGATTTCAATATGCTTTATCGTGACATAGTTATTGTTTGACCTCGATAAGGTATAATATTACTTTCATTTTTTCTGTGGGTGATAGGAGCATGTCACCTTATTGTTTAAGGTCAAGTTTTGTTGGTTCCTAAGTACATACTTTTCTTTTTTTAAGAACAAATTTCTTATATTTTGAGAGGGATAGACAAATCCTTCATGTTATTATCTTTTTACTGTACATCTCATCGATAATTACAAGTTAAAATATAATATTTTTTTTTCTTGCTATAATAATCACATAATCGATTACATATCACTAATTTATATTATATTAAACTAGAGAAAGTTACAAAAATTATAATAAAAAAAATAAAATATGACTAAATTTATATAAGAAACTAAATTGGCAGGAGACTTCCTAAATACGAAGTAGTGTTAAGTTGTTATTTTTAGAGTACTTGTTTAGGTTTAGTTTCTGTATCATTAAAATAATATTAAATTCTAAATATCAATAATATTTTGTTATTATTAATTTATTATATTAACATTATTATAATATCTTAGTGAAAATATATGTATTTTTTAGTGAGAATTTATTGTTATTATTATTTTAATTACAAAATTAAATATAAATAATTTTATAATTTTGTTGTAAATAATTTTTATTTTGTAAGTATTTTTTAATTAAAAAATTTTTAAGTTTAAAAACAGTCAAATAAAATTAAAATTTCGAGAAAAGATACTTAAATGGTAAAATTAGTAAATTTATTATTTCAATTTAAAAAACTTTTTTTTAAAGAAGAGAATTAAAAAATAGATATGAACACCAATAAGAAAAATAATTTCTACTTACTAAGTTTTTTTCTTATTTCTCTCATTTACATCAATAAGAAAAATAATTTATAAGTATTTTACTACCATCACTCATCAAGTACATATATAAAAAACATATTTTAGGATTTTTTTCTTCAATCGAAATTAACAAAATTGTAATTAAGATTCTTTGCTTAAATTTTTACTATTATTTATTTTAGTTGGATTAACAAAATTATGATTAAGGTTATTTACTTCAATCTAATTGGTGTGCTTGCTATTAAAGGCATTTTCAATGAAATTGTCATAGGAAGAAATGTGTAAACAAGTTAATTTTTTCGTTTCCATTTGTGTTTAGGATTCTTTGCTTAAATTTTTACTATTCTTTACTTTAGTCGGATTAAAAAAATCATGATTAAGGTTCTTTACTTCAATCTAATTGGTGTGCTAGCTATTAAAGGCATCTTCAATGAAATTGTCATAGGAAGAAATGCGTAAACAAGTTAATTTTTTCGTTTTCATTTGTGTTTAGGGTTGCTATTATTTGAGTTATGTAAAAATATAAAAAATGGTATTTTAGAAGGAGTAGTAGTTTAAAAATAGTGAGACTTGGTTATTTTAATATTAAATACTTTAATCATAAAGTTTTGTCATAATGAGTTTCATTATTTTTAAAACGTATCATCTCTCTAAAAACTACTTTTCTATAGTTCTCTGCCTTCTCTATAAAATTCTAACTCCTCGATCAATTTCTTAGGAGATCACGACAGAGTAATCTCCACTTCTATCCGATCAATTTGTAGTATAGAGCAAGTGTTTCTAGAGTTCCATGAGCTCTAAGCAACGATATGGTGTTTATAGAGCTCCATTGTTTCGGTGTAAGGTAAGAGAAGCTAGCTCAATTCAAGTTTGATTAGTAGACAAGTTATAATTCATGAGTTGATGAAGATGATGTGCCTAAAATCTACTATTAAATTGAATTGTGATTTCAAGTATGTTAAGTGGTTGAAATTGTTATGGAATGATGTGAAAATGTGTGAAATTTGATGTGTGATTTTTATGCTGAAACTTAAAGTGATTTCTATGAGTAATAAAGGTATTTTTAGTTGTGTATTATGTTGAATAAACTGTTTAAGATTTGGGAATGGTACTAAGTAAAAGTAATAAGTGAGTTTTTGTCTAAAATTAGAGGTTTAAGAGGTGATTTTCTAAGTTCTTAGTTTAAAATTAGAAGTTGTGATGTAAAATAGTTTTTGTGGTCATTAGTAACTTGTATATGATGAGAATTATTCAGTATGAGATGTATGAAAGGATGGTAGTTACTATAGTAAAGTCATAATGCTATTTTATAGATATTTTTGGAGATTCTAATGGGTAAAAAGTAATGAAAATGAATCTGGTATAAAATTGAGTGTTTAGGTATTATGTCTTGGAGGGGATTTATAACTGCTTCAAGTTGTGAGAAGGGTATAAAACTGATACAAGAGTGTTTGATGGTTCGTAGGAGAAATTGGACTTGGTTTTGTCTAGATTTAGAGGTTTTAACAAGTGAAATATTGAATTAGATGTTTTGGACTATTTGTAATGATTGGAAGTCTGTTATTAAGTCCATTAGGACTTGTTCAAGCTATTGTTTGAAAAAAATTGAGTATTTCAAAGTATAAAATGAGTTTGGTACGATTTAAGGTAGTATTTGGGTTGAGGTAGCCATTTTGAGTTAGAGGTGTGAATTATGAGTTTTCTCAGTGCCTATGAGGCCTTAGGAGTTAGTTGGACTTGTGTATAGGGCATCTAAGGTGAGGGTTTCCAATTTGTTTTCTTTGCATATTGTGGGTATCAAGTTGCTATGAAGAAAATTTGTGTTATTGTGTGATTTCTAATGATTTGTAAGGATGTTTCTAGTTCTTTAATGTATGATCAATAGTTTCATGTATTGGTATACTATGTGAATGTGAAGTGATCTCAAGGGTTTCAAAGTTGTGAAAATGAGTTCCAAGGAGGAACTTCAAGGTGTTGGTTTCAAGTATTGTAAGTATGAACATGGGAAGCTTAGTTTTGGAGTTCATCCTAACATTCTAATGGTCATTCATTCTCAAGTAGAAAAAAGCGAGGCATGTCATGAGAATAATAGGAGGTCCTAGTCTAGGGGCTTTACCTTGGCCTAAGGCGAGTGATAACGGACTAACCTTGTGTGGTAGCTTGGGATAGGACAACTGTTTCACCACCACAGGTGCATGAAGTGTTATAGTTTGATATTCGTACTATATTTGGATGGTCGAGTCTAAGTCTGTTGCATGATTAGGATGAATGTTTATATTGTGTGAAGTGTAAAACATGATGCAATGTTATTTTCATATGATAAACTGTTTTACCACTAGCTTATCATTCCTTTTGTGTTGTCTATCTTGTGTGTTGTTTTTCTCTTTTGCAATGATCATCAAAATGGTGTGAGCTTAGGGAGACATCTTTTCAGTTTTTCCAGTGAGAAGTGAGGGTGAAGCAGAAGGTTTCTTAGATGGTTCTACAAGATGTAGATCTCTGGTTAAAGTGGTAGATTTGTTTCATCTAGTTGTTATATTATCATATATGTAATATTTTATTTTAGTAGTTTTATGTTATTAAAATGGGATGTTACAAGTTTAGTAGTTTTATATTATTAAAATGGGATGTTACAAGTTAAAGTATTGATGTTACAATGTAGGTTTGGAAATGTTTTCGAAGTCTCTTTGCATCACATAGGCAAGTTCTTAAACAACAACAAACTACAATATGTTAAGGGAGAGATACACCTAATTAAAGGAATTGATCTCGATCGGTGGTCCTACTTTGAAGTAGTGGGAATTGTTAAGGATTTCAAATATGATGGAGATTTCAAACTGTGGTGGAAGGAGTCTAAACAAAGACTACTGAATGATCTCAAAATACTCAGTGATGATAAGGAAGCATTATACTTAGCTAACTATGCAGAGGCCAATGATGAAGAGGTTGAAATATACGTCGAACATGTTCCTAGTGAGGCTCAAGTAATTAACTTTATTGTTGTTAGTGCAGTGGACGGAAACATGGGTGAATAGATATAGACATGACACGTAGAGGCCATAAAGGAAGGGGTTAATGTGGTTGTGGAAAAGGTCAACATGGTTGAGGAAGAGGAGAATGTGACTGAGGAAGAGGCTAATGTGGTTGAGGAGGAAGAAGAAAGGTCAGGTGAAGATAAAGTAGATGATAGTGAAGAAGAAAGAATGGGAAATGATGATGATGAGTTTGGGATGGAGAATGAGAGAGTGGTACATGATCATAGAAATATTAATCCTGTATTGGATATGTGGAGTAGAATGAAAAAAAAAACAATGAGAAGAAGAAGCAATGTTGATGAAGGGTCATTTATCATTACTGAAGAATTTGGAGACCATGACATAAATGAAGAATACAATATTGATGATTTTTCTTCGGATGTAGATAATGATGATAGTGTGAGTTTGAATGGGGAGAAGTTTCCAAAGTATAGAGCGAATGATATGAAGAAGACCTTCAAATTTAAATTGGGGATGGAGTTTTGTTCATTGAAAGATTTTAAAAATGCGTCAATGGAGCATAGCATTTTAAATAGAAAAGAAGTTCAATTTTTCAAGAATGATCAGAAGTGAGTGAAGGTTGTGTGTAAAAAGAAATGTGGTTTTTTAATTATGGCTAGCAAGGTAGGAGGCAACCATACATTTAGGGTGAAGACTCTTGTTGAGCGTCACAGATGTGAAAGGTTTTTGGAAATAAAAGTGCAAGTGTACAATGAATTGCACAAGTATTGGTGGACATATTTATAAATGTGGGTAGTATGACAGTCAATGAAATAATTGATAAAATCAAGAAGTCATGGAGTGTTGGAATAACTCCCTAGAAGCCTGGAAAAGCAAAGTAACTTGCAATGAATTCTTTAGTAGGAGATGGAGAACGACAATATGGTCGTCTATATGATTATGCTGTTGAATTGTTAAGAGTTAAGGATGAAACCTTCAAGATTAAGGTCAATAAACCCCAATCCACTTTGCCACCAAGGTTTGGGTCATTTTACATGAGTTTAGAGGGTTGTAAAGAGGGATTCTTGGGTAGTTGTAGGCCCTTCATTGGTGTAGATGATTCTCATATGAAGATAACATATGTTGGTTAATTTTTAGTGGCAGTGGGCAGAGACCCTAATGACCAATATTTCCCATTAGCTTTTGTTGTGGTTGACAATGAATGCAAAGACACCTGAAGGTGGTTTTTGACACTGTTGTTGGCTGATATTGGGAACATTGATTGTCAACATTGGGTATTTATTTTGGATCAATAAAAGGTTAATTTTCAAGTTTTATTAGCTAATTTAATTTCATATTATTTTGATTATTTAACAAAAGGTTAATCTTCTTTGTAGGAATTAATGACAATGTTTAACGAGATTTTGAATGAGGTGGAGCACATATTCTGTTTAAGGCATTTATACAACAATTAAAAGAAGAAATTCGGTGGAGGAGATATCATTAAAGACCTTATGATAGGGGTTGCGAATGCAACATTTTATCAAAAGTGGGAAAAAAAATGGATGAGTTGAAAAATATTAATAATGATGCTTATAATTGTTTACTTGTAATTCCAACAAAATCTTGGTGTAAACATGCATTCAATAGTTATCCTAGATGTGATGTCTTGATCAATAATTTGTTTGAGTCATTTCATAGTACAATTTTACTGGCAAGAGACAAACCTATTATTATTATGATGGAATGGATTAGGTCATACATTATGATTAGGTTTGCAACACTAAAAGAAAAAGTAAAAACATATCTTGGAAGTGTTATGCCAAAACCAACAAAAAGGCTTGATATGGAAGTTGAAAAGAGTGGGAATTGGATTACTATGTGGGTAAGGGATGCAAAGTTTGAGGTCACTCACGGGTTCACAATTGATGAAAGGGGATTATTTATTAGGGGCATTGATGCAAATCAGTTTATGAAAGGGAATTGATGACCATTTTGCAAACAATGTATAAAGGGAAGCATTATTTGTTAGGGGCACATTTCATGATTGAAACATATCATAAAAGTTTGAAATTTTTGACTGAGTATAAACTTTTGATAGAAGGGTTGTTGTTGGATACTTTTACTCCAGAAAACTTGTTGGGCACTTATCAGAATGCAGTGGGTGAAATTGAAGTCTTACTAAAATGGCAACAACTTTTTGGGAGTAAAAATACTAGGAATCTACAAATGTCATCACTAAAGAATTTCCAGAGTTTCACCTTGAGACCAAGGTGAAATCAAGGACATGGTATTGATAGGTTCAATGAAACTTCAAGGGCGAGGTATTAATATTGTATCAGTTGTTATCGATGTTGTTGCCAAGTCGTGTTACCAAGTTAGGATGTAGAGCTGGGATGCCAAGGAAGGTTGTCGATTTGGGATGCCAAGCACGATTGTCGAGTTGGGATGTCAAGCTTATTAGAAGCAGAAAGCATACCCTCTTACGTTTGTAACCTTGTAAAACATATTATTATAAGTAGTTTTTGGGTAGGCTATTGTTAGTTTCAATTTTTGGAGTTTAAGGGGAAAAAAGGTGAGAGAGTTTATGTCCTTTCGATTATAACCAAATGGGTAGCACCTGTTTGTTAGAAACAATGATGCCACTATGGCTTACAGTGAATTATTTGCAATAAGAATGTGGTGTGCTGTGAGAGAAAATCTAGACATCGAGAGAAATTCAGAGGAGAAGACAACCTAATGAATAGAAAAATGAAAAACCTAATTGAGAACAAAAAATAACTAATAAAATTTAGGATAAAATTATAATTTTATATGGATAATGGATCTCAATGGATACAAATAGTATTATACTCGTCCCGAACTTGTAATTGAGCGAATACTAATATACTTGTTACCCATACTTGTTTAATGTTATCAAATTTATAAAAAATATATTCCTAAAAAAATAATTATAAAATAATGGATACAAAATTTTAAAGATAAAATAATTTATATTAATAAAGATAAAATTAGCAATAAAATGTGTATAAAAAAAACTATTGCAATTACCAAAAAGAAAATTCCTTTATATTAGTAGATACAAAATTTAAATATAAAAAAATTAGATTAATAAGGATAAATTCAAAATATATAAGTTTAATACTTAATTTGGTTTCTATTTTCGTAAATTTTGTTTAAAGTGGTCATTGAATTTTACGGACATTTAAAGTGGTCCAATTTTTTGTAATTTTTGTTCAATTTAGTCTTTTTCCCTGACTGCTTCTAAATCGTTAATGGCAGAGTATTCACGTGAGCATCAGTGAATGATGTGGCTGCCATTTTGTCTAACGTGGTTGCCCATGGCAGTGAAGTAATTATAGTTTTCTAGTTCACGATTTGGCTTTCAATGGCAACACAGAGATGAATTTCTCGTTACTGCGATTTGGTTTGAAATTCTTTGGTCCGATTTGAGGCTTGTGTTTGCAAGTGCATGATGTGAGGGTTTCGTGGTTCTTGATGCTTCCATGGTTGATCGCGATAATGATTCACAAGTTGGGTTTCACGACTATGAGAATTTGTGGTGGTTGAACGAAAATGGTGCATTGGCGGGGTTGATTCGATTTGCAATGGTGGAAATGTTGGGTTTCATTTGCAATTTGTGGCCTCTGGCTTTCTGATTTGCAGGTTTGAACTCGTAATGGGGCTTCATATGAAGGAGGCACACATGAGTTGTTAGGGTTTCTTCGTGACTTTTGTTGGTGGTGTGAGGAAGCGGTGACTGATAAATGTTTTTGCGGAGGTTCGTGGTTGCGTTGTTGGTGGCTTTGTGTTTGGTTTGGGTGGTGTAAGATTTAGGGTTCTTCGCAGGTTGCTCATGAGGTTGTAGATTTGCGATTTGCGGCTTGCACAAAGAAGATGATGACTGTCTCACAATAGTGGTACGAGAATGTAGTATGAGGAAGAAGATGGTGGTGCCTTGTGGCGATGTAGTGAAGGGGGGGAGGGGGAGGAGGAGAGGAAGGGTTTGGTGATTGATGATGCGGTTGCGATGAAGTCAAGAATGTTGGAAAGAAGATGAGATGATATGACAACCACGTGATTTAGTAATGCTCATGTGAATACTATGTCGTTAACGAGAATAAAAATAAATAGTAAACTAAATATATATATATATATATATATATATATATATATATATATATATATATATATATGAGGAAAAACACTTGCATAGTATGTTTATTTTTTTTGTGACAGAAAATATTAAATTTAAATAATTTTTACAATTTTATCATAAGTAATGTTTTTTTGGATAAATTTTTATTATAAAAAATATTTTAATTTAAAAATAGATAAATTTAGAAAAAAATATCAAATTGAATAAACAAAGCTAAATTCAAAGAAAAGATCATTGAGTAAAATATATAAAATAATTATTTTAATTTAAAAAAATACTTAATTGGAAACAAAATGTATACAAGATGGAATCTCACTTATTCATTAAGTAAATTTAATACAATTTTATTATGGGTAATTGTTTTTAAATAATTTTTAATTATAAATAGTTATTTTCATTCAAAAAATAACCAAATTTAAAAAAAATGGTCAAATTAAAAAGAAATAGTTAAATTGAAATAAAAAACAGAATAAAATTGGTAAAATAATTATTTTAATTTAAAAAAAATACTTAAAAGAGTAAAATTAGAAAGAGAATACGTAAACTAAAACTAAGAAGAAAAAAACACGTGTACCAAAGGGAAACCTCTCTTATATGTTATATAATATAGGATGTGTGTTCACTTCTAATTATAAAAATAAATATATGTATTTTATACAGTTGTAAATAATTTTATTTATTTAGTAGATAATCTTTTTATTATAAAACATTGTTTTAATTTTAAAAATAATTAAATTTAAATAAACATAAAAAAATTTAAAAAATTTTAAAAGCAATTACTTGAAATGAATACTTAAATTTAATATTGAAAAAAAAAATTGTGTACACCGAAATAGGGAATCTCTTACCAGTGAAGGCACATAAATTATAGGAATGTGTGTTTATTTTCTAATGAAAATAAAAAGTAATAAATTTTTTATCATTATATTTATAAAAGTTAATTTAAACAATCTTTAAAATTTTATTGTTGATAATCTTTTAGATAATTATATATATATATATATATATATATATATATATATATATATATATTTTTTTTTTTCTAATTTTGAAATGATCATTATTTTTCCTCTCCATTCTAATTTTAACAAAGAAGAATAATCTATTTTATGCTTTTAATAAAGTTACACTCATTATTTTATTTAAAACTAACATATTTAATAAAACTTAAATAAAACATCATGAAAATTAAAAAAAAAAAACAAGTTTTAAAATATGACAATTTAAGATATTTTTGGGAAAAATTTATATAGAAGTTCCTCTTTCTTAAGATCTTGTATTCTTTCTTAAGGTCTTCCTAATAATGTACACGTATATTATCAGGGCAATTCATATAGCAAGAAGTCCTTGTTTGATTTTCATGGTTTGTAAATGAGATTAGTCTATGACCTAATGGGCTGAAAGAAAACTTGTTGAAAAACTTTAAAAAATACTCTAATTTTAAAATAGACAATTACTTTCTTATGTTATTAATAAGCAACAATTGAACTTTTTATTTTATTTATATTCATATTGATATATATTGGAGAATATTAGGTAAAAATATAATTCTGAGGATTAGTTCTGTCAAAATAGTTGGCTTTATTGATCTTGTCTTCCATAATAATAATAATACTCATGTGACTGTATTTTTCTATGAAATAGTACCCTAGAAGTAACACAATGGCCATTTTGTTATTGCTAAATATAATTTTGTCAAATATTTATTTATATGAGCTAATTCGATTATGAAATTTCTATGAAATAATAAATAATGCAACTTTAACCAAATAGTTTCGTTAAATAAATTTTAAAATAAATATCGATAAAAAAGAAATATTCACTAAACAAATATAAAAAAAAATAACTTTATTTTTTATGTAATCCACAGTATGATACATCTCTTTACTAAGAAACTTATATTACACTACAAGAGATTATCCATGGTGTCACATCCCCTTTAATTCCTCACCTTAGTGGAAGACAGGTGTCACACCCTCTAGCTTTCCCATGTGAGTGAGAGATAAAATGGCAGCTTCATTTAATTCTCCGTCCATCGAAAAACGTGTGGCAATAGGAGGAATGAGAGTTTTCAGATAGTGGAAGATAGGTGGCAGGAAGGGAGTGAACCGAGCGTCCGTTTTGGTAGCAATATTTAATGTGAAATTTTGAAAACTAGTGCCATTTCTCTGCATGCACACTTCGTCTTCAACCTCCAGAAATCTCATTTTTTTTCTCCTCCTTCTCTCTAAACTCTCCAACTTCTCTCTAAGATCCCTCACCCTTCTTTTTCTCCGATCACCAACCCCTTTCAGAATAATTCTTCCCGGTGACGAACCCTTTCATTTGCACCGATCAGAATTTCAATTGGATGACTTTGGATTTTTGAAGCCATAGAAGTAGTTGCTTAAGGACTTAGAAGAATAGCTGGAATAAGAGGTAAGGGAAGCTTATATAATTTAGTTATGTTTATTTGTTTGAATTGGTGGATGCTTGAATAATGTATGGTTGATGATCATGTATGATTGTTGAAGTTGCATGTTGATTTGAACGTGTGAATGTTTGGTAAGCTGGCTAAAACTGGGTAGAAATAGAGTGATTTTTTATTCTGCTAAATTTTGCAGAATTTTGTAAAGCGTGACCGAGAGTCAAATATGACTAGTCGGTTTTTCCCTTAGAACGTACGGTCTTGATTGAAGTATCTGTTGTAAGGAATTTCAGTTGTTGACCGATTGGTTTTCTACTTGTAAAATATAAATCTTCATTTTATTAAGTTTACATTAGTTTTCTCACCGATTAGTCTAGTTGTTATCCTCAGAAGAATTTAGAATTTATTTTTCATAAGTTCGTTATTCTGAACGAGCATTCGGTGTATACTTACACTTAATCTTTGAAGTGCTCGGTCATAGACTAACACTTAATCTTCCAAGTACTCGTTTTACAATAAAATTATTTATTTGGTAAAGAGTGTTCGGTCTTGTACTGACGCTCGGTTTGGTAAAGAGTGTTCGGTCTTGTACTGACGCTCGGTTTGGAAAAGAGTGTTCGGTCTTGTACTGATGCTCGGTTTGGTAAAGAGTGTTCGGTCTTGTACTGACGCTCGGTTTGGTAAAGAGTGTTCGGTCTTGTACTGACGCTCGGCTTCGTAATGAGTGTCCGGTCTTGTATTGACACTCTATTTCTTGAAGAGAATTTCATTCTATTGTAAGCGTTCGACCAAAGCTATAAATGCTCACCCAAAGCTCCAAGTACTCGGCCAAAGCTCCAAGTGCTCGGCCAAAGTTATAGTAATATGATTAAGTGTTTATTTTTCCTTGGGGATGTCACATGAGTTGGATTTTTAAACAGTATTCGGCTTAAACGAGAGCCATCATGTTACATGATCGTCCGGTCATGATTATTGGGTGAGGTTATTCTTACCGTTCGGTCATATTCATAATGTACAGTGATAGTTTCTTTAATTCTTGTTCTTGATTGAAGTTATGATTCTGATTGAGTATTTGGGGACATAAGTATGATGGTAAATTATTATTGAATGAACCATATAATTGTGAAAGAGGATTCCAAGGAGGAATGTCTCATGAATTTTGATGGTTAGTAAAGTATGAATTGTGGTCAGACTTAGGCTTCGTTTTTATCCTGATATTCTGTGACTACTCCTCATCATATAGAAGAGGGTAGTTCATGTGTGGGAATGGCAGGAGGTCCTTTAGCCTCAGGGTATAGTTGTGCCAAGGTAAGCTTCACAGGACTAACCTCGGGTGGCGGTCTGTTGAATGTACCCCAGCCAGGTCTACCCGGGTGCTAGAAACGATGAGCTACACAAATTCATACAATATGTTTGATTGATATTGATTGGTAAAGTAAGAATATGGTCAACTTTATAGTGGTCGTTCATCCTGACATTCCAACGGTCACCGAATCTCAAGTAGAGAATGGTTACGCATGTGGTGGGAATAGCAGAAGGCTCTAGTCTGGACGATATGTTAACCTTGACCTAAGACGTTTTAACGGGCTAACCTCGTGTGGCAAGCTCAAGGGTTTTCCATGCTGCGGTAATACTGATGGTTGAATTCCAGGTTACCACCCACGAGTGCAAGGACGACCGTAGCTACATATTCTTACAGTCCAGACAAAGTCAAAGTGATCGGTCATGATGATGTTTACCGTTTGGTTTTAATGGGTATACTTGTATTATGATTGCATGATTGAAATATTGATTTATGTGATTCAGTTGTATGTTTTTAAATGTATGTTAAAAATGATTAATTAAATTACATAAGCTTACCCTTATTTCCTGTCTTGTCTATGTGCCGTTCGGTCATAACCGTTCGATTGTTCTCTTCACTGCGATGATCATCTAATGGATGTGAGCAGAGGGCGACTTTGAAGATTCCTTGGAAGAAGCCTTGCAGACCGAGCAACCCGAAGATAGTGTAAGGTCGTCTGGTCAGTAGACTGTAGTTATTTTAAATCCTTAGAAAACCGTTCGATATCTTTTTGTATATGTTGTTTTGTAACCGTTCGGTATCAGCCTCTTTTGTAGTACCGTTCAGTCTGAAGTTGAACCTTGACCGTTCGGTCTCAGCGTGTAAATTGTAATCAGACTCTTATTTCCTGTACAGTTTCAAGTTTTATATGATGTTCATATTTTTTTTCTCCTCATCTTGCTCCTTCTCAACTGTTCTTTATTATTGTTTATGTTAACTCCTAAAATAAATTATAGTTTCCATCTATATATTTATTGGGATGTTATACATGGTAAAGAAATTGGACCTCCTTGCTTACAATAATGACAATCAATATAATTGAGTCAATCCATTATATGGTGAAAAAGACTAGAAACCTTCTAATTTCTTTCTTGGTGAAGGCTGCATACATATAATATAATAAAATTTTCACCCAATTAAAGTAATTTGATAATATTTTTTTGACAACATTTTAACATTTGTATTTAGAAAAAAAAAATCATAAATAAGAAACTATTCTATAATCAAATACTTAATGTCACTAAATACAAACTTCTCAACAATTTTTTAACTTCAACTTTAAATCATTAAATAAATATTAAACTATATTACGTGTATAATGATTTTAATTATATCATCAATACATTTTTTTTCCTTTTTACTAATTTCTACACAATATCTCTAACATTAATAATATTGAATATTTACCTTTAAATGAAACTATTAAAATAAATGACGTAAAAACTACTCAAACCCATTGCGAACATTTTAACTTAAAAAAAAACAACTTTTCTTCTTCACATATTTCGTTAAAACTTTAATTTATCAATATGAATGAATTATCAAATTTTTATATTAATAATTATAAATTTACTATTATGGTATTTTATATAAATTACTAAAATTCTTATTAATTAATCTAATAATAAAATTAATAATTTAATTTAAATTCTTATCACTATATACTTAAATCGCTAATATCAATTAATAATATTCAACAAACATTTAAGTCAATAATTTCAACTTTATAATTTGCTTTATAATAATTTTAGCTAACATTTTAAATTTCATACTAAGACTGTTGTTATAAAGTATAATTTAAATTAGTCATTATTCTCAAATTTACAATTCACTGCATAATAATTTAAATAATATTTTAAAAGTTAACCTTATAATTTTTATTATTTCTATGTTGGCACAATTTTAAAATAATTATTAATTATTAATATTATTATTACTGATAGCTGTATTTTATAATATTTTAAATCATATTCAAAAGTTATAATTAAATATAGTTAATCATTAATTATAAAGTCTTAATTCTTATTAAAAAAATATTTTCTTATGTTAATTAATTACTTTACACAGTTTTTTCTAAAGTTACATGAAATATATTAATTATTAAATAAATTAACCAATTGCTTTTCTTAAATTAAACTTAACAACCAATAAACCTTAAATGAAAAAGTGAATGAAATAAAATTCAATTTTGAAATAGTAGAATTTCGACCAATTTTCCCAATATCAACAGTGAATTAGAAGGTAAGAAAGTATTCCTAGAAGACCATTTCTCAACCCAAATTATAAAATGTTTATGCAAGAACATAATTTTGACCCGTTTTCTAGTGATGGATGGGGAAATTGAAGAAAAGAAATCGAATTTAGAAGAAAAAAAAATGATCTCCAGGTTTATTTGGAAAATCAATTTCTTAGAAATATTTGTATAACTTTTTAAGAAAAAATGTAGAGATATAGCGAAACATTTCCTGAAATTCTCATTTTTTTCCTCGTATTTTTCTAGCCACAAATTTCTTTTTGTCAACTCAAAAAGGCTAATATCACCAAAATTCAGAACCCTCACAAAAAAACACTCACAACAAACCATCTTTTGTCTTTTCAATTGGACTGTTTGGGAGAACCCCATTTGCGTTTTTTCTGAACTATTTTTCCTCTACCATTCTTGCATCACTTAGTTGTTAGGTTGTCGAAACAGAATCAGAAGAACTCTACATTACATACGCACAGAAGTTTCATTAAGTAGACAGAGAATCTACTGAAACTTCTGTATTGTTTTTGTGCTCCAAAATTTTCGTCAGTGAATACCATCCATTTTTTTCATAAGATTTTATAATTTTTTTTTTCTGTTTTACCTTCGAGAAAAACCAGGCCAAGGTGGTGTTTCTCTCTTGGAAGAGGTTTTTACTTTAACGCCAGAATCTGAAACAACAACAACATGCGACGTTTGTTGATATAATATTAATAATAAAAGTTAGACTTGTGTGTCTGTTTCTGATTTTGTGGTGTTACCGTGAACCTCCATCCCCTCTTAATCCAACGTTTATCCATTGCCTAGACCCGAATCAAAACCCAACCTTTGCCTCAACGCAAAACCAAAAATATTATTTTCTTAAACAAAATAATAGAAAGAAAAAAAAAACGTAGCTTTTAGCTTTGGGTATCGACTGTCGACCACCCAAATTGAACCCTTTTAATCCGTTTTCTGACAAGGGGAAGGACAACAATCTAGTGCTTTTCTAGGTTGCATCGAGGCCCTTGTTGTTTTTCATTGTCAGTGGCAATTGGCATTAAAAAAATTGGATTTTGATTTGTGGGTGGTTGGTGGATTTGGTTTTCCCTCGATCTATTGATCCGGGGTTGTGGCTTTTGGGTTTTTGATGTTGAGAATGAATAAAGGGTCACTTGATTACTGGAGGAATTACTTTGGAGCTGCGAACTCTGACATATTTGGCATCATTGACCATGCGATCATGGTGGCTGCTTCTGATTGCCCCGAGGAGTTTAGGATGAGGAGGGATGGGATTGCAGAGAGGTTGTTTTCTAGCCGACTGAGTCGATGTTTGGGGTGTGAGCGGGTTGAATTGTCTGTCCCAGTGGATGATGGTGGTGGTGAAAGTGGTGGTGGTTGTAAGAATGGCTTTGAAGGGACCGGAGCTGAGTTTGAGTCTGAAGCAGGCGCAAGTAAAGAGAGCAAGGTCAATAGTGCCAGCGTTGATGATCGTGGAGTGACGAACACGAACCGAGCTAGCAATTACAGCTATGGGGAAGCTGAGGCGTTGACCGATGAGATTGAAGAAGAGTCACAATATGTTGAAGAGGTATTCAGGATCAAGGATGTTTTGCTTAACTGTGAAGAAGAGGTACGGTATTTATTTTAGCGCAATGTTTGGTTTTTGTGTGTCAGATTACCTCTCTACCAACTCCACCCCTACCTTCTCTGTTTACTTCTGCATCAATAGTTGCTTCTGTATTGCAATTTGGTTTTTGTTTTTGAGTTTTAATGAAGAATAAGTTTCTCTTACTTTTGAGAAGGGTTCTGGTTAGTTATATTTATAGAATAAGGTTTTAAATTGTGGTCATTGCAACTTTTGATGTTCGATAAGTCTGGCTAATGTGACTGCCATCATGTGGATGTTCTTGCTGCAACCACAGTGGCCGTTTTCTAAAAGCCTAGTCATAGAATATAAAGGGTTTTATTGGATGGCAGTGGAGTTCTTACATGAAAGACTAAACTGGTTTGTGTCCTGCGGTACCCTGATTCATGGTTTTATATTTCATGTTGTAACAGTCTGATTCAGTTTTGTTTGATTCATTGAGGAGGCTTCAGCTGATGGAACTCACAGTGGATCTTTTGAAGGTTTGATTTGAGTCATCACTTTACTTGCTCATTCATTAAGACTGCCATTTTTCTTTCCTGCTGTTTGGCTTGCAGATGTGTTTTTCTCCTCCCATTATCTGAAAAATTAATTTTGCCAGGCAACTGAGATTGGAAAGGCTGTCAATCCTCTTCGAAAGCATGGATCAAGTGACATTTGTCTCTTAGCGCGGACTCTTATCGAGTATGAATCGCTTTTTCTTTGATAGTTGTGTTTCATGTGTATATCCTCAGCATCTATATCTTCTCCTACATGGATTGATGTTTGTAAATAGTTTCCTTCCTTGCCAATTAGTGGTTTGTTACTCTTTGTGATATTATTTGTGAAATTTAGTAAAGGTCAATGAGTTCATTCACTATTGTTTTTCTAATCCATTCATCTCACTGTCATGAATAGTAGTAAATGGTGCATTATAGTAGAGTGGCCTTTGGCTGCTAGGGGATTCAAATATTGGAGGGATTTTCCATTATGGCCATTGTTACTTCAATATAGCAAAAATATCAGCTTCAATATAAGCCTCAAAAACCCATTTTAACCCCCAAAACATTGTTATTAATTTTTTTATTTGGATAAAATTGCAATTTCACATCCATTTTCTAGTATGCGCATGTTTTTCATTAGAAATCACAATAGGATTTGAAAAACCCTTCATCCCTGATCATTCCACACAAGCTTGCCTCTGTTTTTACTTTTGTTCCTTCACATTTTACAGGACCAATATTTTCTAGTGTTTCATCCTTTCTAGTTTCTCTAAGCTTCCTAATTAAATTGGTAATTTTATCTACTTTGTTATGTTCTCTTTCCATTAATTTCATCACCATCTTTCATTTTCTGAATTCATTACTACGTTCTTATGGCTCATAGATGAATTTTTTTATTTATTTTTATTTCATTATCTTCTCATTGCTTGGTTAAATGGTGATTATGTGTATAAACTGTGACATTGTACTGTTTATCGTTACAGTTTTTAATTGTTTTTTTATTTCATGTCATCCTGATATAGGCTTTTTAGATTTTGTTTCTACGTGCCACTATTCCAGATTGACACCCATTTTATGGGTCCTGAAATTGCACTTTTACTGGTTGCTTGGTTAATCATGTCTCATTGCTCAAATGTGATGCTTATCAAATATAAAAAGTGTCCAACCATTTTTATTATTCCACATGTTAGCATTCTATGAAATTTAACTGCACTTCTTTTTCTCTCTCTGCATTCTGTTTTTTTAATGAAAAAATGGGTTGGTAAACAGAAACTATTGGGTTTCTTTTCTGTGCTTTAGCATGGAGACTGTTCTAGTTATGTTTGATGAAGATCTGAATGTAGGTGCATGACTCATGACTGATTTCAGTTCAATTTATCAGTCTGTATGCTCAAACATCTCGTGTTCTTAAAAGTCTTCTATTACCTATTTTATTCATGTTAGTGTAGTAGTTTTGCATGAGATACAAGCTATACATTCTAAACATTGTTATTGAATTGTAGAGGCTGGAAGGAAATGGTGGATGATTGGGTCAAGGCTACCACAGCTATTGCAGGTATAAACATTCTGTCTGCCTTGTTGTGGAAGTGATCCTTAAAAATCTTCTCTTCTTTCTAATTTTGAAATATATTCATACTTATAGGTTCAGAAGGTACTCCAGATTCAGTAAATCCATCTGTTATTGATGATGAAGAAGGTCTTCCATCACCTCCTATGGATGAAGGGGCTTTATTTGCCCCTCCAACAGGTTCTATGGAACTCTCCCAGGTACTTACTTCAATGTCCTTCCTCTACCTTTCTTGTATTAATGCTTTGCAGTATTTGATAGTTAGAATCTAACTTCAACTTCACTTGGTTGGATGTCACATAATTTGATGATGCAAAGTTCTTCGATGGCATGGATGATGATGGAAGTGAGTCGACTTCACAATTTCTTAATGCTAGTCTAGCTAGCTTTTTCTCTACGGTTCTTTATTTGAATTCCCCACTTGTTAGATTGATGATTATGCTTGTGGGTTTCTATTTCAGATCCTCGACATAGTGGGGAATTCATAAAAAACCGTGATCATGGAAGAGGTCCATCTCTGAAGAGGAAACCTCAAGCATCAAATGGGGCAAACATTATTGCCAAGGACGGTGGAAAAGGTCAGCAAGCAAAGAAAAATGAGGTTTCTGTGAGGCCAAATAAACCAGCTATCAGTGATTCTGGTCCTGGCAGACCACCAAAATCAACCATGCAGAAGAAAGGCTCTATTGAGCCGAAGGTGCAACAGAATACAGTGAAGAATACTATCCCAAAAAATCCTCATGTTCGTCAGCTAGATGTAAGGAAAAGTTTTCTTGGGTCATCAAGTTTTTGGATTTGAATTTTGTTTGAATTTCATTTCTTGTGTATCAGAAACCCAGGTGTTCGGATGATGCTTCAGTCCAAGTGAAGTTAGAAGCTAGTAAGAGGAAACTTCAGGAGCGGTATCAACAAGTTGAAAATGGTTTGTCTTTTCTTTTCCAAAATCTATGTCTATTTTTCTTTCTAAGTATAATTTTTAGATTCTAGATCTCTTGAAGTTTACTCATAATAAAGTTAAATCGAGCAACCCAGTGCGCACCAGTGAAGGGAACATGGTACAGTCCTAGAGAGACTGTTTAAAAGATTTGAACTTATAACCTCAAAGAGTGAAGGCAACAATCTTAGCTGTAAAGAGTGGTACATTGGTGGAAAAGAAAGAGTACAAACTTATGTATAACCAATGTCTTTTGGAAATTTCTAAACCCAAAAAGTGCTTCAAGGAGCCAAGAATTTTCAACTTGAATAGAGATTGAGGCAGATGGATTGTTGGTTTAGGTATGGTGTTAGGAGGATGAAGTGAAGGGAGGAGTAAGAGGGATTGGATTTGGAATCATCCATGTTAACCATGGAGAACCAAGACAGATATCTATAAAGAAGAAAAATATCTCAGAAAGCAGAAGAAAATCTATATTGTTACCATATTGAGAATGATAGTAAGGTTTTCATTGATTGAAAAGAAAGAGTAAAAACTTACATAAACAGAATAGCAAACTTTTACTTAATATACTCGTGATATTATAGCCTTAAATGTAGGATTTGGTAGATCAACCTTAAAAAATTTAGAGCTTGATTTCATTACTAAATATAGTGATGAAACTGCTTCTTGATTCTCATTTTCAGCTAAGAGGCAGAGGACAGTGCAGGTTATGGAGTTGCATGACCTCCCAAAGCAAGGTATTGGCCACCGGAATCCGCATGTGAAACCCGGAAATCAAAAAAGGCGATGGGGTCATGGACGAAGATAGAACAGTTAATTTCCAGAATCTGGACAAGAACTCCCTTTGCTATCCACTATTGAAGCTTCATAATCTCTTAACCATACGAAAACTATAATTGAGTTCACCATTCTTACCTGTATAGAGCTGTTCTGATGGGAAGGGAAGTAACCTCTGAGTTACTGTTTCATTTTTCAAGTTAAAAAAGGTTGAATATACATAGAATTTTGTTGATCCAGGATTGGATTTGGAAGAGGATTCATCATGAGCACTTAATTGTTGATGTGGTTCTAAATTGGGTATCCATTGGTTCCATCTTCATGATTGGTCATTTAATTTTTGAACAATTTTCTTGTCACACAACATTCATCAGGTCTTGCCTTGGGGTCTCAACTTTTCAGCTCCATTGTCACAGATTCAAGAGTTCTTGAGAATAAACAATGCCATTTAAGTATCATCATTTTGTTATTAAAACCCTTTTCAACCTTTCTTTCATGCTGTGTGTAACTTGCATTTGAATTTTAACTTTGAAAAATATGCTCAGAGTGTGTGTGATGCCACATGATATAGTGGACTGAATTACCAAGGAAATTCGATTTTTAATTTGATTTTGAATCTGCTACGTAACTTTTCTATCTTTCTTCATCAATTGAACTCAATTGTTGAAAATTTAAATGTTTTTTTAATAATGGAAAAATAGGTATTGTCAGTTCAATTAAACATTTAAAATTATCATAGCAAATTATATTGACACCCCTTCTATTAAAGAGATATTAAACTCCTGAATTTTTTTTAACTTATTACTATATGCACTGGTTATTGGTTGCAAAAAGAGAGAAAATTGGAAAAGTTTAAAGCGTTTTTTCTTACAATTTTAAACTGCCATAAACTTGTTTATATTTTCTAAGTATCATGATCTTATAAACAATTATTAGTGTTTAGAATAACCATTTTGATTAATTTAAAATAATAAATAAATAAATTAGAATATTAAAATACAAGAGATTGAACTAAATTTTACACTTAAAATAAAAGCATAATGTATAATTCAACTTAAAAAACATCTCATGAAATTTATGCAACAAAAAAGAGAGAGTTAGATTATAAAATATTAAACGCAAAAAGAGTATGCAAGCATTAGTTTTATATTTTAGGCACATAAAATTCCAAAAATCATGCTTTGTGGAATAAAACTATATGGGAGTTGTTCTCATAATTGAATATTTAACAATACCAAACATAAAAGGAGGAAAAAAGAAGAAGAAAATATGAACTAAAAACTTGCAAATTACGTCGTATAATTTTGACTATCTTCAGGGAAAAATCAGTGCACCCAGCAAAATTGTATTTGAATAAATAAGGCTTAAACCCTCCATTGGTCCTTATATTTGTGTGTAAATCTCAGTTTGGTCCTCAAGTTTTGAACTGTCTCAATTGAGTCATAATTTTTGTAAAAATGCACACATTTTACCCTAACCGTTAAGTTGTCTCAAACGGCGTTAATTGATGCTGAGATGAATTTTTTATTTTAGGCTTAATCCCTCCCTTGGTCCTTATGTTTGTGTGAAAATCTCAGTTCGGTCCTCAAGTTTTGAACTGTCTCAATTGGGTCATAATTTTTGAACTGTCGACAACGACGACATTTTTTAGTTTGAGAGGGAGAAAATGTGTCAGTCAGGGGGTTTGAGGGTTTGAGGGTGGAGGAATGAGTGAACTGTGATCAGTGATTGGAAGGAAAAAGAAAGACCATAGCCACGTGGATTTAATGATTTTAAAACAAAAATAAAATAAAATTACAGCTCAGTTCAAAATTAACGCCGTCTCAATACACTTAACGGTTGGGGTAAAATGTTGTAAAATGTTTGCATTTCATAAGGACTTGAGAAAAAACTTGAGGACCGAACTGAGATTTTCACACAAACATAAGGACTAAGGGAGAGATTAAGCCTAAAATAAAAAATTCATCACAACATCAATTAACGTCGTTTGAGACAACTTAACGGTTAGGGTAAAATGTGTGCATTTTTACAAAAATTATGACCCAATTGAGACAATTCAAAACTTGAGGACCAAACTGAGATTTACACACAAATATGAGGACCAATAGAGAGTTTAAGCCAATAAATAAATTGAACATTTTGGTACTAAAACCTAAAAATTCAATCTCCCATCAATATTTATAATAGATTTTGGACGTATCATTCACGTTGTGTCCTTCTCCTCCCTTATCTTTTCCTGTAAACACTGTTTAGAAGGTTTTGACTTGGGTCAAGATTCCTATAATTGCATCATGACATGCCATAAATCATGATATGTCATTTCCGTTCTTCTGCACCTACTATGATTTTTCCTTTTCTTCCCACCTCTTTCTTGCTTCTTTCTTGGTTCTACCATGGCCATTGAAGCCAGTCTGGAGAGAACCCAGACATGATCCGTGTTACTCCTCCTCTTTTTGATGGAGGAAACTATCACTCTTGGTGCAGAGGGATGAAGCGAGCCCTTCTCTCCAAGAACAAACTGAAGTTTGTCGACGGTAGAATTGAAAGAACGCTTCTCGCAAGGAGATCAAGGCACCTTAAAACGAAGGTAGGAAGAATCTAGTTTCTAATTCCTCTGCCCCTCAACAGATCGATCAGTTAATGAAACTTACACAAAGTGTGTTAACCCTCAAAGCAGAGCGAATTAAATGCAAACGGGTGGGTCCGCTAATTCACAAACGTTGAAAGGTAACTGGATCTTGGACAACGAAGCCACAAATCAGGTAACCTTTACAAAATCTTCTTATATTAGATAAAACCTTTGCATGTGTTCTTACTTAACCATCATTAGGTTTTTTTACCCGCAAAAATGGGTTTTTATAGGAATCTAGGCAAATTTGAGGTTTTTGTACCAAATTAGTAAAATTTGCGAGCGATATCATTGAAATAGGCAATTTTTTTTTGCCAAAGGAAAGTCACGGGGACGAGACAACTTTCATCGAAGAAGTTGTGTCCTCCATTAATTTATACTGTTTATTTGATTAGTGTTGAAGTCGTGCATCCGAAAAACGACTTCATGTTGTTGTAATCGATTACCAAACACTGTAATTGATTACAACGTGCTGAATTCGTGTTTCCCTACACGACTTTACCTTTTTAGGCAAAAATAACTTTGGTAATAGATTACACCATGGTTGTAATTGATTACCAGTATGTTCAGTGGACAAAAACTCCCTGGTAAGCGATTACAATCTTGTTGTAATCGATTACCCATGTAATCGCTTACCAGAGTTTGGGTGTTGAATGAATTTTTTTTTTGTTCTAGAGCATCATTAGAGGCTATTTATGTGTAATTATTGTAATTTTTTTAAGCACATGGTTGTTGGTGACATTGTGATGTATTGTTATGTTTAGTAAGGGTAATTTTTTTTAATGTAAATACAAATGGAAAGCATAAGGCAGACTCGTAAATGAAATTTGAACTATTTTATTGAATTGAAAATGCATTATAGAAACAAAAAACTAATAAAAAAACAAAAACGAAAGTATAATAAAATTGAAATGTATTTAGGAAGAAGATCCATCATGTGGACCAAAATGACGACGTAGATACCCAATGTCGTGCTCTAGATGTTCAACTCGAGTATCAATTTTATTAAAGCGGTCACCCATGTTCAGCTCGAGTTGTTCAAATCTTGCATTCATGCTTTCATTCATAGTATTGAAGCTGTCCCCAACAAATATTCGGAGATCATTGATCTCTTTCATGACGTCATCAAATGAAGAAGTTTTTTTGTTGAAGATGGGGTGGTGGTGATTATTGTTGAGGACGTGCTTCATTATGGCCTTCATGAGGAGGAGAATTTTTGTGAACCTATCTGTTGTTAGTTTTTTTTTTAATCTAAAGGAGTTTATCACTACTGACCCTTTTATCATTTGCTGTTTTGTGGGCCAAGTGTTTCATCATTTAATGAAACTTCAAAATGTTGCAAGATCCGGGTGACCAAAAATGGATGTGGTAAAGGAGCGTTTGGCCTCAAAGCCTTCTTCATCCTATGTCGGATGAGACAACCCCATTTTATCTGTTTGTCGTCATTATAATTCACATTAAGAGTAGATCTTCCTCGGTAGCCTGTACAAAGTTAGAAACACGTGGAAACAAAATACGACATATAATATAATGTAATATTCTAGCCTCAACTAACATAGATCTGGCTAGAATTCTACTGATACGAGGTTTGTGTGGCAAAGAAATCAAGTCTCTTGCTGCGTCCAAACTGTATATATCCTCCCATTCCTTGACCAATTTACCTTCAAAATTCAAGCCAACAGAGGGGAGGTTGGCTATGGAAGCCAATAGGCTGGGTTTGATAATCATTTTCACATTTTTTTACCTCAGTCTTAATGGTTCCATTATCAAAAAATTTGATGTTATTATAAAAAATACGTACTAAATCAAGGTAGTAGTATATAGCATCACAGACAAAATTAGCCAAGCCCAGATTTGTCAGCATGTGGAAAAATTCAAAACCTTGATTGTTGAAATATCCTTCGTCAAGGTATTTTGGGTCAATGACCTAACAGTCATAAAAAAGTGTGAAATACCTTTCAGATAGTGTAGGGGTCAAAAATTGAAGATTTTGGTCTAGTTGAGTCGGTCACGGTGGTGATGAGAGTAAGGGTGAGCTTTCAATCGGTGAAGGTTGATGGCGACGACATCCTATAGCTGCAGAAGATGAGCCCCTAACCCTTTACCTCTTTAAAGATTCTGTTATTTGAGATTCCAATCGGTGCAAATTGAAGAGAATTGAAAGGAGAATTGGAAAATGTTGTTTAAAAGTGAAAAAAGTAGGAGAATGTGTGATTTTTGAGCTTTGGGAGGTGCTGTAATGGAGGAGAGACACTGGTCTGCGAGTGAGAAGGGTGGGTGTGCGTGAGGAGAGAGAAAACGTTGAATTTATAGGGTAGGGTTTCGCTGGTAATTGATTACAGGGTTTCTGTAATCGATTACCAGAGCATCTGGTAAGTGATTATAGGGTTTCTGTAATGGATTACCATAAGCTCTAGTAATAGATTACCAAAAACCCTGTAATCGCTTACTAGAGACTTTGGTAATCGATTACAGAGACCCTGTAAGTGATTACTAGGATGTTTTGGTTTAAAAGTACATTTGTTTGTTATTTTGGTTGTAGTTTAATTGATTGTAGAATATAATTTATGTATATAATTCTTATTTTTTGTATCATTTGAGATAAAATTTAAAATATTTGTATAAAAATATTAATTTCACAATTTGAATTTAAATTTATATACATTATTCACATATAAAATAAAATAAAAATTTGTAGTAGTAATTAGAAATATATAAAAGGAGAACTTCATTTAAAACTTAAAAATTATTACAAAACATAAAAAGTTATTATTACAATCATCCAAGTTCAAGTCTTAAAGAGTTTTAAACAGTTTCAAACAATACAAAGAGTGTTAAACATTACAAATTATTATGAATATGGATATATGAATCTTCTTCGTGTTTGTCCGTGTTCGTTTGTGTAAGTATAATCTTTGAGATCCTCGTAGTGCTCAGCTTGAGTTGGAGGACATATATCTATAGTTTGGATGAAAAGTTCAATATACTGAGACGTGTTTGGACGTTTCACAGATCTGTCAATAGTTTGTTTTTTGCTAACTTCCAATCATCTGTGCAATATCATTATCACATTTTAAGGAAGCTGTATCATGAATGGGGTGGTTGTTACACACCTTTATTGGATGAAGATAATCAATATAGGTGACAACTTTTCTGTCTCCACATTGGACAATTTCACTTATTTGAGTTTGGAGTTTATTGAATGATATATTTTGATTGATTGAGGTGTTGACTTTTGCATCTGATCGGAATTCGATCCCGTACCCAGACCGACTTTCTATGATTCCAGCGCCTTTTAGTGGACCTTCGAAATAGATTATTGCTGATGAGTTCAGGGTGTCAGTTATGGGTGTTGTAGATGAAGATAATGCATTTGTTGGAATCATAAGAGCCATGATTTGGTCTGGAGATCTTACCCATTTAACATAAATTTCTATGACTGCGTTAATAGGAAAGTGAAACTTACATGTTATCATTTGTCTGACATCTTTGTCTGATCGTAGCTTAAATGCTTCATATGAGATTGTTTGATTACCATGAATTGTGGGTCGGCGGAAGTACAACTTGTTGATGGCTGTGTTAATTGGTTTGTTAGACGCTATGCAAACTTTTTCCTTAAGGAGTTTGTGGGTGCAATCGTATGGGATGCGAAACAATTTTGGATGCTAACATATAAATTCGACCCTATGATTGCCATTCCTAATTTCTCGATTTTGAAATAAGGCAGTAAGGTATGAGTTATATAGGTTTTCGGTGGCTGTGGCATTCATGCCAAAAACTTCATTATCGTACATGCTCATTTTTTCCAGGGGATGAAGTTTGGAATGAGTTGAAATTGAATGAGAACGGGGATATGCCTTTAGAGGACATAAGAAGTAGGAGGAAGCTATGTTTTGTGGTTGTGTGCAAAACTACATCGCTTGTATTTATAGTGACAATATGTGAAGTGTTGTCCAATCATTGAAGATGAGTTGAAAATGAGTTGAAAAGGACAAAATATTCACATGTGATAATTTTTTTTATAATTTATTCAATATACAAAGTAGATAATGAAATACAATTTGAGTTCATATCTATCTATGTCCTCTAGTCCCACAAGTTGGTCTTCTTTGTTGCCGTTGCCCTCTTCTTTGTTGTTGTGGTGGGGGAGTTTGCGTGTCTTCGTCTTCATCACTGTGTTGAGTTTCAATCGACTGTTCTTGGTATTGGAAATCTACGGTCGGTCGATAAACATTTTGTGATGAAGAAGCGTGTTGGTATGCAGATGCTGGAGTCATTGTCGAGGTTCCAAAATAATGTGAAGGACTCACACTAAATGTTGAAGGACCTGCATTGAACGATGTTGATTGTGGAAAATAATTGTAAGAGCTTCCAACCTGAGGATACGATGATGTCGGTGGGATGTGTTGTTGGAAGCTTGGATACGGAGATGGAGATGGATAGTGCAGGTGGTCAGAAGAAGACCTTTGTGGGTCATGGTACGGTGGTGATGAACGATATGCAGGTGGTGGTTGAAACTGTTGTTGAGGATCCATGTCATACTGTTGAATACAATGTTTAGGTTTGGTTGGCAGGAAAAAGCAAATATTATTAAATTAAAATATCAAAATATTGTTGTACCTCTTCGTCCGTTGACTCTTCAATGGGAGCAACATAGCGGATGGTATGACTTATATACCATTGCATGTACTAGGATTCATCGCGCAAGTGACCATTTCTGTGGAATAGAATATCGTTAAATACACGTTTGTGACGGTCATTCCATAATGCAATCCACTATTGATGGTGTTCTTGCCAATTCCAATTTGCGCGTCGTCACATATCCTGTTTATGTGCGTCATCTAGATTCATTGGTGTTTACGAGACAGTATGTCGAAATCCAAATTGATGCATGACATGTTCCGATTGTTGGTATTCTATAACAGAGAAGCATATGAAAGGCATAACTGCCCGACAAGTGGGGGGTAGTTCGACTCAAATCATCTAACGAATATCATCACTTCTGTACGGAGTCCATATGAACTGAAATATTGAAATTATTGGTTACAATACAATTTATACATTTATTCCAGAAGACAACACGTACATATACAAAATGTTGAATACTTGTCTAGGTGAGAGGTCGTCCAATTTTTGACAAAATTGTTGTAGAGTTATGGTGTTGTGGAATATTGACTGTCTTGTTCGACACAATCTTTTCGCCAACGAAAAAATAGCACCGGCAGAAATGTCTTCCTGAGTGACTTCATGTATTTGTGGAGAAATACATGTAATTCTTTCCCATGCCCAGCACTGTAACAATATCATGCACCCTCCGATATTGTCTTGATCGACCCTTGTACCATGATCGAGGGCACGGTACAAGCAGGAAAACACTACAAATGCCCAACTAAAAGGAGCAGATACATTAAATGAACCATACTTGCAGATGTATCTGGCATTATTACACTGCCAATTATCATCAACGTATACGCTCTAGCGTATTGTTGAATAACCTCATCAGTGGCATCATGAGGCAATTGACGAAATGTATTATTTAGCCAAGACAATTTAATTCTGTTGCCTCTGACATTGTTCTCTGGAGGAACATGTCCTAGTAGTTGTTGACAAAAATATAAGAGGACTACTACTGATGTCAGTGACAACATGACCTTCAATCGGAAGCCCGAATTGCAATGCAACATCTTCCAATGTTATAGTAGTTTCCCCAAGAGGCAAGTGGAAAATATGAGTCTCCATTCTCCACCTCTCAACAAAAGCAGTCACTAGCAAGTGATTTATTTCCATATTTGAAACTTTCAAAATATGGCCAAACCCTGCTGCTTGTAGTATATTCATGACTCTTTGATAGAGTTCGTCGACATGTTTAGCTATCTAAATTGCATGTCTTCTTGGTCGAAAAACTTTTTCAATGCCCTCCTAAATTTCCTTCACAATGTGTTTGTCTTGAAGACGTGGAAGGGACATATCGACGGGAAGATGACGTGCGAAAGCCATTATGAATGTTTTTTCCGACTTCAATGTAAAAGAAATGAAAACTGAACCGTGATAGAACAAAGAAAACAAAATGAGAATACAATGCTTCTCAGCTTTACCCAACGTATATTATTTTTCTATGACGCACAATACTTTCAACCATTCCCTCCACCAATTTATTGAGATTCAACATTGATGCTCATATATAACGTGCTTAAAAAGATTGGATGCAGAGAAGGAATCAAAATTAGTTGGTGCAGCGTGAAGGAATCAATATTGGTTAAGAAAAAACAAATGACACCATGAATGCTTGAATAATGTTTGGTGCAGGCGTGAAGAGAGGCATGCAGAGTGAATAGGAAGGCATGCAGAGTGAATAGGAAGGCTAAAAACAAGGTTTTTGTACCAAACTAGGCAAATTTGCCTACGATATTATGGAAATAGGCAATTTTTTTGCGAAATACGAAAATAGGCAAGTCGTGGGGGGCCTAGATGACTTCCAATGAAGAAGTCATGTCCCCCTGCACGACTTCACATTGTTAATTTGACCAGTGTTGAAGTCGTGCACCCCAAAAATGACTTCATGCCGTTGTAATCGATTACCAAGCACTTAATCGATTACAACGTGCTAAAGTGGTGCCCCCTTGCACGACTTCACCTTTGTAGGCAAAAATGACTCTAGTAATCGATTACACCATGGTTGTAATCGATTACCAGTATGTTCAGTGAGCAAAAACTCCCTGGTAAGCGATCAAGGTTGTAATCGATTATCAGAGTGTTTGGGTGTTGAATGATTTTTTTTTCTAGACATTTTTCTTTTGTTGTTTGTGTTACACAAAAAAGAAATTTTCATTATAATTTATTGAATCGAAAAACAAAATAAAAATGTCCATATCCTCTCCCTACACCAAACACTATTCAAGCATTCATGGTGTCATTTGTTTTTTTCTAACCATTATTGATTCCTTCACGCTACACCAACCAATTTTGATTCCTTCTCTGCATCCAATCTTTTCAAGCACGTGAAAGTGGGTTTGGGCATCGATGCTGAATCTCAATAAATTGTGGAGGGAATGGTTGAAAGTGTTGTGCATCATAGAAAAATAATATACATTGGGTAAAGTTGAGAAGCATTGTATTCTCATTCTGTTTTCTTTGTTCTATCACATTGCAGTTTAGTTCTATTCATTTCTTTTATATCGAAGTCGAAAAAAAATATTCGTAATGGCTTTCGAACGTCATCTTCTCGTCGATATATCCATTTTACGTCTTCAAGACAAACACATTGTGAAGGCAATTTGGGAGGGCACTGAAAGAGTTCTTCGACCAAGAAGACATGCAATCTGGACAGCTAAACATGTCGACAAACTAATCAAATGAACAGTGTAAAATCGTGCATGGAGGTGAGGGTGGGGGAGGGGGGAGGGGCACGACTTCCCTTTGGAAAAAAATGTCTTTTTTCGTAATATCGAAAGTAAATTTGCCTAGTTTGGTAAAAAACCCTAAAAAAAATAGTTTATTGACTAGTTTCAAGTACATGAAAATAAATATATATTACCTTTATTAATATTTAGAGTAGTAGATTATTTATATTAAAATGTTTATAATAGGTTGATTGTTCTAATTAATTTATTTCAGTTTAAATGAAATATTTAAAATTTTTTAAATTTTTTTTCAAATTATATTAAATAAAAGAATAATTTTAGTAAATAAAAATGATTTAAAAAAATAAAAAAAATGAAAAAAGTGAAATTATGATGTGGTGGTAGACGACTTCAATAGACGAAGTAGTGCATCCCACACAATTTCACTTTTTCCATTTTTTATTTTTTTAAAATCATTTTTATTTACTAAATTAGGTTTTTAATTCTAAAAAAATTCAATAAATTAAGTTTATAAATAGAAAATAAATAGATTTTTTATTATAAATAAATCAATAAAACATATATTTTTAATATATTTATACATGAATTAAGTTTATTAAAACAAATTTACAAATAAATTACTTAACATATGTGATTAAATATTGGTATTTAAATTTCTTTTTATTGAAATGAAATATTTATAATTTTTTCAATTTTTTTCGAATAATATTAAATAAAAAACGAATTTTAGTAAATAAAAATGATTTTAAAAAATAAAAGATAGAAAAAGTGAAATTATGAGGCTAGACGACTTTAATAGACGAAGTCGTTTACCTCCCTACAACTTAATTTTTTTATTTTTTATTTTATTTAAATCATTTTTATTTATTAAATTAGGTTTTTAAATGTAATTACATTTAAATAATTCAATTATATTTAATAGAAATAAAAAAAATTGTTATTTATTATAAATAAAAAATTATTATATAAATGAGTTAAAATTTTTATACATCTATTAAAACATCTCTCAACGTCTTTTACTTTTACAAATAAAGTTGCCGAATCAATCAAAAGAAAGCTCAATACTGTATCCGTAGATAGCAGCTCAATACTGTATACTGAATCAGTGAAATGAAAGCTCATCACTGTGTGCGTAATAACTCATTGCATGCATGCAATCCTATGCATAGCTAATTGTGGCAATGCAAAGTAGTACTTGCCTACTTCGAACTGTAATCTGATATGCATAAACTGAACTTCAAACATAAAATTTCATTATATATACCATTTCTTCACCATTCGTTCTTCACAGCCAAATTCCACATTCAACAAATTTCATTTTACTTCAATTTTTCTATTTCTCGTGAACCACTATTTCGTAATGACATCGTGGAACTTCAGAGCATCTTCATCATCGCAAATCATTGATGAAGAACCTTTGATCTTAGATAATGTTGATGAATTCAGCACAAATGATGAATTGGATAACATAGTCGGCGATGAACACAATGATGACGACCCCACATGACACAATAATCTCAACATGTCTGCATGAGTGTATGCACTTCCAATCAAATGTGGAAACCGTTTCTACAATCAAAGAATATCACATCAATAATGAATACAAATATAACGTTGTTGAATCGAAGCCTAACCTTTATGTTATTCGATGTCTAGAATACCACAACGACTGTCAATGGCGTTTGAGGGCAACCTATAGCAAAGTCTGTAAATATTGGGAAATCAAGAATATCGACGAAAAACATACGTGTTTCTCAAACATATTATCTCAAGATCATACAAATCTTGATAGTACTCACATTGCCGCAATCGTATCAAATTTTGTCCGGACAAACCCCTCCATTCCCATCAAGAGTTTGATTGCAGATATTAAAGCTCGATTCGGATATTCTGTGTCATACATAAAAGCTTGGATCACAAAACAGAAGGCTCTTGCTATGGAGTTTGGTGACTGGGAAGAGTCTTATAATCATCTGCCCAGGTGGTTGCATGCAGTGAAGGATGCAAATCCTGGCACAATTTTACAATGCACTGGTTCTCCAGTGGAGATTGATGGAGAAACTGACAATAATTGCTACATTATGGAAAGAGTTTTCTGGTCTTTCGGTCCTTGCATAGAAGGATTCAAATATTGTAAACTCATTCTCCAAGTGGATGGAACATTTCTAACGAGCAAATATCATGGAACTTTGCTCACCACCATAGCTTAGGATGGCAATATAAATCTTTTTCCATTGGCATTTGCCATTGTAGAAGGTGAGACAAAGGAGGGCATGGTATGGTTCTTTCAACTACTTCGAGAACATGTTTGCCCTCAACAAAATATTTGCATCATTATTGACAGAGGAAAGGGTATCCTATCGGCCTTAAGATCAGAAGAAGTTGGTTGGGAAGAAGATGGTTTGAACTATGTTTATTGCATACGTAATGTAGCCTCCAACTTCAACAACAAATTTAAAAATCAGGAACTCAAGAAACAATTCATTTATGCATATTCCCACATACCACTAACCCAATATATCGATCCAGTCTGCAATCTTAACAACATTTACAAGGCATACAAAGTACAATTCCACCCCATCCAAAATGAAGATTATTGGTCTATGTATACTGGTCCAAACTTCATACCAGATCCTCAAATGTGATGCAAGGCATTTGGAAGACCAACTACAAATAGAATTCGTAATGAAATGGATCAATCCACTTCAGATCAGCCGAAAAAATGCTCTTACTACCGCAACGAAGGTCAGCATAGGGGGACATGTCCATTTCGTCAATAGTTATTTATTAATCTTACCATTTTATAATCCCTTCACTAATTAATAAATTACTATTAGTATTTCTTATAAATTTTGTTTTAGGTTTTTATTTTGCTTTTGGATTCAATAAATTATAATGACAATTTCTTTATTGTGTAGCACAATCAACAAAAATATCAAGAACCAAAAAAATATTTTTCATTTAACACCAAAACTCTTTAGTAATCGATTACCAGAGAGTTTTTGCCCGTATAACTAGCTGGTAATCGATTACAACCATGATGTAATCTATTACTAGAGACATTTTTGTCTATACAAGGTGAAGTCGTGTAGAGAGGCATGACTTCAACATGTTGTAATCGATTACAATACTTAGTAATCGATTACAAGAGCCAACAGTCGTTTTTGAGGTATACGACTTCAACCCTAATCAATGCTACAAGGTGAAGTCGTGCACGGGACACAACTTCTTTATTTGAAGTCGTCTCCCCCCTCCCCCCACTTGCCTATTCTCATAATTTGAAATTTTTTTGTCTATATAAAAACCACAAAAATGGGATGCTATATACATAGGCTTTTTATTGATATAGGCAAAATTGGAATGTTATTTAAGTATGTATGCAGATTATTATTTTTTACGCACATATTTCTTACCCTTTGTCTCTTATATGAATTTCTGATTCATAATTTTAAAAACTTTTAATCCGTACAAATGGTAGAAATGTGAAAGAGATTTAAGATTTTGGTGATTAAAAGTGTAAAGGAAGTAAAATGGGATTTTTTGAAGCTTGTTAGTGGCAAAAGATAGAAATGCAGTGCTGGAAAGGAAAGAGAGTGACTAATTCTGCTAGTAGGAAGAGAAAGAAATTGAAATTATAAAGTATATGGTTTATGGTAATCTCGATTACAAATATAAGATTTCTGATCATCAATTACATAAATCCCTGTAATCAATTATACAAACCATGTGATCAATTATCAGATAATTTTCTTTACAAATTACATGGTTTTGTTATTTTTTATATAATTTGTAAATTTTATAATTTGCATATAAATTTATATAAATCAATAATATAAAAGTTATTTGTTATATAATTTTTTATTTTTTAATTTGCATTTAAATTTATATAAATTAATAATATAAATGTTATTTTTTATATAATTTGTAATTTTTTATAATTTGCTTATAAATTTATATAAATAAATGATATAAATGTTATTTTTTATTTTAGATTATGCATATTGTATTTAGTACTTTTATAAATCAATAATATAAATTTATATAAATCAATAATATAAATGATATTTTTTATATTTTTAATAAATAAAAAATTGAACATAACATGAAATTAAAATTTTAAATAATATAAAATAGTATTAAAAGTAATTGAACATAACTAGGTGTCCTTTTCGTGTAAACACTGTTTAGAAGCTTTTGACTAGGTTCAAGATTCCTATTCTTCCATTATGACGTGCCATAAATCATAATATGGTATCAGAGCGGGGTCGTTTCCGTTCTGCTTCACCTATTCTGATTTTTGCCTTTCTTCCCACCTCTTTCTTGGTTCTTCTACCATGGCCATTGAAGCCAGCGATGCTAGGCAAAATCCGTCATTACCTGCATCCTGGAGAGAATCCAGACATGACCCTTGTCACTCCTCCTCTTGATGGAGGAAACTATCACTCTTTGTGTAGAGGGATGAAGCGAGCCCTTCTCTCCAAGAACGAGTCCTTCTCTCCAAGATCAAACTAAAGTTTCTCGACGGTAGAATTGCAAGAAGGCTTCTCGCAAGGAGATCAAGACACCTTAAAACGGTGGTAGGAAGAATCAAGTTTCTAATTCCTCTGCCCCTCAACAGATCGATCAATTAATGAAACTTACACAAAGTGTATTAACGCTCAAAGCAGAATGTATTAAATGCAAATGGGTGAGTCTGCTAATTCACAAACGTCGTAAGGTAACTGGATCTTGGACACGGGAGCCATAAATCAGGTTTTTATGTTAGTTTCTAGGTTTATTTACTTATCTAGACAAAAATGGTTTGTTTTTTTTACTTATATAGTGATTTTTGTTTATGACGCACTTAGGCAAGTTGTGGGGTTAGACGACTTCATATAAAGAAATTGTGTTCTTGCACGACTTTCCTCTTATACACTAGTCAAGATGAAGTCATCACTTCAAAAAACATTTTAGGCCTTGGTTGTAGTGATTACACAGTGTCAAAGTTGTGCAAGGGAACACGAGTTCACCTGTCATCGATTACAAACTTGTAATCAATTACTAGAAGTGTAAATCGATGTAAATTCTCGGGTAATCGCTTATGGGAGTTTTGTAATAGCAAAAACCATGTGGTAACGATTATAGGCATGTGGTAATCTATTACCAAAGGTTTTTAGTGTTAAAACAAAGTTTTTTTGGTTCTTGACCATCTATGTAAGTTGTGGTTGTGCATTACATTGACAAACTTATTTACCATATATTGATGTTATTATTCTTTAATTATTTTAATTTCATTCTTGACCATGTAAGTTGTTTATGGTTCTTATTGACATGTATTTTTTCTTAATTTTTCTATAGACATTATTGATGACATT
Organism: Vigna reflexopilosa; assembly: GCA_027742785.1. Lineage (NCBI taxonomy): Eukaryota > Viridiplantae > Streptophyta > Magnoliopsida > Fabales > Fabaceae > Vigna > Vigna reflexopilosa. The sequence goes on from CM050917.1 coordinate 5,548,664, forward strand.
GACATGTATTTTCTTGACCATGAATCATTGTTTTAGTAAATAGAATTTAAAACCATAAAACAAAGTCATAAACAAAATATAAACTACTTTATTAAATCATAAATTGAGTACAAAACCTAAAAATAAAAATAGAAGAGAATACAGTGAAATTAAAATCTATGAAGATCCTCTTGGTGGGCCAAAATGACGACGAAGATACTTCATGTCTTGCTCAAGATGTCCAACTCGAGCATCAATGATATCAAATATGTCGCCCATCTTTAGCTTGAGTTGGCCAACTCTAGCATTCATACTGCTGAAGCCGTCGCCAACAAATGTTCACAGATCACGTATCCTGTTCACTATCTCGTCAAGTGAGGAAGTATCTTGTTGAAGGGGAAGTGGTTGGTGTTAAGGACAATGAGGACGTTGGTGCTGAGCAGGAGCATCTCTGTGAACCCATTGGCCATCATGGTTTTTATGAAATCCAAAGGAAAAGATGACATCAGCCGCAATTGTGAACTTCTTCTTCTCTAGGGCAGTTGCTCATCATCTAATGGAATTTCAAAATGTTCCATGATATGGGTGACCAAATATGGATACAGTAAAGGAGCCCCTTCCCTCAAAACCTTCTTCATCCCATGTCAGATGAGATGACCCCAGTTGATCTGCTTTGATGTCAAGATGATCCACATTAAAAGGAGATCTTCCTCGGTAGCCTGCATAACTTTAGATACCCGAGGAAGCAAAATACGAGAGATAACATAATGTAATATTCGAGTCTCGACTTTCATATACTCGACTAGTATTCTACCAGAAGGGAGTGTGGTGGGGTTACATATCATCTGTCTAGCTTCTAGGATACTATATTCATTTGCCCATTGGTCAAGTAAATGACCCTCAAAATGCAAGCCTAAAGATGGGAGGTTCACAATGAAAGAAAATGGGTTTGGTCTAATGATCATTTTTACATTTTTGACCTCAATGTGAATGGTTCCATTATTAGAAATATGGAGGTTACTATAAAATACGCGGACTAAATCAAGATAGTAGTTTGAATAATGACAGACATAATCAACTAAACCCAAATTTGTCAACATATGGTAAAACTCATAATTTTGGCCATCAAAATATTCTTGGTCTAGGTGTTTGGGCTTAATGATTTCACGGTCACAAAAGTGTGAAAATTACCTCTCTGATTATGTAGTGGTGGAAAAGAGAAGATTGGGGCCTGATTGATTCGGTGATGATGGTGGTGAAGGTGAGCTTTCAATCGGTGAGGGTTCACGTCGACGACATCTCGTACCAGAAGAAGAGGACCCCTTAACCCTTTGCCTCTTTGAAGATTCAACCATTTTGAACAAATTTCAATTTGTGGAAATTATAGATATATGAAAGAGGAATGGAAATATGGTGATTAGGAGTGAAAGGAGATGAAAAAAAGGAGGTTTTGGAAGTTGTGTGTGTGAGAGAGGAGAGAGAAAAAGTTGAATTTATAGGATTTAGGGTTTCTGGTAATCGATTAGAGGGTTTGTGTAATCGATTACCAGAGAGTTTTGTTGTATATGCACTTATGGTAATCAAACCAGAGAGTTTTTTTGTATTTACAGTTGTGATAATCAACTACACAAACCTTGTAATCAATTACTAGAGCCTTTAGGCTATAAATTACATACTTCTGTTATTTTTAGTATAATTTAAATTTTTCTCAAATATCATTTATTTATATGAATGTTATTTTTAGTATAATCAATAATAGAAATGTTATTTTTTATATAAATTTATATTTTGATAATTTCAATTTTAATTGATATAAATTATTTATATAATTTATATGTAAATTAATAAAAGTAAAAAATAGAAATGTTAATTTGTATATAATTAGTAATTATTAAAATTTTCATTTAAATTTATATAAATGATTATTAATACAAATGTTATGTTTTATATAATATTTGATTTTATTTAAAATATAAGATAAAAAAGTAACATCAAAAAATTAAACAAGTCTTAAACACTCTTAATATGGAACATTACCAATTACTAGAAAATTAAAATATCCATATATTTCTTATTTTTCCTTGTTCGTCTATGTAACTTCATGATTTGATATCCTCGTATTGTTCAATAGGAGTAGGAGGACAAATATCTCTTGTTTGGACGAAAAGTTTAATATATTCCCGAGTGTGTGGACGTAACACAAATCGATCAATACTTTGTATTTTTTTCACTGATTGATCATTTGTGCAATATCATTATCACATTTGATTTCAGCTATATCATGAATGAGGTGGTTGTTACATACCTTTACTGGACAATGATAATCAATATGAGTGACTATTTTTTGATCACCACACTCAACAATTTCACTGATTTTTTGGAGGAGTTCATTGAATGTACAATTGTGTTTGATTAAGATGTTGATTGGGCTATTTGATCCAAATTCGAGCTCGTAGCCACACTGACTTTCTATTATTCCCGCATCTTTTAAAGGACCTTTGAAATAAATTATTGTCGATGATTTTGGAATGGGAGTTCTACGTGTGGTACTCGAAGATGATGCATTTGTTGAATTCATAAGACCCATGATTTCTTTTGTAGATCTTAATCATGTAACATACAATTCTATAATTGTGTTAATCGGGACGTGAGACTTACATGTAATAATTTCTAACACATCTTCATCTGATCGTATTTGAACAACTTCATGTGTGATTGTTTGATTAGTACTAATTGTGGGTCGACAAAGGTACAACTTGTTGATGGCTGTGTTAGTTGGTTTGTTAGAAGCTATGCAAACTTTTTGCTTAAGGAGGGTGAACGAGCAATGGTGTGGAAGGCGAAACAATTTTGGAGTGTGACAAAAAAATTTCACTCCATGTTCACCATTTCTCATTTCCCCATCTTGAAATAAGGCAACAAAGTAGGAATTAGATAGGTTCCTTCTGGTGGTGATGCCAATGAGTTCATTATCAAAGTGGTTCATGTTGTGTTGAGGAAGATGTGTGTGGAATGACTTTAAAAGAAAGGAAAATTAGTATTTGGTTTAGGGAAGGGGCTGAGAGGAAATAAGGAGAACAAACAAGTGGTGTACCCTAGTGAGCATAGATGACATGTTTGGTGGTATTTATAGTGTAAATGTGTGAGGCACATTGATTGAAATCAACTTTAATGAAAACTACTTTAATATTCATATATTTTATTCATTAACAAAAGTCATAATTTCATACAATTGGTTTATATGTATAGTTTCAATCTATGTCCGCTAGTACCATAAGTTGGTCGTCTTCTTTTTCATTGCCCTCGTCTTTGCTATTATGGTGGGGGAGTCTGTGTGTCTTCTTCATTGTCTTCAGTTTCAATCAAATGTGAAAGATGTTGTGGCAGTTGAAAATCCATGCTCGGTCGATAAAAGTTGTGGCAAACAATGTTCTTAGTATGCAGATGGTGGAGTCATCGTCGATGTTCCAAATAGATGCGAAGGACGCGCAATAAATGTTGATGGACCCCACTAACGAAGGAAGGACCTGTAGTAAATGATGAAGGACCCGCACTAAATGGCGAAGGACCTCCACTGAACGGTGTTGTCGGTGGAAAATAGGCGTAAGAGCTTCCAGCTTGAGGATAGGATGATGTTGGTGGGACGTTTTGTTGGAAGCTTGAATATGGTGATAAATACTTCAAGTGATCATAAGAAGACCTGTACAAGTCATGGAACGATTCTTGTGGATGATATGCAGTTGTTGGTGGATGATGTTCTTGATAAGCCATGTCATATTGTTCAAAAGAGTGATTAAGTTACTTTGTTAGAATAAAAGTATGACATTAAATAGAAATTGAAAATAATGTGGTACCTCATCATCAAATGACTCTCCAATAGGGGCAACATAGTGGATGGTATGACTTATATACATTGCATGTACAGTGTATCCTCGCATAAATGACCGTTTTTCTGGAATGATACCCCATTAAATACACGATTGTGTCGGTCATTCCATAATGCAATCTAGTGTTGGTGGTGTTGTTTCCAATTCCAATCCGCTCGTCCTCTCATATGCTCTTTGTAAACGTCATCTAGACTCATTGGGATGGACGAGATGGTCTGTCAAAAGCCAAACTGGCGCATCACACGATATGCTTATTGATATTCAATTGTAGAAAAACATATGAGAGGAACTACTGCCCGACAAATGGGGACGATTTGAATTCATTCAGCCAATAACGAATGTCGTTGTGTCTATATGGAGTCCAAACGAACTGAAATAATGGTAGTATTCGTTACAGTAGTTATTTTTTTATTACATTCAATGACATGTAAAAGACTCTATAAGATACATAATTTTTATTCCTCTCTTGGTTGAAGGTTGTCAAACTTTTGACGAAATTGTATAACAGTGGTGTCATGAAATATTGACTTGTTCAACACCACCTTTACTCAAGGGGGAAAGCAGCATCCGCAACAATATCGTCATCAGCAAGTTCATGTATTTCTTGAGAAATTCATGTAATTCTTTCTCATGCCTAACACTGATATAAAACCATGCACCCACCGATATTGTCTTGATCAACCTTTGTACCATGATCAAGGGCACGATACAAGTATGACAGGACTGTAGATCCCCAACTGTAGTTTGACACATTCTACAAGTCAGCTAAAAGGGGGAGATACCTCAAATGTACCATACTTGCAGATGTTTCTGACATTAAGTTGCTCCCAATTATTGTCAAAATATACGCTCGTGCGTATTGTCGAATGACATCATCACTGACATCATCAAGCAAGTGTTGAAATGTACTATTCAGCCACGATAATTTGATTATGTTGCCTCTCATGGATGTCTCAGGAGGAACATCCCCCAATAGTTGTTGACATTGTAGTATCAGTGGATTGCTGTTGATGTCAGTGAAAGCCTCCCCTTCAATTGGAAGGCCGAGTTGCAATGCAACATCTTCGACTATTACAGTGGTTTCCCCAAAGGGAAAGTGGAAGGTATGAGTTTCCATTCTCCACCTTTCAACCAAAGCGGTCACTAGGTGGTTGATTTCCATATGTTGCACCTTTAAAATATGGTCAGACCCTGTTCCATCAACTAAATTAATGACTTTGTATCTAGTTCGTCAACATGTTTTGCAGTCTAAAGCGCATGTCTTCTTGAACGATAAACTCTTTCATTGTCCTCTCAAATGACCTTGACAATGTGTTTGTCTTGAAAACGTAGAAAAGACATTTCCACCTAAAGATGACGAGTGAAAACCATTATGCACTATAATATAATTAATTAAAAAATGAGACATAATGAACGAAATTCGTAACCATAATATTTAAATTTCATTTTCGTAATCTTACCTGCTACACTTCAAATGTTGAAGTTGAGAATAATCTCTTTGCACATATTAGAAAGAAAGAAGAAAGAAATGATGTTGTACAAACCCTTTGCACGTAGAATAATTTCTTTGTATGCTGCACAAAGGGTTGGTAGCATTTATTGAAAGGGAATTGATACCCTATGCCACACAGTATGTGAATACAATTGATGGCAAGCAAAGAATCAAAAGCATGCAATTGATGGGAATTGATGGCAAGCACAAAATGACAACGTAATAGTGTTTGCAATTGAATGATGAAAAGGAAAAAGCAAATAACTGAGATGCAAAAGCTTGGATGGAATATGACATTGGTGTAGAGATGCTCTTTGCATTTCTATGCTTGCTAGGAAATAATTGAAGCATGCAAGATGAATAGGCACCTATGAAATAGGTAAGTAGATACCAACGTATTTCATAATTTTCAAATTTTATTTTCATTAATTTAGTAAATGAAAAATTATATTTAATTAATTGTATATATAAATAATTATGTATAATTTAGTTTATTTTAAAAATAAATATTATTATACATAAAAATTATAAATAACTAAATTCTCTAAAACATATACTTATGATTTTTTTTTAAATAATTCAAATTTTGATAAAATAAATATTTATAATTGTAAAAATATTTGTACTATATTTTATATTATTCAAATATGGTTTTCATGTAATTTTTTTATAATAGAGTATATTTTAAAACAATTCGTTACTAATTAATTATAATTTTATTTGATTAAAAATAATTTAGATTAATTAAAATATGAAAAAAATGAAGATGTAGGGTACACGACTTCATATATTGAAGTGGTCTACCTTCCACATTTTCATTGTTTTAATATTTTAATTAATTTAAATATTTTTAATTAATAAATTATTTTTTAAATATGATTTAAGTTATCTAAATTATATATAACTAATTAATTATGTTTTCAAATATAATTAAATAAATATATTTGATAATATTAATTATGTTTGTAATTAAATTATTTTTGTTTTCTAATTTTATAAATTAATTAATTTTAGACAATAATTATAAAATTATTTTATTAAAATTTTATAAATTTAATTTATTTTATTCAAATTAAATTTATTTAAATTTTTTTATATTAGACTCTATTTTAAAACAATCAATTAATAATTAATAATAATTTTATTTGATTAAAAATAATAATTTATATGATTAAAAATTATTTAAATTAATTAAAATATGAAAAAGTGAAAATTTAGGAGAATACACTACTTCATATATTGAAGTTGTCTAATTTTTACTTTTTCTGGATTTTGATTAATTTAAATCATTTTTAATTAATAAATCGTGTTTTTAAATATAATTTAAGTTATCTAAATTATATGTAATTAATAAATTATGTTTTTAAATATAATGAAATAACTATATTTCTTAAGAGAGGAAATGTTCAAAGTGGTCTTACCCTTTTAAAAAAGTTGGAAACAGTCCCAAGTAACGGGTAAAGTTAATCCTTTTGCCTTATGGGGCCAAAAATTTAATAGTGCAGATGTCCCCTGGACAAAACATAAAGACCTGTCCAGTTCTTGTCATTGTGTGGCATTACGAGGTTCAATGACGTGTAAAATTTAAATTTTAAAAGAAAATATTTTGACAAAGGGTTAAAAGAAAAGGGGCTGCTTGATCTGCTTTGAAGAAGATGTAGATGTTGACGGCGCGATGAAGACCAACGATGAAGGGTTTGCTTGCAGGTTTGAAGAGTTTGATGCGCTGATGGTGAATCTTGGTTGGGTGATTTTCGCAAGAGGGTTGGGCGTTTTTTTATTCGCGATGAACTCGTGATTAGGGTTCCGAATTTGGGGTTTCCTGTCCTACGATTAATGTTCATCTGGAATTTGGTTTTCACAGGTTCTCGGTGTCTATGGATGAGGCTCGATTTGGGTTTCTTTAGGTCTCTAATGTTTCTTGCAGGTTTCGAAGGAGGAGATTGATGGAGGAGCTCGCGTTTTGGTTACCATGGAGAATATTGCGATTGGGTTTTATGGTGAAGGAGATGCGTGATTTGCTCGTAGATTTGGGATTACAAGTTTCACTGTGGTTGAATCGCAAGGAAGGAGATGGACATTGGCCATGGTGGCTGGTCGTGATTGCTCGAGGTTGTTGATGGAGTTCACATGGTTGTTTCTGAGTTTTTCCGAAAGTCTGGCAGAGAAGATGATGGTGGTTTTTTGGTTTCGTTGCAGTTGCACATGGAGGAGGAAAATGTGATCTGGTTGTTAGGAAGAAGCTAGTAGCCTTGGCGGTGGTTTGAGGTGTTGAAGACGACAATTTGTGGCTCTAACGTTTCTGGAGGTGGAAGATGAAGCTGACGTGGCAAACGACTTTGTTTTTTAAATTCATAATTGACACGTCATTTAACCTCACAAAGCCACGCAATGACAATAACTGGAGAGGTCATTATGTTTTGACTAGGAGGCAGCTACACCGTTAGATTTTTGACACCGTAAGAAAAAAGGATTAACTTGAACCATTTTTACACAATTTGGGACCACTGTGAACTTGTTTTTAAAGGTAGGACCACTTTGAACAAACCTCCTCTTTCGAGGGACCAAAAGAGGTATTAAACCTTATTAAAATTATGTTATTTGAATTTTATTATTTCTTTATACTACCTTGGCAATGAATTGCCATTAAATTATTTCTGCATGCAATGTCTTGTCTTCTCCAGTCTATGTTTAGGGTGACTGCATGCATGTAAAGCTACTACTTGCCTACACAATGCCATGTGCACAAGTTCAACTTCACATTTCGTTATATATCAACGAAGTCTATGCCTTCTATTCAAATTGCAATTCCAAATATTTCCTAATTCTTCACATCTCTTTGCAATCCCAACTATATACCCAAATTCTCCGCTTTTCCTCTCGCAAACAGTAATTCGTAATATCATCCTTGAACTTCAAAACATCTTCATCATCGCAATTCATCAATGAAGAACCTTTAATATTGGATAATGTTGATGAATTTAACTCAGATGATAAGTTGGATAGCGCACTTCGTGATGAACAAAATGATGACCATTAGATGACACAATCATCTCAACATGCTATCCTAGAGCTGTAGGAGCGTATGCAATTCCAATCCAAGGGGGAGACAGTTTCTGCAATCAAACAATATCACATCAACAATGGACATGAATTCAACGTTGTTGAATCGAAGCCTAACATATATGTTGTATGATGTCTCAAATACCACAATGGTTGCAAATGACATTTGCGAGCAGGCTATAAGAAAGTCCGTCAACATTGGGAAATCAAGAGCATCGACGGACCACATACGTATTTTTAAACCATACTTTCTCAAGATCATACAAATCTTGATAGTCATCACATTGAAGCCATCATGTCAAATTCTGTGAGGACAAACTCGTCCAATCCCATCAAGAGTTTGATTGCAGACAATAAAAATCGCTTCGGATATTTTGTGTCATACAAAAAAGTTTGGTTGGCCAAACAAAAGGTCCTTGTTATGGAGTTTGGTGACTGGGAAGATTCTTATTACCATCTACCCAAGTGGTTACATGCAGTCAAAGATGCAAATCTTGGTACAATTCTCCAATGCACTGGTTCTCCAGTAGAAATTGATGGACAACCTGACAATGATTATTATGTTATGGAATTTTCCATTGTAGAAGGTGAGACAAAGTAGGCATTGATATGGTTCTTTCAAGTACTTTGAGAACATGTTAGCCCTCAATAAAATCTTTGCATCATCACTGATAGAGGGAAGGGTGTCCTATCAGCCTTAAGATCAGAAGAAGTTAGTTAGGAAGAAGATGGTTTAAAGTCCGTTTATGGCTACATTATCTAACGTCCAACTTCAACAACAAATTCAAGAACCAAGAACTCAAACGACAATTCATCAACTTAGGTACTATTTAAATAAATTTTAGGTTAAACCACTTCCACAATCCCTATTTATGTTTGATTTTCCCAAATAGATCCCTTTCTTAATATGTTTTTTCCCAATTGGGTCCTTAAAAGTGAAAATTTGACTCAATTGGCTCTCTGCCGTTAAATTGGGTTAACGGGGTTAAGTTTTTGCTGACATGTTAGTGTGAAGTGGATTAATTTAATGATGTGGCCTCTTAGGTGGAAATGATCATAACACTTGTATGTAATTGATTAACAGTTGTTCAACAGAGTTAATCAGTTATCTTCTTAGTGAAATCGATTAAAAATCGCTTACATGGTTTTATACTCATTTCTACTGATTTATATCTGCTTAACATGCTATAAATGTTTTCTTATACATCTTAAGCATATTTTACAGATTAACTGTAGCATATTGTTCAAAATTGCTTTGAAAGTCATTACATATGCATCATGTTTTGAACATTGCACTTTATGTTGCAGAATCATTTCTACCGAGATATTCATTTTGCTACTGTATGAAAGGATATCATGCATTCGTTATACTCTGTACTTTATATCTGCTACATAACAATATTGAGTATTTTAAAAATTGTACATGATATCATAAATGCATAAGGCATTGTTTTACTCTGATATAATTTATTAAATCTTATTGCTTGAAATCTTATCATGAACTTTGTATATTCCTTGATATTCATACTCTGATATTTTTATACTAATATATTGTGTTCATCTAGTATTTGTTTTTAGGCTCTGAGTTAAACTGGTATACATATGTTCATTTCTCAAACTGTTTAAAAATGCTACTGCATTGTGATAGGGGGAGCATCACATTCTGTAAATGGTCTATAAGAACTTCTTGATGTATCTCATATATCTTCCAAATACACTTTATTTTCTTGTTACTTGAGTTAGTTTTTTTTTTTGCTAATGCCCAATGGCAGAGAAAGTAATTGGAAAAACAGTTTTTGGTTGTGCATTATAAAAAAATGGGGAGATTGTTGATAGGGGGAGTTATGTGAAAGCTAAACACATACATCCCATATGTGTTTTTTATGATGACAACAATAGAAATTTTTTATATTTTCTTTATGATGACAACAACATAAATGTTGAAATATATTTCTTGCACACATATAGCAAAATTGTTGTTTATAACTGTAACTATGCTTGAACTATATGTTATGCGTATTCACTATGCTTATCCATGTGATTATGTATGTGACATGCATATTCATTGATTTAGATTGATAAAACTCTTTGCACATTGCATATATGTATGAATTAATTGATTACAGTGTTTATGTAATCTGTTAGATTCATCAGATATCAGTATTTGCTTAACAATGACAAAACTGCAAGTTTTAACCGATTACATTATATGTATAATCGATTAAAACTTGTATCTTCGCTTATACTTGTTTGTTGGGTGCATTTATGAGTTTTGGATTGAAAAACTTTTCAAAATTTGGTTAAATGTTGTACTTAACCGATTACATTTTTTTCTTAATCAGTTAAAGCTCGTGTGTTTTGAATGATTTGACTTACATTAGTTACTTAATCGATTACATGTTATGCTTAATCTGTTAAATGCGTAAATGTAATTTTGTTACAACAATATTAATTGCTTAACCGATTACATTAATAATGTAATCGATTAATTTGCATTAGTACTATTATGTCTATACATAAATGCATAACTCTTTGCAGAAAATTACTTTTGGAATAATATCTTTCATATTTGATAAAAGTTTGTTGAGTTCATATATTGCAGGAGTGTCTGTTCTCCAAGAATCAAGAAGCATTTCATTTGGAAAGAAATTTAACCAAGGATTCTTGAAGAGTTGTTGTGTTTTCAGAAGTCTGATCAAATCTGCACTGTTAGGTGTTCTATTGGAAGATCAAGATTCATTTGCATCTTGTGAAGATTGTTGTTTCCCTGTTGGTGCTGGCCAGGAAGAGAACTTTGGAGTTCTAGTGACTGTGAGAGGGTTATCTCAAAGGGTTTGTAGAAAGAGGATTGTTCTTTCTATGTGTGTTTATTATAGTAGATTTGGAGTTAGAGAGGAGAGTACATTGAGAGGGTGTCTCTGTATTTCTTGTTGTAGAATACGATCTATATAGTGGAATCCTTTCAATCTCAGGTTGATTGAAAGAGGAATGGATGCAGGCATTGTGGTTGAACCAGTATATAATGTGGTGTTGTTCTTTCTATCCTTTATCTCTTTCATTTCCTTACTTTCTTTATTTGCTTGCATTCCAAGAAAAGTTTAAAGATTTTGAAAAGAGTTTTAAAAGAACAATTTTTATAAAACAAAATCAATTCACTCTCCCCCCTTCTTGGTTGAGAAACTTGGCCAATCTTTTTCAACAATTGGCACCAGAGCTGGGAATTTGAATTTTACTCAAATTCTAATCAATTAAGTTTTCAGTGTAATCGATTATTTTTATTTGAATGGCCTCTGTTTCTCAAACTTTTGGAGAAGGTGCCTCCACAAACAGACCCCATCTGTTTGTAGGAGAAAACTATCCTTTTTGAAAAATCAAGATGAGAATTTTCTTAGAATCAATGGATAAAGGTGTTTGGGATACAATGATAAATGGTCCTTATGAGCCTATAAAGGTTGTTGAAGGCAAGACTGTGTCAAAGGACTTTTCATAGTGGAACCTGGAAGAGAGTAAAAAGGCTCACTATGATGTAAAAGCTAAAAATATTATTTCATCTGCTCTAACAATTGATGAGTTGTTCAGGATATCTACATGCACAATTGCAAAGGAGATGTGGGATGTTCTGGAAGTCACTCATGAAGGCACTGATGAAGTCAGAAGGGCTAGAAAAAATCTTTTGTCCAAGAATACGAAATGTTCAAGATGAAGCTTGGACAAAACATCTATGCTTTTCAGAAGAGGTTCACACACATTGTTAATCACATTGTGGCTCTCAGAAAGACATTTGATAAGGAGGAGATTAACATCAAAATCTTAAAAAGTCTGAATAGAAGCTGGCAACCAAAGGTGACTACCATTTCTGAATCCAGAGATTTGACCACTATGAACATGGAAACATCGCTTGGTAAGCTCAGGGAACATGAGTTGAAATTAGGAAGACTAAGGGAAGAAGAAGACACTGAATAGAAGCATTCAATTGCCCTCAAGATTTCTAGCAAGAACGCTCCAAGAAAGCATGATACTGATACAGATTCAGATGCAGATTTACCAGAAAAAGAAGTATTGAATATGATGATAAAGAAATTCTCCAGATTTTTGAAATCCAAAAACAATGTATCTGATTTTGCAGGTAATGCGAGAGGCAACAAGAACAAAGGCAAAGTTGCTACTCCTATCTGCTATGAATGTGGCAAAGAAGGCCATATTAAACCAGAATGCCCTGTCTTGAAGCAGAAGCAGAAGAATGATGAAAGATCTTATCAAGACAGAAGGAAAAACAAGCAGAAGAAAGCCTACATTACTTGGGAGGAATGTGACTCAGGTTTCTCTTCTAGTGATGAAGATGATCAGAGTGAAGAGGAAGAGACAAATTTATGCTTTATGGCTAGATCAGTAAATTCTGGAAGCAGTTTTGATGATGAACCATTACAAGTCAGATATGGCCAACTGCTGGATGTTTTTCGCGAACTATATGTAGAAGCCATAAAGCTACAATACAAGGTTAATCGATTAAATAGTGAGAAAAGGGATTTTGAATGTAGAATTGATAACCTTGTTGACGAAAATACTTGTTTGAAAAATGAACTTACTGTTGCTTTACAATCTGTTCAAATTGCTAAATCTGAAGTTAAAACTATTGTGAAAGATTGTACAGATTATCCTTCTCATTTAGAAAAGATTGAATACTTAACTAGCACACTTTCTAAATTTACTCTAGGTAGATATAATTTAGAAGTTGTTCTAGGATCACAAAGAAGAGTGATCAGTAAACAAGGCATAGGATATACCAGTAAAAGCAATAGAATAAATGTTAAGAACTTTTATGATCTTAGTAAATCTTCTTTTATTACTTTTTTTACTGCAATACTATTGGGCATATTTTCAAGTCTTGTTACTATAAAAGGACGGGTGTTACAAAGGGGAAGTTCCAATGGATTCCCAAGAAGTCAGTCACTGTTACTAACATGAAAGGACCAAAGTTTATCTGGGTACTTGATTCAAACCTCATGATGTTTTTGCAGGTAAATAGGACTCAAGAAAGACTCAAAGGATAAATCAATTACTTTTTGAGGATTACATGTGGTAACATCATATCATTTTTTTTAATCATGCATCATTTTTTATGCATGACATTCATATTGATGTGTAAGATTGATTTGTGCTTGATTGTGATGAAATTTTTTGAAAATCTGTTTTCACGAATTTTAACCGATTACATGAGTAATGTAATTGATTAAACTTTTCTCAGTATTTCTCTGTTTTTCAAAAATATGATATTGGTGTCAGTTTAATCGGTTAAGAAATTAATATAATCGATTAATATTCATCTCTATTTATTGTGTTTGATTACCTTTTATTGATAAGTGAATTTAATCGGTTAGATAATTAAGGCAATCGATTGATGATTACTTATTTTGAAATTTGAATTTGGGCCTTTTCAAAACTTAATCAATTAGGTTATTCTTAAAATCGTTTATGTGTTGTTGAGCCACATAGCCTTTAGCACTTAGATTCTGAAATCCTATATGAGTAAGAGACTATTTATAAAATCTTGCTTCTCAAATGGCTTCTTCATCATCTCACTGTGGCAAAAGGGCTACTCCAGAGAAGCACGCCAGTCCTAATGGTTGGATTAGTGCTGAGGAAAAGCAAAGCAATTTCATATGTTTTTGGGGATTCAAGGAAGTGATAAGGCATAAATTTATGAGTCTCCTTTTCTTTCGCAATGAAGGCCATATTAAACCAGAATGCCCTATCTTGAAGCAGAAGCAGAAGAATGATGAAAGATCTTATCAAGACAGAAAGAATAATAAGCATAAAAAAGCCTACATTGCTTGGGAGGAATGTGACTCAAGTTGCCCTTCTAGTGATGAAGATGATCAAAGTTAAGAGGAAGAGACAAATATGTGTCTTATGGCTGGATCAGTAAATTCTGGAAGCAGTTTTGATGATGAACCATTACAAGTCAGATATGATCAATTGCTGGATGTTTTTCAAGAACTACATGCAGAAGCCATGAAGCTACAATACAAGGTTAATCTACTAAATAATAAGAAAAGGGATTTTGAATATAAAATTGATAATCTTGTTGAAGAAAATACTTGTTTGAGTCTTTCTTGAAAGATGAAGAGATTTAACGTATAGGGAAGCTAAATTAAATGTTTCAAGAACAAGTGAAAATTCGCAATGTGGTTACTGGGAAGATAGCCAAAACAAAAGAGATGTCAACCAAGGTGAAGAAAGAGGACGTCCACAATGAAAGTAAAGAACCTAAGAAGCAAGCTCGATCCACAGTGAAAATAAAATTATGATTATTTATGAAAGGAGTAAACTCGGTGAAAGATGAAGGATGACAAAATTTAAGTTTATAGGAGATTTTCGTTAGGATAAGTTTAAAATTTAGAGTGTTGTTATAATTTTGTTTTGAGTTTTATTTTATTTGGTCCATTTTATCTTTTTAATTTCAGATTTTGCATTTTTGTTTAGTTTTTTCATTATTATTGTTATTATACACATACAAGTTAGGGTTACTGTTTTTATTCTTGATCCTACCACTATTTAAGACCTGTGACATTCATAAGTAAAACACATAATTTCTTAATCCAATTAATAGTGTATGTATCGTCTTCTATTCTACAGACAGTAGATTCAGAATAGTTTCACCTAACAAGTTTTTTTCAATATATTTTGACTCAATCTAAATTAGCATTTCTCTTTTGAGATAATCAATTTGACAATCCCAACACACTAAAAACTCACATATATATACATACACTATCAAATATATATTCATAGAATTATAATTATCTTAAGTAGCATACAAGAAAAACTATTTAGCAAAACTGTAAATTATATTTCAAGAATGGAAACAATGTCCGAAAGATTATCTAAATATAAAAAGGTTGTTTGTTGTGTGTGTTACCAAGGGAATGCGATTCTATTGTATTTATGAGTTAAGAAGGACTGATGAAGGAAGAATATATAAAATTCACTGGTTTTTCAACAGTTTTTGCTGATGGAGAAATGTTCACATTACTTATTACAAAAAATAAGTGCACAGCAACAATTTTTCTTGTCCAGATTGTGTGCAACTTTCAAAGACGTGTCCACTCGATGTTTGTCAAAGAAAAATTATGCATGTTCACAATCTTTCTTATCACTACAGAAAAGTCGTTGCTAATAATTCTACATAGCTTAATTAAAAGAAACCACTCTGTCAAAATAGAAAAGACTTGATCTTAATTTAATTGTCAGAAATATATTGTATGAAACAAAAATATTTCAAATATTTATCTTATTACAAATAATTCCAATCATACTTAATAAAAAGCGGTTTTCATTATCATTCATTTAAAAAAGTTTCTATTTTAAATCATCTTTTTAATATATATTATAAATTGATTTTATCTTATTTTTAACAATATCACTTTTTTTATAAAAAGGAGAAAGAAATGAGAAGTAAAAAAAATAATTTAAATTTTCTTACATCAAATAATTAGATATTTATAAGTGTTAATGAAAAGAACTTTATTATCTAATTGAAACTCTGCTATAGAATTTTCTAAAAAAACTTGCTAGATCTGAGAAACTAAACAGAAATTCTGGATATTTCTTTCTATCGAATTGGTAGTACAACAGCATCATAACTTTTGTTGCTGTAGTCCTTTGACATCCTGTTACCATGTAGAATCTTTGTAACCTTGGAAGCTGGTCACAGAGATTAACGGTGCAGGATGTTCATTGGATGTTCAGGTCGCTTTCCTGGTCTTCCGGGAAGGATAGGTGCCAAACTTTGGATCGTAACTTGGACAAACATTGAAAGGATAAGTAGAAGGAGCAAAACTAGCTTCGTTATGTATGATATCTTCATATCCCTACCCACCACTTCCAGCTAACTCAGATGACATAAACTTGCTTAGCAGGGTATATATATATATATATATATATATATATATATATATATATATATATATATATATAGGCATTTATATATATACACGTCTTTTAAAGGTTTTATTATTCTACTCAAATTACCGACCAAGAATGAGACTTTTGCCGATATGTAATGGGAACTTTAGCTGAAAATATCATACACAGCCAAGCTAATTGTGTTTCTTGCACTCACTATTTCAATGCTTTCCCATGTGAAGAAAAGCCTCCAAGTTTGAACTTTCTCAACATTGACAACACAATATGTAATGGGAACTTTCTGTAAAAGAAAAAGTTGGACACCAACAACAAATTTGGACGCTAATCCGTGTTCAGGATTGAGATATTTTCCATAAAAGCAATATTAACTTTTTAATTTTGGTATAATGGAATGGTAGAGGAAGTATCTATTTTTATTTCTAACACTTATTCCTTTAATTTCTGAATTTTTAGATGAATTATGGTGGTAGAAATCCGAATACATTGTTTGCAATAGTCCAATTATACAGAAATCTACAATATAAAAGTTTTTTTTTTCGTGAAAGAAAAAATATATTAGAATTATTATTGAAGTCTAAAGGATGAAAATATCTTTGTACATGTCCAAATTTATAAGACAAAAAATATTAAGATATTAACTGCCTAAAACAATTTCTAGTACATTATCGTAGTTTATGTACAATATTTATGATTCTAAATAGAGAAATATCACACTACACCAAAAACAGTCATGAAAAATATCCAAACTAATTGCTCATAAACACCGAGTGGACACGTCTTTCAAAGATACACAGTCTGAACAAGAAAAATTGTTGCTGTGCACTTTATTTGTTGTCTTAGGAGGTTGGAAGATAATATAATAAGTGATGTGAAAACCAGTGAATTCTATATATTTCATCAGTCTTTCTTAGCTCAGAAAAACTATGAAATCACATCCCCTTGATCACACACACAACAAACAACCTTTTCCATTCAGATAGTCCTTCAGATATGCAAAGCTCAAGCTGCTTAAGCTTTGATTTTGCTGTTGCTTTCCTTGTAACTGCTTTTGCATTGTTATCTTCCAGTGCCCATTCATCACTTGGCTGCATTGAGGAAGAGAGGCAAGCACTTCTCAATATCAAAGAAAGCTTCAAAGATTCATCATCAAGGCTTTCCTCTTGGAAAGGAAGTGATTGCTGTCAATGGAAAGGTGTAGGTTGCAGCAATATTTCAGGACATGTTATCAAGCTTGATCTCAGGAACCCTTGCTCTCCACCAGTGTACCAAAGATATTCTCCACCAGATTGTCCCTTTTACCAAAACGTGCTTGAAGCTCAACATGTTCATCCTTCAATATTGCAGCTTAAATATCTAACCTTTTTAGACTTGAGTGGAAACAGATTTCCTAATAGCTCCATACCAATGTTCATTCAGTCTTTGGAGCATCTCCAGACCCTTTCTCTCTCTGACTCTCTATTTTCTGGGAGGATCCCACATGTTCTTGGGAATCTCACGAAATTGAACTATCTTGATCTTGGCCTCAGTTCTCATCTCTTTGTCGATGATTCTGATTGGATTTCAAAACTTTCGTCGCTCCAATATCTTGACCTGAGTCATGTGAACCTTGGTAAGGCAGAAAATTTGTTGCAGGTGCTCAGCATGCTTCCTTCTTTGTCAGAAATACACCTGGCGAAGTGCAGACTGAATGAGTTGTTTCCTCATCAACTCGCTAGAGCTATAATTTTTTCCAGAGCACAGGTCTTAAATCTTGCTGAAAATGAACTTGAAGATCGCATGCTGGATGCTTTTCAGAACCTGACTTCCGTTACATACATTGACCTTTCTGACAACAACTTAATTTCCACTCCATTCTGGTTGAGTAGCTGTACCAAACTTAACACACTAATGCTTAATAATAATGCTTTCTTTGGCTCATTTCCCCCTTTACAAAATATGAGCTCCTTGACCGTGCTCGATCTTTCAAATAACAATTTTGATTCTGTTCCATCGTGGTTAGCCATGTTGAAGGGTCTTGCAGTCCTGGATCTTGAAGGAAATAATCTAAGTCATATTCAGGGATCTCTGGCATCTATTCTGGGAAACTGTTGTCACCTTCAGGAATTGTACATGTCAGGCAACAAGATTCAAGGAGATGCACTTGGAGACAGCATACCATCCGGATGTATTAGCTATAACTTAGAGCGATTGTATATGAGTTACAATGAACTTGATCGCTTCCCAGAATGGTTAAAGCAGTTTGTTAACCTACAATATCTTGATCTTTCTGAAAACCACATAAATGGTTCGATTCCTCGTACTATCGGTCAACTCAAAAAGTTGGTAACCCTTTATCTTCAAAGTAATAAGCTAAGTGGAAACATTCCATATAGTCTTGTTCAACTTCAAAACCTACAGAACTTAGACATCAACCAGAATCATCTAGAGGGTTTGATTGCTGACATAAGATTGCCTAAGAGCCTTCTTTACTTGAACCTCACCAATAACCATATAACTGGGTCACTTCCCCAAGATATTGATGATAGGTTGCCAAATCTTACTCATTTGCTTCTTGGTAACAACCTTATAAGTGGTTCCATTCCTAACTCACTCTGCAATTTAGATTTGTACCACCTTGAGCTTTCAGAAAACATGCTATCAGGTGAAATTCCTAATTGTTGGACTGCTAGTCAAACCCAACTCACTGCTATAAATTTGGCATCCAACAAATTATCAGGTGTTATTCCAAGCTCTTTTGATAACCTACTCGGGTTGAATTGGTTTCACTTGAACAATAACACTCTTCATGGGAGTTTTCCATCATCTTTGAGAAATTTGAAGAATCTTTTAATATTAGATATAGGAGAGAATCTTATGTCTGGGATCTTACCTTCATGGATTGGAAACACTTTCTCCTCCTTGCAGATTCTTATACTAAGACAAAACAACTTTAGTGGAACAATTCCTTCAGAGCTATGCCAACTTTCTGCACTGCAAATCTTGGACCTCTCAAACAACAACTTAACGGGCTCAATCCCTCACTGTATAGGAAATCTCACAGGAATGATTTTAGGAAAGAATTGTCAGCCAATCGAGTAAGAACGTGACAGACAAGTTGAAGGTTGAAAATCTTGAATGGTATGAACAACAGGTCAGACAGGTTTTGAAAGGAAGAGAACTTGACTATACCAGAATTGTAAAACTGTTGTGCAACATGGACTTGTCAAATAACAATTTGAGTGGATCAATTCCCGAAGGAATAACATTACTTTCTGCATTACATGGCCTAAATCTATCACACAATCATCTTTCAGGACAAATCCCCAAAAAAATTGGGGAAATGAAATCACTAGAATCTCTTGACCTTTCACATAACCAACTTTCAGGAACAATTTCAGACAGCATATCTAGTTTAACTTCGTTGAGCCACTTAAATCTGTCCTGCAACAACCTTTCAGGTCCGATTCCCAAAGGAACTCAGTTGACAACTCTTGGTGATGATTTTATTTATGCTGGCAACCCTTTTCTCTGTGGACCTCCACTGCTAAATGAGTGTTTTCTTGATGATTCCCAACATGGCCATGAAGTTGAAGAGCAAAATGAAGATGGCAATGAGGATAAGCTGGAGAAAATCTGGTTTTACTTTGTCATAGCAATTGGCTTTGCTATTGGATTTTGGGCTGTCATTGGAAGCTTATTCATGAGCAGGAGTTGGAGACATGCACACTGCCAATGCATTGATGAGATGATGAGAAAAATAAAATCCTTGCAATGCAGTTGGCAAGGTTTGAGATAAATATGTATAGGAAAAACCTTCTTTTGGAATCAGTCTTTTTGCCTTTGGAATATCTCAAGTTTATTTTGCTTCCTCGTTTGTCAAAAATATAATAATTTGAGATCTTGAATTTCCAGTTGCATTATTCTATTCAAGTTATCAAGAGTTTCATTACAATAATTATCAAGAATTTCTTAACAATGGTTGTATAAATAGCATAGAATAAATAAACCTTCTCTGTTCAAGAAAATTCTGTTGGGCTAAAAGTGAACTCAATTTTGCAGAAACCTGATGTATTATTCACTTTTTATAATTAGTAATAACATATAGGATGCGTCTATAACTTTCACGATATAAACGAATATGACATTCCACCTTCTGTTGGTAATACTCATTTGACTTTAGTACTAACAAAGTTAGTTTTGATAGAAACATATGTTTATGTCTAACGTGAATATATATGCAAACTTCTGTACTTAAAAGTAGGTAAGATATACTACACAGAACACTCTTACTAAATCTTGACAAAGTTTCAGCTTACCCTCAATTTTCCTCGAGACCAAATATTATCCATCAACTTTGCCAATTTATTAATGTTTTGTACCAAATCTGCAAGATCACTAGCAGGAAACAAAAACTATTAATATGGCAACAAAGAAAGAACCAAAAAATGTACACAAACTCACAACAAAGCATGTATACATCACTGTTATGAGAATTTCATACCTTCCAAGAGACAATTTTGCAATGCAATATTGCAAACAATTTACAATTACATTTCTGGATTAGATGTTCTTTGGAAATGACTTATGTATTTTCTAAACCAAAATTTTAAAAGAATTATTCCATATTACGCAATCTTAAATTCTCTTAATATATGTTGCTTTTCTCAGATTGTGCAATTTAAAAAGTTACGTTGGTCTTCCAATACATACAATTTCTAATAACATTGAAATTTGAATTTATAATGCAGATTGTTTTGTAGAGGGACCAAACACATTGACTCTGAGACCCTAACATATTTTAAAAAGGGTATTTCTTTCTGTACCTCTATAAGCAAAGTGAAAGGACAAATTTATCCTCATCTTCTTCCCTCCACTCCTTCCTCCTACACCACCGCACCTCCATACTTTCTTCCACCTCCACCCCTACTGGATGATCATGCATTATAGAAGCCATGGGGACAGTCGTGACATTTACTCCATTCCGTGCTACCTTCCAATGAACATGCAAAAGGAAGTTTTTCTGTTAAATATATTATCTTTATTTTATATTTATTTTTTATCTTTAGTTAATTTATTATTATTTTTTATTTGTATTTTGGATTAAATCCATATTTCTTTTATTATAAATAGAAGGTCTTATGTGTATATTCAACACAAGAGATATTAATCTCATACATATTTTTTCACTATTTTCAACATGGTATCTAGAGCCTAAGGTTTTTTTGAGGAAAAAATCCTTGTTGTCTTTACCACTATATTCGTCGTTGCCGGCGGTGGTGTCATCTATCACTGTTGGCGGCGCCATTGTCTACTGTTGTCACTACTGGAGTTCTAGTTTCGAACGACGATCACATGGTTTTGATTGTCTCGGCCAGGCGACCATCATGCCATCAACGACGACTTAATCGGAGCTCCTACGCGCTCTTAGCGCCTTTTAAAGTTATGTGTTTGCTCCCTTTTTCGTTGTGCATTGTGGCATGTCTAGTAGCAATTCAGAGCGTCGAGGTCACTCGTTTTTCTCTTTCATGTTCATCGTGTGTTGTCGCACGTCTTGTCTCCTCTCAAGCAGTTGTTCAGAGCATCGAGGTTGCTTTTGTGCCTTGATTGGAGAATCTTGGATTTTTTAATATTTATCTCTCTTATTCATCCATGGCTTCTTTCGCTACTGTCTCTTTTGACCTTTCTTTTGTCACCATTGCGTTTGACCCATCCATATATGTTTTTTTCTCATGGAAAGAGTGATTCAACTGCAAAATTCACCAATGAACCATGAAAACTCTACACTTTTAACAACATTTCGATGCACGCATTTTTTATTTTTCGTTTCAAATGAATTTTATTTATTTTACATTTTTATTATATAATTTGAAATATATTTTATATTTTTGTATTCTTATTTATACAATTCAAAATATATATTTATAAGTTATATAATTTGAAATATAAAATTCATATTTTAAATTATATAATCTTAAATATAAAATAAAAATATATATTTTGTATTATACAATTTAGACTAAATAATAAAAATTATATTATAAATTATATAATTAGAAATAAACATTAAAAAAATTGAAACTTTTAAATATATAGAGGTAGATGAAGTTTAAAAGGAAACTTTGGAGCTAAGTGATCCTTAAGTATAATTAACATAAAATCCTTATATAAATTGACAAAATAAAATCCATGAAAGATGTAAAAAAAAATCTAATTCACATGCATTTGAAAAATAGTATTATGGACATTAGTAAAGAAAACTTTGAGTAACATTAATTCAAAAATAACCTTGGCTTATATAAATGAAGAAAACATTCCACCAAAAAAATAACTCTTGTTGAATATAGTAAAAAAGTATGTATGTGATTAATCTTCCTTGTGTTGAATATACACATAGGATCATCTATTTATAATAGAAGAAATATGGGCTAAGCCCAAAATACAAATAAGAAATAATAACAAATTAAAAAATGAAAGATAAATATAACATAAAGATAATATATCTAACACTCATTTTCAAGCTGATGCATACAAATCGTATGTATCAAGTTTGTTACAAATATAATCAATTCTCGGTCCCCGTAAAGACTTAATATATGTTAACTGATCACTTGAATTGATGAACTCAGTCTTGATATCTCCAGATACAATCTTCTCTCCAATGAAATGATAGTCAATCTCAATGTGTTTGGTCCTCTCATGAAAGACAAGATTAAAACTAATATGAAGAGCAGTCTGATTGTCACATATAAGCATCATTTGAGTGACATCTCCAAATTATAACTCTAAGAAATTGCTTAAGCCAAACAAGCTCACAAGTGGTTGAGGCCATAACTTTATATTCTGCTTCTACACTAGATGTTGCCACAACATTTTGTTTCTTGATTTTCCAAGAGATCAAGTTACCACCAATGGAGACACAATATCCGGATATAGATCTTATATCAGAAGGAGATCCTGCCCAATTAGCTTCAGAATAACAAACCACTCTTGTATGGTTACTAGAACCATATAACAACCTTTTTCCAAGAGATCATTTAATGTACTCTAATATACGAATAACTGCATTCCAATGATCTTCACATGAGGAATTAAGGAATTGGCTTACCACACTAACTGCAAAGGAAATGTCAGGACGAGTAACTGTAAGATAATTCAATTTTCGAACTAGTCTACTATATTTATTGGGATCTAACATAGGCTCCCCCTATTTTGGTAGAAGTTTAGTATTAGGATCCATGGGTGTGTCCATAGGTTTTGAATTCATCAACCCAGTTTCCTTCAAAATATCCAGTGCATATTTTCTTTGAGATATAACAATACCATCGTTAGATTATGCCACCTCAATACCCAAGAAATATATAAGTTTGCTAAGATCTTTGGTCTGAAAATGGTTGCAAAGATGTTGTTTCATCTAAGAGATACCATGACTATCACAATCTATAAGAACAATGTCCTCAACATATATATTATCAAGTAGACAGATCCAACACTCG
Source organism: Vigna reflexopilosa (assembly GCA_027742785.1). NCBI lineage: Eukaryota > Viridiplantae > Streptophyta > Magnoliopsida > Fabales > Fabaceae > Vigna > Vigna reflexopilosa. The sequence goes on from CM050917.1 coordinate 5,572,483, forward strand.
AGTGACGGTAAAAGACAGAATGATCTGCCTCACACCGGGTCATACCAAATTGTTGAACAACATTACTAAATTTTCCAAACCAGGCCCTAGGAGATTGTTTTAGGCCATATAAGGATTTGTGAAGACGACATACCAACCCAAAAGACTCCCCCTGAGCAACAAATCTTGGAGGTTGCTCCATATAAATCTCTTCTTACAAATCTCCGTTAAGGAATGCATTTTTTACAACCAATTGATAAAGAGGCCATTGTTGAAGAGTTGTCATGGCTATAAATAAACTAACAGATGTCATCTTTGCCACTGGAGAAAAAGTATCACCATAATTCAACCCAAAAATTTATGTGTAACCTTTGGCCACAAGACGAGCTTTGAGTTGATCAATAGCTCCATTAGGACCAACTTTGATAGCAAAAACCCACCTGCAATCAACAACAGATTTTTCATATGGTAATGGGACAAGCTCCCAAGTTTCACTACTCTGAAGAGCACTTAGTTCATCTAGCATGGCCTGACGCCAACCAGGATTGGCTAAGGCATCAATAACAGATTTTGGGATGGCCACAAAAGAAATAGACGAAAGGCAGGTATAAAAAGGTGAAGACAGTATATGATAACTTCAAGCAAGATAATGTTGGGAGGGATTCCGAGTAGAACATATACCTTTTCGGAGGGCAATTGGAAGGGTAGACTCAGTTGTTGGAGCCGGAGGAGACACGGTAGTTGGCACTTGAATTGAGTCACTTGGTCGTTGTTGAGAAACACCTGGTGAACTAGGCACAATTGGAGGAGCACAAACAACAGGAATATTGATAGTATTAGAAGGAGATATATCAGAAGAAGAATGATCGTTAAAATAAAATAAGGACTCATTGCAGGGGACATCTGCAAATATAAAATAGAGATCAAGAGAAGGAGAAAAACACTTGTATCCTTTCTTTGATTTAGTAAAGTCTAAAAAGACACATTTGTGTGATCGAAGGACTAACTTATCAAGATCAGGACTAAATTTATGAACAAAACATGTAGACTCAAAAACTTTTAGAGATAAAGGGTGAAGAGGTTCATGAGGAAATAAGATAAAATGGGGTATTTTATTTTTCTAAAATAGAAGAGGGCATGTGATTAATGAGATAACATGCAATAAGAATAGCATTACCCCAAAAATATTGAGGAAATGTTACCATGAGTTAAAAGAATACGAGTTGTTTCAATAAGATGTTTATTTTTGTGCTCAGCCACCCCCATTTTGTTGAGATGTATAAGCACATGAAGCCATAAATTGTTGAAAAGAATGGAAAAGATATTCACGATCATTATCACTGCGCAAAGTTTGAATAGAAACACCAAATTGAGTTTTAATTTCATTATAAAAGGTTTGAAAAAGATATAATAAATCAGAGTGATTTTTCATTAAAAATAGCCAAGTACATCTAGAAAAATCATCAATAAAAGTAACGAAACATTGAAAACCTAAATTAGACTTAACACGACTAGGTCCCCAAATGTCAGAATGGACTAAGACAAAGGGGGACGAAGCACGTTGTGAGACACTATAAGGAAAGGAACTACGAATATGTTTTCCTAATTGACACGACTCACAGACCAAATTAGACAACACGGATAAGCTAGGAACAAGTTGTTGCAATTTGGCAAGATTGGGATGACCTAATTGCGCATGAAGAAGAGATGAGGACTCCATAACTGCACCAATATGTGTAGAGGGGCGAAGATGATAAAGACCATGAGACTCACATATAATGCCAATCACCTGTCTCAAACTCCGGCATTGGAAATAAACATAATCTTTGTTAAAAGAAACATTACAGTCAAGAGAACGAGTTAGACGACTAATAAATAATAAGTTAAAAGGAGACCCAGGGACATGAAGAACATTATCAATGGATAAAAAAGGAAAAATGTTAACAGTCCCAACACCATGAGCTAAAACTCTAGATCCATCAGCCATTATAACAGAAGGTAAAGGATTCAGAGAGGACAAAGAGGAAAACAAAGATTTGTTACCAGTAATGTGATATGTGGCTCCCAAGTCAAGAACCCAAAAGTTAAGAGAAGAAGATGGACTCATACCAATAAAAGAAAGTTGTCGATCCTTATACCATTTGAGAAATTTACTGAAAATAACAGAGTCATTAGTAATATCAGATGAAAGAGGATCCCCAGTAGGTAATTGTGACGAAGGAGCAGTTTGAACAATAGCAGTAGATCTAGAAGGGTGACCATGTAAATGCATGAAACCTGTCAATCGTGTGGCCTAACTTGCCACAATGGTTCCTTGAGATGTCCTTTTCCTGGTTTGTGAGAGTGATTACGATCATGACATTGAGATGCCAACGTAGAGGAAACATATGTATCATTGATTGGTTTACTAGGTACACGCAAAAGAGTGGAACAAGTAGAAGTCAAAGTGGGAACAACGGGTGAACCCAAAATCTGATCACAAATATGAGAATACTCATCAACAAGGTCGTGGAATGCCAATAGCATGAAGAACTTTGACTGTTGCTCTATTTATTTGGCAGGAGTAGAGACAGGAGGCAATAATTCATTAAATTCATGAAAAAGAGCATGATATTTATCCATATAATTAGTCATAGAGTCTTGATGTTAAGGATCAACAACATTGAGAAGATCATGACAAACACCATAAAGATGTTGAGTATCATTGGTATATAATAATTTGGCGTGTTCCTAGATTTCAAAACATGTTTCGTAGGAACGAAAAAAAATTTAAGGGGAATGAAGGGTACCCTTGAGAACAATGCATAATTGAGCATCAACTTTCAACCAATGCGTAACCGCAGCAGAATCAATAGTTGTCACATTTTGAGTAATATGATCAAGATATCCATGACTCTTAAGCCAAAGTTTAACGTCTGATGCCCAAGTTAAATAATTAATACCATTTAAGTTATCAATAGATAAATGCACATTGACATAGTTAGTATATATGGATGGGTCAGAAGCCATGAACAAGCAAGAGAGTAAAAACCTAGAACTCAAAAGATGCCCAATCAACACAGCCAAACCAGATCCAAATAGGGGAGGTCGTGATAAGTCCAATGAAGGTGGTCAGTGACGGAGACAACGACACACGTGTTGTCACGAACGACTATAAAGTATAGTGGAATCAAACTGTGATTGATACGTGAGAGCGTGTTTGGACTCTGATGGTAGCAATCTTCACGGCGTTGTGGTTGTTTGGCCGAGAGGAGAAAAATTGTGGTCACCGGTTCAAACTAATGCTCTGGTGACAGTGACAGCGGTGACAACGGTGACAACGACTCTAACGTCGGCAACGACGAATCTAACGGCAGCGACGACGACTCTAATAACGACAGCCGTTGTAGTGGACAGGGCAACAAACAAAGAACCCTATGCTCTAGATACCATGTTGAATATAGTGAAAAAGTATGTATGAGATTAATCTCCCTTGTGTTAAATATACGCATATGGTCCTTTATTTATAATAGAATAAATATAGGTTAAGCCCAAAATACAAATAAGAAATAATGACAAACTAAAAAATAAAAAGATAAATATAACATAAAGATAAATATATCTAACAACTCTAATCTATATTGCTTTAAAAATATTTACACATTGGTTAAAAAACAATTGGTCAATAGAAAAATCTTACTAACATTGATTGAGAAATAATCCTACCAGTGTTAATAAAAAAGTCTTACTATAGTTAAATAAACAACTAAGATGTTGTGATTTTATTTGAATTGAAGATATCGCAACTAAATAAGGGCAAAAGAAAGTATAAAAGAAATGTAGATAAGAGAAAGGGAAGCACGAATAACTTAAAATACTTACTCTCTTTTTTAAATCTGAAATTCTTTAATTTTAAATGGTGAAATTACTCTTATAGTTTTTCACAATTTCAATCTCTTTTAAAATTATCCAAACAATATAATTTATCATAAAACATTTCAAATTATTTATAAAAATAAACTACCCTTTAAATATTCCTTATCCAAATACAATCTAACGGCTAGATATGTCTTCTACAAGGAGAATTTGAATGGGATTAACAAAAGAAATAGAACTTAAGAATAACAAAAATCTAAAACCGGAATTGAACATGAACTTGTCAAAAAATAACAATTTGAGTGAAACTATTTCCGAATAAATAACATTGCTCTATGCATAACTAAAATCTCTTGATATCTCGCATAGCTAACTTCCAGGCACAATGTCAGATAGCATATCAAGTTTAACTTTGCTTAGAACATTCTAATTTTTCATTCAACAACTTTCAAGACCAAATCTCAACGTAAAAAAATTGTCAACCCTTTTCTGCATGCTGGCAACCCATTTATTTACATCTCAAGTCAATGATTTTAAAAATTGTTAAGCCACCATGCCAATGAATAACTTGTATGCATAGTACAACTTGAAGAACTTCAAGAAAGTAAAGAAAACTGGTTGAACAAATAAAATGTAGCCTCCAGTTTTATTTAACAGCAAAAGAATGCTCTATCTTCCACAAACAGCATAAAATTTCAGTGTTAAAGAGTGTAATTATTAGGTCTCTAATAGAGAAACCTAATTAACCACAATCATAGTAGGCAGAAAAGATACTGGAAGAATGAATTTATCTTATTAATGGTAATAGAATTATCTGAATAAACAAAGTAAACAAGGATAATTAGGAGCATAACTTCCCTTACATGACTGTAGTTGTCTGTCCACAAACTCAATAATAAAAAACATAACCCTAACAATAAAAACTAGCTCTATTTATATTAATTGTTTCCCGTCCATCTTATACTAAATATTTTCCTAGAATATATCTTTATTTAATGTAAATATCTTATACTGAATATTTTCCTAGAATATATCTTTATTTACTATAAATATCTTATATTAAATATTTTCCTAGAATATATCTTTATTTACTATAAATATTTCCCGCCCATCCTAAGCAGTTAGGATAGTAACTCTTCAACCGATTGGCACCAGTTCTTCACCGCTTTCCACCGCTCGGCTCGAGTCCTCACCGCCTTCAGTTGTTCGGCTTGATTCCTCATCGTCATCCATCGTTCAGCTCGATCTCTCCCCGCTTTCCACCGTTTAGTGCTCTTCTTCTTCTCCCTCACCGTCTTCCACCGTTCGACTTGACCTCTCCCTGCCTTCCACCGTTTGGTGCCCTTCTTCTTCTCCCTCACCGCCTTCCACCGTTCGGCTCGACCTCTCTCGGCCTTCCATCGTTCGGTGCCCCTCTTCTTCTCTCATATACTTTCTTCTTCTCTCGTATACTTTCCAACCCTTATCATTACCCCTTACCTTACATCCTATCATTACACCTCGCTACAGAACAACCTTGTCCTCAAGGTTGGAATCTTGAAATTTAATCTCCTGGTTCCTCTTCATCACCGCGTAATCATATGAAGGGAATCCTCTAGCAATTGCCCTCTAAGTCAGGTCTGGAGGCTTGGGTGGTGGCAATTCCTCCTCCAATGACTTCCATTCTTCCTGGATTCTATTAGCTTCCAATATTCTGGTCACCTCTTTTCCATAATCGTAAACCCTGATATAACGGTCTTCGATGTCTTTCAATGCTTCATGTCGCTCTCTCCTTTTTGTCGATGTATCAAAAACTACAAGCCCCCTTTTTTGTTCGCTAGCACACCTCCTCACAGAATCCATTGTTCTCTCCAGGGCATTGATTCTTCCATCTGCCCTTCCTTCCAAAGCCTTCATTCTTCCATCCCTTACGCTTCTCTCCCCATGATTCAGCACTTCTTTCCTAATGATATCTGGTAGTCCTCTCTCATTTGGATCCGGCAGTACTAGCCCGTTCGGTTCCGGTAGTTTTCTCACGTTTGGTTCTAAGCGTCCTCTCCCGTTCGGCTTGGGAAGTCCTCTCCCGTTAGGTTCCGACTGTCCTCTCACGTTCGGATCCGGTAATCCGTTACCGTTCAGCTCGGGCAATCCCCTCATGTTCGGATGCAGTGGTCCTCTCCCATTCAGGGCTTGGAGGTATTCTTCCGCGGTCCCTGACTGCTTACTAGCCGCCACCCTTTCAAAGATTGTACCCCCATTCCGTTTTCCAAATCGCACCATCATTGCCCCTCTTCAGACCTTCCCAAGAACGATTCTTAGCTTTCTCCTTCCAGGCTCTGAACCAGTAGCCAGCGCTCCCCTCCATATTGATGTTGGCTAATCGCACCTTTTCCTCCTCTATCACACCTTGCCACTCAAAGAACTTCTCCGTCTTAGACATCCACCCCAACGGATCAAACCCTTTGAAAACGGGGTAAATCTACACTCCTCTTCCAGTTGGGTTGCCCTTCATGGCGTTCATCCTCTCTTCCTCCCACGTCTTCCCCTTACCTCCTTTTGTTCTCATTAAGAGAAGCTTGACTACCGTCCGAATGTTGGTCGTCCTGGTTATGGCTTCGACCACCCAACATCCTCATGATTTCTTCCAAATCTTTGCGTATTGCGTCCTCTCGACCTCCAATCCCTCTATGGACATCTCTATGTTCTCCAATTTCCCTTCGATTGCATTCATTCTTCCCCCCATGACGTCTTTCACTCCTCTCAATAGGATCCAACAGTCCTCTACCATTCGGCTCGGGCAATCCTCTCATGTTCGAATCCGAAAGTCCTCTCCCATTCGATTTGAGTAAGAAACCTAATTAACCACAATAATAGTAGGCAGAAAAGATAATGGAAGAATGAATTTCTCTTATTAATGGTAATAGAATTCTCTGAATAAACAAAAGTAAACAAAGATAATTGAGAGCATAACCTCCCTCATAGGACTGTAACCGCCTGTCCACAAACTCAATAATAAAAAACGTAACCCTAACAATAGAAACTAGCTCTATTTATATTAATTATTTTACGCCCATCTTATACTGAATATTTCCCTAGAATATATCTTTGGCTTAATACCTCTTTTGGTCCCTAAAATGGAAGGTTGTGTTCAAAATGATCCTACCTTTTTTAAAAAGTAACAAATGATCACAACTTTTGAAAAAACGGGTCAAGTTAATCCTTTTTGCTAACGGCGTCAAAAATTTAACGGTGTCAATTTTGAATTTTAAAAAAAAAAATTCTTGACACATCAGCTTCATCTTTCACCTCCACCAACCATGAATTTAGGGTTTTTTCCCTCATGACACAAGAGGCCTACGTCGCGGTCTCCTTCTTCCTCCCTTCTCCGTCTTCCTCTCCTCCCCACAAAACCCACCAGCTTTCCAAGCACTCTCTCGGAAACTAGAAAATGGGCATTCGCCGATTGTCTTCATCGTCCAATTGAGTGTTCGAATGTGCTCCGATTCGGTAGAAAACCATGGTCGTTGCAACGATTCCCAGAGTTGGTCCAAGGCAGGGAGAGAGAAATCGAAATCCTAGAAATCGAATCAGCGACACATCTTCTTGGGCGAGGTTTCGGTTCGATTAGTAGAATCACAAGGAATCTAATTAGATACTAATTTTTTTGAAACTGGTGAAGGATGATCCGAAGTATTTAGGGGAATCCGAAAATCTTGAGTAAAACACTTAGCTGCATAAGGTGCCTTCCCTTCTGTTGACGCCATTGCTTACGACTAGTGTCTTAAAGATGACCTTTTTAAGAGGCAACTTTTGAGGGATTCAACATCTGTTGATTCAGTAAAACAAACTCCAAACATTAAAACATTACATACAAAATAGGTAGGTTACAAACTAAAATCTCAACGAAATGTTAAATATATATTGTACAAGACCAATAAATTACCAATCTTTCAATTTAACTGAAAAGGTATGTTATAGCAAAAGAAACACATGAAAAGTAGGTCCACCAACTCTAAAAATTGTTGCCAAAATCCCCACAAAAATCATTGTAGAATGTTGATTATTAATTATATTTCTATTTCCCTGTCATTAACAGAGAAAGAACATTCATCTTCACACCAATTTCGAATCAGCGATGCATCTTCTTGTTCTCCATTTTCCAGCGAAGACTGAGTTTCTGGGATTTAGGGTTCCCAGAGTCTCTTCATTTTTTCAGTGCTTCCTTCTCTGAAATTTGTTTTATGTGCACAAAGAGACTAGGGCGTGTGAGAGTGAAAATAAGAGGATTTTGCTCTGATATTTCTATCTCTCTTCATTGGAGTCGGAGTGGAAGTGGAGGTGGGAGTCAACGGAATTGGAGTGGGAAGGAGAGGCGTGCTTGGAAAGCTGGTGGAGGTGGAAGATGAAGCTGATGTGGCAAGAATTTTTTTTTAAATTCAAAATTGACACGTTATATTATCCCATCGTGCCACGTATGAAACAACTCAGTATGTTTTGTCCAGGGTGGTTGCTACACCGTTTAATTTTTGACGCCGTTAGCAAAAAGGATTAACTTGACCCGTTTTTTCAAAAGTTGGGATCATTTGTTACTTTTTAAAAAAGGTAGGATCATTTTGAACACAACCCCGTTCTAGGGACCAAAGAAGGTATTAAGCCTATATCTTTATTTAATTTAAATATCTTATACTGAATATTTTCCTAGAATATATCTTTATTTACTATAAATATCTTATACTGAATATTTTCCTAAAATATATCTTTATTTACTATAAATATTTCCCGCCCATCCTAACTGCTACAACAGTTAGGATAGTAACTCTACAACTGATCCGCTCCAATTCTTCACCGCTTTCCACCGTTCGGCTCGAGCCCTCACCGCCTTCAGCCATTCGGCTCGATTCCTCTCCCCGTCTTCCACCGTTTGGTGCCCTTCTTCTTCTCGCTCACCGCCTTCCAAGTTCGGCTCGACCTTTCCCCGCCTTCCACCATTCGGCTCGACCTTTCCCCGCCTTCCACCATTCGGCTCGACCTTTCCCCGCCTTACACATTCCTGTCCATCTAATTTAGTACACACAATTGAACTGTTCAAATGTTTGAGTCAACTGCTTATCATGCCGAGCATCAATGACATCCATGATTGAATCCATATGTTATGTGTTCAAACATCAATAGTAATATAACCTCATCTGTTTAGCTTAAAAATAAAAGTAGAATCCAGTGTTTGGCTGAATCCTTGAGCTCACAGCAAAGTGACGAACAAAATACAATGAAGCATATAAATTTTACTCTCAAGCAGTAGCATAACAAATACAGGCTTTCATGTTTCTGAAACATGGTAAGAAATAAATACAGAAAACTAAAACTCTCAAAGGCCAAAAACATGCAGTTTATTATAATTTAACACATAGACAGAGAGAGTGAGAGAGTAGTTCACATAATACAAAGGCTTCCTTCATATTAGGAAGAACCAATATTAATGATTATCCATTCAATGTTACAACCAGTACACAAGATTCAATGATGTCTGTCTAAGTGATCAACAACCCTAACACCTCTATGAATGTCTAATATCAATTCGTGTGTTGAAAACCTAATTTTCTCACAAGATATCTTAACAACAAACAAAAAAGAGAGAAGAGATGCAGCAGCCTGAAAAACTAACTCTTACAAAGGTGAGGCAATGCGTGTAGATTGGTACATGTTGGCAAAACTCAGACATAAGTGACGATCTCTATGATCCCCCCAACCTCCCCAGCCTTTAAACCCTGCTTTATAACCAGGTTGATTCTCATATGTGTGGACATTCCAATCTAATTCAATGTTAGAAACCGTGTCAGACTGTTCTACATTAATGTTCACCATGCCATTGTCCATGCAAGCCTTATTCTCCCCCTGACCCTGATGCAAGCCACATTTCCCAAAATGAACGGCACTTGTCCTAGGACCTCGTAATGAGTAAACAGGACTACCAAATGAAGGATAAACAGTTGCCCACATTGTGATATCCCAATTATAGTCATCAAAGAAACAAAACTCTCTAGCCTTATTGTGTATTTTCTTCCAAACAGTTCTATTGAAAGAGTAACCCACGTTTCCCATTCTCTCAGCAATCAAACTTGCCCACCCTTCACCTTTAGAGTTCACATCAGAAGGTGCTAAATTAGCAGCATAACAATCAGGACATTTCTTAGGCTTCAACGAAGTTAGAACCTGCAAGTTGCGATAGGCATTGGGAAATATGAAGTGGTCTTCTTCAATGAAAAGAATGTGACCAGAATGATCCCTCGTTTCTCTCAAACCATCCCACACCGTGTTCATCATCCACCACCAATGATGCTTCAGCGATACAATCTTTGGCGAGCGATGGTTTCCATACTGATCAGGATTCCCCTTGCAATGCTTTTCTGTGGCATCATCCTTATCCTTGCAGTCATCAGCCGAAACCCCAGGAAAACTATCAGAAAACAAATGGGGTGAATAGGGTGCATATATCTGTTTAACTTGGCAAAACCTGATACCCTCAATGATCTTGTTCATCTTCTCAAAGTACCCATCATGACTAACAATTAGTAAGGTCTCGCCGATCCCCACCACATGAGAAAGGCTCTCAACAACCACCTTCAGATACTGAGGCCGGTTGTGAACATACAGAACAACAATGATATGATTCTTCGCAAGAGTGGGATACAAATCCAAGTTTCTTGGAGGCAACCCATTTATCTTTTCCAATCTAAGTGACAAGTCACTCTGTTGGGGTAGATCATGCCACTTCTCAAACTTCAAGTCATGATGGTATGCATCAACATTGTCAGTATCATGAGTCACAATTGTTGTTGATGTTGAATTTGATGCAAGAAGAAAAATCAGAAGCAAAACCCCACATAAAGTAACAAACACCACAGATAACAGGCGGCACAAGGCCACATCTCTAAGTCTAAGGCGGGGTTTCTTGTAAGCAGCCATAATAGTAGAACTAACCATACAGTGGCAAGACGAAAAGCATCAGAGGGACTCTAAATTCATTCACAAATTACATCAAACATGATATATACAAGCAAATTGACCACAAAATATGAACTACTGATAAAAAAAATAGATACGTCATAAGAAAGAGAAAGAGTTTTGAGTGCCCAAAACCTCTGATGATGGTTTTGATGTAGAGATTGAAGCAGCCATCGCGAAAAACCACTTTTACTTGGAGCTAAAAAACAAAACTTTGCACTTCCTCTAACATGGAAATAGAATCAAACACAAAAACCAAGGTTGTGATGGTAAAATAAGCACAACCCTTTTGGGTATGGGATCAAAAGTGGAGTGGCGAAAAAAGAAGCGTGGAATTGGATGCAGAAAATACGAGAAAGGTGGAGACTTGGAAGAGGAAAGGAAAAATATTTTTTTTTTAATAAAACGTATAAAACACGACAGAAAGAGAGGTTTGAACTGCAGGCAGGCGATGGAAAAACCAAAGATTTGATGGATCGGGTCGAGTCGGGTATGACGGCTATGAGAAGCAAGAGAGTCAAGGGAAAATATCAATTTAATGCTAATTAAAGGAAACAAGTGAATTTTCAGACTTCAAAAATTCATAGTTCCTACTTTTACTTTTATTATGTGCTTTCATAGTAATTTATCATAATTTATCCTTAAATAATACTTTGTAATTATAGTATTATAAAAATTAATAAATAGTATTTACTTTTAAATTTTTTAATAAAATTAATAATATTTTTTGTTTTAATAATAATTATAATATCTATTTTTTATTTTTTATTTATTGTTATAAAAAAATTTATTATGTTATTTATTTATTATTATCATAAAAATAATAGATTCTCATTGTATTTCCAATAGTTAATATAAAAGTCATTGTCATTTTATTTTTCTTTATTTATTTATGAATTTTTTTCTTTTGAATTTTGTGTCCTTTTCTTTTTTATATAATATTTTTTTACTATTTTAAAATATGTTTGTTCTTAGAATACGTTATTATGGTACCTTTATAATTCTTCCTCTTAACAAACTTTTTTTGTGTTTTTTAAGGTTTTCGCCATTATTAAAGGAAATATAACTTGTATTGTCTCACTTTTAATTTTAGTTCTAAGTTCCTTTATTTTTTTCATTCTTTTTATGATTTTAGTAGTGGATTCATGGTTTAAGTTCGGTGTATTTTATAAATAAGTGGAAGAAATATACTTAATAAAATTGATTAGGTATTTAGTTAATAACTATTAATTTATTAAGTATTCAGTTAATAAATATTAATATAAAATTATTTAAAAATATTATAGTAATATGAAAATTATTTATTCAATTAATATTGATTTAGTAACTTCTTATTTTGATAGTATAAAACTACTAAAATAAAAAATCATACAACTGATAACTTACAAGAAACTTCAGATTTATAAAGGAGGAGATTATACATTTGAAGAACAAACATATCTATATTATTATTTCATCCTCATCTTCACATTGAAACGACCAGAGATATCCCTTCCCTAAGCTCACACCATTTAAGGTGATCATTTACGTTGAAACGACTAGAGATATCTACTTCCTAAGCTCACACCATTTAAGGTGATCATTGCAAAAGAGAAACATACATAGACAACATAGAGACAAAAGCAAGAGTAAGCTAGTATGAACAGAAGTATCGCACAATATTTAAATTCCAATATATATATTACAACTTAACCCAAGAAATTTACATATTTTAGAATCACATAACGACCATAAATCTAACTCATCCGGATATACTATGAATGTCGAGCTATAACAAGTTCTATCATTTTTATGGTGGAACAACTGACCCCCCTTAGTTACCACACAAGGTTAGTTTGTTATAACGCCTTTTGCCAAATGGAGAAAGGCCCCAAGTTAGGACCATGGTGGGTTATGCACTTGTGTGATGGAACAGTTGGACCACCCCAAGCTACTACACAAGGTTAGTCTGTTAACCAATGCCTAAGGTCAGGAAAAACCTCTAGACTATGACCTCTTGCTACTCTCACCAGATGTCTCACCCCTCTCTACTTGAGAATGGATGACCATTAAAGTGTCAGGATAACCCATCAAAATTAAGTTTCTTACATTCATATCAACAACACATGAAATCACCCATGGGAATTTCCTCCTTGGAATCCCTTTTTAATCATACTTCAATTACATACATAACCTCAAGAATCAATCATCATGTATTCCAATTCATATTATAAATTAGTTCAAACTTCAAGATAAGTATTATAAACCAATCATTCAAACAATTACATACATTGAGAACACACCTTAAGATATATATATATATATATATATATATATATATATATATATATAGAACTTGTCATAGCTCGACATTCATAGTATATCCGGATGAGTCAGATTTATGGTCGTTATGTGATTCTAAAATATGTAAATTTCTTGGGTTAAGCTGTAATATATATATATTGGAATTTAAATATTGTGCGATACTTCTGTTCATACTAGCTTACTCTTGCTTTTGTCTTTGTGTTGTCTATGTATGTTTGTCTTTTGCAATGATCACCATAAATGGTGTGAGCTTAGGAAGTAGATATTTCTAGTCGTTTCAACTAAGTATATATATATATATATATATATATATATATATATATATATATATATATATATATATATATATATATATATATATATATATATATATAACTTAGTTGAAAATTTGATATTTTCGTTCATCCACCAAGCCTGCTCACTCAGTTAAAAGTGTTTGCCAATCCACTCGCTCAACCACCATAACTCGCTCTGCAAATACAAAAACAGTGAGCTCTGCTCGCTCAGCGACTACACTCACTCAGCTAAAGATAGTTTTACTCGCTCAGTGGCTACACTAGCTCAATGAGACTGCATAATTCTACATAATACCAGTTCTGTAGAATTTGCAACCCTCAACTACACTTATCTAACTTATACACTTTTACTAACATCTACAACTTCCATTTGATATTCTAAACCTAATTAGACCTATCCAAACATGTATAATTCAACTAAAACCAAAACTAAACTTATTTTATAATGAAATTCTAACTTAATCCAACTAAAATTTCAACTTATAGACCATAACTCAAATCTACCACTTTTAACCCATAACTTAGCCATTTAGAGATCTGATCAAGTTTCAAATGACCCAAAAGACAACCCTAGAATTCAGTTTCTCCCATTTAATCCTTACTTCAAAATCCCAATTGTTGAAACCCCTAAAACTTAGCTTAAAACCTACTAAAACCACCATATTGACCCATCCCCATTTCCTTATCAGATTTTTATCAAATCAAGGTACTAACTAGTCTCATTTGACACTAAGATACTTCCTAAATAGTTGTTCTTTCCCTTAGACACCTACTTCTACATTTTACCTATCAAAACTTCCCATTTTTATCAAAGATAAAGATTTGTAACTTAAACCAACAATCTCTTCTTAACATAAGAACTAAAATGATACTACTAACAGCTCCCTAACAATATTCATGGTAAAAAATTTCTCCAAACAAAACCAACAAGATACACCTACATCATTCAACCAAGAATCATCATTTCAAACCTAATATAAATCATTTTAACACAATCGGCAACATGCATTAGTATTCATAAGGTTTAATAAATCATTTGGTCGCTACTTTTATGGGTTTGGTTCAAAATGATCCTACCATTTAAAAAAGTCCAGTAAGGTCCCATATTTCGTTAAAAAATGTTCATTCCGGTCCTTTTCGCTCACATTGTTAAAAACCTAACGGTGCAAATGTCACCGTGGCCAAAACTAAATGAGTTGTGAAGTTTTATAAATACGTGTCGTTGCATCGTGTAAATATTTTTAAAATTAAGATGACGTAAGGTCATCATTTCCTTTTTATCATTCCCCTCTCACTTCTTTCTTTTTACTTTCCTCACCACGTCCGCCAAACCTGTGTTGTTTTCCTCTTTCTCTCTCACAGCCTTTAATTGACATTAATGCAAAGTTGTATATTGCAGTAGCAGCATCTGCAAAACTTGACAGTGAAAAAGAGTAACACCATTTTTTATAGTACAAGCCAAAGTCATCACTCCAACAGTAACGTCCACTCCAACCCTTCATATATTTCATCTTCTCGGCTCCGCCGATCCAAGCGGCTTCGGCTCCAAATCCAGTCACGGAAAATCGTGTCGATCTCCCCTGCCTCACCGCCATCATCACCGGTAAATTATTTCCACAACATGATCATATTTAAAGCCCAAAAGCCGACAATCTTACTCATTGTCTTCAATCATCCAAGAACCAACAACTATAATCATATTTAAAACACAATAAACAACACATTACAAAACAATTCAATATACAATATTTAACGCACAAATTTATACCCCCAAAATTATCGCCAATCGAACAAAATATAATTAAACCCTAACCCCCAAATACAACAACAATAATACCAAGTAATTAGGCTTAGATTACGATCACTTACCTCACGTACGTACGTTGTTCCAATTTCACCTTCAAGGAATTAGTTGCCAACACTCATTACAACACCACTTTCAACACAATGTTAAACCCAAAAATGGCGAAATCAGTCTTAGAAAAAGGGTAATTTTCTTTAACCCAGCCTTAAACCTACCACTTACCTTATGTCATCTTAATTTTTTTAAAATATTTACACACTGCAATGTGCCACATATTCATAAAACTTCACAGCTCACTCAGGTTTGGCCACGGTGGCATTTGCACCGTTAGGTTTTTAACGGCGTCAGCGAAAAGGACCGGAATGAACATTTTTTAATGAAATATGGGACCTTACTGAACTTTTTTAAAAGGTAGGATCATTTTGAACCAAACCCATAAAAGTAGGAACCAAATGATGTATTAAACCTATTCATAACTACCAAATATCCTTTCATAATTAATAAGTAAATTACAAAAATAATACTAGCTTCCCTTACTTATTAGAAAATCTAACCAGCTCTAGAGAATTCTACTATGCTCTCTTAGCTTAAAGAGATAGTAGAACACCTACAGACAACATAAACATAATCAGAGTACGCCATTAGAACCACTCATCAATAAGGAACTAAAAGAAGACTTAACCCATACATGCGACAAAGTAAAACTCTACATGCATTGAAAAATGTGAAACTAGAGAAAAGAATAGAAAACTAACTTATTCTTTTTGAGAAACTGATCGGGTAGAGTTGAAGATCTTACCGCGAGGATCACATAGGCGGTCTTCGATCTTCAAACAGATGAAAAGGGTGCAAGAACCCTTAGAGAGAAGGTAGAAGACTCTACAAAAGTGCTTTCTAAAGAGATAGTGTGTTTTAAAATAATGAAATTCACTTATAACAAAATTATTTATAATAAAACCATTTAATATTAAAATATTTGAATCTCACTACCACTTCTAAACTATCATTTTCTAGGTGTTCACATACTTATTAATTTTTTAAATAATAATATTAACCTAATAATTATTTTATTAATAAATAATAATATATTTATTATTTAACTAATGAATAATAAATTGTTAATATTATTTATTTAATTAATAACTATTAATATATTATTTATCTAATTAGTAAATGATAATTAATTAATTGGTAAATATTAACCTAATAATCACTTAATAAATATTAATATAGTAGTTGTTTAATAAAAAATATTAAATTTTGTATTATTTAAATTTTTATTACAATAAAAAGTAACATTATTCTTTGTTTAAATTATTTTATTCCATTCAAATGTAGGGATTATAAAGTTCAATTTGTATGTCTTTTCTTTTCTTTTATTTTCTTTATTTTTTTTTCTTTTTTTTATGCATCTAAATAAGTTGAATGTTGCACAAATGTTCATTTTACTTGGTCACTAACAAATCTTTATTCAAAATGCTGAATGACTTTGTTATCAATCAATTTGAATCATCTAATAACTTTAGTGTTGAAAGAGTGTCTAAAAGGTATGTTACAATAATCACTTTAAATTTAAATTGGCTCTCTCTATCTTTATAATTTACAATGTTTGAGATAAGTTTTAGTAATGAAATTTTATAACTATCTTTTTCCCGCAGATAACAAGGATATTATATATATATATATATAATATCTTCTTAATAATTCTATGCAAAATTCATCCATTATATTTATATTTTCTAACTTCTTAATTAGTAATCATAATATAATTAGTTAGTAATTGTAACTCTTTTTAATTATAATTACCGTAATGAAGTTGTTTCTTAAAATATAAAATATTTTTTAAAATCCAACGTAGTTAAAACTGAAAAACATATCTAAAAGTTAAATGATATTTAGTTTCATTGAATTTATGTTTGGATTTGATTTTAAAAAGTATATATTCAATCTAATTCAAATTGAATTATATGTAATTATATAAATATAGAAAAACTTCAAGGAATATGTATTGATTAAAAAATGTTATATTGTGAACTAGGTAAAATTGTTGGTGGTATACTTCTCTAAAAGTTATTTTAAGAAAGTTAACTTTATATACATTATTTATAATTGTAAAAAGAATTACAATTGTTTTACAAAATGAATAGGTTGTTTTAAGTAAGAAATAACTATTCACACTGTAAAATAAATTATATTGGGCTATGGCATTCTTATTGCTTTTTACACAATTTATAATTAAAATCATACTTAAAAAAAAGAATTGTCCATATTACTAAACTTTTTATGACATTAAATTTTATATATTGTCATAATTATTTATATTCCACACACAATAACTTTAGATAAATAATTTATTTCTGTCTTTGTATATTTATTGCTATACATTTTTAAAAAGGTAAATATGCATTTAGTATTTTGTACAAAAAAAAATTATTTTAAAATACATAAATGTGTGTAGAAAATTAAGTGGGTTGTGGCCATGTTTTTTCGCTTTCCTTAGTCAAGGGTTATGTAAAAAAAAATAACATAACCATTGTAAAATTTAAATATTTACAATAACTTTTCTAATATTTATATATATATATATATATATATATATATATAAATTAATCAATTAATTAAAAGTAATATGAATATAAAAGATAATAATAATAATAATAACAATAATAATGTTATTATTAAATATATAATAATTATAATTAATAATTTATGGTTTATTTAATAAAGTGATTATTTGGAAGTAATATATATTTTAAATTAATAAATACTATGCCATAGTCAATAGAAATTTTTATAAAAATTTTGTTATATGACATTATTATAATAAAAATATGTGACGCATGAAGTAGCGTAAACTATGAATGATATTTATTGCTTATAGAAGGTTACGTGGAATATAAGGAATAAAGACTTACCCTATCTGATGCTTCATCTATATATACTAACCAAACTATATATTAAGTCAACAAAAGTTTTAATTAATGAATAGTGAAGGGAGTAGTTAAATCCAAAAATCATTACTTTCCTGTAAATACTTTCACGAGTAAATGAAAATGTAGGGATTGTATTAAGGATAGGAAAGATAGAATTTGAGGAAGAGTAAATGCATTAATTTGACTAGAAATTGAAGGTAAAAGTTTTTATGTTTTTTTAACAGATTTTGAAGTGAGAGGATGATGGATTTAAGATGAAATTCGTAAAAAATTGTGAAAATTTTGATAGATATGGTGAATAAAAAAAGTATTTTAATAGATTACAATGTAAAATTATTATTATTTATTATTATTATTTATTGTTATTATTACTATTAGTATTATTTATTGCTATTAAATATTTAGATATTATTAATTATTGTAGAAAAAAGTTTAGTGTAACGTCCCAAAAATATAGTATAAACTATATTATAGAATAATCACATATAATAATATAATAGATCAGTTATATTAAAGTATTTAACAGTGTAGTTATTCAAAAATAACTATAAAATTAAAACTTTACTCAGAAACCTAATCTATTACAAAACTATGTACAAGACGGAACAATATGTACTAAACTTGTGGATCTTCTCCTTCCAGAGCTTGCTCTACTGAGACCTCTTCTACCACTGCTCACACCCAAAGGTGATCATCGCAAGAGAAGAACTGAATAGGAAAACATGGACAAAACATGAAATAAGGGTAAGTTAATGTAATTTAATTGTATACACAACATACATTTCACACAAGTCCAAACAATGCAAGGCCGAACACTCTAACAATCCAAAACCGAATACAAGCAAGCATATACAAACCGAACACTCAAGTAATTATGACCGAACACCATATTTCATGCATAGACCGAACACCTGACTTGACCACCCGGATTGTATGAATGTGTAGCTACAGACATTTCTGCACTTGTGATGGTGAAATAGTAAGACCCCCATCAAGCTACCCCACAAGGTTAGTCCAGTGAAGATTACCTCGATACCCTGAGGTTAAAGGACCTCCTTCCATTCTCACAGATGACTTACTCCTCTCTACTTGAGAATGAGTAATCACAAAATATCATGATAAACGCAAGCTTAGCACGACACCCACATTCATACTTTACAATTCAGTAACCATCCACGAGACATTCCTCCTTGGAATTCCCTTCCATATTACTTGAAAACATAATCTTCATTACTAAACATAAAAGTCATTCGCCAATTATATCATCACTCACAAGACCGAAAACTCTGTGAACGTTGGAGACCGAACGGTTTCTCACTACCCAAAGAACAGGACCGAACGGTCCATAATAGGTAAAGCTGAAAAGGATGGCCGAACACTATTAAGGACCGACCACTAGGAGATACCGAATACTACATAGTAAGGTCAAACCGAACAGTAAACTACCACTACCTATGAACACGACCGAACGAAAAGGATAAACCTATCCTATGAACAAGACCGAACGGATAATACTCATAACATGTAGATATGACCGAACGGTCATTCAAAGATCAAGGCTCAAACATGAGCAGAATACCTTCTAAGGGCCGAACACCAATACAAACCGAGTACCAGTATAAGACTAAGAGCTACTAAGAGACTGAGTGCTAGTACAAGACCGAGCACTACCAAAACTGAGCGTTAACACTAGCATAACTACTAGTATAAAACTGAGCGCTAAGCATGACTGCTAGTACAAGATCGAGTGCTAGTACATGACCGAGCACTACCAAAATCGAGTGCTAGTACATGACCGAGCGATCATTAACAGGTAAGGCCCATAACAGACCAAGCGTAGTTAAGACCGAAGCCTATGACTAGATCGAACGCTATATTCAATTGAATATTAACACAAGACTGATCGATCATTAACTGAAGATCCATAGGAGCAGAACTCAGTTAAGACCGAGCACTAGAAGAAGACCGAACGATCAACAAGTAACATTCGGCGATTTGTATGATTCAGCAGAATGACTGCAGAATTATGATGAACACCTATCTTTACCAATTTCACTGCATTTTCCCAACTTATAATCCTCCAAACTTATATCATACACATCTTTACACATTAATTAAGAGTATCTAAACCTTTCTAACATCATTGAGAGAGTTTCATCTCAGATTTGGGATTCAATTCTGCAAAATCATCAACTCAAGAACTGAAAATCAGATTTTACCACTTTTATACATTTTTGGCCAACTTAATGGTTCTAACAGGTCACACTACACTTGTTCAAACTCACATTACTGTCAGAACTCACTTCCAACCACAAACTCTCATTTTCACCCTCTCACTTCCTGAAATTGACACTGGCCGAACACTTTTTCTGCATAATTCATTCCCAATTCTAGTTCACAGAGTTCAGTCCTCACATTCAATTGAAAACAGAGATTCAACATGCATTTCAATCAATCATACAAGTCATTTCAAACATATCAAAATACAAGTTAAATTATTTAGCTTCCCTTACCTCTTACTGGACCGAAAGCTCACAGCTACAAAAACTCGCTCACCACCAAAAATCCTAGAAACCTATGGCTCACCGATTGATGAGAATAGACCAACCAAAAGACCAGAAATGTGATTATAATTGAGAATAAGAAGATGATAAACACATGTAACCAGAAACTTGGCTTGCATGTGCCAGAAAACAGGATTTATAAGAAGGGGATGAGCTTACCGACTCTAAACTTGAATTTGATTGGTGAAAGAAGAAGCTTTTTGACACCCTGACTGCTTAAACACTGACTGATTGTTGAAAAGATGAAGTGAGAAGGAAGAATTCTAGAGAGAAGGAGGAGAAAAGAAGATATCAGAAGGTTGGAGAAAGAGATAGTGCATGCAGAAAGTGGCACCAAATTTGAAACTTTCATTTATATACCACCGTCAAAACCGAATGGTCCACTCCCTTGCAGACACTTGTCTTTCTTTATCCTTCTTTAATTTTCTCAACTCTCACATTTAGTCAGATTTCTTTTGTTGATAATTAATAATAATTGTAAAAGATATGTTTTTTTTTACTTCTAAAAATTATTATTATTCTTAATTAATGGTAAATGTTGTGCAAAAAAGAAAGCTAAATTGTACTTGAGAAATCTCTCAGAATAATAACTCGTTGAACCAAAAGCAAAAACATGAGATAAATAAATAGTGTTTCATGTGATAAGGTAAACCAATAGCAATTTTTTCAAATCACTAAATTTACCTACAAATCTCTTCATAATAGGTGAGATGAGATGAAATAGATCTCGCATTTCCATGCTCCCCATTACCTTTAATTCGCTATAAAGGAATACAAAATATCGTCGCAAACACCTTCACTTTTGTATAAACTATGAATCTCTCCAAACAAACATACCCTAAAAAAAGTACACATATAGGCAAAGAAGGAGAGAAAAGAACAAACGGGAAAACAATGTTATAAGTATACCAAACCTAGTATTTTATAAAAAGTATGAAAATGATGCATTTAATATATATATATATATATATATATATATATTATGTCACTAATATTGTGTTTATGGCCCTTCTTTAAAATCATCTTCTTTACCATCTTATTTGGCACACAAATAGGTCTTCTAAACATTATCACCCTATCCTTTCTATTCTCAAAATCCTTGGCCTAATTTATTCCTACCAATTCCCTTGTATGTCTCATATTTGAATTTGTTAACTATTAGTCTTTGATCAGTCCCAGAAAATTACTAGTGATAGTCAATTGACTACAACTAATGGAATTATCACCTAAATCCATATTCAATTTCATATCCCTGAATTGCTCTACTAGCCCTAACTTGGATTGTCTTTCTACTCAACGTGTCTGCCACTACATTAGCTTTCTCTAGGTGATATTTTAGTTGAAAGTTGCAGTCTTTCAGGAATTCAATCCACATATGTTGTCTCATATATAACTCCTTTTGATTAAACAAATATTTCAAACTCTTATAGTCATTAAATACTTTAAATTATGCATCATAAAGATAGTCTCTCCATAACTTTAAGGTAAACACCATTGCAAATAACTCCAAGTCACGAGTAGGATAATTTTTCTCATGAATCTTCAATCGACTTTAAGCATATGCCACCACTCTCTTCTCTTGTATAAGCACATAACTCATTCCTTGGTAAGAAGCATCACAATAAACCTTAAAAGGTTTTCCTATGTCAATGATGATTGATACAAAGGCACTTCTCAACCTCCTTTCGAGTTCTACAAAACTTTGCTCATACATGTTTGTCCATACAAGCAACTGTTCTTTGAGACTGTTAAAGGTGCCACAATCTTTGAAAAATCTTCTATAAACCTATTGTGATGTCCTTACAATCCCAAAAAACTTCTTATTTCAGACACTTTACTAGGACACACTCATTTTAATATTTCTTCTGCCTTCACAGGATCTATCGATATACCTTAAGTTCATATGACATTCCTCAAAAACTACACTTCTTTCATCCAAAACTCATACTTTGATAGTTTGACATACAACTGCTTTTTCCTCAAATCCATCAGATCATTTATCATTGGCAATGGATACTTGTTTGTTATGGTCACTTGTTGAGTTGCGTATAATCAACAAACAAAGGCACTTCTCAACCTCCTTTCGAGTTCTACAAAACTTTGCTCATACATGTTTGTCCACACAAGCAACTGTTCTTTGAGACTGTTAAAGGTGCCACAATCTTTGAAAAATCTTCTATAAACCTATTGTAATGTCCTTTCAATCCCAAAAAACTTCCTCTTTCAGACACTTTACTAGGACACTCTCATTTTAATATTTCTTCTACCTTCACAGGATCTATCGATATACCTTAAGTTCATATGACATGCCTCAAAAACTACACTTCTTTCATCCAAAACTCATACTTTGATAGTTTGACATACAACTGCTTTTTCCTCAGATCCATCAAATCATTTATCATTGGCAATGGATACTTATTTGTTATGGTCACTTGTTGAGTTGCGTATAATCAACAAACAACCTTGAGGTTTCGTAATTCTTCATCACTAACGAAACCAACACTCCTCAAGGTGACACACTAGGTTGTATAAACTGTTCCTCAGCTCCTTTATCTGCTTTTTTTAGTTTAACTAATTCTGTTGGAGCCATTCTATAAGGAGCTATTGATATTGGTCTAACTCCTGACACCAAATCAATAGAGAACTCCATTTCTCGGATAGGAGGCAACCTAAGTACTTTTTCTGGGAATACGTCCATAAACTCCTTTACCATTGTTATCACTTCCTTTAGATCTCCATATATTTTTTCCATATGTGTGAGTATAACAAAACATTACACCCTTTCTTTTAATTCACTAGTAACCTGTTAGGCTAGCACTATAGGCAACATTTGTTCCTTAGGAAACACTACTCGTTTCTGATTACAATCACTAAAGATATGAATAACAAATAACCAATCCATTCCTAAGATTACATCTAACTCTTGTAGAGGTAGGCGAATCAAGTTAACTTTTAATCTTCATCCCTCTACCATAATAGAACACTTAGAGAAAACAATAGAGGTAGACATTTGACAAGAGCCTAAATTCGTCACTACAAGATCAAACTTTAGAATCATACAACACCCACAAATTCCTGCTAGCTAAAGAACACACCCCTAGAATCAAATTGCCTGAACAAACAACTTTTACCCTCGACAAAGCATAAACCCTCCCAATTGTTTAAGAATGGTCACTTTCTCTTCTTCCTTGTTGTTATTGTTATTATTGTTGTGATATGGAAATCCCTATAATTCCCCTCTGGTTGGGACATCGATTAGCATAGTTCCATTCTCTTTGACAATGGAAACATCTCACAGAATGAGCAAGTTAAGGGCAATCTATTCTCATATGAGAACCCCCACACTGGAAACATCCATTTTCTTTTGATGGTTGTTCTTATGGTTGGTGGGAAGAAAACACCACACCCCTAAAGCTTGGTGGTCTAGAGTAATATTTCTTCCCCCCGCCTCCTTTGGTCTATAAGGATCAAGGCCTCCCACTGGAGTCATCATTGTCAATTTGCTTTCTTCCTTCAATTTCTCCATCATCCTTACCTTCTCAACTAAAGCAGGAAATTCCCTACTGGTCATAGGCACAATTACTTCCTTTGACTCTTTTTTGGGGCCATTCCGAAAATTTTTACACCTTCACACCTCATTGGTGGACAAAGTATAGAAAAGTGTAAGATTCTTAAACCTTTTAGCATATTCAACTATCGACATTGATCCTTGGACCAATTGTAGAAATGCCACCTCCTTAGCATATTTCACATTGTCAGGAAATTAATCCTTTAAGAACTTGGTCTTAAAGCTACTCCATGTGATGTCTTCACCTTTTTCCTCCATCATCATCTTGGTCCTCACCCACTATTGTTTAGCTTCTCTAGATATTATGTAGGTAGCATAAGAGATCTTGTTCTCATTAGAACACAACTTGGCATAAAAAACCCTCTATATATCCTTCAACAACTAATCCACTTCATTAGGGCTTCCTTTTCCATTGAATATCTCAAGATTGTGTTTTAAAAAATCTTTTAAACTCCATATATTTGAAGATTTAAATGCTACCCTTGAAGACTCAAGTTGTTGAATGGTAGTCAAGTGTTGCTGTTGTGAGGCCTCGTTTAAAAATCTAACACTTTCCATCTGTTGCAATGCAACTAGATGTTGTTGTGCCATCAACACATTCTATTGTTGCAAGGCTACATCTGATGGCAAATGCTCTAGCTAGGACAAGGCAAATCTAGAAGCAACCAAGCCAACAAGAACAAGATGCTCAAGGTTTTAGATGGAAGGTGTTTTTGGTGGTTCTCTAAGAGAGGTTGGGCCAACTCTTGGATGAAGGTGGCTAGAGGAGGTCACTTGAGTTGTTCTAGCCAAGAGTGACCTTAAAAGATATGGCACAAAAATGACAACATAACTTTATTATAAATCAAATGTGAAATACAAGGGTGGAGACACCTCTATTTATAGGCCAAGGGTGTCTCCTTCTAACCCTAAAAGCATGATCTCCCACCTTTTCTCTCATTTTCCAAAAATGAGGCCTTCTAACCTCTCTAATGATGGGAGGACATGTGGCCACTCACAAAATACAATCCTCTCTATTCCTAGAGTGCCATGTGGCCATTACTAAAATTAAATCCTCTCCACTCCCAGGGTGCCATGTGGCTACCTTTTAAAAAGTAAATCCTCTCCAATGGAAGCATGACACATGGCACACACTTTCCACTTGGTTTGGATATCTAACTTTAAGGAAAATTCTATGCTACTTAGGCCTTAATACAAGTGATGGAAGACCATCAAGGAATCACATTGGACCTTTTACTAGAGCCATGGCAAAGAGAATTCAAGAAGAAGAGGGATCACCTACCATTCTACTTTTATGGGAAGTTAGTTATACTAATCCTTTTTCTCTTAACTAAAAATAGCAATTTTTATTGTTTTGTAGGGTCCAATAAATCAAGAGAAACAAAAGTGCAAAAAGAAGGCAATTGGTGGTTGATGGGAGATATGAAGAAAGTAGCTTGCGGCCAAAGCAAATGTGCACCCAACCAAAAACCCAAAATAGCCCAACGTAAAAGGAAAAGGTGTTTTTCCACATGAATGGCTGATGTGGACAACAGCGTGGGATTTGCTTCTCCGTGTGAGAGCTGCTTCTACACAAAATGTATTAGGTTTTAGAAGGAAAATGGGTCAGATTAAGGGCTCCTCCTCATCTATAAATAGGAGGACAAATACCTTGTAAAAACCACTTTTGAGCTTAGTGAAATGCTACAGAAATTACTTTCCAGCCCTATTGCTCTTGAGTCACTCCTTGTCTTCACTTAATCTTCCCTTTCCTCTAGCTTCCTTCCGTATTAGGAGGGCTTTCTGAGTTGAGAGGACAACACACACACTTCTACCATTACAAAACACCGAAACACCACTTTGTTTAGTCCATTTTCGCTGCACCATTCCGTTTCATCTCTATAGCTTGCTTTTTGGAGTTGCATTCCGCGAGATCTAGGCCTAGGAAAGCTTCCATCAACAAGCCTTAAACAAACCTACACTACATGACCTAATACAATGGCCTAAATTCCTATACTACTCTTCAATCCATGCTTCATAATTTCTCTAATGGTGGTCTGCAAGGTAGAGTGGACACCATCTTCAAGGATGACTTTCTCTCTCTTGAAAGTGCTTGACTATGGCTAAGGGATTTTCCATCATTCCCTCCCTCTCGAAAAGGATTTGCCCACAAATCTTCAACATGGGCTAACGGAAACTTCCTTTTCTTCATAATCTTTAATTCTTCCTTAGTTTTCCACTAGGGTCAAATACCCATTTTATAACACAAGTTAGAACAAGTGTTATAATAGTGAGTATGTGAAGGATGTAGCTCCCAATAAGGATACACCTTAAATGCAGTGAATGATTAAGGTCTTAGAAAGTAAGAGCATTTTTCTTGAAAATTTTATTTCCCACACAATGATGCTTTGGGTCTTTTCTTGCGATGCTTCTAGAGGAAGATGGCAAGGAGACCACTACACTTTTACTCAAGCTTTTGGCCTTTAACATAATAATTTTCTTGTTGGGGAATTCTTGAGACTTGTGCACCATGCTTTGACACTTAGAACAAAATGTGTCTTTTATTTTCTTTTTACCTTCTTCCTTTTCTCTTTCTTTTTGTATTTTCTTTGTCATTTGTGCTTGATCCTCTTCCACTTGAGAAGGTGTGAGAGGATGAAGTACAAACTTCTTTTTATTACGAGTTATGGTTATTTCATTGGTGTGGCCCTTATGAAGAGATTCTCTATAAAAAAGCCAAGGCCTTCCCAATAAAATGTGACAAGCATCCATAGGTACTATATCACATATCACATTATCTTCATAATTCCCTATGGATAGCTTGACCATCACTTGTTGATTAACTTCCAATTCCTTGTCCTCATTGATCCATTGAATTTTATAAGATTAAGGATGAGGAAAAGTAGTTAATCCAAGCTTGTTAACCAACCTAGTGCTACAACAATTTGAACATGAGCCACTATCCACAACAAGGGAACATGTTTTGTCTAAGATTTTACATCTAGTGTGAAAGATGTTATCTTTTTGTGTGTGCTCTTGTGAACTAGGTTGATTAGGGAGAACCCTTCTTATCATAAGAAGTTCTCCCTCACAAGGATGGGCGTCCTCACTTGGGCTTTCTTCTTCTTTCTTTGCACCACTTCTCTCACTTTCCTCATCTTGGCTACTATATAAATCAATACCCCTTAAGATCATGGTCTTTTTGGTGGGGCATTGTGATGCAATGTGACCTCTACCAAGACACTTGAAACACTTAATTTCACTAGTGTGAGTGTGAGATGATGTTCCTACCCTTTGCCTCTCTTTTTCTTTCTCTTCTCTCTTCTCTCTCCCTAGATTCCTAGAGGGTTCTTCTTCTACCACTTGCTTACCCTCCCTCTTGTAGTCTTTCTTAACACTAGAGTTAGAATGGAAAGCTTTCAAACCTTTTCTTAAGAGTTGTTGATCTACCTTAATGCAAATTTGTACCAAGTCATTTAAGTCTTGGTAGGCCAACAATTCCACTCTATCCCTAATCTCAAGATTAAGACCACTTAGAAACCTAGAGATTGTGGTCTCTTCTTCCTCCCTAATCCATGCCCTCATCATGTAGAGCTCCATCTTTTGCCTATAGCTCTCTATGCTCATGTCTCTTTGTTGGAGCCTTTGGAGTTTGTCCATTAGCTCCCTATGATAGTATGAGGGAATGTGTCTTCTTCTCATGGCACTTTTCAAGTCATTCCAATAGGTGACTTGGGGAAAATTAGAGAGTCTTCTCTCTCTCTCACAAGGGAGGTCCACCAATACATGGCATTCCCTTGGAAACTTAATGTGGCCAATGTGACCTTTCTCTCCTCACTCACTTGATGACACTCAAAGATTTGTTCAACTTTCATCTCTCAATCTAAGTATGCCTCAACATCTTCTTTACCATGGAAATAAGGGAGGTCTAATCTAACATCTCTTGGAGTGTGCTCTCTATAATGAATTCTATGTGGGTGAGGTTGATAGTATTGGTTTGCAAGCCTACTATCTACCTCATGGTGTGTGAGTTGAGTTGGACTTTTAGAACTCCTCCTTGTATGACTCCTACTTCTCTTTATTTCCTCTTGGACTTTTTGTTGTTTTTCATTAAGGACTCTAAGTTCTTCTTCCAACTTAGCAAGCTACTCTTCTCTTTCAATTCTTTCTTTTTCTTTGAGAAGGGTTTCTTTCTTTTTCCAAATTTTAAGTGACTTTAGCTCTTTTGCTAAATTTTTCAAAGTGGGTTTTCCATCCTCACTAGAGTCACTTCCAATTTCAAAGGAATTAGTCTTAGACATCCTTAAAGGTTTTCAAAAAGATGCAATGCAACAAACAAATACTTAAATTTCAAAGAAAGTTCCTTAAGAGATTTAAGGAAGCAAAAGACACCCAAGTTCACTTTTAGGAAAGGGAGGTGAATCACAATGGATTTCTTAAATACCAAACCTTTCCTAGCCAAAGTTTACCTTAAGCACTCTTGAACCAAATTTCTCAAAGGGAACTAAAGTTGAAATTAAAGTTGACATACACTAAGTTATCACAATTAAAGAAAGCAAATAAACTAGTTATGCGGCCTAATGATTAAGTTAGAAGAACTTTGGTTCCTCCAGCCAACAAACTAAAAAACGAAATTTACTAAGAAATAAAGGTTTTGTTAGAGATGGGATTAAGCAGCAAAGACTCCCCCAAGACACCTAACAAGGCCGTGAGTTACAAGAGAAAAAAAAAAGATTACAAAGCCAAAAATTACAACCAAATCAAACCTATCTCCCAAGGTGTTTCCCTCCTTTCTTTTTGGCTACCACTCTAGACTTCAAGCTTCCTTTGGATCTCCACCACCTAGAAGGCTACCTCTAATATATTGGATCACCTCACAAAGAGAACCTACACCACACAAAGTAACCAAAGCCGAAATTGTGCAAGAAGAAATAAGGGATAAAAGCAATAAAAAGGTTCAAAAACAAGAAAGGCTTTGCAAAAGGAATTTAATTATGACAAAACTAAGAAATCCAAGAAGACAAGCAAGAAATGAAAGTTTAAGAAACAAAGGTTAGCACTAGGGCTGGGCAAAAAATACTGAACTGTACTATACTACAGTTAATTGTACTATATTATACTAAAAAGAACTGAACCATTTTTACTATAACTTAAATATACTATTTTATGGTTCAGTTTTTACAAACTGAACTTAATAAATTTTTGGTTCAGTTAACTGCAGTTAACTGTACTGCCTTTGTGGTTTGTTAGGTTGAGAGGATGGTTCTACCTTTTCTTTTATATCTTCATTTTTTATACATTATTAAAATTAATATCTTTTTCTTAAAATACCTTCAATTATATCTTATTTTTTATACATTGTATTTTTATTTTTTTTATTAAAATTTAAAGTTATCTGATAAAATAATAATTTTTTAAAATATATATTTTGACACAATTTATTTAAAATTTTATTTTAGAAAGGTCAAATTATTTTTTTTTCATCAAAATTTATATATTACAGATTTAGTTTTAAATTAATATATTTTAATTTTTTAAAAATAATGTATAAATATTTGTAGATATTTATAAATATCCATGTATAAAAAAGACTATAAATATTTTTTTACGGATATTTATCAAATAATCAAATAAATAATAAATATTTTTAAATGAATTGTGTAATATATATATATATATATATATATATATATATATATATAATATGAAGATAATATGTAATTATTTAAATTTTGGTTTTATATAAATGTTAAATATTCTAAACTTAAAAAAAATAATTTTAATCTCCGATAGTTATTTTAATTTACAAAATCAATTAAATTTTAAAAACTGTTTAAATAGAAAACAGTTATTTAAAAGTAAAACTGGTAAGTTAATTATTTTAATTTAAAAAATTGTTAAAACTGGAAAACAAAATATTTATGTGTTTTTACACAAATTTTCGACTAGTGATATGGAATAAAAAATAGTTTCAATTTCTTTTATCATGGATAGGTATTTTAATTTAATTGAAATAATTAATTTTTAAAAGAATAATTAAATAAAAAAATAATTAATTAAATAATAAAATGGATAAATTAATTATTTTAATTTAAAAAACGATTATCAAAAGATTAAATTAGTAGAGAAAACGCGAAAAACATAATCTTCATTATATAATGGAACAGAAAATGCAGGGGCAATGACCACGGTTCACAAAAGGTACATATTATAATATATATATATATATATATATATATATATATATATAATTGGTTAAAAAATTAATGAGATGTAAAAAATCTAGTAAAATATACAACATATATGTCCAAGGCTTCATGAGAGGGAAAAAAACAATTCACTTAAAAGATCTACATATATATTGTAGGTTAGTACAATTTACAATTTAGTTAGTAGTTCAGTTCAGTTTATATTATAGTTTAATACAGTACAATTCAGTTCAGTTTGATAAAACAATTGTCTGAACTATTTTACAGTTCAGTTTAAACAAATTAGTTTTTAGTTCAGTACAATATTTAGTAGTATAGTTTCATTTACCCACCCCTAGTTAGCACTCAAAAGAAATCCTAATGAAAGGTGCTAGAATAGATTCACAAAACAAAAACTACTAGAAGAAAAGTGGGTGGTTCTTGTCTTTTGACAAATTTGAGCAAATGGGGCACTAAGGTCACTCTTTTAACATCATAGCCAAGAATTTTAGCCACTGGAAAGTGAAGATAAAAACCCAAAATAGTGAGCCAAATACGTTTCAAAACAGATTGCACAAAAACAATGGTAGTGGTCTAAGCACACAATATTTTTCAGCACTTTTTAGGCTCTCTTTTGGTACTCTTTTGAGGCCTTTTGCTTAAAATCTTTTAGCACTTCTTTTTCCACTCTTTTAAGGTGCAAAATAAGACCACCACACACTTGGAACAAAGGTGATTTATGGGTTTTAAAAGCCACAAATACAAGAAACCCAAAATAGAAGAGAATCCTACTAGAATCAAAATGGAGTTGAAAACTAGAAACGTCAATAGAGAAATCTTTTTTAAGAGCTTGCCAATGATCTAATGGCAAGTATGAACCCAAAACATCAAAGATAAGACCCTCAAATGATTGTATATGGTGCAGTTTTACAAACTAAGTTATATATTTTTTTTATGATTTTTTCAAAGTTACTAGAGAAAATTAACAAGAAAAGAACTACACATGACTCTAGACAAACATCGATGAATTAAAAACTTAAAATGACTCAATCAATGAAATGCACCAAATATAAATCAATAAAAGACCCAACAAAACAGTAAGGAATGACTCAAAAAAGAAAAGGCACAAAACAATAGCCAAAACTAACAAAACATAACTTGAAAAACGCTAATGACAACATTCTGGGAGTATTGACCTTTGCTGAGTGTTTTACTCATAACTTTCTCTACAGAAGTCCAAATGAATTGATTTTTTTTGTTTGAAACTAGACTCAAAGAGCTTTCATTCAAGTGTTTTTACGTATTTTTTGGACAACTGGGCTAGATGCAGTTTAAGTTTCAAAATTGTCCCAGTTTACTTCCAGAAAAAAAAATGATAGATGGAAAAAATAACACAAGACAAGTAAGGAAAGCATTAAACAACAAGGAAATAACAAAGGATCAAAACCAAGAAAATTAGCTCTTTGAAGAACCAGGGCTCTTGATACCAAATGATGGCAAATGCTCTAGCTAGGATAAGCCAAATCTAGAAGCAACCAAGCCAACAAGAACAAGATGCTCAAGGTTTTAGATGAAATGTGGAATTGCGATGGTATAAGGTGAAGGTTGTCACGGTTTTGGGTGTTTGAATGGTGATGGAAGGTGTGTTTGGTGGTTCTCTAAGAAAGGTTGGGCCAACTCTTGGAGGAAGGTGGCTAGAGGAGGCCACTTGAGTTGCTTTAGCCTAGGGTGACCTTAAAAGAGTAGCATGGCACAAAAATGGCAGCATAACTTTACTCTAAATCGGTGAAATACAAGGGTGGAGACACCTCTATTAATAGGCCAAGGGTGTCTCTTTCTAACCCTAAAAGCATGATCTCCCACCTTTGCTCTCATTGGCCAAAAATGAGGCCTTCTAACCTCTCCAATGATGGAAGGACATGTGGCCACTCACAAAACACAATCCTCTCCATTCCTAGAGTGCCATGTGGCCATTACTAAACGTAAATCCTCTCCACTCCTAGGGTGCCATGTGGCTACCTTTTAAAAAGTAAATGCTCTCCAATGGAAGCATGACACATGGCACACACTTTCCACTTGGTTTGGATGTCTAACTTTAAGGAAAATCCTATGTTACTTAGGCCTTAATACAAGCCTTAAACAAACCTACACTACATGGCCTAATAAATGGCCTAAATTCCTACACTACTCTTCAATCCATGCTTCATAATGGCTCCAATGGTGGTCCGCAAGGTAGAGTTGACACCATCTTCAAGGATGATTTCTCTCTCTTGAAAGTGCTTGACCATGGCTAAGGGATTTTCCATCAACATCCATCACCTATATAGCCCTAGCTAAACTGGGCATATCATGTGCAGGAGAAGGTGGAGGATTTAGAGGCCTACGTGTCATGTTTCTGTTGTCATAAAAAGGGAGTAGTTATACCACTCTACACACAAACAAATTAAACGATTACTCACATCCCATAACAGAAGCCTAGTAATTCCTTACCCACAGATTTTCTATGACCATGATTTGATGTCAAAATGTAACATCCCAATTATAGCATTCTAAGGAATACTATTAAGTGGAATTTACATAATCATGGCAAAGCAAAATTCACAAAAAATAAAGTTCATAATATTATATGCAATTTTCATTTTATCATAAAAGAAATTTAAAGAGTATTTCAAAAGGTACTAAGAAGAGTGACTGAGACATAATGCTATAAACTATAAATATGAAAATACCAAACTTTTCCCCAGCTTTAGCACCCACTAATAACTCATCTCTCTTCCTCAGATCCTACATTATCTTCTACTCTCGTGAAATTTATGATCATCGTAGACAAATAACACCAACACATAAGAACAAATAGAGTGAGCTAAAGATGATTTAAAACTTATTAGTTTTAAATTTAAAGAGAATATATTAGAAATTTTAACATATTTGCATACTATCCAATCATACCATCAACATCAATCACTAAAGTTCATATAGTAAAAACATATGTTAATAACCACAGAGGTGACCTTTAAAGGTTTGGTGTATTGACTATCACTATGAAATCTGCACTTGCCTATGCTCCATCACTCCATAACATAAGAGCTACAATTATAATATGTATGAGCAGCCTCCCTTGATGAGCATGGCAAGATAAATTCAATATCTTTCCTAAATTCGACTATTACTGACACTCTAGATACGAACATCCCTCGACTCTTACCACTAGTTATTGTTGTCTATATGACTTCAATAACCAATATAGATAGGATGGTCTCACCTCTATATCTAATTTCAATACACCCAACATTGAACCAAAGCATGGTAGAATTGCCTCCCTATGAGTACCGTATCAATCTAGTCATATACATCTTTATTTGCACAAACATTACTAAAATAAATAATGAAGTTACAAGAAAACAACAAAAACATAACATGACAGACAATCGAAGGTAACACCCGACAATACAAGAAGGGCACTCAGTGCTCTCAACTTACGGACTCATTGTCAAGTGAGCGCCCCACAATGCCATACCAACCTTAATGTTGAGGACCCTGAAGCTCACTATGAAGTGAGCACCCAACAATGTAAATGCAGCGTCCATTGCCCTGGATCATAGAGCTCTTTGACTATGATATTAAAGCTAGTGTCCAATGCCATACATTTACCACCCAATGCCATCTCAGGAAATTAATGAACGTGAGCATCTCAACTTGCTTAATTGGTTCTAATTGATACTTTCTCTCCTTTATAAATTTAGTTTTGATGCCAAATTAATTTTTAAGTGTACCATAAAAAACCAATTGTTCAAACCCCCAATACTTTCGTTTAATCTTTTCCCAATTTCAAACACAATCAAACATACATACTATTATTTAACAAAGCTCACTCAACATATTATATCCATAAAAATTACACATACCTAATCATTTCACCAATTCAAACCAAAATATCATATAATCTAATCACTCATAAATTACAATTCTAAAAAATTATAACAAGTAAGAATCAATACTAGCTTCTCTTACCTCTTTTAGAATTCTTGATTTAAAGTTGATTCTAAGCTCTATGTCTCAAAGTATGATATAAAAACACAAAGATAGCTCATATTAATGATCTAAGCACATTCTTAGAATCACAATAGAACAAGAAAAGTTATTAAATTTCCTAAGACCTCGTGCAAGACTAACAAGTCCACATGCATATAGATCAAACTTTAACTCAAGAACAAGATAGAAAATAAACTTACTTTATGTAAGAAATTGATCTATTAGATACATTGCGCTTAATGATAGGAACGCAACGATGTATTTAAATTTTAAAAAAGATGAAAGATAAAATCAAAATTTTAGATAAAGAATAAAAAAGTACTAAAGAAGGTTTTTAGAAAATTAGAGTATATATATATATATATATATATATATATATATAATAGATTTTTATTTATTCATAACTTTATAAAATATAAGTGTTGATTTATAAAATCTCTTTTCTACTATCAACTATTTTCTATGCCCTCACATTTTAAATTTTTTTAGTTCTCTTTTAAACTCTTTTATATATATATATATATATATATATATATATATATATATATATATATATATATATATATATATATATATATTAAAGGGTATCATGTCTAGAAAATCTTATAAAATGCCAAACCAGAAATTGTTTATGCTGAACCTAATATTTTTATTATAATAAGTAAAGTATACTTATTAAAGTT
Source organism: Vigna reflexopilosa (assembly GCA_027742785.1). Classification (NCBI taxonomy): domain Eukaryota; kingdom Viridiplantae; phylum Streptophyta; class Magnoliopsida; order Fabales; family Fabaceae; genus Vigna; species Vigna reflexopilosa. The sequence continues at coordinate 5,607,649 of CM050917.1, forward strand.
AACATTTTTTTGAATAAATTATTCAGATTAGTATAAATTCTAGAAATAGCTTATTCTAGAAACCATTCACCCCAAACAAGTAACTAGTATTTGGAAAGAAAAAGAAAAAAGGCAGTTTCTATTTTTACCCTTTTTCTTTCTCTTCACACCCAATGCTCTTTTTTATCATTTGGAAATTAGTTTTAAAAATGTCTGTATTTTTTCATTTCAAAAACTAATTTCTAGAGTAAAAAAAAAATAACAGAAACTAAAATTAAGGAAAATATCCAAAGAAAAAAAAATTGAGTTCCAATAGAGTATTATTCGTTAACCCACCTTACAAGCCATTACATTTGTGAAAATTAAACTCCACAATTTGAGAAATGTGAAAAAAACAATTCTTTCGAAATCTAATTTCTGAAATGGGCTACCGAAAATTTTAGTGGACTAACACATAAATTGTTGGGGTTGCTCCCTCCATCACTCCAAGTGCTCATGCACCTCTTTACTATTTTTTTTTATTCCAAAAATATTCTACATCTCTCCACTATTTTCTTTTATTTCAACAATATCATACACCTTTCCATTATCCTTAACAATATTCTCTCTCTGCATTAATGAACATTCATGACTCAGATTTGAACTTGTGATATATTGCAAAATATAAAATTCAGAAGAAACTTCAATATTAATGCTTCTACCACTACCATTTTATAAACTTAAAAGTTAGATACAAATACAAAATAATAAACATAATAATATTAATAGTAAATAATAATAATATATTATTATTATTATTATTATTATTATTATTATATACTAACTTTATAATGACGAAAGAACTAAATAAATTCTAAATCTTTAACAAATAACTTTTCTTTTATATTTTAAGTATTTAATAATATTTTTATATTATTTATCTAATAAATTAAATACTTTATTCAACTTATTTAAGTCAAACATGTCTATAAGTTAAAACATAATAAAATGTTAAAATTATAGATATTAAATGTAAAAAAAAATACACGTATATATATAAACATTTTCTAGAAATTTAGAACAAAATTTGACTATTTATTAAGTAATGTAAAGAAAAAAAATATATTGAACAGTGAAAATAAGATTGAATCAAACTTATTTAAAGGAATATATCACAAGTTAAAATCTGAGTCATGTAAATGCTTCATTAATAAAAAGTGAGAAAGAGAAAGATTATTGAGCATAGTGTGGAAATGTAGGATATTTTTCGAATAAAAGAAAATAGTGGGAAAATATAGAATATTTTTGGAATAAATGAAAATAGTGAAGATGCAGGAACATTTGGGGTGGTGGAAGTAAGAACACCCTAAATTGTATTGCTACCAAACTACCGTTTCACTTAAATAACAAAATCGAAATTGCTTCCTGCACCCCATCAAAGACTAAAACACCCTCTTCCATTGCACCACATTACTGTCACCACTCCCTCTCTCTTCACTTCCACCATCACCGCCTTAAAGAAGAAAGAAGAATGCTTTAGAGGAAGAAGAATAAAAGATACGAAAAAGAACTTTTTCCAGAAAACCTTTTTCGAAATATATTTTTATATTTCAGGAAGCTCCTTTAGTATTATGGAAAACTCATTTTGGAAAACATTATATGAATTTTGAAAAGTTTACTCTGAAAATTCTATTCCGATAAACTTTTCCAGAACATATTTCATGAATTTCGGAAATCCTATTCAGAAAATATGATCCGGAAATTTTATTCTGGAAATATGATTTTGGAAATTTTATTCCAGAAATTTTGGAAAACTTATTCCAAAAATTATTTTTTTAGACGATAAAATGACTTGATGGGGAGTGGGAAGGAATTGATGGGGTGCAGGAAGTAATTCTTGATAAGGGAACAATGAACTTATTTTTTGAGTCCAATTGAGGGTCATAATGGTAATTCTACTCTAGCTCTTCTTCAATAATTGTTTTGTAACTACAAAATTTAAATTTTCATTATTACAAAGAAAAGCTTTCTGGAACACATGATATTAAACTTTGACTTTTATACTTTTGGAAAGCATATTTCATATTAGATTTTAAGTTGTTCAGAAAAATTCATTCCATAAGGGTAAATCTTATTATAAATTCAAATTACACATTTTTTTTTTTGGATTTTTAATTCAGAATATTTAATGCTTTGAAGTATTTAATACGAAATATTTTCAATACATTTCACATAAAAATATTTCATAAGGATTTAAAAGGTTATTTCTGTCATTTCACTGAAATGAAAGGGTGTAAGAAATAGTTATTGAGGTGCAGAGAGCAAAGTTACCTTTTCCTCCCAAAAGTTTTATTACATTGAAGAAATAGTTTTATTACCTTTAAATTTTAATATTTGAGAAACATAATTGAAATGAGTTCAAATAAATTTGGGGAAAAAATTCCCGAAGTAGTTTATATTCTGTGGTAAAAAAATTCTTGCTAAAAAAACAAAAGAATATTGAGATTTATTTAGTTTTAACAAAACATATCTTAACTTAAAAATAATAAAGTGGATTAAAACTCAAAGCTGACTTGGTGTGAATGTAGCAGAATAATTTAGTACTTCACAATGAAGAAACTGGTTTAAAATTTTGCTCAGAAAAATGCTTATATTTATTGTTTGTTAAAGTGAAATAAAAAACATTGATTATGTAAAGAAAGGAAACTTGAAAATAAAAATAAAAAAAAGTAGGTCTTTCAAATTGTTTGGAATATTGATTAATTAAAGGAAGTTGAAACTATAAATTTGAACTTATACTAGAAGATGTTTTCCTTTCATTTAGAAAATGTAACGAGAATAATAGATTTTTGAGGAGTTTCATACAATACCAATCAAATTCATATAAGAAATTAGTAGGCTTAATATCTATTTTGGTTGTTCGAAAGAGGGGTTTTGTTCAAAATCGTATCCTACCTTTTTTAAAAAGTAACAATTGGTCTCACTTTTTGAAAAAATTGTCCAAGTTAATCATTTTCACTAACGACGTAAAAATTTAACGTTAGAGCTATCCACTGGACTAAAGTTAATGACGTGTCAGTTTTAATTGATTGTGTGGCAGTTTCAGCTTTATTGACGTGTAAAAGTAAAATTAAAATGGGCAGAAAAGAGAAATTGACATGTACTGTGTGAGAGAGAGGTTAAAAAATATTGGGGTTAGGGTTAGAAGCAAAATCGCGATTTGGGATTAAACTTTATGGTGCAAGCTTCGTAAATTGGGGTGTCGTTGAAGGTGAAGAACAAACAGCGAATTGAAAAACGTAATAGAGGTTAGTATATTATGTTGTTATATTTTGTGAATTTCTGTTATTGTTTGTTTATGATCGTTGTCACGTTTTGGGGGTTTTAAGTATGGGTTAAAGTGTTTTATGGGAAAAGTTGTCGCGTTTTGAGGGTTGATAGTGGTCCCATAGGTTGTAGTTTAACTTAATGTAGTGGTCCCATAGGTTGTAGTTTAACTTAATGTAGTGGTCCCTGTTTGCATTTGCAGGGTTAGGGTTGGGATGTCTGATGACAGGTTTCAGGTAGTGGTCCACCACGGTGGGACCTTGATAAAAGATGTGTCATTTAAGTATATAGGTGGGGAGATAGCTTATTGGGACGTTGACCCCGGTAAATGGTGTTATTTTGGAATAGTAGGTTCACTTAAACAGTTGGGTTACATTCAAGTAGCAGAGTTATATTACAATGTTCAACATGTATTACACAAGTTGTATGATGATAAAGGAGCTATGAACATGATGAAGGTGGCTAGTTATTTGAGAATGAGGGTGGAGTTGAGGTTCATACTGAGGGTGCAGTGGAGGTTGAGAATGAGGGTGTTGAGGCTCCAGTTGAGGTTGATAGTGAGGGTGCAGTAGAGGTTGAGAATGAGTGTGTTGAGGGTCGAGTTGAGGTTGAGAATGAAGAAGTGGAAGTTGACAGTGACGTTGGAGTTGAGGTTCACAGTCAAGAAGAAGTTGAGAGTGAAGAAGAAGTGGAAGTGGACAGTGAGGATCAACCATGAATGGATGATTTGAGTGGTGATGAATACGTGGATGAAGACAATGATCATGAAGACAGTGTTGATGAAGCACATGAACAAGAAGGGGTTTGTCAGATGGTGAATGGGAGTCTGATGTGCTCTTAACGCCACAAAACAGTGGAAGTGAGGAGGATGAAGTTGGTGATAGAGTATGTGCTAGTCCCTTTTCAAAGTATGCACAACAGAAGTCAATGACAGATTATAGGTGGGAAGTGGGCACCATATTTAGCGATAAGGATGAGTTTAAGGAGGGTGTGACACCCGGGCACTAACGAGGGCGAGGAGTGATCGCCGGTGCAAGAGGCATGGAGTGCAAGAGGCACAGACAAGGAGCGACTCCTGGCAGGCTTCTAGTGGAAGGGACACATGGACGAATCGAACATACACCAGAATGAGAGGGATCTAGAGACTGTATAGGTATGGGACTATACAGTTGAAGGTAGCTTAAAGGAATTGATTTTGCTACTCATATCAACAAATGCATTTGCTTTTCGGTAGCCTAGTCCATAAGAACTCCATGGTTAAGCGTGCTTAGCTTGGAGTAATTTGGGATGGGTGACCTTCAGGGTGGGAATACTATCATGGTTGTATCATGTAGTGTAGTGACAATAGGGACTAAAATGAAGCCATCCCGACTCTACTAGTAATTGGATTCACATATATATGAAAATAACTAGTTATGAGAGTCAATGGAGGTTCATATCCAGAGTGTCAACTCATACATGTTATAGCTATAACTCTTAGAGGCATGATAGTCTGAGCAATGGCAGGTAAAAATACGGATACCCCTAATACATCGAAACTCATTGCCCATGGATAAAGAAAAACCGTTTCAACATCAAAAACAACAAAAATGAGAGCAAACATATAATAACAGATTCGGAATTGTAACCAAGCATCGCCTATTGGTTCTATTCCGGATTCATAACTAGAAAGTTTTTCAGGTCCCTTGCTAATGGGGGCTAAAATTCCAGAAATTAGAAATGCAAAATAGGAATCAAACTTGATATTATTAGAAATGCCCAAAAAATATCATATTCGTAAAGAAGAAACATATCTGTGGCTCTTCATATATGAATTGACTATGATAGTCTTTATGTTTGGATGCAGATTGTATAATTTGTGAAAACCGTGTGGTTATTTTCTGAATTGCTAGTATATTCTCTTTTATTTAAAACTTATAAGTTTTAAATTAACTCAAACTTACATTGTGTGCTTTTTTTCTAGTGTTTTTATCTGCCTACTATGATTGTGTATTTCACGTAAGGAGAGGATAACGTTGGTTCTAGAGATTAACAACTCTGAAACTGGTCATAGAAATTGTGTATATGAATAATTTAGTATAGATATAGATAGTATAATGTATTAGTCTACTCCTTTCTTTTCTTTTGAAATACTACTTGATACTTTTATGTTTAAAGGACTCTACATGAACTTTATACTATACTTATGCACTTTGATATAATAATTTAATTACCTCTTAATAGTGTTTTTATATGTTATAATTGACTCACTATATCCACTAGACTATAATTGAATTTATTGAAAAAATTATTTTAGTTTAATAAAATTGTTATCTAAGTAGGATATAATGGATTTCGTTATTCTAAACATATTACCACAACATTTGTTTAGTATATTGTTTTTGTTATTTGCAAAAAAAAATTAAAAAAATTAATGAATCTCATATTTTTTGTGAAGAATTTTACTTAAATTTTTTATTAGATTTTACTTAATAATATGTTAGCCATATATATGTTGGATAATGTTGTTGGGTTTATAAGGGGGAGGGGTTAAAAACGGTGACCCACACAAATAATTTTACTCTTCAATTGTGGGTGATTTTCATTAAACATTAGCAACGTGCAAATCGGGCCTTGGGCCAAATACAAATAATAAAAACTGACAATAAAATATCAACTCACCTAAAAATAAAATTTGTTTATTCTATCATAAAATAATATTCTACCTAGATAAACAGAAAATCATAACTACTCATCCCTATTTTATCTCTATCAAATCAAACCAAATATTACTATACCCAAAACTAATAAAATAATAAATTTCTAAAATTTAAATTTATCCCAACAAATGTAACATTATATAGAGAAAAAAATGTGTTTTGTGAGATCAAGAAGTTAACAAAACAGAAAGTTTGGGATAAATAATTTCAAAGTAATTTATTTTAAGAGATTCTAGTTCATAAATTACAAGTTGTTTCACTAGTTTCTTTAGTTTGAGTTTAGACTTTGGGTTTCAAAAATATAAGAAGTATATTATATTGCAACATTTGTTGTTGATTTTATTCATATATTTTACGTAAAATAAAAATATAATAAAATAGAAAGATCGATAATATTTTAATCTTAATTTTTAAACATATTTTAATTTTTTGTTTAAAAAATATTTTATATAAATTGAAATATTTTTTAAAAATAGTTTAAATAAAAGATATTTAATGTTTTTCTTGTCTTAATATCTATTTATTCAAAATTCAAATCTTTTATCCATATTTTAATTTTTTTTTTGTCTGTAATTATTTTTTTATTATTTATTTAAGGTTATTTTCGCCCAAGTTATCAATTCTAATTATAAGTTTAATTAATGTTCTTATTGAGATCCAAAGCGTGAACTTTCCTACATATGATAAGATCTTAGTGGATTGAGGGATCCGTAGTGTAGACCTTCATACAGTTAACAAGAATAAAAAAATTCTAATGTAGGTTCCTGAAGGCTAGAGCACAAGGAAAGATCCACTTGCAAAATATTTTCTCATACTCAAATCACTAAGAGAGTTTTAATCTTTTGAATAAAAGAGTGAGTACGAAAGAATGTGTATTTCATGTATAATGTGTATTTTTAGGATTGACTCGTGATGAAAACAAATAATATAAATAAAATAGCAACTTACCAAATATATGATAACTAGCAAAATCATCACAATAATGTAATATTTTACCTGATATATTAAAATTTTGCAAATATATTATATTAAAGAATATTATGATGTAATTAAACTAGGTTTATATGAATATTTACACCAACAAATATATCTCAAAATATTCTCTAACCACTCTAGATAAGTAAAGCTTAATGGGCTTGGTTGGACCACATTACTTAGTATATTTGTTGGACCAAATGTGTATATTAGTAATTTGATTCATATATTTAAGCCATTGATTCGTTCTTATATTTTTTTAACTCAATTGAATCCTTATTTTTCTTTAAAAAAAGACATAATTGGAGTCTCTATTTTTGTAAAAAAAAGACTCAATATGGTATCTTCCATTAAATTGACGTTAAGGTCATTTAGATTTGTCAGGTGTCAAAATTTGAGTTTGGTACCTGTTACAATCTGGATCATCTTTTACTTGGAAGTGTCATATGTCAAAATCAAAGGGGTTTTAAGGTAGATGATGACTCAAATTTTGACATGTGGTAGACATAAATTTTGACATGTGACACTTCTAAACGATGTTACCATTAATTTAACAAAAGTGATCATGTTTAGTCTTTTTCAAAAAATAGAAACTCAATTAAGACAAAAACAAATACAATAACCAAAACAAATTAAATGACTAAATATAGGAAAAAATTATTAATTAAACCTTAATTATATTTATTTATTTATTTATATCAATTTTATCTTCTTTGTGTCATATTAAATTCTATGGTAGTGATATTTAACCTTTGATGGATGTTATTGGGTGATTTTTCATCTACTTTTCTTATCATCTTATTTTATTTTGATATTTCTTTTATATATTCTTCATTTGTAAATAATTATTCTTTCATTAGATCTAATGTAAATTCTTTTATCTTTTTTATGAATTTTGAATACTTTTAGGTTTGTATATTTAATCATACATTTTTTTTTTCAAAATATATTTGATAACCTTTCTCTAAGAGTTGAGAAACACTTAATAAATATGAAAACCATATAAGACATATAAAATTAATTTTACAACTAAATGAGTTTTAATTACAATTGTTCTTATACCTTCTAGAACAAGTTGTTCTTTGTTTCAGTAGGGTTGGAGGTCCCTTACTCAAAGCATTCAAAGATGTTCTGAAGACTGAATGAGGTCTTTGATCCATCCTCTAAGCTATGATGTTATCTCTTTTCTCCTTGTTCTAGTTGTGGGGGAGGGTGCATGGAGAAGAAACTCTGACGCTCAAGCTAGTCACTTTGTGTAATAATCTTGTAATAAAGATGAATAATTAGAGTTAATTCAATATTACCATCATGTTTGACCCATTTATTACCAATAAATGGCGTTATTTTTATTAGTTGTCAATAAATGACTATTATATTCATTAATTTCCCATTAATAACTATTATTGCTCAGAATATTTTCCAAACCAGTCCCTCATTTTTTCGCTGGTCAGCCACCTGGTCCTTGACTGATCTTATTTCTTACTTTAGAACTATTGAATTCATTAAACTCTTTGAAAAGTTCTTAATTATGAGTCATGTGGTTTGTACAACTAATATAATAGATCTTATGCATATTTGATGTTATAAGAAACAAGTTTTCTTCTAATTCGTCCTCTACAATCTATTTAGTGCAAAAATGATTAGATGATCATATACTATCATGATCCCAAATAATATGTACAGGACACATAATTGAATGTTATTATTAACTTTAATCATAAATAAAAAATATAAATACATTTCACATTTCTTGCTATCACTACATGACATATAATTGAATGTTATTAACTTTTATCATAAACTAAATAGATGTATTGGTTGGGACCATATATAGCAGGATTATAGTTCTAAACCACCCAATACTTTATTGTTTTAGCTGCTACCAAGTTCAAAACACAGCAATTGAGTGAGTCTCTTACAATAGGAGTTTGAAATAGCATAAGAACTTATGACAATTTCATCAAACAGCTGGCTTTTTCTACTCGTAGAAGGTAATTAGATTTCTTAACAATATGTTTCTTTGCTGTTTTCTCTGTAACTTAATATTATGGATAGCAGAAAATGTGAAGATTTACTGAAATGATGCAGAAGTCAAAAAGAAAAGACAAAAGAAATATTTGATGTGTAAAAGTATCACAACATGTCAAATGTGGACACCAACAACATTGCTCCTATGAATCCATTCCAACGGGTGTGAACACAAGTTTCAAGATACTATTCATCACTCATTTTTCTTCTGTCTTCAAATACACTTCTCAACCTGCTGCTTCTGTACCTCAGACTTGCCATTTTCTTTTACAAAACACCCTTTATCTATTTCTCCATTTCTGGTTTGTCTTGCTTCTGAGACTGCACTCTTAACCAAAATAAGGTGAGAACTTTATAGTTGGTTCATGCAATAACAGGCATTTCCTGCATTGAGTTCATAACTTTTACTCCATGATCTACTTGAAATAAGAGGTTTTTTATTTATTGAATGTTTCTTGTATGAGCATCATTAAGTTGGCTTTGTTCTCCTTTAGTAGTTTGTAAGATGAACATGTTTGTTGGGTGTTTCCATCTTTTTAGCACACTTCACTATCTTTTAACTTAAATGTAGTTTCTAGTGCAACATTAGTACACATTTTGATAGTTGGTAATATTTGAAACACCGGTATTGTTTGATAAGTGCTGTTGATGGTGGTTGATCAAGTTGTTTGGTTTGATTGTAGAATGAGTGGCTCTGAAGTGACAACTGAAGCAACAGCAGCACATGTTAATCTAAGGGACTCAGAGAGTGTGCTTCAGGTACAAATGATTGCTTCTTTGGAGTTAAACAGGGTTCATTATGCAGAGGGAAGAAAGAAATCACTGAGAGCTCGCTATTATTTTGGCATTCTATTCCTGATAATGAATTTTATTGCCTGGTTTTTCCGTGACTATGGACAAGGTGTTCTACCATTTATTCATCGTAAGTCAATGTTCTATCTATCCATTTTCATTCTCCAGGCCATCAGAAATTTTGTACAGTAATTCCAATTGTAAGTCTAAGTGTTATATGAGTCGAAATGAGAAAGTTAATCAAGATTCATAAACTTATGGTCTTAAGGTTATGTTGAAAATTGTATCAATCCCACCCTTAAAATATGATAAAATAGAATAATAATAATAATAATAATAATAATAAATTATTTAAATTTATTTAGAAAGTGTTGTATATAACTAACTATCTTTCATTAAAATATTAAGATTTATTGATTTTTTTTTATTATAGTCAATACGAGTTAAAGTTATAATTTAAGTAAAGAAAAATAAAAAAAAATAAATTTATAATTGAAGTAAAAATAGATAAAAATAATAACACATAAAGAAAAGGTCTTCTTCCTTCTTATTTTAATTAATCAAAAAACTTGTTACCTTTGGACTTTTTCTCCATCAGAAACATATTTTAAAATTAATTCTTATCAACCTTCACCAAACATACTCTGCGTGGTTTCACAAATAAATCCCTCAGTTACAAGTTTTCTCTCATACCTAACCTAAACATATATTCAAATTCTTTTCAAATAAGTTAATTGTGTTGAAGAATTAGGGCAAAGTATACTGCAAGGAAACTTATAAGTTTTTATGCAAATAAAAAAAAATACAATCTTAATTTTTCGTATTGAGGTTTCTATCTTTTTCGTTTTCAATAAGAGTTTTATTTCTACTTTTGTACATAAATAAATAGACCAATTTAACCATGAGAAATGTCATTGCAAACTAAATTCACCCTTAAAAAAAAGTATAAATTAATTTATTCATGAATTAAAACATGAACTAATTTATACAATTTTTTATTTAAATTATTCTTAACATTGAGAATCTAGAAAAGAGAATAAAGAATAATAGATATAATTTTAAAAGATGATACTGATTATTTTTTTATTAAAATGTTGAACTATAAATAATTTTCTAATAATTAAAAATATCATTTCATTTTTTTTAAAAAATTCTTAAAACCTTCTCTACCTTTTTTTCTAGGTTTCAAACCCAATCATTCATCTTTTAACGATTAGGAATAATCAATAGAGTTAGTCTAGAGAGTTTTTCAAAATTGAAAACATGGTAAATTCATTTTTATTTTATTTTTAGAGATATTTTAGCGTTTTGAGATACATTTAACTAGAATGATCATGCATGTGTCTTAAATCTACTCAAAATGAATCTCGGTTGAATTTTGATTATAATGATGTACTTAGTTTTTTTATTTATTTGATGTATGTGTAGGTAGTTAGAGGATTTATGTGATTTAAAGCTTTAGGAGCATTTATAGAGAAAGTTTCTACAACACATAAGGAAAATTAGTTTTAAATTGAATTATACTGAGAATTGATGATTTGTTATGAATTGGGTGTTTGAAATCCGTTTTAGAATGATAAATTATGTGTATAAAGAGCCTTGTTGAATTGATTGATTGGTATGTGATTTTGAGTTATGTATTAATTGTATGTGTGAGTTGGTTGTGTGACATAATTGAATTTGTTTGAGGTTGTTTGATAAGTAAAATTATTCATGTTTCAAGTGGAAATGATTGAAAAGCTTTGACGAATTGGTTAAGAATACATTGCTAGTATAATTAAGCTACATAATTATGTAGACTTGTTGGGCAATCATATGGCTCGATGCTCATAGAGCGAGAATGCATAATTTGCTAGTCATAGAGCTCTAGCATTTTGATATCCTAGGCAAGCCATTCTTTGTTGGGTGAGCTTAACAAAAGAGTCACATTGGGTATACTTGCTGAAAGAGTCAAAGCATGATTGGGTGAGTCTGAAATTGCTGAAAACCCAAGAGCAGGGTGTGCACTTGCCTTGTTGAGCGAGAGAGTCTCGTTGGGTGAATTTTTAAGTAATTTAGTCTTAATGCTCTCTTGTTGGGAAATCATGTATGTCGTTAAACGAGAAGGTTTTAAGCAAAGTTAGAGAGCATCAGGGTAGCCTTCTCCTTGGACAAGCAATGTGGTCGTTGGGCGAGTCCCCTTCCAGGAGACATTGGCTAAGTGAGATATGTCTTCACTAAGCAAGAATTTACTGATATGGAATGATATAATAGTTTAAATATGGTAGTTTTGGTTATGATTGGTATGAATTGAATGGAATGAAGAAGTAGTGATTCTTAGGGTGGGAATACTATCATGGTTGTATCATGTAGTGTAGTGACAATAGGGACTAAAATGAAGCCATCCCGACTCTACTAGTAATTGGATTCACATATATATGAAAATAACTAGTTGTGGGAGTCAATGGAGGTTCATATCCAGAGTGTCGGTTGTTGTCGAATTTGTGACACCCGGGCACTAACGAGGGCGGGGAGTGATCGCCGGTGCAAGAGGCATGGAGTGCAAGAGGCACAAACAAGGAGCGACTCCTGGCAGGCTTCCAGTGGAAGGGACACATGGACGAATCGAACATACACCAGAATGAGAGAGATCTAGAGACTGTATAGGTATGGGACTATACAGTTGAAGGATAACTAAAGGAATTGATTTGGCTACTCATATCAACAAATGCATTTGCTTTTCGGTAGCCTAACCCATAAGAACTCCATGGTTAAGCGTGTTTAGCCTGGAGTAATTTGGGATGGGTGACCTTCTGGGAAGTTTTCTCGGAAAGTGTGCGAATGAGGGCAAAGCACACTGGAAAGCCTTGTGTTGATGTGTGGGGGCAGTCAACAGTCCCTGTAAGTTGCTGGGGCGTTTCAAATGGTATTAGAGCCTAACCTCTCCCAGTACAGTGTGGTTCGAGGACGAACCAAACAGAAGCTGGTGGGCATGTGACACTTGGGCATTGACGAGGGCGGGGAGTGATCGCCGGTGCAAGAGGCACGATGTGCGGGGGGGGGGGGAGGCACAGAGAAGGAGCGACTCTTGGCAGGCTTCCAGTGGAACCTCGTGTTGATGTGTGGGGGTAGTCAATATTCCCTAAAAGTTGCGGGGGCGTTACACTGGGAGGGCTCTAAAATTTGTGAAAAATGATAATCGTAGGGTAAGGGTCAGATGCATGGGTGGCCAATGTAAGTGCCCATGGGTAGCTTACAGTGGGGGTGTAACCCAGGGTCAATAATGAAGGTTAAAGTTGACGCGGTTAATGGTGACCCAATCTTTCAAAGAATATATGTTTGTCTCAAAGCTTGTAAAGACAGTTTCATCAGTTGTAGGCCGATTATATGTTTAAATGGATGTTTTTTGAAAGGTCAGTACAAGGGGGAGGTGCTTACTGCTGTTGGTAGGGACCCAAACGAGCAAATGTTACCCTTTGCCTATGCAGTTGTAGAAGTGGAAAACAAAGACAGTTGGAGCTGGGTTTTGCAGTTATTAATTGAAGATCTCGGGGGAAATGAAGTCTGTGGGAGGTGCACGTGGATGTCTAACCAACAAAAGGTAAATTTAATCCTTACATTACTATATAATTTATGCTTTGTTACATGTAACCCTTTCAATAATTATTTCATGTGAGCAGGGATTAGTGTCAGCTATCCAGGAGCTTCTTCCTGGGGCAAAACAAAGATTTTGCAAGAGGCACCTCTATGCCAATTTTAGGAAAAGGTTTGGTGGTCAAATATTAAAGAATTTGATGTGGAGGGCTGTCACATGCACGTATCCCAAGGCTTGGGAGAGAGAAATGCTGAAAATTAAAGTCAATGTTGAAGCATACAAATACCTCATAGGCATTCCCCCAAGGTAACCCATTGCCCATTGCATGCACATTTCAGTCACTCATGCATGGTAACCTATTTTGGATATTTTTGTGCAACAGATTTTGGTCAAGATTTCACTTCACAGGTCAAGCAATGTGTGATACCCTAGATAACAACATAAGTGAAGCTTTCAAAGTGTTCTTGTTAATGCTAGAGGAAAATCAATTATCACCATGCTGGAGGAAATCAGAGTTTATCTCATGAAACGATGGGCTACTAACAAAAGCAAGGTGGCATCTATGGATTTCACAATATGCCCAAAGATAAAAAAGAGACTTCAAAAAGAATCAACTTTATCAAGATTCTGGGTACCGAGGTAATATTCTCATTTATCTTCATTGTTGACGAGATTAATTTATTCCAGCTGGTCTGCGAGAAAGACTTTTGAGGTTAGTCACACTTCATCCATTGGCAACAATTTCACAATGGACCTGGACACTAAAGACTGTAGCTGCAGAAAGTGGATGATAAGTGTCATCCCATGCTGTCATGCAATTGCAGCAATTAACTACTTCAGTTTAGACCCAAAAGATTTTATACCTACTTGCTTTAGAAGATCCACATATGAAGAGGCGTATGCGTCCATAATTTTTCCAATCAATGGCCACTTGTTATAGGAAAGAACAACCTACCCTGATGTACTACCACCAGTTAAGAGGAAGTTGATAGGGAGGCCAAAGAAAAAAAGGAGGTTGGAGCCATGGGAGCTAACTAAGGATGACACCCAAATGCGTGTTGGTGGGCACAGAAAAAAATGTAGCATATGTCGTCAGAGGGGCCACAACAAAAACAACTGCCATTTGCGTCCCCAACCAGCAGAAACAACAGACCAAACAACACAAACTCAACCATCACAAGCACCTCCAAGTAGCCAATCTCCTGTACCATCACAGGCACCACCAAGTACCCAATCTCCTGTAGCATCACAAGCACCACAAGTCCCCAATCACCCAATCCACCAACGTTGAGAAAAAAAATTAGATTTTAGAAGAAAACCTACTTAGATAGTCATGTACTGTGGTGCAACAACTTTAATTAAGTATTTTGGTTATGTATTGTGATAATGATCTTTTTTTGTTGACTTTGATGGTCATGTAATGTGGTGCAACAACTTTAATTAAGTATTTTGGTAATGTACTTTCATATCCTTTAATTAATATTTATGTCCTTTAATTACAGAAAGCACTTTCATACATTAACCTTTGTCAATGTTATGTTAACAGCCCTGTCATCATCATATACAATAAGGACTACTGTAAATAATTTTAAACCAAATAAGGGACTTATTCAAACATAAAACACTGAATTAAAGTCAATAAAATTGATAATGGTCAATGGTAAATAATACACTGCAGGACTGAACCAAAACACCTAAAGGTATCATTCACGTACACATTGCCCACCTCCCCTCCAACCATCACCATGGGACGAACGCGGAGATCCTTTGCTCCATCTATTCGAACAAGATGAACACCCTTGGGAAGAAGCCATCCTTATCTCCTAACAAACCCTAACCCCTCTTTTTAACTTATGTAAAAAAAAAAATCCCACCTAATCTATTTTTTCTTACAATTTTAACCTCACTGCCACGAAAGTGTCACGCAATCACTTAACATTGACAGCTCATCAAGTTTAGTCCAGGGGGCAGCTACAATGTTAAATTTTTGACAGTGTTAGCGAAAATGATTAACTTGGACAATTTTTTCAAAAAGTGGGACCAATTGTTACTTTTTAAAAAAGTAGGACGATTTTGAACACAATCCCTCTTTCGAGAAACCAAAATAGTTATTAAACCAAATTAGTATAATGTTCAATTCAAAACTTTAAGATAATAAATAAATATATAGTCTTCAATCTTATAAAGTATTTAATTTTTTTTATCTTTATTAAATATGAATCTTACACTCTTAGATTTCACTAGTGCAGTCAGGGGAAACGACAGCGGTTGTTTTCGCCCTTATGCAGCGGTTCCCGAACCGCGGCATATTCAGCCGCGGTAAAAAGTCTGGGACTTTAGGCCGCGGTTGAAACCGCGGTAAAACGGATGGGGAATAGATCGCGGTTCGTACCACACCCGTGGCCTAAACCCCTTTTTTTTAAAAAAATAAAAATCGTAGCATTATATGCCGCGGTTGGAACCGCGGTAAAATGTAGGGAATATACCGCGGTTCTTACCACAACCGCGGCCAAAAGTCTATTTAAAATAAAAAAAAAATAAAACGAGACACAATATGTTGCGGTTATGGTAACAACCGCGGCATATTGTCCTGCAATTTTTTAAAATAGCAGGTCTGTTTATGTGGTATCCATTACCACACAAACAGACCTGCATATCAAAAAAACAGTCTATATCATTTACAACAGATCAACCACATGTTGAAATGTATTTGAACATTAAATAAAGTACAAAGTCTAATTAAATACAATCTAATCAAATGCAATCTTTAAATCTAGTAACTAGGAACTATTATATAATCTAACTATATACTTTGCAGCAGCTTTTTTGATGAATGATAGTGGTTTCTCAGGAACTGGTGTAGTCATCTTGAACCTCTGCACAAGACAATTTATATTAATTACTGTTCTGAATTCTAAATTTTGGAAAAAATCAACATTTGTTAAAGTTAAATATTACCGTTTCCCAGCCTCTTGTGATATGAG
The DNA here is from genome assembly GCA_027742785.1 of Vigna reflexopilosa. Taxonomy (NCBI): domain Eukaryota; kingdom Viridiplantae; phylum Streptophyta; class Magnoliopsida; order Fabales; family Fabaceae; genus Vigna; species Vigna reflexopilosa. Next base: position 5,623,986 of record CM050917.1, read on the forward strand.
ATCGAATAATTTGGATCATCTAATATATTACGTAGTATCCGCACTCATATGACCCACTCTGTTTGTTACACTACAACATATCAACACAGTTGTAAATAGTTAGTGAAAAACATTAAAACAAAATAACTATAAGAAAGTATGGTTTTGCCATATGTCAAACCTTGAGAGAAATCCATGCAATCTTTCTAGTGTGTGTAATTGATCTCCCAACCATCATCATACTTGCTGGAATAGAACTATATATAAAAAAAATAGTTTTAGCATTCATTTATATAAAAAAGAAAGTCCAAACAATGAGGTTCTTACCAATCAACTAGTTGTCTGAGATTTGTGGGAGGAGGCCTGTGCAATGAGCAGAACCATAAAGCATAGCTCTCGTGCATAGAAATAACGAGAAGCTGTCAATGGCGCCTGAAATTCATAATAACTTAACTATTATATTTTAAAATCTCACATGGAATTTTATTATGTTAACAAAGTTCACTTACCCGGATATATAAGGCAAAAAATATACTTTCTTGCCACTTGCAAAATTTCTGATGAGATTTGTGTTGATGTGATCAAAATCAGTTGATTCGTGAATGGATTGGGGATCAATAAATCCATAATCATCAGAGTGCCCCAACTTGTTCCTGGTCCCACACAAATACCTGAAATCAAAAGTTAACTTTCAGAAAATGATACTTGATATACAAATCAATTATATATATATATATATATATATAATTGCTCATAGACTTACATCATCCATAGCTGAATAATTGTAATATTCAATTCTTGTGTTCCCGAAGCAAGCTCTCTGACATCTAAGGCATGAAGGTATAATGGGACCTCAGAGACTCTCCCAAATACATTAGAATCGATGGCTTTACTACATATTGACGAGAAAAATGAACACAACCTGTTTATGGTTTGCCTAACATTTTTAGGCAAAATTCCACGAATAGCCACCGGTAATAACTGTTGCATTAAGACGTGGCAATCATGAGACTTCATGACAACAAGTTTTAAGTCCTGCATCGACACTAAACTCTTCATATTTGAAGAGTATCCTTGTGGTACTTTGATACTCTTTAAACAAAGACAAAAACTTATTTTCTCTTGTCTAGACATTGTGTAACATGCAGGGGGCAAATAAGTACGTTTACCAATCTCCTTGGGTGCCAACTCTTCTCGGATCTTCATATCAATCAAATCAAAACGAGCATTCATTCCATCTTTTGTCTTTCCCTGAATGTTGAGTAGTGTACCAATCAAGCTATCACACACATTCTTTTCTACATGCATCACATCTATGCAATGTCGAACATCTAACTTTGACCAATATGGAAGATTAAAGAATATTGATTTCTTCTTCTAAGGGGTCGTTACAGATGACTTCTTAGATGTTTTCCTAAATACATGATGTATTTTATTAACTTTTTCAAGAACTTGAAGGCCAGTAAGTGGATTTGGTGCTTCGCCCCTCTCTTGATCTCCATTGAATGCTTTTTTCAACCTTCGATATGGATGATTACGTTTTAAAAATCACCGATGATGCAGATACACCGTCTTTCTTCCATGTTTCAATTGATGAGCTGCAGTGTTTTCTTCACAGATAGGACATGCTTTATGACCCTTGACACTGTATCCTGACAAATTACCATAAGCAGGAAAGTCATTAATGGTGCAAAATAACATTGCACGCATCACAAAAGTCTCATAAGCAAATGCATCAAATATTTCAACCCATCAACCCACAATAACTTCAAGTCTTCAACTAGTGGGCTTAGATAAACATCTATGTCATTTCCAGGCTGCTTTGGACCAGATATCATCATAGACAACATCATGTACTTCCTCTTCATGCACAATGCAGGAGATAAGTTGTAAATTATCAATATAACTGGCCAACAACTGTGATTGGTACTCAGATTACCAAATGGGTTCATTCCATCAGTGGCTAAACCCAGCCTAAGATTTCTACACTCTTTACCAAATTCGGGGAATTGTTGATCAATATTTTTCCATTGCTTTGAATCAGCTGGATGACGAAGCAGCCCGTCAATTTTTCTCTCATCTGCATGCCATCTAAGGTTTTTAGCATCTTTGGGATTCACAAACAAACGCTTAAGTCGGGGCACTATTGGAAGGTACCAAACTACTTTCAAAGCAGATCCATTTTTTTGTATCTGACCATTATCTTCAATATTGTTTTTTGACTTGTAGCGTGATAAGCCACATTTTGGACACTTTGTCAAAAATTCAAACTCTTTCCTATATAAAATGCAGTCATTGGGACAAGCATGTATCCTTTTATACTCCATACCCATTGGACAGAGAATTTTCTTCGCATCATAATTACGAGTGGGTAGTGTATTTCCATTTGGCAACATTTCATTCAACAATATCAAAAATTCTGTAAAACTCTTATCAGTCCATCCATTGCTCGCCTTCAAATTCATGAGCCTTAACACAGCTGACAAACATGTGAACTTAGTTGAATCGACATACAAAGGTGTTTCCGCATCAGTCGACATCGTCTTATACACATGAGCTTTGGCAAAATTTTCTGTGCCAACATCGCGGATCATGTCCTCCAATTTGTCTTCATCCGGTCGATCTTCTTCCATAGTGGAATCAGTAACATTTTCAGTTTGCGAGTCAGTCGGAAAGTACATTTCTTCGTCGTGCCATATCCATGTTGTATAACATCTTAGGAAACCATCACAGATAAGATGTTCTCTAATTTGGGTTGCGTTCAACTTTCTCCCATTCAAACAGTTCACACAAGGACATCTAAACTTCACTTCATCATCACTTCTCCCCTCATTTCGTTGTGCAACTTGTATAAATTCCTCTACACCTCTCTCGTACTCAGCACTAATATGTGGTAAATTAATCCAATTTCGATCCATTCCTAAATTTTACAAAATTAAAATTATACAATATCTATATAAGATTATCAATTCAATCATACAATCAATTCAGTCATACAATCATACAATTAATAATCATTGAAATGATCAATTCAGACATTGTATCACAAATAATTACATATGATATCACAGTTTGTCTATAGAAATCATTCAAACATAATTTTGATTTTATAAAAAATCTACTAAAAAAATTTCATAACATATTAATAAATTAAATAAAATTGCTGCTAAAAAAAATTAAATACATTTTATCTACCTCTATACCAATCCTTTCCCATACAAGTTAACATACTTTGTCTCTTATTGGACCACCAAAACCACAACAAATTTGACAAAAACCATCAAAGTCATAACAACATATTCAAAACGTGCATTTCAATATAAAACAAAACTATTATCAGAGAAGATGGAACGTACCCGGAGTAGCAGATGGCGCGACGGAGACAGAGGTTTGCGCGACGGCAGAGGACGCGACGGCGGCAGGGACGCGACGGACGGCGGAATGGCGCGGCGGCAAAGATTGTTCGACGATGACGAGGGCGGCATCAACGTTTTCGCGTCCAGAGAAAAAAATCGTGGAGAAGAAGAAATTGTTCTGTGTTTTGTATTTTTTAAAGAGAATATGCCGCGGTTCATCAGATAACCGCGGCCTATACTGCTTAAAAAATAATTAAAATGGCATTTTTGAAATTCTTTTTGAACTATATGTCGTGGTTTAACGGGCAACCACGACATATACCTGTAAATATTTCAAATTTATTTCAAAATAAGGTTATATGTCGCGGTGACCCAGAGAACCGCGGCCTATACCCTGCCATTCTGAATACCAATTGCCTTCACCAAGAGGCAGTTGGGGAATGTGAATACGTTACAGGGGTTATATGCCGCGGTTCCCCAGGGGAATCGCGGCATATACCCCCTGCCAATTTATTGCAGGGCTGACTCTTGGGGAATGTCAGTACGTGGCAGGGGCATATGCCGCGGTTCCCCAAAGAACCGCGGCATATACCCCCTGTCACAAGGAATAGGCCGTAGTTCTGCAGAGAACCGCGGCATATAAGTTACATTTATTTACAAAACTGCCACCGCGCACCATTATGCAACGGTTTCTGCCCAACCATGACATAATGTGCGCTGTATAAACCAAATTTTTTACTAGTGTTTCTACATATAAAAAAAATATTTTTATATATAAAGCATAATAATATTTGTTGTTATCACATATTTTAGTCCTTATTATTTATTTATAGTATTTATGTTATTTTAAACAATTATTTTTTCATACACAAGTACACATATACACAATATATTCACCCTTTAACTAGGCATAGAAAAAAAAAGTGGTGGGTGATAAAGCATTATTTTTTGTACTAATATTTTATTGTTGGTTTAAAATGATGCATGAGTTTTAAATAGCGAAAATATTATTAGGAAGCAAGGAATAAAAAAAGGATTTTTTGTGAAAGAAGATGGATGATTATTGATGATAGAAAAGATAATAGTAGTTTTGGAGGTAGCTAGGTTGAGCATATTTAATTATTTGGCTTGGTGTGTGTTTCTTGGCATTTTGTCAAGCACATGGCATTCTTATTTGATGATTTAAAGGTGATTGACCATTTCCTGAGCTAAGGTCTCAACCTTTGTTGTCGTATTCCTTTTCTCCAAACATTCATGTGATCACATGTGTCTCCATGTTTCACATCTCTTTCTCTCTCCCACCAGGGAACATTTTGACTCATTATTATACTCTACATATCCTACTATTTCAGTTATTACAGTTATGGAGTTAGTTGCATTTTAATACATCTTCATCTAACCTTTTTTATTATATCATCTCTATATAATAATTCATGTGTCAGTCTTCTCTTTTTCTAAGTTTTTCTCAAACTTTATATCACTTCGATCTGATTTTAATGTTCAAATATCATTTATGAAAGTATTTATAGTTTTCTCTTCTTTCAATGTTTTCACATTGCTAGTGAAAACTTTACTCACATTTTTACAGATTTAATTTGTTATTCTCATGAAGTATATGAATATTTAGAATATATTTCTTAATAATATATAACCCAATACCTATAATAGTAAATGATCGATATATTTTCTCTTTAAAGCTTCTCATCCACCTATAAAACTATTATATTCAAATTTTAAAATATATTGTTATAATATTATTTGTTCTTACTAAAGTCGAGGTGACTTCACACCTTTCAATTTTTTTTCCTATGTTAATGTGCTCTTAGTTGATGTCTTATGACTTGAAATGTTTTCAAAGATTCTCCTCTCATTTTTGTTTGAAATAATGGATATGTTTGCAGAACTTAAAGTTAAATAAAATATTGAAAAAGTATTAAATATATAATGAACAAAGTATTTATTTATATATTATAATTTTGCTTTATATTTAATTAATATGAGTTTTTTATTATTTTTTTTGCATTAAAATTATCATGAATTCACGTTATATTAAATGTGGAAATAGAGAAATTTTAATAGTAAGTAATAAGATAAGCTCAAATCTTGAATAAGTTTTTAATAACTTTGATATTAGAACAAAATAATAGAATTTAAATATAATATAATGTCGTAAAAGGATTCTTAATAAATAGATATTTATTTTTACTTATATGTTATAACTTAACTTTAATTCTAATAAGGGTGAGATCTCTTTATATTGTAAAATTTGTTTTACTCTAATTCATATAACATATAAGATCTCCAATAAAATCTATAATTCTTATTATTATATATTAAGAAAAAGTAAGCTTTTGAATCATAAAGAAAGTAATATGAAGTTGTTGTTTATTGATTAAAGGAGTTATTATTTTGGATTGATGTGTGGCATGTTGAAGCAAAGACATGTATGGTTTGAAAGTGGTTTTATAATGTCCACTTGAATTGCTGAGAAGCAGACAAGGATTGGTCTCAATAACTAACTGCATGTTCCACATTCTAACTTCTGATTGCGTACAAGATCAAACGTATCATATCTAGATTCATTGAACTATCTGATTGCCAGTAAAATCCATTTTTAGATTCCCCAAATCATCATCACCCAACATTTCAACTTTTTTTTTCTTTCTAACTTTTATTTATTTATTATAACCATATTTAATATTATTATTTCAAATATTCCTATCCAACAACTTCTAGAATCACTTAAAAGAACAAAAATATGTAACTTAATAAAAATAAACTATACGTAGCTATTTCTCTTCAAACATAATGTGTTTCATATTTAAAAAAATAAATATGTAAGTATATTAATTCTAAACTACTTATAAATTCCTTACCGCCTATATTATTGATAAGTTACATCAAATTGATTAAGTATTTGTAGTTTTATTCTCTAAATGTTTTTTTTTTCATTACTGAAAATGAAATAAATAAAATATGATACATGTTTATATGTTATTAGAGACAATACCACAAGTATTCACAATTTTATTTTTCTAAGTTTTCCCTTTGCCTTTTCAATATCTAATTTATGTCTTTGGATGTTCCTTTTATTCTTCATTCCTGTAATTTATGTTAGATTTTAAATATGTTTATATGTTTTTCTCTATAACACCTTTTATAATAGAAAAGAAAATTAAATTTCATTTTGTCTCTCTCGAAGCTTTACAGACACTTACGTTTAAAAAAAATTAATGTAAGTAATTTTCTAAAAAAAAAACGAGAAACTGACCTCAGATGAGATTTCCTTTATTAATTAATTAGCCAATCATAAATGTTATTGGTGATTTTTATACATTCGTATTTCCGTGGAAAGCAAAGTGATTACAAAATTGTAACTTTTTTAAAAGTATTAATGAAATAAAAAAATATTCGCTGAAAAAATGGTTTGATGTGATTTTCTTTTATTTATAAGTTAGGAATTCAAGAAAGAATTAAAGTTCCACATTTAATATTTTAAAAATGAAAAAGTTAAGCGGTATATAAATATAAAATCCAAAAATATAGAATTTTAAGGTTTTAGATTAAGTTAATATTAAACTTCTTGTATGATTTACTTTAATTAATTGAAAATAAATTTCCTCAATCTACATTCCTACAAAAATCCTAATATGTAAAAACGTTAGGGTAAGAAAAATATCTCCTATAAAAAAAATCCAATATTATACTATTATGAATTTAAATAAAAACATGACGGATATAGTTCTTAATTAGGAATCATGTACTTATGTATCATGTGGATGATTCATATAATAAAATTATGTGAAAACTAAATACAAAATCTAGAGAGATAGAAAAAAAGTATTAACAAAAATATATATATATATATATATATATATATATATGGTTTGCTAAACGCGCGTAATTCTGTTTTTTAGTTGGTACATCCTAGCAATGTGTACTGGGTTTTAGTAGACAAAAATACTCTTATATATCATCGATTCTGAGTTTTAAGGTCAAGGGTATTTTAATAATTTTCATTTTCAAAACTAAAAAAAAGAACCCCACACCCGTACTCACCTCTCTCGTTCCTCTCAACCCTTTCTCTTTCATCTCTCTCACTTCAATCTTTTCTTTGAAATCTCTACGGTAGTCCCAATTGAAAAAATCAGAAACACTGGTTGTTAAACAATTTCTTACAAAGAAAAGTTTTGATTTTATAATTTTTGTCTTATCTAATTTTCACAAGCATAATGACATATAAAGGAATTGGTAATTCGTCTAAAAAAAATCATAAACACTCGATGTTAAACAATTTCTTACAAAAATTGATTTTATAATGAGTTTTCATTTTATAATTTTTGTCTTATCTAATTTTATCTAATTTTCACAAGCATAATAACATCAAAGGAATTGGTAATTGGTTTGGAAAAAATCAGAAACACTCGTTGTTAAACAATTTCTCATAAAAAATGATTTTACAATGAGTTTTCATTTTATAATTTTTGTCTTATCTAATTTCATCTAATTTTCACAAGATAATGACATCAGAAAGAATTGGTAATTGGCTTGGAGGTTTTTTAAGAGATGATGATTCAACATCTGCAGATGATGATTCAACATCTGCAGATGATGAAATTAGAGAGGTTGGTGAAGATGATGAAATTAAAGGGATCTTGAATGAACATTTGCTTGAAGGCAAATATGTCAATGACTCAATTCTTTACAAAGGTAAATTGTTTAACTACGAGTATTTCTAATTTTTTTTTTCAGTTGGATCTACCATAGGATGATAGAAAAAATGTTGGAGTGAGAGAGATGAAAAAGAAAGGGTTGAGAGGAATGAAGGAGGTGAGTAAGGGTTTTGAGGGTTTCTTGTTTTTTTTTTTAGTTTTGAGAATGAAAATTTTTACCTTGACCTTAAAACTTAGAATTCATGATATATAAGGGTATTTTTGTCTACTAAAACCCGATACACATTACTAAAATGTACTATCTAAAAAATAACCGTATGCGCGTTAACAAACTCATATATATATATATATATATATATATATATATATATATATATATATATATATATATATATATATATATATATATATATATATATATATATATATATATATATATATATATATATATATATATATATATATATATATAATCACTAAAATTAGTGTGTTTCTGTTTTTGTCTTAAAAAGATATTTAGTATTTTTAATATTCTTCGTCTAATAAGTATGTGAATTTGATCTTGACATTTATTTTGTTACTTTTAAATAATGTTATTCTCGTGCTAATTTTGGTAGTTTCACATGTTAACACATACCTCTACATGTTATGAAATATTTTAAGTACCTACTTTAATAGGGGTCAATTTTGAAAGTCTTAAAACTCTAGATGCTCTTGTACCCATCTAGAGGATTTAACTTCTTTCAAGATATTTTTTTTATGATAACAAAAGCTAAATTATCTTATATATTCTTAATTATGAACATTTTAATGTATATTTTGTGCTAATTTTAAATCATATAATCTTTAATTAATATTAAAGTTAGTGTTTTATGTTAAATTCTCATCAAAAAAATAATTGTTAATAGAAAGATTATTACAAGTGATATTATCTTTCCGTGGTAAAAGATAAATAAACAAGTCATTGAATCGTGACATTTGAAATATAGAAAACAATTGTACTCTAATAATGATAAACACTTAATCCAATACGAAGTTATAAAAAAACTTATTAATTAATTGTATTTTAAGATTTTCTTTTAGATATCACATAGTGGAATTTTATAACAACACTCTTATTTATTACTTGAAATAATCGTTTGAACTTCTTTTTTCTTTGAATGGATGAACCATCAACTAATGTCATATAATAGTTGAGATTAAAGGAATGATTAAGAGGTAGTGAAATTAAAATTTTAAACAATTATTCAATAATTAATATTTCTTTTACTAAAAATTTTATTTTTATCACGTGAATTTAAAAAACAAATACTCAAATAATATTCCCTAATAAATATTAAAGAGTCACATATACTCACCAGTCAAATATCATAATATTTGTAGTTGTCTGTAACAAACATTAATTAAATATCAATACTCATTATTAATAAATATTCATTCTAAATTTTATCTACAAATACATACACATATTTGTGGGTTCGATTTTTATTTATCCCGACATTATATCCTCTTAAAAAATAAAACTGATAAAATTAGTTCAACTTGTGAAATGAATAATGAAACTAAAGTTGAACTTAAAATAATACCAACTTTAATATTGAAAAAAAAAATGAATAGTTTTGTATGAAAGGAAAAAACTAATAGAGTTTTGAGGCATTAAATATAGATGAGTTGGTTGTGTAGGCTTATAAAATAATATAGCAGTATTAGAGTGTATCTCGAGATCAATCATCACATGACCATATTTAGTTATGTTTTTCAGTATCTGATATTTAGTGGTCAAAGGCACCAAAAAAAACATATACAAAGATTCGGAAAGCAATACTTTTAAAATTTCTAAATAAAGTGAACAAAAAACAAATGCTATTTCCTCATTATAGATGTTCATTTAGCTCAATCATCTCATCTTTACCATCGTTTATACCATTAATTAATTCTTAAGATCACCCAAATTAAAAGAACTTGCCAACCCCATTTATTATTCTAAATTAATTATATTAACCCACCTAAAAAACTGTATCAAATATCATACAAAAATGTCTTAATTATCATTGCATATCTGAATTATTAGAGCATAAATGCCAAACTTACCTACAAATGTTCCTTCATCTTTTCCCCACAGAAAAAAACAATTCATCATAAAATTATAATTTAGATCTTTTGATATTAAAATAATATCAAAACTGTTTTACATCGATTGTAAATAAAATAAAATTATAATATATAAATTAATACAAAATTATAGGTAAATAATTTGATCAAAAGATAAAGGTGAGATGGTATATAGTTTTGTTTGCTATGCAACCACCAAAGTTTGGTGAAATGTTTATTTCTAACAAAAAGTAAAAAAAGAAAGAAAAGTTTTGATTCTCTGCCAAATAGTTTATTTCTAACAAAATTGATTAAAAGTAGCCATTGATGCATTAATTACATATGCAAAAAGCACACAGCGAATGAGAAGATGGGGATGTCAAAGCTTTTTGCCTTTTTCTTCAAAATGAAGACTATTATTGGATTTCTTAGTTTAAACTAGAGTTTTTATATACATGTGTTGTATCATTTTTTTATTTATTATGTGTTCTTATTTTAATTACTAAAATTTAATATTTATATCATCCAATTGATATTTCCTTCTATTATGTTTTAACTTGTTTGTTTTATCTTCTTTCTTTTGCTATGTTTTATTTTATTTTTAGCTTTGTTTTCATCATATATATATATATATATATATATATATGAATATTTTATTGGGATTTTAAAATATTACTAAAGAGAGAATATAAAAATGATTTTTTGTACTTCCCATTATATATTGTTATAAATATAAAATCATTTTTTATGAATCTAAATATATATACATACAAAAAAGGAAATTTAACCACTTTAATATTATTGTGCTTAAAAGTACTTTTGGTTAAAATCTGTACACCATCTTCAAAAACATATGATTCAAGATTTTTTTAATGAAATAAAGCAGTTAAAGAAACTTAATTAACTTGTTTAATTAATATAAAAATAGTACTTTACTTAAATTGAGAAGCAGTATTTTTCTTAGTTATAACTGTTTTGTAATGCTTTATTTAATATTCTTACTTAAAATAGTTGGAGACTGACACTTATTTAAAAACCTAGAGACATAAAACTAAATAGAAAAATGACAAAAGAAGAAAAAAACAAAAGAATAAAAAAGAAGTTTCAAGAGAGTTTTTAAGGAAAGGAGACTTAAAGAAGTTTCAAGAGAGTTTTTAAGGAAAGGAGACTTAAAGAAGTTGAAGAAGAAGTAAGATAAGTTGTAATCAATTTTAAGACGTTAAAAACTCTTTGTCCCATAAATAAAAAAGTTAAAAAGATTAAAAACATAAAAAAAAACAAATAATAAAGTAGTTGAAAGTTTGATCAAAATTACATATCTTATATTTAAAGATTTAAAAAGTAGGGTTTTAGAGATCTAGTGAGATAGATTGATATTTGATTATTTTTAATATAAATAGATTTGTTATAAAAGACTTTTATTATTTTAAAATACATCATTTTTAGAAATTACTTTTCTAAACTTCTTTCTAAGAATTCTTTTTCTTTGTTTATCTTATCGAAGAATTGATATCGTAGGAGTGATATGGCGGCGGACTCTTCAATTTAGACCAATCAGTTTTTCGATTTAAGTAAGTTAAGTTTCGATTTCTTTTCTCTAGTCCTTTCTTTATTTTATTGCATATGGGTCATGTAATGTCTGGGTCTTCTATAACACTCTTTATTGATTAGTGGTATAACAATATACTCTGATCGTGTTTCTGTTGTTTGTAGGTATAGATAGAGCTCCTTAATCTGTGAGAGCGGAATAAGGTTCTCTAGAGCGATGTGGTCTCTAAAAAGGTAAGGGAAGCTAATATTCTCTTTAATTTTTGTATGAGAAGCATGAAATAGTGTTTGATAAGTAGTGAAATTTATACTTGGTTGAATATGATATTGATTAAATGCTTATTGTGTGATGTTGTATATTGATGAGTGCAAAACTTCCTATTTATGAATATTTTGACATATGCTTATGATTTGATAATGTTGTAAACTTTGGATGTTACTATTTTAATGATAATTGTGTTTTTATGAATGAAATTAGTTGTGTTAGTTGATGCCTTGTATGAACTTGTGTTGGATTTTAGTAATCGTATGGATGCTATTATTTTGAAGTTGTTAATGTTATTTTGGATTGAAAATGTTGAGGAGAAATGAGTTAGTAGATTTATAGGTCATTTTGTTTTGTCAAAAAGAGAGGTTTTGATAGGTGAGTTTTTTAATAAGAGGTCTAAAGGGAGAGATGTTGATTTAGAATCTGTTGTATGGTCACTTAAGACTTGTTTGAGTTGTGAGTTAGCTTACATATGATTTAGAAATGGATAATAGTCAATTGGTTATGTCTTGAATGATTTTTAGGTGCATTTTAGAGGTTATGGAGAGTAAAATTTTTATTTGAAAGGTTTGAGGAAATTTGGAGTGTTTGGGGTTTGTATTTGAGTCATTTGTGACTTGTTCAAACCCCTAACTTGCTTAGTTATAAGTTAATTTTTGGTATAATTGAATTATGGTCTCTAAAATGGTGTTTTAATTGATTTGAGTTGGAATTTTAAGATGAAATTAGTTTAAATCTTGGTTTAAGTTGGATAGAAGTACTTGGCTAGGTTTAGTGTGGTTTAGAATACCATTTAGAAGTGTTAGAAGTTGGTAAAGAGGTCTAGGATAGGTTAGGGAAGGTTGTGAGGAGACAAATTCTGCAGAATTGACGTTCTTTAGAATTATGTAGAGTGGTTGGGCAAGCCAATGGCTTGCAGAGCGAGTATTATAAGTTCTTAGATAGTGGGTTTTAGTGGTTTGGCGAGCCAACTCGTTAGGCTAGTGGAGCTTACTTTCTTTGCTCTCGCTGGGCGAGTTAGCGTAACTCGTTGGGTGAATTTTAGGGTCTTAGGTAGTGAGTTTCAAGGGCTAGACAACCTCTCACTGGACTGTAAAAGCCCCCTGTTTGGGCTCTCGTTGGACGAGTGGTTTGTGCTCGCTAGTAGGTTCGAGTTGTTTAAGTTGTTTTGTTTTCTCTTCTCTTTTATCCTTGGATTTTAGATGGTGGAATGTTATATTTAATGCTCAATGATGTGATTTTGAATGTTATGATGGTATGGACACTATGATTGAACTCATGAATGGTTTGGAAAGAATTTCTAGGGTAAAATTATTAGTGGTGGTTTCAAGTAAGTGATGTATTGATGAAGGGACTCAGCCTTGAAAATTTTCTTGACGCTCAAATCATCGCGCTATCTCAGATAGAGAAGGGAATTATATGGTGAGGAGTAGCAGGAGATCATAGTCTATGGTCTGGTGTTCTTTGTCTATAGGTGGTAGACAAATTAATCATGTGTGGTAGTTTAGGGGACTAGTTGTTTCACCACTACAGGCGCAAAACTTGTCATAATTTGGCATCAATACATATATCCGGATGGTTTTATCTAGGTCAATGACATTATTAGGATTATTGGTATGTATTAGTCGAAATATAATGTATAATGATATCTTAATATGCTAAGTTTGTCTCTTCTACAATATTAGTTTATCCTTGCTTTTGTGTTTATCCGTTTTGTATGTCATCTTCTTATTTGCGATGATCACTTTAATGGTGGGAGTAGATAAGGATGTCTTTTCAGTTACTTCAACAAGGGGTGAAAATGAAGTAGATGCGTAATTAGGTAGTTCTACAAGTGTAAATCTTTTCCTTAAGTTTGTTTTACCAAGTTGTTTTATTATCATCTTCATAACATTTTATTTTAGTAGTTTTATACTATTAAAATGAGATGTTAGATTATAACTAGTTTGTCCTAACTTCTTAAACACACGTTTATCTAATGATATTTTTGAGAGATTTTATCTCATAATGTGTGATGGTTAGAAATAACAATTAAACACACATAAACAAAAATCTTAAATAAACTCTTCATTTCCTAGATAATATAAAAACACACACACACACACATATATATATATATATATATATATATATATATATATATATATATTATCTCTTTGATATTTGATTTTTATTTTATTTAAGAATTTTTTTACTTAATTTATTTTCATTGTCATTTAGTTGTTTGACTAGTTTAATATGTGAAAAACTCTTTAGATCTTTAAGATAGTTTCTATCCTATCATGTCCTTAAATATATTAGTGGTTTATTTTTATCATGTAAAATATTTCTTTTAAATTTTTTTTATATAATTAATTTTATTTTTTAACTTATTCTCATAACTGTAAATTTATTATCACAGTTGATTAGATATTTCATTTATCACAATGTCATTGTTACAAATTTTTTTTATCACTATCAACATGAAGTTAAAAAAATGAAAGATTTATACTAATTTTTTTTGTTTAATTTTTATTGTTTGTGTACTTTTATTTAAGTGATGTATTATAATCTTTATTAGAGTGTGTGTATATATATATATATATATATATATATATTATATATATAAATAAAAGATTCTTTATGAAAAAAAATTGAGTAAAAAAGTAAAAAGATATATAAAAAATATTTTTAAACTTGAATATCTATTTTCTTTTTTATAATTTTTTAACATAATAAATTTTATTTCATTAACGTTTATAAAATTAATAAATATTTTAATTGTCATATAATTTTATTTATGTATAATTATTCAATATTTTATATAATTATTTTTCTTTTATTTAATTATTATTTGGTATTTTAATTTAAAATTTATACAACTATAATTATTTTTTAAATATTTCATATTAAATACACAAGAATATATTCTTTTAATATTGAATATTTAATATTATTTTATTTATTTTAGCATGATTTGTATTTTCTTAATAGAAGTTAATTGGTTGGAAATAAAACCGTAAGAAAGTGAGTCCAGAAACTACGTATGAGATCATTCTTTATTCAATACATAATTAAAAAGACAGAATTAATTTTGCATTTGATCATTTAATTATCATCATTACAGAAATTTTACAATCCAATTTTTCTTTTCATAATGAATTTTACTAACCTGATAAATTTTTAACAGGGAAATAATGTACCATAAAATAAAAAATGTCATCACTTTTACATTGATTTTTCAGAAAATAATCTTATTGTGATTTTTTTTCGTGACATGTGACATCCCAAAATTATATGAAATGATATAATATAGAATGACCAACATTAGAATATGATAAGGCAGTTAAGAGGATGTAAAGAGAGTTATAATTTTACAATCATCGCAAAAGAGGTTATAAATTTAAACTTTAGTTACAGGAGAGTATTTCAAAATAAAGATAATATAGCCAAGGAGTCCTAAGAACTAGGGTCGGCATCATTCTCCTCCAAAGCTTGTTCCAAAGGCACCTCATCTATCTCTGCTCACATCCAAATGGATGATTATTGCAAGAGAAGAACACAAACATACAACACAAAGACAAACAAACAAGGGTAAGCTAGATTCGCAAAAAGCATACACATTAGTTTAAATTAACCTAACATATCAAATAATATCCACACAAGCAAGTAAGTAACACATTATATCAGATTATAAACTAGACAAGACGCGTCCGGACTTAGAATGAATATCGAGCTATGGCGGGTTTTACACTTGTGGTGGCCTCTACTGCTTTGCAAAGCCATTGCTATGGGTTAAACCCTACCACACACACAAATGTAAGTCCGTTATCACTCGCCTTGGGTTATACTGGAAGCACCCAAAACTAGGACCTCCTACTACTCTCACCACATGACTAATTCTTCTCTAAGTGAGATTGAAAAAGTCATTAGAGTGTTAGGATAACCCCCAAGACTGAGCTACCTATATTCATTCTAAACACTACAATGATCTCACCTAGAGATCTTACTTTGAAACTATTTACATTGAATTCATTCCACGTACATTATCAAACAATAACAAACTCAGAAGAGCCACTAAACAACATAAAACCTCGTAAACTCATACTTAGATAAAGAAAATGACTCTTAAACCATCACCAACAATTTCAGAAAGGTCCAAAACTCCCAAAAAGACCTAAAGAACGTCAAAAAATGATACTTGGAACCCCGAAAACCACTCAAAACAGTCCTGGATGATTTTTCGACAACAATAATCGATTATTATATGTAATAATCGATTATTTACTAGAACTTTGAAAAAAATATGATGTTCTGACTAGAATAATCGATTATCAAGTGAGATAATCGATTATTCTTATCAGTTTTTGACAGCAACCTTATTTTAGTGCATCTAAGACACTTTGATGAGTTTCTAACACTCCCAACTTGATCTATATGATGAATTAAAATTGCCTAATCGATTCTACCACTTTCTAATCTCATTATTTAGTGATTTTACATTGATTTACACACTAATTCTTCAATTTCACTTATCTAGGTACCAAATTTTGAATCTACTACTTAGAAGTTGTTTTTAACACTTTTATCCCTCCTAATAAGTCACAATAGGTCTATCTAATCTATCTAAACTAACCAAAACAGCCAGAGATATCCAATTCAAATTTTGACTATCTTAGTTCTCTTCAAGGAACCTAAAACTCTTATAATTTACTTGATTATTTTCCTATTCAGCTACCTAACAGAAATCATTTCATCTATAATTGTAGTGTATCAATACCATTTCATAAACAACCAATTAGCAATTCACAATATCAATACCATTTCTAAAACATAGTTTTATCAATTTAATATTTTAAAAATTTTTAAATCTTTATTTCTAGGTTATTACATGACACATCATAATTTCATTAAATATTGAATGAATTGGTAAAATAAGAAGAAGAAAAAATGGTGAAATATATGAAAAAAAAAGAAGTGTGATAAAATTCATAATATAATGATAAAATAATATCTAAAATTTATATTTTTATTTCTTCAAATTTGAGGCAAACTATTTTTTATCCTCTAAATTTATAGAAGTTAGTTTTAATCCCTTAACCCAAATGACGTCAAAATCTTCATATAAAAAAGGCACATGTGTACAGTTTCTGATAAGGATAATGATATTTAGATAACATTTTTTTGACAACATTTGAACATTATCTACATGTTATTCTGTGATTGGTCCATGGTAGTGTTTATGATTATTATTATTGATTTTGTAGTATAATTTTGGACTAATCACAGAATAACAGGTAAATGATGTTCAAATGTGTCAAAAAAATATTGTCTAAATATCATTATCCTTTTGATAATAAGAAATGTAACCTCAAAATTGATTCTCATATAAACCATTTATAATCTATCAGATGAAATTTCTTTAAATATTGAGCAGAGATATTAAAATATATAATTATAGAGAATACAGCTTAAATTTACTACCACTATTCCAAATTTGTACAAAACTAAAATCATTAAAGGAAAAAAAAAATTATAATTTTGTTTCTTATTAACACGCACTATTCTAAATATGCAACTTCCTTTGAGCCATGCTCCCTACCATTAAGGCAACATACGCGTACTCAACAACCACATGAGTCTCGTTACCAAACACAACTTTTTTTTTCTTTTTCAGTTCTCAATGATCAAACATTTGATTAATACATTCCAATTATAGAATCTCTTATCAAAACAGCTACAAATAATGTCTACTCGTAACTCGATCTGAAAAACAAAAATCCAATCTGCAATCCACTTATTATTTATTGTACAAATACTTGCTTAAAAAATACTCACCTATATTTTAAAACCCAATCACAGATACTCACAAAAATTTTAAAAAATATATTTTATACATTTTTAAAATAAAATTATAAAAAATATATATAATATAAATTAAATTAAATATAAATTAAAATTCAATATTTTAATTAAATTTAGTCCTAACTCCCCATTTGCAAGAACAAAATTACAAGCATAAAACCCCAAGATCAGAAACTCAAAGAAAACCCACAAAACACTGCAAGACCAAGAATCCAAAAAATTCTGAAACCAAAAAAGAACATCATAAACTTCAAACTCGCTACAAGGTCAAGAAAAAACATAATCGTACGAACCCTAACCCTAAATCACGAGAAACATCAATCTTAAATTCTCAATTTCTAAACTTTCAATCTCGAATAAGAACCTCCAATATTTCTCCACCACAAGAACAAGGAAAACTCAATCCCAAAATCGTGAGCCAAACACGAGAATCGGACCCTATGCTGCGAAATCGTCGCGAAACGTAGAAGCCCCTCCTTCTATAAGACGAACTAGAAAGAGTGAAAGGAGAGGAAGCCTCCCTCCTTGAGCAGCGAACTAGCATGAAGGGAAGGAGAATAACAAGAAGAGCCATGCGCCCTCGTGAGACACCAGGGAAGACGATAACGTCGCCGGAGTCGCGCCATCGCCGCACCACTGTCTTCGACACCACAAGACCACCTGCTTTGTGCGAGTCATAGATGATTTTCCCCAAATTAAGTTGTCCGCGCGAGAACAGAGATAGAGAAGAAGCTTGAAGCTTCTAGGTTTGCTTGCGAGAAATGTAAAAGAGAAGAGATTGAAAAAAAACTCTTAATAGAGTTTTTTTGAAAGAAACCTAATAATTAGGAAATTGAGATTTTTAATTAGGGTTACATAATTTTTAATTGTAAAGCTTTCCCTTTTCTCTTTAAGAGTAATAAAAAGAAAATTAAATTTTAAAAAATATAAATTAAATTATTATTATTATTTTTTGCGGATAACAGGTACCCGTAAGTCGGATAGTATAATATCCACATCCGATCCGTTTAGAAGCGAGTATTAAAATACGTGTTACCCGTTATATAGACTTGAAAATCATTCTATGTTGAGTTATAAGCATGAATTTGAATCAAATGTGTATAGTATGATGAATGGGTTGATGAATATGATCATGACATGAGATTGACCAAAAATCTTGTGCAAACATTATATTAGTGTATATGATGATGTTGAGGGTCCTATTATTGGTGGTCATCTTGATACTTTAATAACTCTCCAATAATGAGTTATGTGGTGTGAGGGACATGAGGTTTGAGTTTATGTGCCAGTTTTGGACATAGGTGTTAACGAGCTAACCTTGTGGATGACATGGTATATTGTATTTGACCATGATTTTTGTTGTATAAGGAAGTGGAGGTCATCACAAGTGCACGACCACCCGAGACTTCCATCAACGTGTTATCTGAATAATAAAGTCTAGTATAATCATTTGTATCTTACATGAATTTTTATTGTGAATGAGTTATGTATAGAAATAATATTATGATTTTTTTTCATGTTAGTTTATCCTTGCTTATTTGTGTAATGATTGTGTAACACATTATATGAGAATTCAGATAAAAATGTAGATAATTCTGAAGTCGATAATTGACGAGAGAGGAGATTGATGATGAAAATTTTATTTAAATTTTATCTAATAAAAATATATAATAATGTTTTCATAAATTTATGAGATTAATGTATAAATAGAAACTGATAATTTTTTAATAAATAAAATAATTTTTTTTTTCAATATGTTACAAAAATATCAAATAATATGTGTTTAAATTACATTAATTGTCACTCTGTAAAGAACTTTATACAAAATGAAAGTTTTACCAATCTATTTGTTCAATTATAGCTCACCTAGATTTTGCTTGCCAAATATATATAGGCAAGCATTTTAAATAATTATAGTTGAATGTCTTCGCTACAGTCAAAATAGACATCTATAGATTACACTTCTATCATAAAATAGTTTTGACACATAATTCTAAATATCAAGAAGTAATTAGTAAATATACCTGATTTCTGATTTCATAAACATCAACAATTATCCTTTCACTTTGTTTTCAACTAACCATTTTTTATATCCATTATCTTTTTTTTTTTGGTTTAAAGACTTCACTCTCTGTGATGTGCATTTTCATTAATTATGATTATACATCGTAGTTAGATTAATTTAAACTGATGTATATGTTAAATACATGGAATTGGTTTATTTTTTATTTCTCTAATTAAGATCTCCAAGAATTCATAAAAGAAAATCATAAGTTAAAGTACGAAATTAAAAATATATTCATTCATATATATTCAATAATTACTTATAATATAAATTTCTTACTATATTATTTATTTTACCTTTGGTTGTAAAACCTTAAACATCATTTCCACTCGCTTTTAGTCTTTGAAAAAAAAATTATAAGGTCAACAAAAATTGAAATTAATTTTTCTCACAAATTAAAATTAACTTGTGTGTAAGCTACTTTGTAATAACATTCATATAGTCTTTTCAAATTTTACTTCTAGCTTAGACATAAATTAGTTTTTATTCATAAAAATTATTATTATTATTTTCTTCGTAATTTTCACTTGAGCTAATTCAAATAGTCCATGGTATTGAGTTTTCCATAGGTGATGGATTTTGCAGCTCATTTTGGTGGCTGTTGGTTATAGAGAAAACAAACTAATCTTAAGCTCTAAACTCCTCTTAAATTGTTTTCTTATAATTTCATTCAATTATTCAATTTCTTATTGAATAAATACTTTGGTAAAAAACAATTATTAAGATATTAATTAACAATTACTTTTGGAAACCTTTTCTTTTCTTTTTACTTTATTTGCCTTTGAAAAGAATCGATATCTTACTTTTCTTCATTAACAAAAGATTTAGGTTTCAATTTTATTGCACATGAAACACTTTTTTAATTTGGCCAATCTTTTGAAAATCGAAGAAAGTACTTATTCTTTTAGCTAAAAAACACCTTTCATGAATTTCATAACACAACCAATCATGGTGACAATTTATATGATTCAATCATTATGGATAGCATCTACAAAATTAAAAGAAAAAGATCGTATATATATAAATAGTATAACGTGCAACTTATCTATAGGGAGAATACTTTCCAACGAGTTTTATAAATTAATTAAACTATTTTTTTTTCACAATTATTTGAATTGACTTTAGCATAATTTGTTGTTATTCACTCATTGAAACAATGATTTGATTCAATCAATTTCTTATTTGATACTTTCAAAGCAGTTTTATAAGTTCTCATGATAGAAGATTTTCACTCAGTATATATTTCACACACAAAAAGAAAAAAATACTCCTTAAAGACACAAAATCTACTAATTTTATTATTACTTTAGTTCGTAAATGATAAATATTATGAATTTGTAATTTTTTTCCTTTCTTATGAAAATTGGAAAATAAAGAGTTTAATTTTAAAAATTAGAGCTCTATTAATATTTTAAAGAAAAATATATAACAATTAATTTAAGGAAAATTTTGATATTTTTTTACAATAGATAAATTAATGGTGTTAGCTAAATTTACCAACTTTCTGTTGGGAATGCAGAGTCCAAGTCCCACGTTGGATAAAAATGAGAAAATGAAGCATTATATAAAGATGAAAGACTCGTTAACCCATTGCCTTAAGGTGGTAGAGAGTGGTGTCAATCCTTTATATGATTGGGCTTATATGTCATTGGTGTTTGTATTTCTCCGGTGAACCTCCTTCTTGATAGACCCCCCACTTTCTTAATAAATATATAAAATAATTATAAGTGTCTTATATTTAAATAAACATGAAGAGAGTATATATATATATATATATATATATATATATATATATATATATATATATATATATATATATATATATATATAAGGAGTGTCCAAGGTACAGCTTAACAAATAAAAAATAAAAATATTGGAAAGTATGAAAGTGCAATAACGCACTAAAAAATCATGGAAAATCCATATCTATGCATTCTACTAAAAGAAATAATCTTTCACTAATTCTTTATTAAGTATCCTTGCGACAATTTTTTTTAGCATCAATATTTTTAAAATTGAATTTTTATTGAACCCTTAAACCGATATTTTTAAAATTATTTATCAGTTCATAGTACATAAAATAATATTAATGAAATTTGAAATTATAATTTTATTCTACATATTAAAAATAAAAGCAAACTTAATTTTATAAATTTTAATATTTAAAATACACAGAAAAGTTTAAATCAAATATATTATAATATTTTTAAATAGATATTACATATATACCCATCCATATTTATTGAGAATAAAAATTATATGTTTCAAATAAAAAAATAAACTAATAAACATTCTAACTATCTTATATTTTAAGAAAAAAAAAAGTTCAAATGATATTTGTTAAATATTTTTCAATGGGTAAAGGTATATATTTATGTAACATTCTAATTTTTATAGCATTCAACTATCATGAGATTTGTCACTCTTCGATATTACAAAACAATCAACTCAAAGAAAATGTATAAATTGCTATTAGAGATATCTATAAATAACTTACAGTATCAAAAGATATACAATATCCTACACAACTATGAGATATTACACTAAATCAAAAGTGTAATAGGTCTTCCAAAAACAGATAAAACTAAAACACAACATCCTACTTTATGACTCAACTTCATCTCTTTCCAACACCTGCTCACCAGAAACATCGCTCTAAGCTTACACAATTAAGGTAATCATTGCAAAAGAGAATACACAAAACAAATAAACAAACACATAGAAGAAAGGGTAAGCTAACGTAAAAAAAAAGAGAAACATTTATACAATTTAGTTTAAAACATACATAATAATTACATCCTCAATTCAAACAAGAAATCAAATAGATTTATAACATTAGACTTGCCCATCTGGATATGTGTATTGATGTCAGACTTTGGCAAGTAGTACATTTGTAATGGTGGAACAACTTGCCCCCTCAAGCTATCACACAAGATTAGTCCATCTACCACCTATAGCCAAAGAACACCAAACCATAGACTAGGACCTCCTACTACTTCTCATCACATAACTCCCTTCTTTACTTGAGATGAAATGATTATTGGAACGTCAGGATAACTTCCAAGATTGAGTTCCTACAACAATACATGACACTAATGAACGCCACCATAGAATCTACTCGTGAGATCCATGGAATTACGTCAAAAAAGTTTACTAAAGAACGCCACCATGGAGTCTTACCACGAGATCCATGGACTTATGCCAACCACATCTACCACGCACATGATCAACAACATACTCATCATCGTCATACATAATCATATACATAACCTTTTTTCCAATTCATGTTATAAATCAATTCATAATTCACAATAAGTATTAAAGCATTAAGACAACTTAAACTCGACAAGGATCAAAAGAAAAGAAAACCAAAAACCAAGACAACAAATAGGGTGCTCAACATTAGAATTTTGGCGCCCATTGCCAACATTGCTCGCCCAACGAGCTAACCTTGTGCCCAACGAATTATCAAGAAATTAAGCCCAAAACTAGTGAAGAAGTGGCGCCCAGTGCCCCCCGCCACCGTTCAACACCCATAAAATAAGTTGCTCTCTATTTTGGCAACATTGAGTGCCACACCCTCGTTCAATGCTATACCAAATGACAATAACTTCAAACCTTGATTTGGTTGCCCCTAATACCTATCCAAATGACCAAAATGGCAGCCTAGACACTAGAATGGATTCAAAGTCAATTTCATAACTTAAATTGGATACCAATTTGGTTATTTGGTCAGAAAACTAGGTTCAATTGATCATCTACAACTTAACACTCATGTCTCAGATTTCTCATGCTTTAAACCAAATTTCTAGTGCACTATATGGCAAACTAAGTCTTAAGTGGCCTTAAGGCAAACACCAAACAACAAATTTACTCATAAGACCATTCCTCCAAAATTTCACTTGTCAAAACCCCCATTTAGACCAAAGTCAACCATTTCTCTAACCTATTGTCAAACTAAAGTTCAGCAGCTAATTGATCAACCAACACAATAACTTATCATTCATAAATCATCAAGAATCCAACACCATTGCAAGCATCTCATCATATCAATAACCAATTTCAAATCCATAGATCATTCAAAACAAACTAGTGCAAAAAATCAATAATTCATCATACCAACCATCAATTTCACAACATTTCAAGCAAGAACACATACTCATGAACCTCCAAATAAATAAAAAGATATTAGTAAGCTTTCCTTATCTTACAGAGGACCCAACTACTTTACAAGAGCTAAGACGGGCAACCAGTTCAAGAAACTTATATGCACCTACAACTCATAGAAACATGATAAGGGTATACCGTTAGAATCACTAATCAGCAGAGAGTTTTATAGAAGGATCAAATGACACATGCAAAAACACTACGACTCACATACAAAGGAAATGAGACAAACAAAAAAATAGAATAGAAACTAACTTACTCTTTTGGAGAAACTGATCAGATAGACTTGAATATCTTGTTGTGATCACCCATGCGATCTTTGATATTTAAACACATGAACGCAAGAGAAAAACTCCTAGAGAGAAGTCAAAGAACTCTAGACAAGTGATTTCTAGAGAATTGGTATGTTTTAAAATAATGAAACTCGTTTATAAAAAAACTATTTATATTAAACTCATTTAATATTAAAATAATCAAGTCTCATTATTTTTAAACTACTACAACTTTTAAAATATCATTTTCTAGGTCTTTACAATTTATACTCGTATTCGTATATGCTTTCTTCCTATTTCAATGTCAATTAATTAATTTTTTTATAAAATAATAAAAGATTATAGAAGAAGAGCATAATATTATTACATATTCAATATTAAAATGAGGACATTTTCATTTTTTTTACATCTAATATTTAGAAAGAAATTATAATTGTATACGTTTCAAATTTGAATATTAAATAACGTTTCATGAGAACCAAAACGTTTATAAATTTTGCATACTTTCATGAAACCTCTTTGATAGAATTTAAAAATATTTTTTAAAAAATATAAAAATGAAAAAAATATTCAAATTAAAAAAAAAACACTTGATCAAAATAAAAAAAAACACACAAAGATTAATAATAATTAAAATTTAACGTATAATTTTCATCTTTTTTGAAATTCAATATATGTTGGATATTGATATAAAAGATTTATAACAATTAGATTAAATTATTATATTATAGAAAATAAAATTTAATTATATAATTATAGTGATAGAATTACACTGATCATATAATTATCAACCTAGTCTTAAGAGATAATAAAGATAATTTTTTATATTACCTAGTAAATGAAATATTTATGCTATTGAACACTTAAATTGGGAGTTAAATGAAAAAAATATACAATAAATAAAAATATTAAAAAAATATAAATAATAAGAGGATATATATATATATATATATATATATATATATATATATATATATATAAAATAGACTATGAATATTTTAATAATTTGAACAAAAATAGGATATGGACAAGAATTTGTATTATAACAATTAAAGGAACGAGAATGGAGTGAATATTTATAGACTTACCTCTATCCTTATATTCAATTGAAAATATTGATTATTATCCATACATATATCTATATTCAATCAATGTGAAGGTTCTTTATAAAAATGGAGATGAGTTAAGAAAATATTATTAGTGTTGTCAAAATAGCTCACCGGACCCGACTTGGTTCGATTAACAATAGATTGTTTACTTAGTGAGTCAACCTAAGCTGATTTATTTATTAGTGAGTTAAAAAAATTCGAATCCGGTCCGACCCACCACGGGTTGATGGATTAAACGGGTTGGCTCACTAGCTCACTTAATTATAATTATTTTAAATAAAAAAAATTACAAACTTTTTGTAATTCAAATCTAAGTAAATTTCACTCCCAAAATGATGTTAAACTTAAAACAATTCAAAATAATAAAAAAAAGTACAAAATAATCTTTCTTGGTATAGAATCGTGGTGAGTGAGAGAATATTTTTTAAGATTTAATAAGATAATAAATTAATAAAATAAATTTAAGTGAATTGATAAGCTAATTCGATTTACCACAGGTTCAATCCGACTGAGCGGACTGAAAATTGACCCACATAAAAAAAATATATTTTTTAATTTAACCCAGTTTAAACCACTAGTGGGCTAGATTGGTTTCAGTAAATTGAAAGCTTTTTTACTGGTTATTCTTGAAACTGATTTTGTACCTTAGTTAAATCAATCACCTCGTCGGTTCATTGAATTTGTCTACATAAATTGAAACTCGTTCTCAATCTGTTCTTATTTGTGTGAAGAAAAAAAAACCTAAATTCATCTACTTTAAATTGATAAGTTAATTGCATTAAATATTTCCCCTAATATTCTTGCTAAATTGCCCTCGTTAATATTTTACTCATTCCTCAACATTCGTCCTAAGATGAATGACACTTTATCTAAATTCAAATATAAGAAAACTTTTGTAATTAAATTTAGTAGATTTAAATTTGAAATTTCTAAATCCCCTTAATGTGCTATTATTTCAAAAATACCTTTATCTTTTGATTTAACTATGAAAGTAATAATATTAAATAAGTTTAACTACTATTTACTTAATGGATAATATATTAAGTTTATCACTGTATAGTTTTAAGTCTCTGAGTTATCTCTTAAATAATAATATTTATTTTAAGAGATCGGAATTTGACTTATTACAACAATAATCAAATCTAAAAATATTGTTTTTAATTAGTATAAAAACAATTAATTGTTGTTATAATTGAGTGTAGAAGAAGGAATGGGTTAGCATATAGTTTGACAAGTACAATGAAACATATTGGGAAAAAAGTGTGACAACAAATATCTAGTCATAGCGTGGTTCTCTATGATAATGAAAACACAAGTTTAGAAGATCAAGGTTCCATGCACGTGAGGTCGGTTCCTTGTTATGGATGATCCTATCTAACCCTAACCCTAACCCTATTCTCAATACAACACCACTAATTTCTCAATCTTAGTATAAAAACGAGGTGTGTTTCATACACTCTTCTTTGGTAGAATAAACCAATAGTGGTGGCTTCAATGTGTAAAACGAATAAGGTACAATGGTATGAACCCAAATTCCATAAGTTTGCATTGGTGTACGAGAGAGTTTCAATTTCAATGGCA
Source organism: Vigna reflexopilosa (assembly GCA_027742785.1). Taxonomy (NCBI): domain Eukaryota; kingdom Viridiplantae; phylum Streptophyta; class Magnoliopsida; order Fabales; family Fabaceae; genus Vigna; species Vigna reflexopilosa. The sequence continues at coordinate 5,650,939 of CM050917.1, forward strand.
GCGTGTGAATCTAGGAGTCCATGTTCAACTACTTCTCACATGTATAACCACCGCTACCCTTCTCCTTCTCCTTCATTAGGAGTTTGTGCATTCATCATAACAAGTGGATATTTGCTTCTGTTTTTTAATTACTCAACCATAATTTTTTTTTTGTGAGGATATGGTTTCTCGAAATGGTGATGAATGTGTTGATGATATTGGTTAACGTGTATTTCGATAGAAAATTTTGTAATTTCTAAGATTATCTTAAGATAATCTTTTATGGTCGATGTTACTATTTTTTTTATCAATGTTCTTTAAGATTTTTTTATTTTATATTTTTAGAATATTTTCTTAATTTACATTAAATGAGATTATCTTCAAATTATATGAAATGTTAGATTAGGTTTCACTCAAATAAGATAGCACTAAGACAAATTTATACAAAATTAGGCTAAGTTAATCCAGATCAAAGACAAACCAAGTCAACCCAAATCTAACAGAAGTTGAGTCGTCTAGGCTCAGATCGAACAAAGTAGGCTCGAGATTAGTCAAATCGAGTTGGCCTAGGCCTAACTTGAGGTGAGTTCGTTCGGACCTAGGTTAAGTCGAGTTGGTTTAAACTCAAATGAAACTGAGTTAGTCTTATCATTTTCTTTTAGCATGGTCATGACTTCATTTTAAAAACACTTAATCTTGATGAACACTCACTTTATTTGAGGCATGAGGGCCATACAATTAAGTTGAAATTTATGACACTAAGACAAGTCAATAAGGATCAACATAAGCTGAAGGAGAAAATAGAAAAATAAAAAATAGAAAAATAAGCAATAGAGTGAAGAAAGAATGAGAAAAAAAAGGAAGAAGGGAAAATGAAGAAAAAGAAAAAACAAATAGAGAAACAGAGCATGAAATTTTTTTTTGTTAATGATTTTTATTCTACTATTTGTTATGTCATTTTATATGAACAAAAGAATGGACATGTGAATGAAATACACTAATTCCCATGTTTGAAAAGGATGTTTGTTCCTAGTGCTTTATTATGCATTCAGTCTGCTAATGAAAAACGAAGTCTTGAAGCTAATGAAACACAACGCGTGGAGTTATTTCTTGTTACATATGAAGGTGAGGAGTGTTGGCAATAAAGGTTCTCAATGAATTGCAACCATTGGATGTTAGAATTGTAGGATCAATATATCTCAACAAAAGGGTGGTGAAGAGGTTTAAAACTAGTTTTACCCTTCTTGAAAATTTTTGGTGTATAAAATTTGTTTAAGATGAACTTCTCAACCTTTTAAAGATTTAAGAGAAAATCATGTAAATAAGATGAAGGAAACCACATTAGATTTTATACTAGTTTAACTCTTAAAGAGTTTACATCTAGTCTTCTTCCAACAACCCAAGTTGAAAAGAAAACCACTATATAAGAATGTCAAGATTTTATAAGATCTCCTATGTAATCTAAATCTTTAACTAACCAATAATTAATTCCTTAAGATGAGGCTACACACACTCACACTAAAACCCTTGTCTACACAGTAAAGGATACAATAGTTCAAGAAATTTACAGAAAAATAAAAGAACCGATACACCTTTTAGTGCATGTATTATGGAGAAAACAGAAACCATATGCTTTTTAGCTATTTTCACTCATTCTTGCAAGCTTGTGGCCTTGCTTTTCTTCAATTTATGGTTTTCTCTCCAAGAATGCTCAAAGGATGTTCTCTTGTAATGTTTTTAAACCTGAAAAAGGAACTAAACACATATATATAGCAAAGACTCAATATTGTCAATTTTAATTGATTAGGTAAATAACTTAATTGATTAAAATAGAGAGCTTGACTTCCTGATTTTTATTTTCAACAAATTTGACAATATAGACAATTTTAATTGATTAGGTAAATAACTTAATCGATTAAAACAAGGAGCAAACTTATTTTAAATAGTTTTAGCAATAAGTTAATAATCTCATGTATTCAACATACATTTTAACAGCACATTCCTTTTAACAGAGTTGATCAATTTGTTAATAATAACACAAACATTTAAACATCTTAAAAAACAAATTAAGCAGATTTGGATGGTTCCCCTATCAACATTGGAAAGGAGTAAATCTAAATTTGTTCAAGTTATATTTGATCCTAGAGGACAAAAATTAGTTTCAAGTTGTGGAAAAATAAAATCCTTTATAAGAACATAATAAACCTTTATTAAAACTAGTAGGAAAAGAAAGTCTTAAGGTTCAGGACAAATCTTCTCGAAGACGGAGGGCATGAATTCAATCGGGTAGAAGAAAAAGAAGGTGATATGATTTTTAATGAAGCTTAATTGTCATAATTTCAACTCAAGAAAAAGAGTAACACTTGCTGATTTGGAGATACCAACAAGCATGTTTTTGATTACTGTCAACATCTAATTTTGTTTAGGTAAAAAAAGTAAAAATAAAAAAATTAAAAGAATAATAATTAATGGTGGGTAAAAAAAAAGGGGAAGAGAAAAATTAAATAAAATAAGTTTTCTTAAAAGAATATATAATTTTCAAACTTTAATTTTGCTCAAAAGCCTAAGAGTTTTATGCATATCTTCAGACCCTCTTTGCTCTTTATATCCCTCACAAGACACCTCACTAGAAAATATTTTTGAAATATTGGTTTGTAGATAAAGGTATGTTTTTTTAATATGATAATAATTTGAATCAATATTATGCCAATAATTATAAGCAATGTTTCTGATGATAAATAGAAATAATATCTTGGTATTCTACGTTAGTTTCTTCTTAAAAGAGAAAGATATGATCTTAAAAATAGACAAAATTTCTGACAATAATTATATTCAACGATATTATTTGATTTGATTGATTTTTTTGGAATATATTGCAACCAAAACCTTTTCTTTTCCTATTTATTGTCAATTAATTCGTAATTAAAGCAAGAATACCATAATATTACAAAATGTGTATATAAATACACATCCTATCATAAGGGGAGAGACAGAACAAATATAGAAAGACACGCAGAAATAATAGGGACATAGAAAGAGGAGAGGAAAGTATAGAGGGAAATGAGTTCTCACATAAAAGGGGCTCTATTAACAATTACTAACGGTAAAGTTTGGGATGTATGTCAACCTTCCACCTTTTTTTCTTTTGATTTAGGCATTATATTATGTTTTCATATTGTATGCGTTTTACTTTTACATTTAACTTTGATATTTTCTTTTAGGGGCATTATTTTTATTACTCATAAATATCTTGTTTTAAATGATAAAAAAAAATGTCTTCCCTTGTTTCCTTTGGTATTGGTTAGATCCCTCGCATTGTGTGATATATATTTTTCAAATTTTCTTTAAAATAATTAAATAAATTCAAAAAAATAAAGAATATTTTTTATTACATATTTTCTCATTTCAAATAGTAAATCATAAAATAAAAGATAAAGATGCTTTTACATGTATAAAGGTATAAGGCACTTGTGTAATCGTTCCTATCGTCCTAGTGATTAATAATTTTTTTTTCTAAATAATTAAATATAAATTTCAATGTATAAGCATTCGTGTGATCGTTCACATCGTTCTATTGCTTAATAACTTTTTCTTTCTAAATAATTAAATATTGCTTTAAAGATATAAATACTTTTGTGATCGTCTGCATCGGCCTAGTACTCGTTGCTCTCTTTTTTTCACCATTCCTAAAATACAAAAAAAGATACAAAATCTTCAAAACCAAAATAGCAACATTATGAAACAATTTTTTTTAAAGAACTATGTAACCCTGATTTCTCATTTTATACCTTTTCTACGTGTAATCGATTCCCAAATGTAAAATCCAGTTTTCGTAGACCATGTCTTATTTTATGGTTTTCCATATTTTTTTTTCAGAATAAATTATGGTGGCGACTCCTAAAATCTTTTTTTTTTCTTAAACCTGTTTATTTTTAGTTCGTTGTCTCGTCGCGATCCCAGTTGAGACAATTGCTCTAATTTTAGTTTATTTCATTTTATTTTTTTGAAAATAATTGCATGAATGAGATCTTACAATACCAAGAATGTATAAACAACTAGCTTTATAAGTGGTGGCCTGAGTTCTATTGTTTTTTGGGTGATCTTTGTTTTCCATAGTTTCATTTACAATCAACCATTATGTACTGAGATCATTATTAGCTTAAGTGGATCATTATTATCTTATGTGAGCTTATTTTTAGCTTAAGTGGTATGTGATTGCAATTAATGAGTCCTTTATAATTCTAATGGCTAAAGTTTCTATATAAGCTAAACCATTTTTATCAATGAAACAAGTTGAGTTTTATTAAAAAATATTAGAGTTTATCTTTTTTATCTTACTAAAAGTGATTCTCCTAAGTTCTTGCGTGATTCAAGAGCCCCTTTGACTTTCATTCCACCTTTCATATTCACTTCTTATCCTTCCTTCATATGAATCCTAAAACTCACTTTTTTCTAAATTTATCTCATGGTCACATCTCTTGATATACTTGCCCAAATTAAGTGATTCTTAAGTCTAAATTGAAGTTCAAAACTTGAACTTTTACTTCGTTTTGGAACCATCTCAATTGAAGTTCTATAGCTCGAGATATCGACATTTTCAAAAATATTGTCCTACTTGGAGTTTTAGCCACTTTCCAATCCATCATTTCATTAACTTTCAAAATTTCCTACAAGGTTATAACCTTAAAGATCCTAAATCACCCCTTATGCAAATGGGTTTACATCATTTGGTATCAAAGTTTCGACTTTGGATTTGGAATAGTGATGAAAATGTGGTATACAATGTATTTAATCGAAGGCCACCCATGTTTGGTTGCATACAATTACAGAAGCGGCAACAATGTTATGAGCCAAAGATTGGTGGAGAAACTCCACTTACCAACAAGAAGAAGTATTATGTGATATTACACCCACAAGACTTTTGTCATCTTGTTTTAAGATGATTATGACTTCGTTTTAAAACACTCAATCTTGATGAACACTCGCTTTATTCAAGACACGAGGGACATAAGTTGAAATTTATAACAATTAGACTTTATTAAAAATAGTCACCTTCTTTGTCGTCTACCCAATTGGATGCACATAACAAAGTCACTTAAATTTATCAAAATCAACATTAGTTTCATAAATATCTAATTTTTCATACCTCATTATGTAATATTAAACTAAAGAGAGTTGATTTACTTCGTATTATGAAAAATTCATGCATTTTAAATTTCAAAATCATATGAAAATGTAAGTATCTTGTACACTTATCAATATCCAAACTACTTAGAATAAGTTTGTCTATTCCTAATGAGTGGGGGTATCATTTCAATATGAAATGGATCTTTTTCAACAATGCTCAATATGGTGAAATACTTCCTATATTTACTTGATCTTTTAGGAAATTTAATGCTACCAAAAACTTACTTTTCTAGGAGAACTAGGTTCCTATTATACTCTTTATTTACAAAAATTGTGACGCCAATGCCATAATTTATTCAACATCTTATAGTTAACATCTTATATTATGGTATACTTTTGTTTAAAATTTATTTCACACTCAATAACTTTATTAAATATATATAGAAACGAAATATCAGTATCTTGCATATTATAAAAAACATAGTACTTTCAAATTAATCTTCTCTTTTTATCGTATAAAACTTATTTATATTTTAACAATCTTCTATTTTTTATTATGACAAATAATATTAATTTTGTGCCAGAATAAAATTTATCTAACTATTGTTTTGTATTACATGTTCTTTGAAAAATAATATTGGAAATTATGCCGTATAACTAATGTTGTTATTTGACACTTAACTATTAGCATTCTTATAATAACTTCCAATCTCTGACTAAAATGTACAAATCAATGTTGCATCTAATCTAATTATATAAATAATTACTAAAATTGACTGAGTATTACTGTGTTATAAATTTCAAGATATACTTTCATGTTGAAATTTTAATTGATTTTTATTATGCAAGTTAAATGTGTAAAGTTTTATAATAACAAAAAGAAAGTTAAATTCAAAATCTTCTCGTAATCTAACATGTGATATTTAATAAGTCATCTGATAAGAAGAAATTTAAATATAGAAGAAAAGAAAATAAAAAGAATTCTTTTCCCCCATTATTTGTATAAAATGAATAAACAAATATATAAAATTAAATAAATACTCTTAATGAAAAGATACTATAACAATGCTATTTATATCTATTTTTATCCCAGAAGAAAATTTCTTGTTTTTCTCTGACTTAGGAAAGATTGTGTCTTACATATTATTTTATCCTCCTTTCAAAGTAGAACACTACTAAATAAAGAAAAGAAAGTAAATCTTATCCTTTCTCGAAAAAATGAACAAATTGTTCTTTCACGTGAATTTGAAATAATTAGAATTCTTGGGTTCGAAATAATAGAAAAAACTACCTGAAGTTCTTTGGGGACAGTGAGAAATGAGGCTTTCTTCATTCGATTTTGATTACAAACTTTGTCTCTTTAATGAGTCTCACTATACATTCCATGTTGGAAATTGGAAAGTTATTAGATAATCATTTTGAAGTCTCTAGAAAAAATGAGCAAAACAAGAAATTGAATTCATCAAAGATGGTGAAGAATTTTTGCTCAATGGACTAAAAACTTCAATCTATTTGCAAGGTGTCACTAGAAAATAGCACTATCAAATTCGTTTGTTCCATCAATTCAAGTGACAAACCCTAACATGTTGCTACCTTTTGTGGCATCAACATTATGTGTGATCACCATCATGTATATATTCATGTGACATATATACCCCATTTGAAGCTTCCAAATTTCTCTTCATTCATTTCCCTTCACCAAGAACTTGCTAGAGTATATATAATAAAATGTACATGTAATTATTCTCAAAAGTAAGAAAAAGCCATCATGATGAACAATCCCTTTCAACATGAAAATTTATGAAGGGAAACCCTAAATCAACTATTAATTGACCCAACTTTTCACCAAGTATAAACATGTGGCAGTTTTTGCTTAAATAATGCACTACTTGTTCAAATCTTGATAATTGACAAGTTGACCTTGGAGATGGAGATGGATTAGGTTGAAATCTTGTGTTGATTAGCATTTGACAAGGATTACTAGAATGTTCATTTTAATATAGTGAAATTAGAAAAAAAGAAAGTTAATCCTTTTATATGTTTATAAGTTAATACACATGTATCCCCGACTTTATTTATAACTAGTTTTTATTAAAAATAACATTAACAATGAAGTTATTAAAAATTCTATTCTCAAACACATTTTTTTTAGTGTTTCTCGTGATTATAAATTATAATTAACTTTTTATACAAATATTTGTCATATTTGAAATTTAATATTTATTTTATAAGGATAAATCAAAAAGTGATTGTCAATCAATAAATAACAAAAGACTAAAATTTGAAAATCGATAGAAAAGAAAAATTATAAAAAAGTGATACTGTCTAGTTCCTGACACAGAGTAAAATGCACATGCTAATATTCACAGTCATCTAAACTATGCAAAAAATAAAATAAACATTATGACTAATAATACTATGACCCTTTTAACCTGTGGGTTCATATGGGTTTCCTCTTCCAATAATAATTGACACTTTGCATGTACATTTATCTACCCTTTTAAACAATCAAATCATATTATGAATAGATTAACTTTTAAAAATAAAATATTAGTTGTAATAAACAAGAATGAGACCCACAAGCATATCATTTGAGAATCCCCATGTAAGTGTACCTTTATATTCATCATAACAGATAGAATGAAATGACATAAAGTAGTGTTAACTATTATTGTTCAAATGATTTAAAACGAATTAATCAAATTCCTTTTATTTTTCTTAAGAGACATAACTTTTTTAATGTTGTTCTATGTACTTGTGTAGCGTCTTTTCAATAACATTTACGTTTTCTTAACTAAATTTAAGAAACTATCTATATTCTACATTTTTACGTAATGATTAAATTAGTATAATGTTTTGGTTAAATAGTATAATAGTTAATTTTCACTAATATATTAAATAGAATAGATCTAAACATAATTATATAACTCTTAACGAGTCCTCATAATCATTATCAACTCTATATAATAACATGAAAACCCAATTTTTATTTAATTATGATGGAAAAACATAAATCTTCACTTTTTTTAAGATCATACTACTTTAGTTAAACCAGTTCAATTATGAATTAAAATATATATTTTATTAAGCGGTAAATAAAATATGGATGCAATTATAAAGTATTATTATTATTATTATTATTATGCAAGTATTTTATTGTGAGAGTCTAATCTGATTCCTCAATGATTAGATATCTCCATACACATGCTGCTCTGAGCTCTCCACCCTTTCCCTATTTATACCATTCATGGTTCCCTTCACCCTCTTCACTCCTCAATTCAACTGTAAATCTCTTTTCTCTCTATCTTTCTCTTCATCAAAAGTCAATTTCATCACCCTCTGTCACCATCAATCCACTCAACATAGTCTTCACCTCTAAAGAACACTGTTTCACACAAATCAAAGGTTGTCTCAAGCCAACAAAAAATGCATGACATTTGTCTCAACATGCCCCCAATGGTTCAGAACTTCGACCCTGAGGATCTCTTCTCTAGGCGTTGCATTTGGGTGAACGGACCTGTGATAGTAGGTGCTGGTCCTTCGGGTCTTGCAGTGGCTGCAGGCCTCAAAGACCAAGGTGTTCCATTCATAATCCTTGAGAGAGCAAACTGCATTGCCTCTCTCTGGCAAAACCGCACCTATGATCGCCTCAAGCTTCACCTCCCCAAACAGTTCTGCCAGCTTCCAAACTTCCCTTTCCCTGAGGATTTCCCTGAGTACCCCACAAAGTTTCAGTTCATAAGCTACCTTGAGTCCTATGCCAACCACTTCAACATAGCCCCACAGTTCAATGAAACAGTGCAGTCTGCAAAGTACGATGAGACCTTTGGCCTTTGGAGGGTCAAGACCATCAGCAGGAGGAAAGGGCCCTCCTCAGCTGCTGAGTGTGAGGTCGAGTACATTTGCAGGTGGCTTGTGGTTGCCACCGGCGAAAACTCAGAGAAAGTGGTGCCTGAGTTTGAAGGGTTGGGAGAGTTTGGTGGCCGCGTCATGCATGCTTGTGAGTATAAATCTGGAGAGGGTTTTGCTGGACAGAAAGTGCTTGTTGTTGGATGCGGGAATTCAGGCATGGAGGTCTCGCTTGATCTATGTAACCACAATGCAAAACCTTCAATGGTGGTTAGAAGCTCGGTGAGTGCTAAACAGTGTCAGTATTTTTACATGAACATAACTAAGATAGAGTAGTTCAGTATGTGTTTTAAGTGATTGCTTTCCATTCAGAATTAGAGTTTCACTATGTTAACCTTTGATAGAAACTATGCTTACATGCTCTTGAAGCGAAACTCTAATTTTGTTCTGATAGTTTTGTTATTGTTTGGTGATACAGGTTCATGTTTTACCAAGAGAGGTTTTTGGGAAATCTACTTTTGAAGTTGCTGTGATGTTGATGAAGAGGTTACCTCTGTGGATGGTTGATAAGATACTGCTGATTCTGGCACGTTTGATTTTGGGGAATGTTGAAAAGTATGGTCTGAAAAGGCCTTGTGTGGGTCCTTTGGAATTCAAGCACACCGCAGGGAAGACCCCTGTGTTGGACATTGGGGCCCTTGAGAAAATTAGATCTGGCAAAATCAAAGTGGTTCCTGGAATCAGAAGGTTCTTGGCAGGGAAAGTGGAACTTGTTGATGGCCAAGTTCTTCAGATTGATTCTGTGGTTCTTGCCACTGGTTATCACAGCAATGTACCATCATGGTTGAAGGTTAGTCCTTCTTTATTCAACTCATATTTATTCTATATACATTGGATTCTTGCTCACAGTTATGGATTGGGTTTAGCCCTGAACTTTCTCTCTCCTTCTCAATAAAACCAAAACCCATGTTAGATTGCTAGTTTTGGCAGCTGGTTTTTGTTTTTCTTTTCTTTTTACAAGTTAAACACATGTTTCTCCCACTATTCCCACTTTCTTTTTTAGTTCAGTTATCTTATATTATTATGTAGTTATAAATCTACATAGTAATTTTCAAAGTGAACACAACATAATATGATTGAAAATAACTCTACATAGTAATTTTTCAAAGTGAACACAACATAAGGGTAAAAGTTTTCTTCTGTTGTGTATCTCAGTTGTTGTGTACCCTTATGACTGAGCCCCCACAGAGGCTTCTGGCCCTATTGAAAGACCAGGGAAGGTGTGTGTCTGTGTGTTGGGAGAATCAATTTCAATGAATTCTGAAAATGCTCCAAATATGTAGGCATCTGTGTAGGTACTTGGTTGCTTAGTACACATTATAATGTTTCTCTTCTAGGGACAAACAACTTAAATGCAGTGAGTTGCATGAGTTTTTGACTTTGAGTAAATTATCTAAAATGCAATGTTATGTGTGGTGGTTGATCAGGAAAATGAGTTCTTTTCCAATGATGGAACTCCAAGAAACCCTTTTCCAAATGGGTGGAAAGGAAAAGGTGGTCTTTATGCAGTTGGATTCACAAGGAGAGGCCTTTCTGGTGCATCTTTGGATGCAATTAATGTGGCTCATGACATTGCCAAGAGTTGGAAAGAAGAAACAAAACAGAAGAGGAAAACTGTGGCAGCACGTCACAGGAGGTGCATATCACACTTCTAATCAAGAAACTCACTTTCATCACAACCATTTTGAGCTTGTTTTGTTTCTTTCTCATCAATCCAAAAACATAAAGAGATCATGCTCATAACTTACAACATCGTACAGTCCGAATACCAGTTTAACTATGTTTTCAGTCACTAAAGTTTAGTGTGAATTGGGTTTTGGTTTTTCAAATTCTAAAAAAAAATCATTTTAATTTCTTAAAGTTAATGTATAGGAGTATATTTTTTTTTAAATAGATAAAATGATTTGAGATACCAAAACCGAATTTATTTTAAACTCTAGAAACTCAATGCATAGTTAAACTTTAAGAAAATTTAGTAAGTGAGTGATCTCCCACAAATAAGCTTTGTTTATTTCTCTACTTTAGGAAAAAAAATATATAGTAAAAAAAAAAATTAGCCCTCTCCTTAAGGAAGTGAAAATAATTTGGCTATTTTTGTACAAAGGAAGATGAGGCTTGTTTGCTTCTTTTTTTCTTAATGTAATTGTTTATTGCATTTTAGTTGTAAGGAATATTGATTCATACTTGATTACTGTTGAATTACATTATTTATGTTTAATTAATAAAGTCAATGCTCTTTCTCTCCCTCATAATATGGTGTCTTTTCTAGGTCAAAGACAAAGTCATTCACAAGACATGTTAATGGGCTTTTGTCCAACAACGTTGGCCCAATGAATATTGACATCTTTCAAAGCACATGGACAGATATCCTAATGTCAAAAGAAAATTAATTAATTTGAGAGATGCTTTGAGATAGGAATGAAATTGAAAAGAGAAACACAAATAAATTGACTCTTCTGTATCATATAGTAAGATTTTTAATTTTTAATGCCTATTTAAGGGAGATTCATGTGGTCAATGGAGAAAGAGAGAGAAATACCTCATTGACTATGGAGATTTCCAATGTGCCATAATTGAATATTTAAAGAAACAAACTTGGACATTATTTTTTTATCAAGAATATAAAAAAAGTTACTAAAAACAAATTAAACGGTAAATATAAGCTCCTCTTTTGTATTGATATATAATGTTCACTTTTCAAATATGTGAAAAGTGGTACAAAAGCAAGTATTTTAGTTTTAAGATAAATAAATAAATAAAATATGAAACTCAATTATTGTAACTATTGTTGTCAAAATGAAACACGATCTGGTCTGATTTATCATGGGTTGGTCACTTATTAAGCCAACCCAACCTGACTCACTTATTAGGAGTTCAAAAAATTTGAATTTGACTTGACCGTGGGTTAAACAGATTAACTCGATAACTCACTTAATTATAAATTATTTTTTCTTTAATTCCAAACAAAATAACATTTTTTTCTAATTGAAATCTAAATAAAGTTCAATCCAAATACAATCTAAAAGCACAAATTACTATCTCATATCAAATCATTATTGTTATTTATCCATTTATAATACTAGAGTCTTGAATGGATAAATCCACAATATATGAGAGTTTAGGTTTAGGGTTTTCATTTTTTTTAATATCATTTAAAATTTATAGGTGGATTGGTGAGTCAACCCAGCTCACCATGGGTTCAACTCGGGTGAGTCAAGTTCTTAGTAGACTTGTTTCAATTTTGACCTATATTGAAATTTATAATTTTTTTTAAAACTCAACTTTGCTCGAATCCATAATAGGTCATACTTTGATACTTTTAAAAAAAATTAACTAAATATATTATTTTTATTCTTAAATTATTATAAAATTTGTATTTCAGTCCTAAATTAAATTATAAGATATTCAATTTCTTTTTTGCTTTTTGTGAGAGCAATATAAAATATATTTTAAACAAAGGAAATCCAGAGTGTTTTCACAAACAAAGTTTTATGATAAACTATAAAATAAATTTCTTAAATTATAAATTTTGCACATTCTTATCAAACCAAATGTTATCTAACAGTTTATTTATCAAAATAACAATAGTAGTAAGATTCACAATGCATTCATTATCGTGTATAGTGCATTGCTTGGGTAATTTAGCATTTGAGAGTATACATCTTACCTTCTCAAGTAATATCTTGTTCATCCTCTCAACTAAATCATTCAGATGAGGAGTTTTAGGAGGAGTCATCTGACGTGTAATATCATGTTATTTGCACTAAGCATAAAAGGATCCACTCATCACCATTATTATTACGGATACATTTCAAATTCTTTCATGATTGGCTCTCGACCAAAGCATGAAATTCCTTGAACTTTTCAAGTAATTTATCCTTTCTTTGAAGTGCATAAACCCATAGCTTTCTAGAACAATCATCAATAAAAGTAATAAAGTAAAATGCACCATTGAATGATTTTACCTTCAACAGACCACAAACATCATAATGCTCCAATTGTAACAACTCTGACTTCGTTGAGACTAGGTGCTTCTTAAAGGATACTCAGTTTTCTTCCCAACCATGTAATGAGAACATTTCTCCAATTCTACACTTTTTAATTCTTGAAGAACATATTTTTTAGCTAAACAATTTAACCCATTTTCACTTATATGACTAAGTTTTCGGCGCCATAAGGATGCCTCCATATCCATGGTATTCACAGTGTATTTAGCAACCAAAGCTTTTGCCAATATATTTTAGTTCATTTTTCTCCTCTAGCCATAACCAAGTTACCTCTGGTGAGTTTTCACTATCTAAAACCAAAGTATTATCCTAACCACCATCATCAAGCATGCACTAAGATTAAGTTAAAATGGACTTCATGAGCATGTTTGACTCCTTTAAGGAACAAATGCATTCTCATGTTGGTTTGCAAGCAAACATCACCAACATCAATCACCTTAGACACACCACCATTATCCATCTTTAACACTCTAAAATCACCAAAAGTGTAAGATGTGAAGAAATCCTTCCTCGATGTAATGTGCAATGTAGCATCACTATCAATAATTCACATGCTCTCATCAATTACAGGATTAATTGACTCATAGTCACACAACAAAAAAAAAACAACAAAATCACCACATCTAGTAGTAGTGGTGACATAATCATCATCATGATCATTCTCTTTATGCTTGCCCTTCTTACTTTTGTTGTCCTTTTTCCACTTAACATTAGGTTCTCGAATATGCCTAATTTTATTATAGTAATGGTACTTTATATTATTCTATCTTGACTTGAATTTGCTTCTAGTCTTCTCTCTACCACCTTTTAGTTCTTTTTTATGATTTCTTCCCTTAATTTCTATGACAAATATCTTAAATTAAGACAAAGAACCATGTGTCTTCCTTCTCATCTATTCATTAAGAGCATCGCTCTTTGCCATCTGGAAAGAAACAATGTCATTCAAAGTTGAGTTTCTAACTAAGACCTAAAATATCCTCCAAGACTCTGGTAGAGTATTCAATAGTCATAGTCTCAAAACTTCATCATAAAAAATTTTGCTCATTCTTGGCAATTCATCTAGGAGTCCTTGAAATTCATTTAAATGATATGAAATGGAAGAATTCTCTTATACCTCAAATTCATCAAGCAAATCAATAAATATATAATTTATTATTATCCGACTTAGTAATAAACAAAGATTCAATCTTCTCACACAAAGTTCTAGCATGTATCTTATAACATCTCAAATTTATACTACAATAATTTAGTATTTTAACACCTAAAGTTCTAGAATACATTACTTTATTAAAGTTATATTATTTATATCTTCATTTCTTTTACAAATATATATATATAAAAGGGTATATGTATATATAAATGTTATGTTTTATTCCATATTATTTTTATTGTATTTGTCTCACTTCCTAAATTTATGATTATGTGGAAAACAAAATTTTATAATTTAATCATAGGTGGTCTCTCCTAATACGCCAGATCCCTTCCTTGTTGTCATCGTAGTGGTCTTACTAGAAAACGTATGACAAACTAATGTAATGAATAATTCTATAACATTTTAAGGAACGGGTTGTCACCCTTCTTGTACACTTCGACTGCACCTATTGTCCTTGAAGGAAAATTTGAGTTACTTTTTATCTACCCTAATGGTCTAAGTGAGTCCTATTGATAACCTCTTACCTCTAATTGCTTGAAGGCTAATATATGAAGACGAAATTATAAATAAATAATACTCCTTTCCCTTCTCATGTAGGAAATATAATATTTAAAATAAACGATGTAAAATATAAGACGTGTAAAGTATTGTAAACTATAAATATATATATATATATATATATATATATATATATATATATATATATATATAAGGTAAATATAATTTATGTGTGATGTGATATTGTAGAAACATATGTCAGTTACATAATGTCTAAAATAATAATAATAATAATAATAATTAGTCATAATATATAGCAATGCTTAAAATAATTTATTTTTAAGGACGTTAAATGTTTCATTATGTGATTATAAACATTGTTCTTTATGTATTGTCGAATAAAAGTATTGTCGAATAAACACTAGTGAAAAACACTGTTTAACGTCGGTTATATTAGGTTTTTAACATCTAATTTTTGTCCGACGTCTATACGGGTGACGTTAATGAGACGTCAAACTCTTTAGGTCAGACGTCTTTATAGATGTCGGACCTATATAGGTCAGACGTCTATATAGACGTCCGATCCATATAGGTCAGACGTCTCTGAGGTTGCTTTTGACTGATGGTTATTCGAGTTTACAACTTTATATTTTAGTTGAAAATAATGTATTGTATATTTTTTTTATTAGATGGTTTTAAAAACGTAGTAGAGGGAATTGGAGAGTGCAAAACGCAAGAAATCGCCGCCAAAGAACGTCGCCCAAGGACACGAGAATAGCTGCACCAAAACCCAACGAAAACGCATTTTAATCGGTTCAAATGAAAGATAATGCATCAAAGAGTTATGTAATCGGAGTAAAACTAATTTAAAACGGTGCAAAAGTGAGAAAACGAACCTGAAAAGCATAACCCATAGAGAGAAAACGCGATGAAGATGATGAACAATGAGTGCGCGTAACGGTTGTCTCGTGATCACTGTGTTTTAATGCCGACTTTTAGAAGTCGGTTCCCCTATAATAGACGTCTAAAGGGCTTTAGAAGTCGGTTCCCGCCATAACAAACGTTTAAATGGAGTCAAAAAGTGACTTTTTAAATTTCTGGGTTTAAGGTTTAGACGTCGGTTCCCCCAATAACAGACATCTAAAGGGTTTTAGAAGTCGGAGTGGCGGGATCAGACGTCTAAATGAAGTCAAAAAGTGACTTTTAAAATTTTTGGGTTTAGGGTTTAGACATCGGTTGTCCAAATAACAGACGTCTAAAGGGCTTTAGAAGTCAGAATGGCGGGATCAAACGTCTAAATGGAGTCAAAAAATGACTTTTTAAATTTCTGGGTTTAGGGTTTAGATGTCGGTTCCCCCAATAACAGACTTCTATAATATTTTAGACGTCGGTGTCCCTCCTAACTGACGTCTATATGACTGAAAGAAATGACTTTTCACCCACCTGTCAGACATATAGACGTTAGTTAGGAGGGGCCCCAACGTCTAAAATATTATAGACATCAGGGCACCTTCTAATTGACGTCTATATGGCCAACTTATTTACGAAAATGCCACCGGTCATCAATAGACGTCGTGCTTACTCTTAACCGACGTATAAGGGGTGACGTTAAACAACGTTTTTGTACTAGTGAAAACCAAACATATATTGGTGCACAAAGTCTCATTCTTTATCAGAAAGAATCCGAATTATGTGTAGCAAAGATGAGAATATTCAATTTCTTCACAAACAATAAGGCTTTCATCTTACTCTTCAACAAATGATAATTTGTACCATGTAAAACAACTATCTTTGTATTTGTCCCTATCATTCAAGAAAGTAAATATAACTATAAACCAAGAGCTCTAATGTCACTCTGGTGGAAAAAACAACACAATCAAAATACTAGAGAATGCAATGAATATAATTCTCCCTAACATGCAAGAATCTATGAGGAGTAACTACTAATGAACAACAACAATAAGTCATCTAAATCGTAAAGAAAGACACCAAGATTTTTTTTTAACGTGAAAAACCCCTCAAAGTAAGAGTAAAAACCACGAAAGAAATAGTTCCACTATGATCAACAAAGAGTACAAAAGAGTCTTAATCAACTACACAAAATAATTCTAACACTTAACCAAACAAGAAAACTTTCAAATAAAGAACAAGGAAGATAAAGAACAACTAAATACACAACTGCAATGTGGATTGAATATCTCCCAACTCAGACCTTGTATGAACGATCCAACCGATCAGAATGAAGAACAAGATGTCTCTGTCAAATTTTCAGCACGATCCAACGGTGAACAAATCTACGATATCAAATTTATAGTCACAGCTCTATGAAAAACGAGAATAGTTTCCCTCTTTATCTCTCTCAATGTGATGATATTCTAAATGAATTATGACTCTTCTTTTTTTGTCTCTCTCTTACTTTTCAGACCCCTCTACACTAAGTTAAATGAGACATCAAGTGGGCTTCTCAAGCTTTGGGTCTTTTCTCCAAATAGGTAGGGAATGCAAAATTTGGGTCATTATCTATTTGAAAGGTACCACATGTCAAAATCATAGGTATACCAAGGTAGAAGATGGCCCCAGTTTTGATATGTAACAAATCTAGATTTTGACACGTGACACTTCTAAACAATGTTAACACCTATTTAACGAAAGGGACCACATTTAGTCATTTTACAAAAATAAGGACTCAATTGAGTAAAAACAAATATAAGGACCAAAAAGAATCAAAAGTCTAAAGGTAGAGACCAAATTACTAATTAAGCTTATTATTTTCTACTTCCACCCTGTATATTTCCAAATAAGTTCATGTTAACGTCATTATGAACTTTGATATCTTAGTTATGTTGACATCTCAAAATCCATTAATCATTTATCATCACATAAAAATTAAATAAAATAAAAACAGAAAAAAAAATGAATACAAAGCATGAGTAATTGTGCCAAACATGATAAAAATTACACTTCACGAAACATAGACAAATTATACCTATTATGAAAAATATCTAAATATATACATGGAGATAAAACATTAAACCACTTATACTGTTATTTATGAATAAAAGACAAATTAGCTTAACTTATAGGGCATAATGGATTTTTTTACAAAAAAATCATTCTTTTGATCTAATAAATTATGATAAATTAAAGTAGAATCACTTTCTAAATAAAACTTCTAAAATATATTAATACTTTATTATAATTTTGGTTAATATTTTATTATAATATAATATTATTAAAACGAAGTGTCAAATATTTATTAACAATGTCAAAGAAACTTTTTCCATAACATATAATGACCAAAATACTTTAATTAAATCAATGTGAAAAAACTATTTGATTTATTTACTCCCTTATAATACATAGAAGAGTTTCAAATGTACGAGAGAGAAAAAAAATTAATAAATTTTATAATTTAACTATAAGTATAAAAGACTCTTTACTTTTTTATGTTTTTTTGGATGTTATTTATTTTAAGGGTTAAATATAATTTTAGTTTTTAAACTTGAATGTGAAATTAAAATTTGTTATTGTTTCAAACTTTGATATATTTTAGTTCTCAACTTTAAAAATGAATTAATATAATTCTTTTAATTCAAATGCGTTACTTTTATTTACGTGTCAAACGCGTTTTAGGATAACGTTAAAGTTGTTTTTAGTTTCTAGTAAAATTCAAATCCATCAATGTCTAAAATTTCGATATATTTTGATCCTAAAACTTTAAAAATAAATGGATATAGTGTTTTAAATCCAATTACATTAATTTTTATTTACACATAAAAAATTTGAGTTGTTTACATCTTTTGACATGTTCTCCTTCAATATCAATTGAAAAACACATTTGACTCATTAAAAAAATTTAATTTAATTAGATTAGAATACATTCATTTTTAAGGTTTGGAAATAAAATGTATCAAAAATGGACTACTTCTAATTTGTATTCAATTTAAGAGACTAACCATATATTTAATTCTTATCTTAATATAAAGATATGACAAATAATTTTTTCTAATTTTTGGACGTTTTTCGCTTTCTCTCTCTTTCTAAATCTTTATATATGCATCTTAAATTTGGCGTAGACATATAACATATCTTTTTATATATAATTTGACAATTTTCGTTGTATGACCATTACGTACAGAAAGACAACTTGCATGGCCTTCAATTGCTACTTACCTTATCAACTGAAAAAAATGGCAACTTTTAAGAAAAACCACAAGCCCACAAAGACTCTATCCAAACCCATTGTTTTAAATTATATCATTTTCATGTTTATTGGAAATACATTTTGTTATTTTCTTTATTCATTTCATTTTATATATTATTTTTATATTTTCCTTAAATATATAAAAGTAATATTTTTATGCTTCTTTTTCTTCCACACTAAACACTATCTTGGTGCAAGTAAAAGAAGATAAATGACAAAAAAGATTTCATTGACTAATAACCTGAAAGGCTAGGGAAAAAAAAAATCTCTCTCAGTTCAATTTTATTTTTCCTTTCTCATTAATTTGAGAAGAAAATGTGAGAAATGTGTTAAAGTAGAATGTAAAATTTATACTGAATAAAAATAAATATATTGAACAATATATAATTTCACATCATATTTTTTAAAAAAAAAACATTTACTTGTAGTTTTACAAAAATATTACATTAATTACTTTTTATTTATTATACTAATTTTAAATAATTTATATATGTATTATTGTGTGTGTGGAAAGAGAAAAAGAGTAAAATAGAAAATTTCATAAGTTTTTCATTTGAGTGAAAAAGTTATTGAATTTCTTGATTCCTATAAATCAATCTTAATCTTTTTGTTTGTATGTCTTAATCTAAATTTGGGTTTTATGTAGTTGAGATGTTTTTTTTTCTTAAATCCTAATTTTTTTAATGATAAAAGGTAAAATAAATAATAATATATAAAGAGTAAAAATGAAATAAATTAATTTTATAATAAAAATATTTTCTTCTCATTATTTTATTTATTCTCAACTAAATACCGTTCATTTTTGCTTTATTTCTCATATGTTTTCCGTCTTTTCATTTTATCTTATTTAACGAAAGGGAATAATCAACAACAAAAAGAAAAAAAAAATCCTACAAATATGATACGTTAAGTTCACGTGTTTAATTGTGAGTCGTTCACTTTTTCATTTTTATCTTCCTCAAATCATGAGTAAAATGTCCTATTGCATTTAAATCCAAAAATACTCTTGTTTTTAAATATTTCTTTTTTTTTTCAATTGGGATATTTGTATGATTTAATATATACATTTTCTTTCCTTTCACTTTTTTGCAATCAAACAAACAAAATAATCGCGATATTATTTTTCCTTTTCTTTATTTCTAAAGTTCTAAAATAATAATTTTATTTATTTTTATTACTTTCACAATACTTTTGTTAATTTGAAAAGCATAATTGAGTCTAAAATGGAATGGAAAATGATTATTTTGGAAATATTTGGATGGTAGTTAGTTAGGAGAGGCAGAAGATCTTGTGCATAATTTGACAAAGTGAGAGTGTGATGTGAAGTTTGTCATTTATTATGTACTTAGAGACACCATAATCATCATCTCATTTCTTTGCCTTCCTTTCTATCAATCAAATTACCTCAACCAATCAATACATCTATCTCTCATCCATATGTCTTCTCCTTTTAGACATTCTCCTATTTCTTTATCATGGATAAATATATTTATTTTAGTTCAAATCTAATTATTTCTATAATATTTCTATGAAAATAAATCATTAAATAATATTTAAATTTAAAGACCAAAAATATTAATTATTATATTGATTAAATTAAACATTCTTTTATAAATTAAAAATAAAAACATGTAAGTTAGTTTCTATTATTAATAAAGATTATAATTAATATGAAAATAAGAGTCTAAATTAATTTTTAGTATCAACTACTAAGATTTTAATTTTTTTATTATTAATTTTAAAAGATTTAATTTTTCGGCATTTTTTTTATGGAATCTCAAATAGGACCCTTACCTCTTTTTCGTCTCAATTGAATCTTAATTTTTGCAAAATTGATATAATTAAACTCTTGCCATTAAATTGGAACAACACCGATAGACTGACATATACTCAGTATGCTGGTGATGCTTTTTTAAATTACGTGGCCAATAAGGTGATTGTGACGTGGAAATTAATACTTTTTAATTAAAAAAATTTAATTAAACCTAGCCCTTTTCCTCGAATTAGGAATTGCGGAAAGAAATTGGAAAAAACTGAGTGTTTCTTTGAATTAGGGTTCATTGGCGAAAAGAATGTGAGTTTGTTCAAATTGGGAATCAATTAAAGAAAGTGCAAATTAAGGTTTACAACAATTTGAAATTGAACGTGAGGTTTCGAAAAAATTAGGACTTTTGGTCATTTTGGTGGGTATGAAACCTTGTGTCATTGGAAGTTGAGAAGATGGAGGCGCTGTCACAAGTGGTTTCTACGTCTTGGAAGAGCTGCGATTTGGGTTTCTGGGTTTCACTTGGTGGTTCGAATATGCTTTCCCTGTAGGTAAGTCACAGTGGTAGCGCGATTTCGCTCGTGGTTGATTACTGCGAATCGCACGACGCTATAACTAGAGATGGAGATTGAGGATGAAAGGGATTCTGCATTTCGTGTGGCTCATGTGGCTTCCGTTTGAAAAAAGAGAAGACGAGATGGTTCCCTGGAGAAGATGGTTGCACGATTCTGGATTGCGTATGTAGGAAGATTGACGATGGTGGTGATGCTGCGAAGATGCGTAATGGAGAACTCGCATCTTAGGATTCCATGGCTGCACGATTTAGGGGTTATGTCGTGGCGAGAAGATGGTTGTCATGCATCGGGTTTTCGGAGGTTGGGTTCGAGCTTCGGGAGTTGGATTGTTGTGTTTCAGTGTTTCAGGTGAAGGTGGATAGTGGATTCATGGTTTCAATTTGGGTTGCTGTGGTGATCTCCATGGTTGCACAAACTGGGTTTTGCAATTCTGATGGGAAAGGCGAGTTTGATAGTGACTTCCTGGTTTTTTAGGTTTTTGTAGTTCTAGTTATAAGGGTGATGAAGATGGTGATTGAACGGTATTAATGGTGGCTAATGCAAGGTGGAAATGGTGGCGCAGAAGGGTTAGGGGAGGAGGATGCTACGTTTTAGTGGTTCGAGTGAAGGTGGATGATGGATTCGTGGTTTCAATTTGGGTTGTTGTGGTGATCTCCATGACGACACGAATTGGATTTCGTGATTCTTGTGGGGAAAGACGAGTTTGACAATGGCTTCCTGGTTTTCTAGGTTTTTGTAGTTCTGGTTGTAAGGGTGATGAACATGGTGGCTAAACGGCGTTAATGATGGCTGGTGTAAGGTGGAAATGGTGGTGCAAAAGGATTGAAGGAGGAGGATGGTGACTAGTGCAAAGTGAAAATCCCTAATTTTCAGAAACAATTAAGTTTAATTAACTTTTCTCAATTTTTTTAATTTTAAAAAAATTAAAATTCATGTCAAACTCAATTATAAATATCTAACAATTCACTTCATTTAAAAAGCTAACATCAACATACCACATCATCAAAATTCTAACGTCATTAGCCCAATTTAATTACAAGAGTCTAATTATATCAATTTTGAGAAAATTAGAATCCAATTAATATGAAAAAAAAATAAAAAATTTATTTGAGATTCTCATCCAAAAAGATCTGTCTGCTAAATGATTAAACCATCTTAAAATAGTCTATAATTTTAAAAAGTCAATGGTTAAAAAAGTTGTCAAACATTACATAAAGTTTAGATCACGATTTTTTGCTTGAAGCAACATTTTTAATTGAATATAAATTAAAATAAAAGTGTAGTGCTTTGCGTCACTGTTCATAATGCCTGCGATTTGTTTCTCTCAATTCTTCAAAATGTTTATCGAACATAAAAATCACAATCGCGTAGCAGGCGATGATAGTCGAATGTATTTGGATTTTTAATTTACAAAATAAATTAATACCAAATATTAACTTCATTTTCTTGTAATTATGAGCATTAAACTTAATAAAATTCTCTCCCGTATTTAATTTTGTAAAGTTTGTAATTTAAAAATGATTGTTAAAAAATAATGAATCTTCATTATTTTAATATTAAATAGTTTTAATATAAATAGTTTTTTATGAACGAATTTTATTATTTTATCACTTTTTTAAAGTTATTTGATTTTTTTCTAAGGTTTCTTCAATTTGCGAGATTGAAAAACTAAGACAGTAATATTAATCCTTGTATTGAGCTCTTCAATTTGAACTGATCAGTTTCTTTGGTTGTGTAAGTTGATTATCACTTTTTAAAGTTACGTGACTTTTCTTTAAGGCTTTTTCAATTTGCGAGATTGAAAAACTAAGACAGCAAGATTAATCCTTGTAGTGAGCTCTTCGATTTGAACTGATCAGTTTCTTCGTTTGTGTAAGTTGAGTTTCAACTGTTTTTCTTGGTCTTTTTATGTTATTTGTTATATGTGAGTCTTCTTTCACTTGCATGCGTCTTTTTAATCATCTATATGAGTATATATAGGACATCCTATGAGCTTGAAGGGTTTTTGGGTTCCTTAGAGCAAGTTTATATGTCTCTTAGGTAAGGAAAGCTAGTTGCATTTGTTTTTAAGTTATAAATATCTTGAAATGTTGTTTTGAATGATTGAATGTATGATGATGTTTTATTTGCTAAAATTGATTTGTGTTGGATGTTTGTTATGTTGTTGTCTTGGTTGAATTAATGTTGATTGAAAAACTTGGGATCGGATCATTTGAGTCACTTGGTATGTGTCTTGATATTAGAAGCTATTTGTTTATCAAATTAGTAAATAGGAAATACCAATTTAACCACTTGAATAGGTTCAATTTTTCCCCAATCATAGAATTTTGTCTTTTGTTTTCTAATATAGCGTTAAGCGGTGGTAGATTAACGTTAAGCACTAGTTCATTTAGCATGTCTAGGAACATTTTAGCTCTAGGTCGTCGAACGCTGGTTTTGAACTACTTAACATTATATATTGCGAATGGCAATGATGTCGGGTCCCCATCGAACCGACATCTATATAGCGGAAAGTGATGACTTTTCACCTACCTATCAGACATATAGACGTCAGTTAGTAGGGGTCCCGACGTCTATAAAATTATAGACATCGGGTCCCTCCCGAACCGACATCTATATGTCCACTTATTTACGAAAATGTCACCGATCAATAATTTACGTTGGGTGTTTTCTGGTCCAACGTCTACAGGGTGACGTTAAAGCCCAATTTTGCACTAGTGAGTGTTGAGCGAAGCCAGGGTGTTGTTGAGTGCCTTTTTTTGCGAATGGTTTAACATTTAGCATGGTTTGGAACATTTTAAATTCAAAGCATTAAGCACCAAAAAGTGTCACTGAGCACGACTTGTTGCTAGAAAAATGGCATTGAGTGTCATGACTAGCGTTGAGCGCTACCTTTTGCGAGAAGTTTGGCATTAGGTGCCACTTTTGAGCGCTAGTGTGTATGTGTGAATCTGTTTGTCTTCTTTGAATGTTTAAGATAGATTTAAAATGGACTTTATGTATGTGTATGAGTATTATGATGATCTATTGAGGTGATGATATTTTGTGAATATGTATGGTGATGGTGTTGTGAGAATTTCAAGGAAAAAATATTTGTGGTGATGAGATTGTGTATGCATTGACATTAGGAGTTCAGTAAGGAGGTATCCTAATATACTACCAGTCATTCAATTCATATAGAGAGAAATGAGTTGGGGGGAGAATGGCAGGAGGTCCTAGCCACTAGATTGTTTTGGTCCTAGGTGCGAAGGGAACTAAGCTGAGTAGTAGAGTGATAATCTCTTTGATTATGATTGTGCAGAGTATAAACACTATTACAAGTGTAGGCCTATAGTGAAATCTAATGTCAAATGTATGTATCTTGATAATTAACTCTAGTGTCAACTTTTTATGTGTATTTATATCACTCATGATATTTCATAAATGTTTAGCTTATATTTGATATGATTTAATTATTTTTTTGTGGTGTATCTTGTCTATTCGTTTCTTTCTTTTGCAATGATTATCTTATTAATGCGAGTAGATGACTAGTAGGTGTTGAAGCATTTCTAGTGAAGGACGATGATGCTCCATTGTATGCTACATGGGTAGATTAGTAGTTTCTTTTAGTTGGTTTAGATGTTTTTATTAGTATAATTATTTTGTTTTCAATAACTATATTAATATCATATGTTTATAGTTTGAGACAGTTTATTTTGAGACAATTAGTTTTGTTTTATGAATTTTATAATGTTTTGTTTTATCAATTATAAACCGTTAAAATTGAAACATTACATATTAGGTAAATTTCTAAAGAGTTGAAAAAAAAATTAACAGATCGAAATTCTGTATGAATACAATTATTGTCCTAAACATTGTACTAAAAGAAAAATGTTTCAATATTTATTATACCTAATACATATTTTTATCCAATATATATTTTGGAGAATGGATAAATACATTTATTTCAAAATTATTTTAAATTATTGAAAATTTATGTGAATCCTTTCCTGATTTTAAATATTTTATAAAGTGATTTCAAATAAGGGATGGCGGATTATTCAGATTTAATTGTATGGTGAAAGACAAATTGAAAGGTAATTAGCTATGGTAATTCTAAGGATTCTCTCTAAAAAAAGAGATGTGTCGTATCATGTGAAAATACGACTTAATTTCATAGAGTCATGAAGAACAAAATTAAATGAAGGAACATGAATATTTAGAATGTAAATTCCTATATATCCACTTGTGTGGTATTTTATTGTGCAAAATATATATATATTATATAAAAGTTCCAGTGTCACACACAGCTATATATATTGAAATTATTATGGAACATAAATAATATTAATAATGTCGCTGGTGACTTAGGTTGTGGTTGAGATAAACCTGTTATTCTGAATGACAATGACATTGTCCAGAAAAGATAAATTCTTATTTCAACAAAACATAACATGCAAATGTCACTACAAATGTATATATTTTTGCCAACAACTCTATCATGTATGAGAAGAATTTAAAAAATGAATGGTGAATTATCTTTATTCTTGCAATGATTGTTCAGACCATGTTGATTCCATTAATTTTCCACATAAGGATTCTCAATAATTGGGACAGACTATATTTTATGAACAAATACACTTCTTTCCTATATTGCCTTTTTTCCTATAGTTAAAAGAGGTGAAGTATTATTTTCCTAGCGTTATAAACCCTTGCTTTGACTTATTGTTAAACATGGAAGAAAGGTTTATTTTATAACTTTTTTCCAAATTCAATGTTAATAAGGTTTTTTTAATATGTATTTATAGATTTGTAGAACTCCAGTACGAATGCTAAACAACCGATTAATATTTAATTTTTAATTTATTACTTATTAATATATAACTTATATATATATATATATATATATATATATATATATATATATATATATATATATAAAGTAAAAAGTCCCTCCAACGATATTCATTTATAATGTTTATCGTGCTAATATAATAAACTCAAAATGCATTGTGATATATAAATTTAACAATTTTAAAATTTTAAAAAAGTCAAATTACGACGGTTTTATTAGAAATCGTCATGCAGGTTTTAAAAATAACGATGGTTAGACATAAAACTATCATATAACTAAAATTTGTTATTCAATTTAAAAAATTTTAATTAATTATGATTTTTTGTTGTAGGATTCTCTAGTTTAGCTGTATACCCATGCTAGTTTCAATCCTCGAGATTGAAAGAATATTCTTAATATTGTTATTGAATGATTTGAATTTTGGACTAATTCGTACTACTGGATATAGTGTGGGATTCGATCTTACTTTGGAGCTTCATTGCAAACCAATCTCATTCATCCACTTTCTCCTCTGGAGGAGTACATGAAGAAAATGAAGTGTAACCTTGTTAAAGAGCTACAGGAGGAGATGAGACAAGAAAGGGAGGAGTTGAGACAAGAGCAAGAACGAATGAGACAAGAACAACAAGAGATGATTGATGCAATTGGCAAGTGGCTAGAAAGCTTACTAGTCTCTAAAGGCAACCCATTGTAGTACAAGTTGACATTTCTTCCATTCTTAGAGTTAGCACTAAAGTGAGTTATTCAGCTACAACTAAAATGGTGGGTGAGATTGGCTTCGATTCTAATGTGAGTTGTATACAATAGTTGATTATGTATCTCCCCTCGATTGGTGACCCACGAGAAGAGCTTTGAAAGTTCAACCATGTTACATGGTTAACCTATCCCCTCTCATTTTTTAAAGGTTATGGTGGAGACATCAAAAGTTCGTATTGTATCACAAGCATTACAAACCTTCATTGCCTAACCCAAACATCTTGTGAGGATGACACTATGTTACACTTTGGTAAATATCTACACTAATATTGTTACATATACATTATTTAGATTCCTAACTAATGTCATGTTTGTTTTGTGTGTAGCAATATGAAACAAAGTTACAAGTCAATACCAAAAGAATATTACCTCTCAAGGATCCACTGGCCACATTGAGGGAGGTTGTTGCATCCATAGGTATAGAACCAATGGAGATTCCATGAGATGCTAGTGTTTTTGAAAAACAAAGTGAACTTCCATTATATATTTACCAATCTAATTTGGAGGAGATCTTGTCAAGAAATTGGAATTTAAACATATTTTTTATGCAATTATGAATGATGTAAGTTAACTTTTAATCATTTTTTTTGTTACCTTATACACATTGAGGAAGGTATCAATCTATAAAATTTAGGTACTTGTATGGTTTGTGCTTGGAAGCTGGGAAGGATGACAAATATGAAGCAAGAAAACTAATAGGTAACTCTCCAATAGAAAGACGAATGTACATCAACAAAGCCATACTAGATGGAAATAAACAAATTTACATTGCTCCATATATAGCTAAGTAAGTTTATCCTTGTTTAATAAGTTATATTACATATGTTTTAACTAATTTTCAATCTAGTCGTCTTGACAACTACTAGTTATTTCAGTGCCAAATCATACCGCTATATGATTTTGCTCCTATCATAAAAATCCCCATAGTGCATTGAAAAATGTAGTAGATATGTAAATCTATTCTAAGAAAAGCCTACTACTTGATTAACTTTGAACATATGATGTCATATTTTCTAAAATTAAATGTTATTATATTTGGTGATTTTAATGGTCAAAGCATAATGAGTGGTAGATCAAGTGTCAAAACTCAACAAGTAACATGAAAGTTCCTCAAGGTATTTACAATACTATACCATTAATTTACTATGTATTTCTTAGATAATTTATCTAATGAGTTTAAATATGTTGTAGTGCAATAAACAAATTGGTAACTTTTAGTGTGACTACTACTTCATGCAATGAATGACTACCATTATGGAAGTTGTTTGGGATGAGGTAATATGATATATCTCATTTAAATATATGTCCTAATTCATTTTCATATGTAATAATTTTAACTTCAATTTACTTTTGTAGAATTTTGTTGACGAACAACCAATAGATTCCAAAGCATTATCCTATGTTCAGAAAATGTGGGCAAAGTATTTTCTTTCTTGATATAAGAATTTAGAAGTTGGTAGTTAGATTTAGTTTATTAGTTTTAAATGTTTAAGAACTTTGTTCAAAGATTAGATAGTTATTATTGCAAAACTATCATGATATATGCCACTTCCATGACGTTTATGGCAAAAGATTGTCGTGATATATGCTCGTCAAACCCAAATTATTTGAATTTCATATTGAAATATCATGTGGTTAAGGAGATGACCGTCGTGATAGTTTAATTCCAAATTTTAATTATTTTGATGTAATTTATTTGTTTATAATATCAGTGATTAACATTGTCATGGTTTACAATAATCACAACAGTGGCCTACATGTCGTGATTTAAGTTAAAATTTTCATGATGGCGTGATCAGTGATCAATGACGGTGTAGTTATCATAGTAGAAAGACTCTTTTAACTGTTGTTATACACCTTTTCTACCGTAGTGTGTGTATATTTTAACGTGAGTTTGAGTTTGAAAAAATGTGGTAGTTACAATAGTCAATATATGGATTCTTTCTTTCATATATGTTGTGACAAAAGAATATATAGATTAGCTTTTTGTTCATTCAAATATAATGTTACTAATTAAGGTTCAAGAGAGGAAACTAAATAAACTTTGAAAATGTTGGGTATCAAGTTTAAACTATCTAAGTGACGAGGGATAGAAATCTTATTAGTTTTTAAGCTTGAAAGTGATTTTATTTCATTTATGTATTTCTATTTATTTACTAGTTAAGAAAATTAGATTTAATTGTATTTCTATTTCTCTAAATTTAGCACATTCATTGTTTATCTCTAAATTAAGTTTTAAAGGTATTTTTTGAACTTCTTCAAACTTATCTCTTAAGAAAAATAGTTTGGCTCGTCAATTTAAACTCATATACTCAAGTTTTCAAATGTTGTTTCTATAAAAAGGTTTTCTTAAAATCTTAAATGAACAATTCAATCTTTTCTTCTTATGTATTTGACAAGTTTTCACAATTAGCAATAGAGTTCAACCTCTAAAAAGTTCAACATAGAAGAACATTTGATTATTGAGATAACATCCCTCACAAAAAAATTGAATATAAAAAGGTTTGCAAGTTGAAGACTTTCAAGGAAATATATGACTACTTGAACTAGCACTAGGGTGTCCAAGCTTTTCCATATCCTAAACCTAGGTACACAAATCAGAAATTCAATCAGTTTAGAACTTCATTGATAGAGGGTTTTCTATTGAAGAGGTGAATGGAAAAGAAAATATAGAGAAGAAAAAAACATTGAGTGATGAGTCATTCTTTTCAACCATATCCAACAACTACATTGAAGACAAATTAGAGTAAGCATGACTCAAACATTTTTAAAGAGCCAAAAAATACTAGGTACCTTTGTTTTGTTGACAGTGAACAAAAGTTGTCCTAACTCGAATTTTAATTTAGCAAAGAATCCCTCATCCAATCTAGAGAGTCAATTGGTCATAAGAAAGTGAATGAGTTAAAATGAAACGAAACAATGGGTTAAAGATAAAGTAGGAACCGTAGTCTCATTCTTGCAATCTTAAACTGAATCTCCTAAGCTTTAGTATCAAGGAAGTATTCAATGAGCTCTTCTGGAGTATCAGGAAGAATATAGGACTAAGAAATGACAAAAAAAATTACAAAAATGAATGAATAATGAAAGAAATAGAGAATAAGAAAAAAAAAAGGAACACGAAAGAGAAATATCTGTCGAAAGGTTTGACAACTTTCTTTCTCTTCTTGGACTTGATGTTGGAAGGCTTTGCGAGTTTTTGTGTCTCTCTCCATTGTCTTTGAAACTCTATTTAAGGCGTGCACACTGGTTTGCTGAACCCAGGTCGACGATCACAGCTAAACTCTCGGCAAGTGCAACTACGAACGCAGCTAAACCCTAGCTGATGAGCAATGATGGGGACCACCACGGATGAACTGAGAACCATGATGAAACTTGTCGCTGATTGATGAACTAAGAACAAAGGTAACCCATGAACAAACTCAAAACGACACAATACTAAGGAAAAAGGAAATATGAAATGTGTCACAAAGTTTGAAAAATTTAGGGAATAGTGGGAAAATTTTAAACGTAAAATGGAAGATTTGGAGAAATTTGAATGTAAGAGGGAAGGTATAATGGTAAAAAATGTATTGTAATTTATGGAGATTATAAACCTCTTCAAAAAAAAAATTAAAACTCCTACTATTATTCACCTTCAGACAACTTATTACAATAAACTTAAATAATGTTAATTTGTTAAACATTTTTACAATTTCCACCAAATAACCTCCACTTCTTTTTTGTAACGTGAAAAAAGTTGTCACATTCACACACCATATGAGTCTTTCACCATGAGAGATAGTAAGATCATGAATAATAATATGTTTGGGATAATACAGTTTCTTCTAAATGGTTTGAAGCTTTAGGGCAAAGCTTCTTTAGGCTTTGTTCTTTTGAGGTGATTTGTGGGAGATGATTTGGAGAAGAGTAATTGAATGGATTTGAGGGTAATTTTTTTGTTTTTTTAGTGGATTTGAGGGTAATTGAGAGTGGATTTGGAAGTAAATTTTGTGAGAATTAATGTAGAATTTGATTGATGTGACATATTTAAAAAACTAATTTAATTGGTAGAAATTAAAGATTACCAAAATGTCCCTAGTTATTAAAGTAATATAAAATGTTATTTATTAATGTTATATTTAATTTTAATAATGTTTATAAAGAGACCAAAATTAAAAATAGTTATTAAAATTAATTTTTAAAAATTAAAAAAATTATAATGTATTAAAATGAATTTATTTTTAAATGTAGTATTTGTTTGTAATATGATTTACTACCAAGTAGTATCAATTTATTTGTTATGAAAGTGAGATTGATTAATTTTAAACAAACATATAATTAAACGAAGTTATAATATTACATGACTTAAAAAAAATGCCAACATAATAACATACAAATATATTTGTAGTAGTTCATGATGAAGTTGCTTCAGTGAGGTATGTAAGCAATCTATTGAAACGGTATTGTATTGGCATCCCTATTAGACGTCTTGTATGTTATGGATGCGAAGATAGAAAGTCAAAGCACTGTCTGAATAAATTATGATCTTCAATGTTCATAGTCCGTAATAAGTTATGAATATCTTCTGAAGTTGGATTGGATGATTGAATCCTAGCCGTTAACAAGGAATTCTGACGCTCCATGGCCTGCATTTGTCGTTCAAGAGCAACATGTGTGGTGGAAGTCACTGTGGAAAAATAAGACTGATTTATTATTCAAATCATGAAAAATACATTCCCAAACCTTCTATTTGTAATAATCTAGTTCTCCTAAAAAGGGAAATAGGGAAACTAGGAAACCTAGGAAAAAATAAAATAAAATAAAATATTATGTATCTATTTCTTTTAATTAGGAAGATTCTACAGATATTATCCCATATTACAACACTACCCCTCAAGCTGGATCATACGAGATTGTATGAACCAAGCTTGGAATAGACAAACTCAATTGTAGCGAACGACAATAAACCAACTTGGATTGCAACGAACGAAGGCGAACTAGCACAATGAAACTTCAACTTGGACAGCAATGGACGAGGGCAAACTTTCACTTGGACAATAATGGATGAGGACGAACTTGCACCATGAAACTTCAACTTGGACAACAATGGACGAGAGAGATTTCCATCAAAAATGGATGATGACTTGCAGCAGCAAACAACAAAAAAACTGCAAGAACAGATGAAGGTCCTGCAGTGGCAAATAGCAACAAACTGTAGGGATTGGATTGCCATCAATAGTGGCAAACAACAACAAAAACTTCAAGGGACTTAACTGCCCTAAAATGCGACAAGCCTTCAGGAAACATTTGTCCTGCAGAGGCAAACAACAACAGACCTGCAAGGACTACACTACCGTGTAGCGGCTGGAATTAAAAGGCTAACAACCATAAATCTGTAGGGACTTAACCACCCTAAACAGCAACAAACCTTCAAGGGACTTAACTGCCTTGAACATATGGGAGGCCTTCAGGAAACATCTGTCCTGCAGAGGCAAAAAGCAACAGACCTGCAAGGACTACACTACCCTGCAGCGGCTGGAATTAAAAGGCTAACAGCCATAAATCTGTAGGGACTTAACCACCTTAAACAGCAACAAACCTTCAAGGGACTTAACTGCCCTAAACATATGGGAGGCCTTCAGGAAACAACTGTCATGCAGAGGCAAACAGCAACAAACCTGCGGGGACTACACTACCCTGCAGCGGCTGGAACTTTCTCCTCCTCACGACTGAACAGCAGAACGTGAAGGTGGAAGAACTGGTGAGAACCGATCCGTACGAGGGACAAACCTGAATCCCATAACTTTGAAAGAGTCAATTCAGCGGTCAGTCTCAAAGAACAACTCTCAGTGAGTTGTTATAACAAAGCATTGGCAGAAACCAAAAACACCATGGCATCAAAAAGGCCAAATACAGGTTGGAGGTCCAAAGTTCTGTACTGGACTACTCCTAAATGGTGATACTTAACACTGTATCACAAAAAGTACGGGCTAAAATTTAGCCCAAGAAGGAAGTTCTCTGTAGGGGCTGAAAAATATTATGGCTTCTTCAGATTCCGAGGAACACACAAAAAACATCTTCTCCGCAGCATGGAAAAGAAAAGGAAAAAGCTTCGTCAGAAGAAGATGATGAAGAATCCTCCGGAGAAGAGGCAGAAGATGACGATCTTCCACCACCCATCACTAAAACCAACGGCTAGTGCACTTAACAAAAATAGACTCCCCTTTATGCCATAGGCCAACGAGACATCAAACTTGCAAGGCAGAGAACCCTTCTAGATGGAGAAGAAAGAAGTGATGCGGTGGCATCTAAAGAGGTCACCCTGTCGAGATCGATTCGGTGCAGTGGCAAAATGATGGCGTTACTGTGACATATCAGGGGTAGAATAGAGAGAAACCCATCAGAAACGAATTTGATGAGAGAGAGAAACCCAATGGAGGAGGAAAGGTCCTGGTCATGAAACGCGAAACCCATTGGTGGGGGCATAAACCGAAACACAGTAACCAGAAGGACCAAATCAGAACCCAGACACGAGAGCGAGGTCCGACGGAAGTGTGCGGCGAGATGTCGGAGATGGTGTGAAGACAACGAAGATGACAACAATGGCTATTATGGAGGGTCAGAACAGCGAGAGGAAGGTCCGTAGAGTGGGTCACACCAAGGAGCAGAGACTAAAACTCAGATATACTAAA
This sequence comes from Vigna reflexopilosa, assembly GCA_027742785.1. Classification (NCBI taxonomy): domain Eukaryota; kingdom Viridiplantae; phylum Streptophyta; class Magnoliopsida; order Fabales; family Fabaceae; genus Vigna; species Vigna reflexopilosa. Next base: position 5,684,417 of record CM050917.1, read on the forward strand.
ATATAGCCCAAACGAGTCGTCACCGACCTAAGGAATGGGCTCAGGAGGCTCCGGCGACACTGTCTGCGACGGCGGCGGCAAGTGGGTCTCGCCGGAGGTAGGCGCGTGGGTTGCACGCGCCGGCAACGTTGGCTGCGCGTGGAGGCGCGTTGAGCGGAGTCGGGTCCTGACTCCAGCGAGGTTGGTCGTCGCTTGAAGAGACGGTCCAGATCCGCTAGTCACAAGTCGAAACTGTGACGGTGGCCGGTGGCCGGCGGTGGACGGTGGACGGTGGACAGCGGTGATACACAGCAGAAAAAGCAGCAAAGGCAGTAGCCTTAACCTTTCTTGGATTATTCGAAGAAGAGACTTTCGGTCCCAAAGGGAATGGGTTCGAATCCCACTCTAATGATACTCAAACAAACTCTATATTTGGCAATACTAAAAAAAGGCCAGAATTCTAAGGCAGGCAGAACTTGACTAGGACAATTGAAGCCCATTAAAAACACGGGTTAAAGAAGAGACTTTTAGGGGCTGCCGGCGGCCATGGCAATCGGCCGTCGACAGACAACAAAGATAGCGGAAGCGGATCAGACAAGCTCTGATACCATGTGGAAAAATAAGATTGATTTATTATTCAAATCATGAAAAATACATTCTCAAACCTTCTATTTGTAATAATCTAGTTCTCCTAAAAAGGGAAATAGGGAAACTAAGAAACCTAGGAAAAAATAAAATAAAATAAAATATTATGTATCTATTTCTTCTAATTAGGAAGATTCTACAGATATTATCCCAGATTACAACAGTCACCACCCGAGATCATTTTACATAATTTATTTTACCGCTTTTGTGGTGGAAGTCCCATCAACCTCTTTGTACATGTGGGGTTTCCACATAAGAAATCATTGCTCTAGCAAGTTTTCATCAGCAATGTTCATAGCATTCAACATTTAATAAATGTCGGCCTTTGTATATGTGTAGTTTAGGATGCGACGAAGAATCTCCATTTGGGAACGTAGTATTTGATTTTTATCTTCCATTGTTGAGACTTGACGCCCGACTGCATAAGAAATTACACCAAAATGAACATTTGTAGAGCTAAGGACATTTGTGAAACCATCCAGGTTGGTCGTCAGCTTATCAAATTGAGAATCAATCACATCAACCATAGGTGCCTTCCTTTTGGAACCTCGTGAGGATAAAGTTCCTTCAGATGGGACAGAAGGCACATATTGAGTCTGCCTTGGACTATACTCATCCACAGATGGAGGAGGTGATGGTGGAGTTGGGTCTCTATGTTACATTAAAATGTACCACTTGGCTGCCTGATGCACCACAAACCCCCACCTTCATAAGCAACCTCCCAGTCACCTTTTTCCTATCAATGGAACCGTATCAAAACTGGTTAACAAGGCTTTGTTACAATGTGAAACTCATCATAAACTTCTTTCATTATCAACAAACAAAACAAAATTACAAATACTTCCATACAATACCAACTACACACAATGATGTTGAATCCCCTCCACCACCTTGCGTAGCTCACACACTTTGTTACAATGTGAAACTCATCATAAATTTCTTTCATTATCAACAAACAAAACAAAATTACAAATACTTCCATACAATACCAACTACACACAATGATGTTGAATCCCCTCCACCACCTTGTGTAGCTCACACACCTCTCCACGAGATTGGCAATGTCCACCACCTTTATTCATGTACCTCGACCACGATCACAATACCTACAAGCATTGATCACCTGCATCACAAACAAACTGTTAGAGGTGTTGCTCTTTCACCCACTGCCATGGACTCCAATTCATGCCCTAGAGATGTTTCAATCCTCTTTGTATTCTGTTGTGAAGATGCTTGAAGGAGCATGGGATGGAGTTGCATCCTCCACCTTCATCAACAAAGCTGGACAACAAAAACTTCTCTCACATCGCCTCTGCCAGCTCCACCACTTCCTCCGCCACAGCCTCCAATGAAACCTTCTACATTTGGGTACGAAGCACCTGTCACCAATGATTATGTTCACCAGAGAGGAGCAATCACCCCTACCCTACGTCTCGACTCTAGAGAGGGCGACAACATCAAGGGTGTCGAAGTTTCGTTGGCCAAAGACTTGCAACAGTTGTTCGAAGTTCGGTTTCGGAACCGAATACCACTGGTACGTAACCAAATACATGTGCTTCGCTTCGTCATCTTTTTCGTTGCATTGGAACCGGATACCTTCATGCGAACCGAATACACAACTTTTCAAAAAAATTCACAGGAGTGGAACCGAATACACTCTCCTGGAACTGAATACGCCACGCCCATGAATATCTTCAATCAAGCATTGTTCATCGTCTACTTTCGCTCTCAAACCCGCTTCTTCTTCATGCCATGAACCTGCACAACCTTCTTCCTCCTCCCCATCTACAACCCTGCAAGTCAAAAACAACAATAACATTGTACAAACAACACATTATCTTACTAACCTCACGGCCTTCTCTTCGTCCTCAATGCAAAACAGCCAACAACAAACAACTCTCGCACACAACTTTCAACACTCTCTTCGCACACTTGCACACAACTTTCAACACTCTCTTCGCACACCTGAGGCCACCAATATATTGTCCTTCTGAACCCTGAATAAATACAACAACCCACCCAATACCAACCAGATATTAACTCCTTCTCTTGGTCAAAAGCGCTTTCAATACATTGTCACTGTGTGCAGGAATCTTTCCTGTGTAATGCCTTTACGAAGCAAGCTCAGTTAGAAATCTTTCTGTAACCACGCCAAGCCAGTGCACTCTCATGAATCTACAGTAGTAAAGCCTGACCATGAAATGAAACTATTCTTCAAAAACATTGACCATGAAACTGTTCTTCACAACTTTTATTTGGAATCGATTCTATGTTAAACTGTGTGGTGGAACCCGATTATATATATATTTAATTCATATACAGTGATGGAATTTAATAAAACGATGAGGGTACACATGACATTTTACTATAAATCCCTACAAATCTCTTCCCCATCGCGGGTGACCTAAAATCCATCCATCCCGCAAATTCGTCGTCCTCCATCATTGCTTTTCCTCTCAAGCGAATAGCAAAGACAGTTTAATTCCTCGCCCGCAAATATGAGTGAACAGTATAATCCCTTCAAACGAACACAGTGTTAAAGAATATACCAACCTAAAACAACCAAATAACATGACTAAGGTATTGGAGTAAAAAATCACCATTATTGAAAAGTGTTTTTGAGAATACATTTGTCTTGTAAAAGTTGTATCCGACTTTGTCAAATACAACTCTTAGAAAAAGTTTAATAATAAATCTATCTAACTTAAACTTAATATGATCAAGTTTACAAACCTTGTTTTACAAAAAAAAATTGAAAAATCTTAAATACATTATTTAATCATCATTTTTGTGTATTTAAAATATTTCAAACCCAAATAAGAAATATTTTTCATTTTAATAATTTTTATATATTCTTAGATTATTTTATAATTCATCTCATAGTGTGAGAATTTATAGATGAATAATCATTACTTTTAATAATAATCAATGATATTAAAAATAAATCAAAGTACAATTTTTTAAAAGTCAAGATAAATAAATACACGTCGTAATATTACAAACTTTTTTTACTCGGAATGGGAGACAATATAAATTATTAAAACTTTTTTACAATGTGATTGTTTCAAAATCTAGATTATATTTTTGTTGGCATTGGCTTTTCTTTACTAGCTTAAAATAGATAACTCATAAAAATAGTAGATTTCTATGTAGCCATAAGATGTAAAATGTATAACCTTTTATAATGATTATGATTATAACTAATCATATTTAATATTGTTTTATAATTCAACATCAATAGTCGACATAGTGAGTAGAATATGTACATATTATACATCGGACATGTAGTAAGCAGTGTATAAAATGCATATTTCATATCCAAGTTTAATCAATTAATTGATGACTTTTTTTTACACCAATTCTAAAATTCCTATCAGAATAGATGATTGTAATCTTCTGGAATGAGATCATGGTAGATCTCTCTGGGCCTAGCAAATCACACATTTTGGGCCACAAGGATATAGTCAAATTGCTAATTCATCAATTGACTTTGCCTCCCAAACTGACAAAAACATTCAATCATGGAAAATGTAAAATATTATCAAATCTAGACTCGTAACAAAATTTATCATAAAAAATATCTTTTACAAATAATTCTCAAATTAATTAAACGGTAAAGAAGATAAAATGAAGGAATTAGAATTTGAAAAGTGTTTTGAGGAAAAGAGTTGAACTCAACAATATTTTAAAGTGTATATGTTTTATGTATGGAATGAGACATCTGAAAATAATTAGGGTGGAATGTGTTGGTCCACAGATTTCAAAGGAAATAAATAAGGAGTCCTGAAAAGGAAGACAAGCCATGATAGAGAGCATTTTGATTTTGATTTGGATGGTTGTGAGAGAGAATAGCAAGTGGGAGCAGAAAACATATAAGCACTGTTACATGTCACTGAACAAAGATTTACTATTAGAATTGAAATCCATTAACAACATTTCTGCACTGCACCACTGTACTTTTTGTCTCTCTCACGTTACAACTTCCAAGGTTTCTCATAAAAGCTCTACAGCCACTCAGCAGCACATGGGTGCCACCACTTTCATAACCCATTCCTTCCTCTTATATTATCAATATTATAAATGTTTAAATCTCTCACACCTCTTTTAGACATTCATATCTTCATCACAATTGTTAGAAGTATTCGTCACAATAGTTAGAAGTCTCACATTAATTAGAGATAAGATCAAATTATAATATATAAATGGAATGTAAACTTTATTATACAAGTTGATTTTGTAAGGTTCAATCAGACTTAAATCCATTTTCTAATATAGTATCAAAGTCATGATTAAAACCTATTCTAACAAAATCTATGTAGATATTCTGTTTCATCCGTTGTCGGATCACTATCAGATCACTCATTAATTCTATACTTCCGCGTGAAGGATAAAACCAATTTATAATATATATAAATAGAGTGCAAACCTTATCTTACAAACAAATTTTGTGAGATTGAATTATGTTTAAATTTACTTTCTAATAACAATCTTTTACTTAAATAACTCATTCTGGTTGTTACTTCCAATATCAATTAATACGTAATTTTATCCAAATGTTGAATGTGAAGTTGTATTAAAGATTTTGAATGTTATTACTTCATGTATAGTATCACTCAATCATGAATCTTAAATTATTTTTATTGTGATTCATGTCATTTGATGAGTCTTAAATTATTGTTCTGAATCTTTATATGTGATGCATTAATGAAACAATGTGATTTTGTATCTTTGACATGAAATCACATGTGTGATTCAACAGTTTTTCTTTTCACCAATTCTCATACAAAATTTACTAGATTACACTAGTTTAAATTATCAAACGAAAAGAAATAAAAATAATATTGAAATTGTCCTACTGAATAATTTTATTACTCTATCAGTAGTTGATTCAATCTAGTACTTATTTTATTTATCTCAATTTCATTCTCTTTAATTGCTTAAAATTCCTTTGTGTGGTCGTAGAATGACATACCTATTTTTTATATAAATAAAAAATAAGAAAAATACTCATTATATCCTAATAAGGTCATGTTACTATGAATCTTGAATTCTTATAATATCTAGTACCATCAATCTTAGGTTGAGTAATCAGGGTATGATAATAATATTGTGTGGCAAATTATCCTTTTTGTTATACTTGGATTTTTTTTTTAAATAATTACTAATATATTTGTAAATTGCGTACACTATTCTTTTTGTTCGACCTTAATATGCGCTAAAAATTTATCTTTCCAAATATCCAATATAATTGTCTATTCAGAATTTGAACTTAATTAAGTTTAAATAACTCATAGTGGTTAATCAAAGTGTTCAGTGGTAGGTATTCACAATTTAAATCTTTACTTCTTTTTTGTAAAAGTTTAAATCTTGATTAACCTTAACTGTGTATTTAAATCAACAGCCGACAAAAGCTATAATTTGAGTGAGTTTGATTAAAATGAAAACAAATGCAGAAGAGAAAGATATTCTTAAGATGCTCTCATTGCTTAGCCACACGAAGCCTTATCATTTGATACATCACCTACATATATCATTTTATAAAAGTTTTCTACTTTACCTAAAACATTTTTATTGCATAATTTTAAAATGAACTTCTTATAACACTAATGCAACAAAAAGATACGAAAGCAGTTGTTTTGGGTTATGGCAGTGGTTCCAGAATTGAAATATATTCAAGTAAGGTAGAAAGACAGAACCTTTTGGCCTCGGTTCAAAAATTAAAAAAAAAAAAGTTACGATTTTTCCCCAAAGTAGTAAACCTAAAAAAGTTTAGGTTTTTTTGTCTTAATTGGATTTAGTACTGAGGCAAGAGATCATTTTTCTACCTCAGTTGGATTTAGAACTAAGGCAATAGACTCTTTTCTGCCTTGGTTAGATTTAGAATTGAGGCAATCGATCTTTTTCTACCTCGATTATTACAATAACCGTTGTCTAATGTCCAATTTTTTTAAAAAAAATAAAAGTTTTATTTCTTCAACATTCCATATTACAGTTCAAGTTTTGTGAGGGGCTTTCATGATTTTTTAGTCCTTCTAACAAATTTTCATGACATTTCAAGTTCGTTTTATTAGTTTTTCCTATACCTATGTTTTGATGTATATGGTGTACGAAGAACAAACAACCAAACCAAACCAAAAGAAACGAAAGTTCATCAAAAAGCTAAAACGAAATGAAACTAATCTTGAAGGTGGGTGTGGTGCTTAAAGGAAACGAATGTTATAAAAGAGTATTTGTGGACAAAACCAATTGGTCAAAATGAAATAAAATCACACCTAAAGTACTTAATCAACGTAAAATGAAAGAAAAATGGAAGAAATGTTGAGGTTGTTGGTCGCAAAAATGGAGAATGAATAGAGCAAAGAGGCGGCAGCATAGAGAAAACAAAGAAGAACAAAGAAGAAATGTGCAAGAAGCTCTATTACTTCGCGGAATTTAAGCCTAGAAACGAATGTTATTACCTTGGTTATTTGTTTAATCGAAGCAATGAGGGGTCTATTGTCTCGGTTCTTTTAAGAACCGATGCCTAAAGTCTCCCAAAAAATTAAGAAAATAATATTTTCAGTAATTTTATGCCTCGGTTTGCGCTACAACCGAAACATAACAACTTTATTGCCTCACTTCTACTAAGAATTGATGCCTAAAGTCTTCCAAAAAAATTTAAAAATAAAATAATATTTTCAGTTATTTTATGTTTCAGTTCGCACCATAACTGAAACATAAGGACTATATGGCTTCGGTTCTTTAAACAACTGAGACCATAAACCTAGTTCAAAAACAAGTCAACTAAAAAGTCAAATTTACATAGGGGTTTGACCTCGATTGTTTACATAACCGAAATTATAAATCCTTTTAAGTTTCAGTTCTTTTTTAACCGAAACATATATGTTTGTGATAATTACAAAAATGTCATAGTATCATTTTATGCTTTAATTACAATAAAACCAATACCAAATACGCAAGTTAATATCTATGTTTTTTACTAGTGTAATAAACTAATAATACTCTTATTAGTTGAGTTTATATTCAAATTGAATTTTATAAAATCAATTTTTAAAGTAAAAATTACACTAAGTTTATATATTATAATTCAACTTCATTCTTAATTAATGTAAAATTTTTAACACATTTTTTATATAGAAATATTAATATCTCATGATATTAGATACTTATAAATAATCTAACGCAAGTTTTTAACAACTTGTTTAGGTTAAGTTCCATATACGACTTTTATATTATTTTATTAAATAAGTTTATATCTAATTTAAACTTATAAAACTAATTTATAAATTATATTTAACTTATTTCGACGTATAAATTATATTTAATTTATTTATATTAATTTAATTTTATTTATAATTGGTGTAAGATCTCTTACCACTAGTCACTAAATAATTAAATTTGCATACTTCTTAAGAACTAAAAATATATATATATATATATATATATATATATATATATATATATATATATATATATATATATATTAATAAAAGAAAAAAAACAAAAGACAGATAAGCTAATTTAAAAAATATTATGATTTTTCTTAATTATGTTTTTATCTCTGTTTTGTTTCATCATACATTTAAAACTTGAGAACAATACTAGTAAAGCACATAATCCATGTTAAAATTAATATATGATTGTTAATTGTATTTATTTGAATTTACATGTAATTGGTATATAGTAAAGTTTATAAAAGGATAATGGATGATTTAGGGTTGAGTGTGCACGTACATTGTTACCATTTTTGGTATCATGATGCAAGCACAATTATCCACTTGCACGTGTTATGCCTTCCATCTCCATCGCATTCCACATCACAAACCAACCACTTTTACGTTCTTCTAACACAAACTTTATTATTCTATGTTACCAACATTTAATTCCTACACACCATTTTTCTTCATAAATATATATTCAAGAAATATTGTTATAATGTTATTGAATTTTGGTGAAAACACAATATTAATTATATTTTTAATTAATGTATGTGTATTAATGTAGAAACCAAATGAAAACCTCAACTATTTTATTAAATTTAAATACATACATACATACATACATACATATATATATATATATATATATATATATATATTATATTCTACATACCAAATTTACATTAAAAATAGAATAACCACATCAAATTTAAAAAAAAAATATTTTGACATAAATTTTTTATATTTATTTGACATCAATCTTTCTTATTTTTTACTTTCTTTTTTCTTAAAAAATACAAAAAAAATTATTTTCTTATAATCATTTTATCTTGTAATATATGTGAAATCAATGTAAAAATGTGTTAGTACCTTTACTCTAAAATTTAATCATTTCTACAAAAGCTCCAAATTTAAATGAAAGAAACCAACATGAGTAAATTAACCCATTCACGATTATCTTTCTCTTAAGCAAGATTGTTTCCAATGATAAACGTTTTAGACTAACATTTAAATGGTTCAAATTGGTTAAAGAATTAATAAAGAACATTCCCAACTCAAAAGAATGGTGGCAGATGAATTTTCATGTTACTTGATCAGCACTGACTTACAATCTGTCATGCAGTTTGGAGGCGAACCAAGATGTATCAAGAGATTTTCTTAAAATTGATTCATTTAGGAACAAAGCATTTTAGAATTTGGAGTTATAAGTTTCATATGATGCCACAAAAGTAACAGAAAAAATTGTTCTCACATTTTACTTGTTACAACTTGCAACACAATCTTAAAAAGCTCAAAATTCAGAAGATTGTTATCTGTAAGTTCGAATCTAAATCTTCATATTTACTCAATACTCTCTCCTAAATTTTCGTAAGAACAGTACAAACTGCTAATCAGTTCTTTAGCCAAATATAAGCTAAGTTATGATCTGATGATCATTTTCATGAATTCAATGTAAAATGAAAACTAGAGACTCCATCACCATGCATGCTTTGAAGTTAGCTATGACACTGAGAATCACTTGTTAGAAATCATCTTCTCTATTTGACCATTCTGGTTGTACAGATCCACAATTTTCTTAGCATATGTTGGCATGTGCCTATCAGCCCTGCAAACATTTACATTTCAACAATATAAACAAACTTCATATCCTTAACATCCAAAGGTTCTGCTATAAATTATTCTAACTTTAAAGGCTTGTGGATAATACAAGGACACATAAGTGTATTCTATGTAGATTAACTAAAAAGAGTCTCAGAATCTGTACAAACCAATTCCATGTAATCAAAGTTAGGAAAAAAATCTGAAAAATACAATCAATATCAAAACACTCCCTCTCAAGTTAATCAATGTATATTTTTCATTCTCAGCTTGGCAATGGGAGTTTGAAACCACGCTCGGAGTATTCCCCAAGTGCAAGAAAAAAAAAGTTAATCTGAGGTCTTGTTTAGACGAGCTTCTCCAGAAAAACTTATAGGAGAGGAAAATATGAATAAAACAAATGAAATTGATTTCACTTGTAAGGACACATAAGCTTCCCTAACAAGACAACCAATATCTCCAAATATGAGAAGGTTGATACCAAAACCACACATGAGAACTTGCTCCTCTTCCTTTTGGAAAAAAAGACAATTGTATGTTGGTGGGTATGTTATTAAGGTTGGGTCAATTACCACCTTAAAGCAAGACTAGGTTCCAAAGGACACACACATGTATACGATCTTCAATATGGTGATATCTTTTCTCATATGGCCCAAATTACCACTGCTTGACTTTTCTTTGTTATCGTCGCCTTTCATCACTGGCCCCTCCATTTGCTGAATAGTGAAGGAAATCTATATCGAGCGACCTCTCAGGTTTGTTGTTTAAGGGAAGCATGGGTTAGTTTATATATTGTGTTAATCTTTATATGGTCTTAAACGATCTCCTCACGATTAGTTTGGCAAATTCAACAACACTGTACAAATTTTGGATTGAAACATAGTAAAGCAAATCATTTAGTCTTTTATTGTCATACCTCTTTAGAGACCATGATGTCACAAAAATTTCTCAATTGAAGAAGCATTCATGCAATTATCTTTAGACCAAAGATCTTGGACATCTCAAGCATTTTTTGGATATTGAAGTAACTCAATCAAAAGAAGGTATTGTTATATCCCAGGGAAAATATGCCTTAGACATTCTAAAGGAAGCATGTATGATTGATTGTAAACCCCTTAGACATTCTAAAGGAAACATGTGGGATTGATCGTAAACCATATAATAGAGTTATGCATTCTCAAACCTAGAAATTTATAGAAGATTTGTTGGGAAACTAATTTATTTCACTATCACTAGATATGACTTATATTTTGCAGTTAGAATGATTAGTTATGTAAGCTCCTCATCTTGATCACTAGAGTGTTGCCATTTGCTTTCTCAGATACCTTGAAAAGGCTATAGGGCAAGGATTGCTCTATGAAGATAAGGGAAATACTAAAATAATTGTGCACTGTGATGCTGATTGAGTAAAATCTCCTATAGACTAGCATCCACAACCAAAATATTGTGTTTCCATTAAAAAAGCAAAAAAAAAAAAAATGTGGTTGCTCGATCTATAGTGTTGAAACTTAATATAGGGCAATGACATCACTCCCTTATGAACTTGTGAAGGATAAAGCAATCCCTTCAAGAGATGAAATTTTGTGAGATACAAAAATGAGCACGTATCGTGACAACTAGACAACTATTCTCATTGCTTCCAATCCTATATTTCATGAGAGCTGAACATATAGTGTTTATTGTCATTTTGTTTGGGAGAAGTTGTTATCCAAGGAAATTTGCTCGAAATTTGTCAACTCCAATGATCAACTTGCAGATATTTTGACCACGTCCTTGTGAGGATCTCAAATTCAAGTATAGGTTCCAAGCTTGGTGTATTATATGTATGATCTAGCTTGAGGAAAAGTGTCAAAATTGGTTAACTCGATGAAGGGATTAACCTGTTCGAATAAGTTAACTCATCTTCTGCATTACCTATTTGGCACTTACGTGTAGATCATCACATGTTTTTGTATTTTACTGATTGGCGAGAGACAAAACTTATATGCGATAGATTGTGATGTCTGTGAAATACGAAAATAAACCAAAATCTCTTTTAGATCAAAGAAATCTGTTTCTAAAGAAAACCTTTAAAACTTTTTCATATGGATCTTTTGGACCATTTAGAACAAGGAGTTTGGGTGGAAATTACTATGCATTTGATTAGTTGATGATTACATATGCTATATCTATTATCTATCCTAAGCTAATTAAGGAACTAAAATCAAAGAATCTGTAAAAATATCAAATTTGTCCTAATTATAGAGTACTCATAAAGAAATCTCGACATTATGATCAAATTCAAATCATACCAATTATGTTAATTAGGTCTCACATACCTTTCCTTGCCCCACAAACGATTCACGTGTAGATAGTTGCGAATGGTATGATAATCAAGTGAATAACGTGCAAATTCAAGACCCTTAGGACCAATCTGAACATAAAAGCCAGAGCCAAAAGTATTGTTATGTCATGCATAATATACAAGCATAAATGGATAATCTGCTATGAATCTTTTACCAGGTTTAGTATAAAAGCCAGCAGATTTCCAACAAATTTTGGGGCAGGTTGAGAAGGACCTCTTCCTGATAAAGAATTTCAAAGAAAGAAGTAATCATCTCTGGCAGTATACAGTAGTACTGATCAAAACAGAGAAGAGAAACTCAAAGCCTAAGATAATGTAATAACTGTCATATTCTATCATGAATAGATGAATCCACAAAATCCAATTTTATCACAAGGAACATATTATATATACCTAACTTAGCTTCATCATCAGCCTTAACAGTCTCCATGACAAATGGTCTCCTATTCCCCTGAATCAAATGGAAAAAATCATACTCTTCTTTATTTTAAAATAAAAATAATATGCTTAAATGGAAAAGTATTTACAGAACTAATTGTTGGACTAATCTCTAGTAAGTTCTCCACAAGACTCAACATCTCTCTTCCACGTTCATTCCTGTCACATCAAGAACAACATTTTATGAAAAGGTTAACCCTAACCTATTCATACAAGGCCCCAAAATTCCTTTAACAAACACCCCTTTGTTGGAGTAGGAGCCTCAACGATGTTCGAACTCGAGACGTTGGGTTCAAAGCAAGGCTCTGATACCATTGTTATGAAAAGGTTAACCCATTCATACAAGGCCCCAAAATTCCTTTAACAAAAATATACAAGGCTCAACCATTCCAAAAAGCAACCCTTCAAGAAAGAGTAATGCATGATTTGGCAAATAAACATTTCTGAAATATGAAGAGCATATATAGACCAAATGATATTGTGCAAAAAGAAGAGACACTTGCGTTTTTTAGTCCATCGAGTTACCTGACTGTAACATATTGTGGATGTTGTGGCATGCTGATTCCAGAATATTTTGGTACACCCATATATCCAACCACCATGTCCTGAAAATTATTTTTCTACTTTCAACTAAAAGTTTCTTAACATGGAAAAAGATGCACAAACAATGTGAACATCAGCCAAAACAAGCCTAATAAGGACAAATCACTGGGCAAAATTGGCAATAAACTTTTTCATACTTCACACTCACATAAAACAGAAAGCAAATGGAAGTATTTTTTTCTTGCAGCTTCTAGTTATATATTAACAATATCAAATTGAAGGTGAATCAAGCATGAAAAGTTGATTCTTAGAACAGGAAAAAAAAATGCCTATGATTTTTAATTAAACAATGAAAAGAAGTGAGCTCTTACAAAATACTCTTTTCAAGTCTATCCTACAATATAACAAAATAAATGCATAGATAAAATACAATACCTAATCAATAAGTTGTCATAAGTCACCTCATTGTCAGACTATATTGCCATCTTAAAATACAATTTGAGATCAAATTTAGACAATAAAAGGGAACGTGCAAGCAAGAGTATAAAAGTAGTCACATATGTAATCCTTAATACAAACTGAATATTTAATCAAGTATGTTATGGCTTAATATACGATGACAAGTTATTATGTCTTAATATTTAAGGAACAATTAACCAAAACCAATTTTGACATAATATTTTACAAACAAGAAAAAAGTTTAAACATTTTAGTATCATGGGAAGTGATTAAACAATATATGGTAAAAGAATTGGGTGCATGAACAGTTTGTACTTTGTAGACAGCTTTACAAACACTTAGAAGATATTAACATAATCCTCCTTAGTCAAAGTAAAATATGCTTGTCAAAAAGACTAGATGTTCAAGCAGATAAGGACTTACAGCTAGAGCATTTGTATAGTCAAAACAGCTGCAAGGAAAAGAAAAAATTCCCAATGTAATGCAACATATAATGAAAGAATAATAAGAAATTGAAGTATAAAGAAAATCATGATTCCTGTATATAAATTTCAAGCCATCACATTATGCAAAGTAAAATAACAATTACCTGTAACAAGATGGAGCAATAACATCTACCAAATCATTTGCTGGCAGACAGAAATAAGGAACCTGTACAGGATAAATTTTTTAACTGAACAAAGTTTCATGCTTGAGAAACACATGAACAAAGGGATATTATATACCTCTTCTATATGACCATCCAAATGCTTCAAGTGAACCTGCCAGAATGTTTGAAAAAGCAACTTAGGAACATAAAATAAGCTGTAAAACCCAAAGATGTTATGATAAAGCACCATTCTGAACAAATCAACTGGTGGTTCTACAATCATAGATTATCATTTCAAAACCAAAACGTTTTTTTGTCCATAACTGCTCTAAACCAGAAAGGATTTTTCAGCTGAAAACCTTGTAATCTTGCATAAACTCATAATGTAGAACTGTTTCTGGTGATTCACTCGCAGCTTTTAGAAACTTATCCAGCCCTTCCCTAGTACCGTTGTCCACTGCAGAAAGAGAATTTTTGCATGTCCATTTTTTTTAAGCAAGAATTTACAAAATTAAACAGATCCATTAAGAAAATACTGATATTTCTGATTTTATAAATATTAAACAAATTATTCAAAGGGTTATATAGCAAAACACTAGACCTTTTCCATACCACAATTTGTGCCTAAAACATAGAGCTTATCCAAATTTAAGTGATGCTCCACAGATCTTAATGCTGCAATCGAAGAAATTATTCTGCATTACAACATTACAAGTCACGATGGAGAAAATGATGAAAAACTGCAAAAAGTAAATCTTTATAGTAGTGATACCTTGCACCTGGCAACCTACACCACAGAAAAGAAGACGCTTGACACCAGCAGCCTATCCATAATGATAATTCAGAAAGAATAACTAAGAATATAAAATGTATCCTCGGAAGAATACAACCAATAAATTTTATGACAGCTGAAATTTTATGATAAGCTATATGCAAAAAATATCATGGGCAGTTCACAAGTGGGCTTTTATTTGTATCATGACATTTCATTCAACTTTGTCCAAGTTAAAATTTCCTTTTATACATCTAAGACATTCTTGAATAAACAACTAGTTTACAGATCTATCTCTCATATAAGAGGCAGATATATAAGTCACCACCCAGTTCAAAGCAAAGAATAAATTTTTGAAGAACCAGATGCTCTTGGGCAGTATGCCAAATGAACAAAAACAGGAAGAACAGTAAAACCACGAAGGAGAAATGGAATACCAGTCTTGAAATTAAATGCAATGGTCTCAAAACAATAGAATGGGTTCAGTTCTATCCAAAGCCAAGGTCCATAAAATGAGGAAAATACAGTGGATGTAAACATTTTTGTTTCCACAGCTCATACAGAATCTCAAAACAACTGAATCTCACAGAGAAGATTCTTAACACTTTCCTCATTTGTATATCTCAATATCTCTTATATTTTGAAGGACAAAGGTCAAAATGCCCTTGGTTCTCATTCCCATATATTGTTTAGCATTACTTTATCAACATACTCATTCCCATTTATTTACTAGACTAGATGATGGCTTTTTCATATTTATAGATAAGTTGATTTGCATAAATAATTTGGTAGAATATGCAACTGAAAATTGTATGCAAGATTTATCCTAGATCATGACAAATTCTTTCTCCAATGGAAAGATATTTTGCACACCTCAACAAGAGCCAGGGTATTGAGGTTAGGTGATAATGTTGGCTTGACACCTTTAGCAGCCAACACTTCTTCAGGTGTCCTGCAAGAAATTTGAAGAAATAAACAGGTTTTTAAAAAGAAAAATACTTAATATCATGTTGGGAAATAAACTTAGATCCATTTGACAAAAAAAAATGCAGACCTTGCTAAAACAGGTCTTGGAGCAAATCTGTCATCGGGATCACTATAATAAACAAAGTTACATCAAAGACATTAACAAAGAAAAAGTCAGTTTCAGCAATTTAAAAAAAAAAATAGCATCTTATTTACCATCTAGAATTGCAATTATGTTCTATTACCTTTGCACACAAATGACAGCCTCCACCATCCCTGATTTAAGCATCTCTATTGCAATGGTTGTTACTATACCAGTCCATTGAGCTCCTATTAACAGAAAGAGTTTTATATGTAAAACTTAGTCAAGAAACCTGGCCTAAATCAATGGGAAATAAACAGAAGTTTTGTTAATATGCAAATGCCTAATAAGGAAAATTTTTTATATATGTCCATATCAATATGTTAAACAGTACTCTTTTCATCTTTTCGATTTTATTGGAAACGGTTAATATATAAAGAACAAACATCCTCATGTGTCATGACTTCTTGGCTTTCCACAGCAGCATAAAATATAGAATCAGCATTCAAATTGGTCTCCAAATTATGCAATCATTTCGACCCTTTGTTTAATTTACATTACAATTCAGTTATTTCAAATTTGTTTCACATGACTTTATTTACTATTTATGATAAGGTCAATGACATTATGAATTTGAATAACTAAAGGACAAAATGTATGCAAAATTTAATCGGGGACGAAATTGCCAGAAACCCATCTCCAAGGACTACAGAATCATTTTACAAGTAAAGAAAACCTTTATTTCCGATTGTTGTAGTATGTCTGAAAGCTCAGTGGATAAAAATATCAACATATGAGAAAATTCTTTTTTTTTTGTATCTATTCTAATTCTCACCGTATTCCTTACACCTCAAAATTACCATAAAGACTACGTCAAACCCAGCAATGAATGGAAATCATTAGATCTTAACCTGTAAAAGCTTCATATTAAAAAGGTAAAATCCTTCAAGTTAAGGAACCCAAACTGAAATCCATGCAAACTACAAGAGATTAAAAAACCTTATATATAGGCTAAAAACAATTTCAAAGTAACAAGCCTAATACAGAACCATGATTACCGTGAATAATACCAATTTAAGATTAGCCCCCAGAACCACATATCAGAAATTCAACTAGAAATAAGGCATCTTAAAATATGAAAAATGAATCAAAGACCCTCAAAACTGATACAAACAACAAACTCAGGAAGAATGCATAAGTAACAAAGACACACCAAAATGAGAAAGAATCTTCTGTTTCCAACTCAGAGGAAATACCTTCTACAGGGAGAAGTTTCCGAGCATATAAAAGTTCCTCATATACCCCTAAATAGGTCTCATCCAAGTTATCAGCTTTCCTTCCTCTACCATGAACAACGGGTTCCAGTCTCTGAAAGGGAAAACAATAAGCAACTTTAGTTCGGCCATATATTTTTACAAGACTAAAATTCTGGATTCCCAATTAGAAGCAAAGCATGGCAATAAAAGTACATAGGTAACATTCGAAATAGGCATGTATAATTTGAAGTTCAATCACCAAAGCCAAAATAAGAAACAAATAGCTATTGCCCATTGAAATTTCAATTTGACATGTGGGTCTGTTTAGAGGAGTTTTTCCATAAGTTATTTCTGAGAGAAAAATTGAAATAAGTTTCTCAATAAGTTAATTTTAACTTAAGCTTGTTAATTCATAAATGCTCTCTCAGAGGTATCATCATTTGAAACACTTTATAAATCGTACATTTAAAAATAAAACAAAGGATGGCACCTAACTTATGCACTGCAGATATATAAGCAACAGAAGAACGAAAGATACTTACTTCAATCCTAGACATTCCATCTCCCAAGAAAGCACATGCATTCTTGACGTGGGCAATGTAATATGTATCACACAACCCACAACGACTGTCCCAAAAGAAAAATAACAAAACCAAACCATGAGAACTAACAACATGGAAAATAATGTATAGCAACTACAGCATGTTCCATATCATGGTTATGCACTCTCGGTGTAATAGTCTGTTAATCAGAAATCTATGACTGTAAAGATAATTATACATAATGATTTATGCTTAAATTACTTTTTGACAGAAACACAACGTATGTAACTAAGTATATACCTGCAATGATCTTTTGCTGGGTAGATGCCACCTGGTGGGATAGGTTTGGACTTTTTCCTCCAGTCCTTTCTCAAAGAAGTATCTGTATCTGCTTCCCAAAATGGAAGTAAAGGAAACAAAAGATGGGTGAGAAGAGAATCAGATAAAGCATATTAGAGAAATTGAAGGGTTGTTAACCTTTGGATGAAGAAGAACAAATGGAGAGGGAAATTGGTAGAGAGGAGAGGTTGGCATGGAGAGATAAGGTAGACATTGTTGAGTTGAAGTGGAAGAACTGAGATTTCATGAGTGAGAAAGGTGACTTAGATTGTGCATTGTTGTAGCTTCTGCTCCACTAGTTCATAATGATGTGGTCCCAACATGCCACGTACAAACAAATATCTAACATTTTTTCTTCATTTTACTTTATTTTTTTAATATTAATACTTTATATATATATAGATGATGGTAATTATTTTTTCTTAATAGAAATAACAATAAACGTTATTTATTGAAATAATTTTATATTTTCAATAAATGTGTTATTTATAAATATTGATATAATTCATTAAAAATAAAGTAAAATGCTACTTAAAACTAACAAGAGAGCATATTTAAATTTCTTTCAAAACTTGAAATTTCAGTTATTTTCAAACGGGGAAGTCTATATTATAAAAAAATCGAAAGATTTGCAGAATATAATTTAATTATTTTCTTTTGTTTTTTCAATCGGTGCCATAAAAATATTTAGTTCGACATATCCGTGTCCTAATAGTGAGTGGAGATGCCGCACATTAACGTATACGTAAAGATTTCTATGACTTAGAAAATAGGATTTTCTTTTTCATTTCTTTAGTGTGTTAGACTCTTTTAAGGATGTTTTCATTTTTCCCAATTTCCAGTGTAGGTCTTCGTTAGTCTTTTTTTTTTTTTCCTCTTATTTGTTTTTCTAATTTTAGTTTCTAGATTTAAAAAGAATGCATTTCTATTCTAATTTTAAATTTTACATATTACCGTATTTTGTTATTCGGGTTCACATTCATTTAAGAAGCTATTAACAAATAATTTAACTAATAAAAAGTAAATATATGAAAATTGTGATCTACAGGATTCTTTATGTAAAATTAACTTCCAAAATCTCAAACGAATAGTCCTCCCTAATAATGATAATAATCTTAAGAAAAAACTAACATTTTAATAATTGATTAATTATTAAATGACCTTCACTTTGACTGGAAAGGGAATTCGGAAAGCTTTCCGGAACTACAAAATAATAAAGCGAATGATAATGTAGAGAAAGGGTACTTATTTTTTAATACGAAGAGATGGTGGTTCAATGTACAGGAAACAGCTTTTCTGAAAGAAAAATTTTCTTCACATTTTGTGTAAAACAACATTTCTGGAATAAATTGTAAATTGTTTTTGGGAGTGTTTTTTCATGATCAACATGAAATGTTCTAACATAAATAATCTGATATACTAAAAATGAATCCCAAATTCTACGTTCTAGAATATATTCATGTTGATTCGATAAATAAATTTTCAGGTACCTTCTCCCATACACTCGTAGCCATTTTATTAAATTGTTTAAAATCGAATTTTAATTAGTCTCCTTGTTTGAAGGAGAGTGTCTTGAAATGCAGAATGCACTAAAATTGGAGTACTTCTCAACAATTTTCACTCAAACTTGAGAAACTCTTACCCTTCAAATAACTAGTAAATGTAGTTCACTGTATATACTAAGGAAATATTATGTTCATAAGTGAGGTGAAGCACTGAAAAATACAGACTCCAATTACATGTCAATATAATAATCTTCTGTTTGCATTTCTCTATCTAGCATATACATTCAACAAATGTTCTCACATCTCATTTTTCTCTAACAATTCATCTGTCTCGCTCACTAAGCTTCTTAGTACAGTCTCTTTCATACCCAAATGTTATACCCACAAAATTTGGAATTCAATCAGAGATAAAACGGCACAACAGATTTTATTACCATCTTCCAAAATAATTGCAGCCGGATTCACCACCGATCAATAAGCAGCAGCTCAGAAGAGAAAGTCAATTCTTTTCAAGAATTTGTTGTATAATTCACTCAAAATTTACAGATCACGACCTCCACTCTGTCGAGGAGGTTACAAGAACAAAAAGCAACTCGGTAGACTTTTGTCGACATGTTACTCATGGATCTGGGGTTGAAATGTGCTGATTCTATTTACCTTGGTGGCAACTGGGAAACAGCTTCATGATTCATCCAAACAGTTGAGTAAGACTTTGGTGACAACAAATATAAGTCCGATGTAAATCCCATCAAAGAAGTTTGCTGGTTCTCCTTCTTGAAGGTCCACCAGGAAACAGCTTCATTATCCATCCCAACACCCTTTCCACAACCTAGTACCAGAAAATCACATCAATTCCTTTTTCTTCATTTTCAAGTTTCCTAAACTCTATAATCTTAACTACATGATATGGTTTCAGAACAAACCCACTACTTCTAGCTAACAACAAACAAGGTATCTAATGTTTCATATTAGATATTTGCACTACTCGGAAGTAGTGAAGCTTTCAATTACAAAATAGTATGCTGGGATTCGTCATCAAAACCTCAAAATAAATATGAGGATGTATAAATGACGTGCACTAGACATGCAGACGATACGATCACATGACCAAACTACAGTAAAAATGAACATAGGTTACCTCGTCACCCTCATCTGCATATTGGGTGTTCTCATACACAATGCGGGAATCTGGTTGCTTAGTAGAAATATTTTCATGGACCATGCTTTGAGCAGTCAAAAGCTCTAATCTTTGTGTCTGGACCTCAAGTTTTCGGGACAACTCCTTGTTTATTTCCTTCAATCAGAAAAAGAAACAACATATATTACCAGGTTAGACTAAGACAACCAAAATAACAAAACAGACCAGAATGTGACAAACTAATGCAAAAAAAAAAAAATAAATAAATAAAAATCTAAACTTTAGAGAAGCAGCTCCGACATTTTATTAGTGTAGCAAATATATGCCTCAATCTGTAATTTGAATTTAAATAATTTAGTTTTCACGAATTATTATGTTTCAAATTCTAAGGACGTCGTTTATCCTTTAGATTTAGGATGCTAGCAGTTCGACTATAGGATTACAAGTGTTTGAGTAAGTAAAATAACGAGCTATTCCACGTATTACATCTCCTATTTTAAAAATAGGTTTTCTACATTTAATACAATGAATTCTAATTGGATTACCTTCATCCTGGAACACTCAGATGATTCCAATGTCAAGGATTTTATCAATTCTTCTTTCTCTAATGCCAGCTACACAACAAAAGGTAGACAGGTTAACGTGGGCTTGTTTGATAACAGTTTCACTCTTGTAAAATATGGAAAGCAAGATGGATGACAGAAGAAATTCTCCAAATAGTATACAGAAAAGAGGTGGGGTATATACCACCCACCGAATTCTCAACAGACCGAACCCTACCTCAGAAATAAGTGCATTAATGTTCTCAATCATTCTCATCTGATCATGAGGAATATTAACAGGAGAAACGCCGAGAGATGAGCGCCTAGTTTCAGGAACTAAGGACGACGAACTAGAGGCCTCGGCATCATTATCATTGATTTCTGGGTTAGGGGAGTTAGAAGCTGGATCTTCACTTGCTGCATTAAATATAGATATTTAAACATAACGAGATACAAATCCAGTAAAATACTAAAAGCAATAGCAAGTACTTTAATCAGTATCAGTTGCCAGCCAGTCATGACTCATGACTCAAACAAAAATCCTTGAACGAAGAGGAGCATATGATCCAAAAGAAAACCTTACTAATCTTTCGTGACTTTAAAATAAGAGCAAATACCAACAAATGTTACATTCGCCATAAAAATATAAGAAAGAACACACGATTATATAAGCTGGAAAAATCGGATACCAGATCTTGGTTACATTACCCGTGTATAAGACATTCTTGCAATAAGTTACATAAAAGAATATGATTTAAAAATGTTAAGAAAAGACTAGTTGCACCTACTGTTAGGCTGCGTTTGGATTGGGGTGTTTACTGTAGACATGGATTGGGAGGCACGAATTGGAGGCGATTGAATCCAGTAATTTGGAGTGAATTGCAAGAAGGGAAAAGCGGGGTGGGTGGTGAGTGGTGATATTATTATCATTTTAGTCAAATACTGTTGAGAAAGGACTAGTTGTATCGGCTGTCAGAAAAGTCTTGTAAAGCTTTATAAAGTTATTTTTATATGTAGTCTGAAAAGTTTTTAGATAGGTGCAGGCTCTCCTAGTCTCAACAGGTCGTCCTATCATCCATATCGTATACTCCTCCTTTTCTATAATATATATTAAATTTAAATTACACTTAGTCCAAGAATAAGTGAGACCAGTCACTTTTAATTTGAAACATGTTTTTTACTTTACATTTAACAGTCCAAATTTAGTGCTTAAAATGCGACTTGTGATGAAGCACGAGAGCTTTGTTTTCCACTTCCTACCTTTGTCTTCTCCCTAAGGTTGAGCAATGGTGACAGGTACACTCCCTTCATACTTGTTTGCCGCTAATTCACCCAGATCACCACACCGCTGTCACGGCTAATGTCATTTTTCATAGTAGCACATGTACACAATTTAGCATTTAATATTTTTAACTGAATGTTGAAATCATGTCTCTTTCACTAACTGATGCTTTTTTAAAATACTCTAATTTATGGTGTTCATGCCTAATATGATATGATTCTGAACACTCTGTTTATTTCTAGTTTTTGTAAATAATTTGTAACACACGAAATATATTTTTGCAAGTTCTTATTATTGAAACAATGTAACTTCGTGCAGAACTTGTCTTGTTTAATGATAACATATATTTGATAATTGTCCAAGACAACAAATTGAAGCCATTAATGTTATGCATACAGATACAGGAACTTCCTTTGAAGAGGTTACACCGCCAAATTCTTCAAGTGTTGAAGAACTTAATATCAAACCCTGTGTTGGGATGGAGTATGAGTCTATTGAAAAGGGGAGAAGTTTTATAGTTCATTTGCCAAGAAGAATGATTTGGTATATGTGTTTGATCAGGTAATGCAAAACCTGTGGTCTTGGTATGTTGCAGTAAAGGTCAACAAAAAGTGAAAAGATGCGTGGATGGAGAAATCAGGATATCATTTGTCAAATAAAAAATGTGCTCCGCTTTTTGAAAAGGTTGTCAGGCTCTGCTTACTATTTAAGAGGTGGACATCGAAAGCTATTGGGTTATTAAATCATTCAATAGCGATCACAATCACGCCAAGCTTAGCCCCAAAAGTGTGCCATATGAGGTGTCCTAAAATGATTGTTGCTGCAAAATATCTGGTGGAAAAATCTGAGGAAGGATTACCTCAAGGAAAGGTAGCTACTATTTTGAACAATGGTGGCTCATCATTCTCTAATAGAGATTGTTAGAATCATATCAGAAATCTTCGAAAGACAAATTTAGATATCGGAGATGCTTAAGCTGTTTTCAATTATTAAGTGAAAACAAGTTGAAAATCCTAATTTTTCTATGTAATCCAATGTGATGATGAGTCTTCAATGGTAGCTTACCAACAACAGGAGATGATACAAATTTTGATATGACATATAAAACCAATAAGTTAAGCATTTCATTTGCCCCATTTTTGGATTGAATAATGTCATATGTACCCAAGCACTTCAGGAACTCACCCTGAAAAGCTAACTATTATGGAGGTAGAACCAAACATTTAAATACTTCATTGAGCATCTCTTCTATTCGGCCACCAATGGGACCTCCAGGGCTCAACTCTTGCACTATGTCGAAAAACGCACAGATGTGGTGGTTAAGTGTGTGGATAGGATCAGAGTGAGATGGTGGCACTGTTGCGCCACCGCACCAGTTTGCTGCACTTGCAACAGTGCAATGAAGCCATACTGAAGTTGTTCTCTTGTCGTGACTCCCCTGAAGTAAAATGCTCGGAGAGTTTTATGATAGGGGGACAATTGGTTTAAGATGAGAAGACGAAAGCTTACTTGTGAAAGATGGGTCACCTGAGGAGATTTACTTATTTAATCTAAACCATTGATTTGAATTCAAATAAATGGTCCAAATTAAGAGCAACATTCTAAATTTACTCCAAGAGTACGTGGATCCCCCCCCCCCCCCCTTTATAGATGCATATATATGTTGTATGCATATTGCTGCTGAGCATAGATATTCACTCAAGTCTTTCCAGCAAACTCTAAATCTTCAAGTATAATAATATAATAAAATAAAATTAACCTAAGCTAGGTATATTACATCATATATTCATATGCTTGTCTGCATAAGAACTTTTATAGACCTTAGACATTTTTCTGTTTTAAGCATATTTTATTAGTGGATACTAAGCATTTCAGTCTCTCATTCCTACTTAAGAATAATGCAACAAAGAAAACAGGCTTGAGTTGAAGATTAGTATGCAAAATTGCCCAATTGAGGCCGAATACACAACATATGTAAATTGAAAAACCATAAAGAATACCAAAAACAGACAAAGTAATAGTGCTAACTAAGGCAAACAAACCTAAGTCCTCTGTGGATGTAGAAATATCCCTTTTACTTGTTTGACTCTCGATAGACTTTCCAGTCGTTGAAACCTTTCGCATCTTAGAAAGCAGCAGCTTCTTTTCTGTATCAGGGTAACAGCAAAGCAAGAACACGGGTTTCTGAGTTCATAATATTTCAACTTAAACAAAACTTGTTTGCATTTGATTCATATTAAGAGGTTGCCATGAATGGTTTACTAGGGTTTTTATACCACATCTCCAATATTTTTGTCTTCATAACGAAAAGACAAAAGTAATTCAAACGGACAAAATGAATTAATCACATGATATAAACCAATAAAAAGAAAAGGACAAAAAAATCAATTCACTTAACTCTATATATTCAGAAAAAGATAAATAGTTAAAAGCCATGAGCAAAAAAATAATTCTGCAATATGCACTATGATAGATTTCCAAATATAACAGAAAAAACAATAAATGTAAAAGCATCAACAATTTAAGTCCTGAATATATCAAAGTAGGCATGCGTTAAGACTTCCATGCAAAAGATAGTATTTGTTTCAAAAACAACAATTTGAGAAAACTAAAGAGTACACAGAGTTATGGATATCAGACTTGACCATGTCGCATAGTTAAAACAAAGGATAAAAGGTTTTTTTATAGAACAGTGTTAACCACCAAGTGAACCTAACTACGGACAACAGTAACTGTGTAACATTTGCTCTTCACGCACATAAGATCAGCATTATTTTAAATAATATAAAATCTAAAAACTAAAAGCACAGTACTCAGATTATTGGAATTTGGATAATGAACATTATCCGTTTGTATGACTATAAGCTACAGAGAGATGTCATACTACAATCCAAAAACATTTCTTTTCTATTTTCTATTCTCATTGCCAGTTTATAAGCTTCAAATAATTATAGGCGCCAACCTTAAACACAATCCGGATGGCCAATATTAAATAAAAATTACAACTTAAAATGGAACATCAAAATTTGTCGAATTGAAATGCAGAATAAAAAACAGCTAAAGTCGTATTACCTTCTTGTAGAGCATCAATAGTGGAGTGCAAATCATGGCGGTCTTTATCTAGGCTAGAAATTTTCTTTCTGCAATATTTATTAAGAATAGTTATTGCCCAGATAAAATAAGAAAAATATTTTAAAATGCCCAAGAATCAACAAAAAAAGGGGAAATTAGGAGCTGACATCAAGTCAAATTCCATCAGAATGAGGTCAATTATATTTAAACTAAAAAATGCAGAAAAAGTTATCTATACAATAAAAGCTTCAATGTCTAGCTGCCAACCCAATGTTAGATTAGGGCCAAAAACAAAATTAAATTCAGTGAAAGGTAATTTCAACTGTTATTTTCTCAGCCACCAAAAATTAAATGTGGGTGATTCTCGCATATAATTTCATAAACTTCTCTTAAAACACTAGGAAATTTCATTTTCATATTCTACTAGGAAAAGTAAGAACTTCAAGGAAAAGAAATCTCCATACAAGAAACATATGCATGGGAGGGAAAAACAAGTATGAGAACAATGATTTTCAAAATTATTTCTTCAGAAATAAATTCCACTCCAGCAACTCTGCACCAATTACCCAAACATGCATGAAAAGTGGTGTGAACAGGGATCTTAAAGGCTTAGGCAGAAAATGAAGCATAAGGAATGGCATCGCTTTTTTTTCTCAGTTTTTGGCTCTAACATCCTAGCACCAATTCATCTATTCACCAAAGACCTCAAATTTCGTTAAATAACTATGCTTTGAGCTTATCCAATGATTTCAAATATTCAGAGATGAGACAAAATACCATCGAATTTGGATATTAACAACCCAATATCATCAAAAGAAATTACATCGACACAAGAAGTTTCAATTGCAAGTCCCACCTGCAAGATTAAATATAAGACCAGACTTCTAACACAGATACCCTTCGTATTAGTGCTATCTTTTTGGCTGTAATCAATGATTGAACATTCAACAAATCACAGTCTTGCCATCTATAGTTCATTTGAAGGAAATTTAAAACCTCGGAAGTACCTGTATGAAGAAATTTCAGCTTGTGCATTTTCCAACTGCTTCTCAAGCTTTAGCTCACTGGACCTTAGTCTGAGTGCCTGACAGGTTTGTTGAACACGACAGATTAAAGCTATAATCTAATATATTTGCTATATATATACAAAAATCTACCTACATGAGTT
This sequence comes from Vigna reflexopilosa, assembly GCA_027742785.1. Classification (NCBI taxonomy): domain Eukaryota; kingdom Viridiplantae; phylum Streptophyta; class Magnoliopsida; order Fabales; family Fabaceae; genus Vigna; species Vigna reflexopilosa. The sequence goes on from CM050917.1 coordinate 5,711,116, forward strand.
AAGATTGGAACACTGACATTTCCATGCCATGATTTAGGGGACAGACATTACATAACCACTCTGCATGCATTAAAATATGGATGCGGAATATTTTTATTAAACAAGTGAACCGTTTAGCACTTCAAACCCAGACATTGCACTGGTCCACTTTACTTTGTATTGAAAGTTAATTTGATTATAAATTCTAAAAAATGGAGTTAATCTTCCATCATAAAGGCTTCATTAACAAATCAAATATCAGTTCTAATAAATTTCAATTTTTCAGAGGAAGTTCATCAATGGTTTTACATCTCTGTTCTCTAAGATACAAATATTGGTAAACTGTTACATGTAAATTTTTTCCACAGTACAAAATCATTTTTTTTTTCTGATATGTGCTCCAAATAATCCAAGCTATTATACTTTTATCTTTTGAAGCGTCCATAAAAAAACATCATTGGATCATCAAACTCAGATCCTATCTGGGATAAGATGAAGGGTTGACACTGAACATGAGTTCAAAACATAAAACAAGAATGAACCTCTAATATAAATTTATATCCAAAGAATAAATACAGGAGGAACACACGCAGATAGTAAAATGCAAAATATAATCTTCAAAACTTGTATGAAATTACTTTTAAAGTTCAATTATGTGTGCATATAATAGTTTAAGTATCATATATATATATATATATATATATATATATATATATATATATATATATAAGTTTAAAAATTATAAATTTACTTAAAATTAAGAACATACTCATCAGTAGCAATAAAAAGTAATCTTAAAAAAAAAACAACTCGAAAACAACAAAGGGAAAGAAACAAAAGGGAAGAACAGACAGCACAGACAACACAAAAGCAGCAGAAAATTGAACAGGGATGGGGCTGCAACACATCTAGGTTGACTCGAGATTATGATTGATGGCCTGCACCAAGGAGTTTTATCGAAGAGAGAAAAGATGCATTTTTCCAGCTTGTGCACAGAAAACTAGGGCATTTGGCTCCTTTGACTGAATCAGAAGGGGACAAAGTCATCTGATTAACTGATTGGCAACAAAACTAACATTTGATAACATGGCAAACAGTGAAAAGGAGTTTTTACCCCACTGTTACAAATTAAGATTGAAACTTCCAAATACCCAATTCCTAGAACAGAATCTACCTCCGTGCACAACCAATATGATGCAAAACCAAGCCGGTGCACCCAATAACTTCCACAACAAACACACACACTAAAAAGTAGTAGTGTTGTTGCAATTCAAATGTCAGTTTCAGGACAGTTTGGCTCTTCTTGGAATTAAAAAATTTCCTATGCTATTTCAACTGGTTCCTAGAATAGTTTGGATCTCTAGATTCTATGGAATTTTCACAATGGGACACGCATGCCAAAAAGAAAAAGGTTTTGATCAGGAACATTCTACCCACATACGTGTTATCATTCTGTAAGTTAAGTGAATTTTGAATATGTTGTATCTAGATTGAAACATAATGAAAAAGTCAATAGTTAACTTATCAGTTTCATTGATTCAATTCATTTCATGATAATTCCTTCAACAAATCATTAGAACATATATCAATAACACTCTATTTCTTAATTTGTCATTTCTATCTGTTTTGCATAACAATTTAGTCATCAATTAATTTCAGATGACAGTAGAGTAGTAAATCAAATATCAGGAAATGCCAACATGATGAAGATTAAAAAATTTCAAAATAAGTTAACTGGATTTCAGATAAAAAAATGGGAAAAATATATTTTATCTTGAAAAGAACAAAAGGCAAACATACCAAGAAAAATCAGTACCTTCTCCTCTAAACCAATAACTTCAGATGCTAATAATTTTGCACGCTCATCAGCTGCATTACATTCTAGTTGAGCATTTGTATACTCACTCTTGAAAGCCTGAAGCTCAGCCTGTTGACATGAAACCAGTCTATTTTCAACCAAAGATAATCAACAATCAATGTGGCAGAAGTTAAACCAAGCTTAATGCACTAAAAACTTTAGCTCCAAAATAGGACCACAACAATCTTAGATTTTGGGGAAAACACCACACTGCAAAAATAATTGACGGCACTTAAAAGAAATATGTGAGAAAAGGAGTTTGAGGGATCTTTCTACTGATTCAGATTTATATATTATAAGGATAGGTAGCTTACAACAGGCTTTTGCAGAAATTAAGGAAAGATGACAAAACAAGAGAATCCCCTAGGATACTACTAGGTTTCAAATAGATACAACACAGCAATTCTTGCTTGAAAGATAATATAAACTATTCTAACACTCCCTTCAAGCTATATACAAATTATATGTTCCCAACTTACAGTGCAGTAATTCTTGCTCTAAAGATAAGATAAACTACTTTAACACTCCCTTCAAGTTAGAGCATACAAATTGTATGTTCCAATCTTGGAACATATAAATTAAATCCAAGCTCCTCTCAAGGAATTTATCACTACATTTCAGCCAAAAAATAATATGATTAAAGTTTCCAAACCAAGCATGTGAAGATTACTTGAGACCATAGATGCAAACCAATTCGAACTCCCTCTAAGCAACAAAACGACTCTTGTAGGTTACTCCATGTAGATATCCTCCTCCAAATCACCATGAAGAAAACAATTCTTAATATACAATTGATGAAGACACCAATGCCTAAGAGTTACAATAGCATAGAAGAGAGGAACAATAGTGATTTTGGCTACATGAGAAAAAGTACCAATGTGATCCAGACCATATATCTAAGTATAGCCTTTGGCCACCATTTGAGCTTTCAAGCGATCAACCTCACCATTTAGCTAACTTTAATGGTGTATACCCATCTCCAACCAATTGTCTTCTTCCCAAATGACAAAAGAACTAAGCCCCATGTATGACTATGTTCAAGAATTGGTCACTCATGGCCTATGCTGGTAAGTGATGATAGGAAACTACATGACTTAAGAGGGTTTGAAGTAGGGGAGGAACTTGGAGATGAGTAGGGAAAAACAAGGGTTCAACCACGGTTGGAATGGGTAAGACATGTTGGATATTGTCAACTTTGTGAAGAAAAGGGAAGAAAGATGTCTCTTCAACCAAAAAGTGAAACTTGCAAGCATATAGTACCTTGTTTCAGAAGAATAAAAACAATACCCCATTTGAAGACGATGATATCCTAGGATGACACATGTGATGGCTCTTGCCTATAGTTTGTCAAGATCTAGAGACAAGTCATGTACAAAACAACAAAAATATAAGACAAGTACCATGAAAAAGAGGTTCATTTGGAAACATAATAGAATAATGAAAACAAGTTGTAAAATAGCCTCACTCATTGTCGAACTAGTATATTGCCACCAAGTAGTACGGTGTGCACAGCTTCAACCAAGCATATATTTTTTTTCTCTCTAATAGAGCATTTTGTTGAAGTGTTACCAGAAACATGATGAGAAGTACCTAAGTCAATTATCCATGGATTTTGACTTTCCATGTATTGTGAGAAGCAAATTGTGGACAAACATGGGTGTGTATAAGAAGTTTGTGCCTGGCTGTTGGATTTTAACCTCCAATATTCTTCACCAGAAAACTTTGATTCATCTCTTAAGATTTTTAGATATTTGATGTCTTGTTAGGAAAGCCATGCAACGTGTAACAATTGTCTTGAGCATGACACATTCATTTACAATAATAGCATCAACGACATCCTCAGCCACCATGTCCTCTTCAATTGCCACTAACTCACTTCCATGATTAGAGACCATGGCAGAAGCTTTAGCATACTCATGATGATTTCTACATTTTAACATTGGAACACAAAGGAGAGATGTTAAGTTCTCCATTGATGAGACTTGACTGGTTAGAACATCCCGAATATGATCAAAATCTAGATTTATTGCACTAAGAGTCGTCACAATATGTAACTTTCCCAACTTCTATTTGATTTCTTCCAATGAGTAAGCTACTAAGAACATTTTTAGTTCCTCAACAAACAGCAATAAAAGATGTCATACCATGATCTATTTAAGATATTCCAAATTATGAGCAGAATCATAAAGTCTGTCAATGTCATTTGCAAAGATATCTTCCAAAAGAATTTATATGTTTTGGATATTCTTAGGGTCCCACTATATTCAATCACAGATTGCCACAATAGTGTACAAAGTTGGAACCTCAACTTCTTCCATTGTTCAACACTTGATGACATCGCACTCTTTCTTTTTCCAAGTGATCATGAAAACCTTAGCCAAGAAACCAAAGTTCGACAGAAGTAAACCAAGATAAAAAAATTTAACATTCAGTTTTTCCGAAATAATCATTGGAGACGAAGAAAAAGAGTGCCAAGTCCAGCAGATACATGCTCCACAGATGTAGTAGAAACCCCAAAAAAAACACTTAGAAAACAAAGGAGAACTTGCTTACGGTTAAAGAGAACCCACATGAACAATTTCGATAAGCTAAGGTAAGAGTTGGAACAATGACAGAAAAAGTTGACAAAACTCATGGAGGCAGCACAACGGTTTTCCATTGGCAGGAATGCTGTGAGTGGGCGAACAAGTCTTTATGACCAGTAAGGTTGGGCTTCCCTCACAGGCATTCCAGATCCAGTGGTCACTCTACTGCTTAAACCATAGGCAGCAGGGAAAACATGTATGAGAGAACGAGCTTAAAAAACAACATATGAGAGTACGAGCTTGAGAAATCTTAACTTAGATCTCTCTAGTGCTTCAGATTCATATATTCACGAGGATCAGTGGCTGACAACAAAAGCTTAAGGAAAGAAAAAAAAAAAGAAACCCAAGGATACAGGACACAGATATTTACAACACAACAACTTTTGTTGAGAAGATAATATAAACTATTCTAACAATTACCATATGGGTAGATTTGAAAAATGCAAACAGGAACCCAATATCAGTATTTTACAGATAAACAGCACAAGATTAAAAACAAAGTGTTGTTACATAGAAACCATGATTGGAACCAGTAGTGCTTTTTCAACAGATCGCCATATCATAGCAGATTTAAATGGTGACAACCATGTGAGCGACACCCATGGCATAAAAGTGTGGAAAAGGCTTTAAAAAGGTCATTAAGGGGGTCATCTGTTCTGACCCATACTTGGTCTAAAATAGGATTTAAAACCCTAAAACGTTAGGGAACAGTCACATACTTTTTCTCCCTCATGACTCATAACTACCTTCATAACCCATAAAAACATTTAGTCAAATACTCTTAAAATATGCCCCACCCCTGGAAGGCAACCGCTGTCCTCCTTTCTTAGAAATCTTTCAGAAACAACTTTCTAAGGCCTTTTTGGTTTTTTATTTCCTTTTGGGAATATTTTTTATTTTTCATCATTTATATTAATTATTTATCTTCTTTAGTTAATAATTCTTTTCAATTCTGTTTTTTTAATATTTATACCTTTTTTTAACTCTTCCTTCTCAATTATGTTTTATTCAATACTTTTTAATGTCTATGCTTCTTTTTCTTATATTTATACTGCTTTATAATTATTCGCTTTCAATAATTATACTGCCAATTTTTTCAATTCTGCCTTTTTTAGCTTATTCTTTAAATATTCTTTATTCAGTTTATTCCATATAGCTTTTTTAATATGTAATATACACACACACAAACATATACAAATTTTATTTGGTCTGCCATGGCTTCCACCATAAGCTGCCATGCCATCAATTATTAACAATACTGATAATCAAAGACACTTAATAAATAAGAAAAAAGACTATGGAAAGCACGGAAAAAGATTCTATAAATAAAAGGTAATTGATGATCATGAACAACTTTTGTTGTTTTAGCACCTTTCCTAAATTTGTGGTGACCCAAATAATCCTCAGTGGTGCACCATTTCAGGAACCAAGGATATAAATTGAAATGGAAGGGTATCAAGAAAGTGAAAACAGCTATCGTGTATACCAAATTATTTCATTCATATTCCAGACAAAATGATACAAAGAGCCATCCAATTAATCCAACCATAAACTTTCTACTTACTTAAGACATGGGAAGGAATCACAATGAGCTCAATAAGAAGCTCAATTCAACAAGCTCTGTACGCATCACTTAATTCGATGCTTGATTATCTCTGCATCAAGTTTTATATGAGGCTAAGTATACTATCTCAATTAAGCTTAAACCCCCTAGTATTGCAGTTCAAAAGACTATGAGCAACTTCATTGATGTATGAAATATTTTTTAATTTTTAACTTATAATAACTACAAAATTGTAATAATAATTAAATTTATAAAAATATTTCCAATATATGATCTAGTAATATAAATAGAAGCAAGTGCGCAAATGAACTTGCAAAGCTACCAGCACAGCCAAAAAATTATGCAACTAGATAGCCAATAGGAAGTGTTGATACAAACCAGTTGGGCTTTGATATCTTCTTGTAACTTCTCCATATCTGATCTTAATTGGTTGACAACACTTCTCTACAAAATCAAGGAAACAAAAATTGTGACTGCTTCATATCCTTACAAACAAATTAAAAACTGCAAAAGTGTCAAAGTTGAATATTCCTCAAAATTATATACTGCAATACATGGACAAACCTGTTGATTATAATTATCAGTTAGAGTTGAATTTTCAGTAGCTAGTGATTCTGCTAACACTTGAGAAGCCTCAAGAGCACGTTGCAAGGAAAACTTCTCTTTTGTTAGATCTTCAATATACTGCAAAACAAAAGAAAACAAAAATATAAATAAATATAACCTTTATTTTTCCCATATAATAATAAAGGAGTGAAAAACTAAGATGTCTATTACATGAGTCTATTTTCACTACAATAATTTCAATACCAACTAAAAAAATTACACTTTACAAATTCATTTAAGGCATAACAATTACAAACTTTTGAGAGTTGAGAGACATATAAAAGACCTACCAACCAAACAAATATGCAAAGCATAATGTATGCCTACCAACGGAAGAAATGATAAACAAAAGTAAAAAAGATAACATACAAATATATTCAGCTTCTAATGCTGTTTATACAACCAATATGCATCATTTCATTGTTGCAAGTTCAACACTCAAATAAAATATTTTTAACCCACAAACCAAAGAAAGAATCAAATCATAGTTGACATATCAAAAGTAGGACCCCACACGTACGGAAATATCTTAGTTCTAACCTACTGACATTTCTTTCACAATTTAAGTACAAAATCACAAAAAATTTCTCCAACTAAAATAAAAAGTACGCACATTTTAGCTCATATTTCGCATATACATATTCCCATCAACCAAATGCCTGTACAAACAGACATTTGTAACTAGTAAATTAAGCAGAAAACTCAATAAACAAAACAAAATCATTTTTTATACTAATTCATCAAAAAAGCATACACAAAGTAAAGCACTAATCCATCATATAACAGGCCCCAAGAAAGTAATATCATGACCATAACTAGCAGAAATCACCTGTTCTAAAGCAGCAAAGTCTTCATTTTTTGAAGATGAGTAATACGCATTCTTCTCCATGCCATTTTCCTTAGCACTTAACAGAGTACCATGATTATCATTATCAACAACAGAAGGGGCTAAATGCTCAAGTGGAATATGAACATTCTCAGGTGGCTTAGGGAAATAAGTAGAGCCTGGTATATCATTGCTGCTTGATTCTAGATGATTGGACATAGAGGAACTTTGCTCTGATTGATGAAATGGAGAGCCCAAAGAAGTTTTGGTGACATTTAGAGAATCAAGAAAAGATGGACGTGACCTCCTAGAACTAGATTCCACTGGCAATGGAAGTATTGGTCTATTATAAGAGGAACTTCTTGCTTCCAAACCTGTGGAATGAAATTTTGGCATATTTGCCCCATGAAGACTAGGCAGATTATTATCAGAGCTACTAAACTTGGAGCTGAAAGACTCACTGAAACCTGAAATAAAACATATATTATGCAAAACTACGTCAGCAAAGAGCACTAATGTGATTGTCAGGTTGCATGCATGAAAAACGTACAACAAGAAACAAATTACAAAAATTTGAAACTATAAAAGCAAAGTGAAAAATAAACTGTTACCTCCAGAAAGCGAATTATGTGAGTAGCCACTATCTGAAGTGCTAGAATTTGTCAGCTTGATTTGCTGTAGAGCATCAACAGAGTTTTGAGGTATGCTTTTTGAAGGAAAATGTGAAGTGAGATTATTAGTAACCGCATAATCCTTCAAAGAGCTGCTACTCTTGTTTGACTGGTCATCTTTCATCCCATGTAAACTAAATTGACTAGCATTACTATCGAATTCTTGACTTTCCTGCGTGTGTAGAGGAACACTTTGGTGGTTTGTTGCCCCTGATGGAATTCCATATATATCATTCACATTATTTGTCTCATTGTTTTGACTAAAATCTGCAGATTCGGTAACTAAAGCATTATATCTATTATATTCATCAGTGTTGGAATTTGCCTCCACCAAATTTGTAGGTGTACTAAGATCATTCCTAGCAAAAGAAGTTTTACCGGCCAAAGACCCTTGATTACTACTTTGGCTAAACAAATTCTGAGTCTTGTCATTACCAATCCCCAAAGTTGAACTGTCAGTAACAGCTCCTCCCACACCATCAGATGTCGTAACTCCATCAAACTCATTAATGCGTACATTTTCAACTTCAGAAGATTGTTTTTTATTCAAGTTATCATCAGAATTGTTAGCTTGGCTAGAGTTTGAAGTCTTCTTGGCTCGCTCTGCAGCTTTCTTTTTCCGAAACTCCTCCAGCTGCAAGAGCCAAAAATCCAAAATATTTGAGATTGACAAAATAAAAAACATAAAAAAGAGAATAGCTTTTCAGAAGTAGTACAAACTACAAAGTAGCACAACACAATAACTAAGAAGTAATAATGAAATAAGTAATCAAATTGCATTGAAAATATAAGGAATCTATTAGATATAAAACCATTCATCTGTGTCTTCATGTTGAGATTAGGCGTGATGTATTTCTTGACAAGGTCTCAAAGCCTCTAATTACAAATTAAATTATTACATGACCCGATTCATTTAATTACAAGTTAAATTTCAACACAGACTAAGGTAGACCAATGAATTGTCCACACTTCAAGTACAGAGGGTTATTACTTAAGACGAGGTGTCAAATACAAAAAAGCACATTCATGAATCTTCACCAAACAATTTTAAGTAGAGATACTGGGTTCTTGACAGAATGGGTGGATTATGCAGAACTATCACAGTGACAGTGACATGCCAATATAGAACTAAAAGTTAGAGACAAAAAAACACCCCTTTTCATTCAAAGAACCCATGTAATTAACTGAGAATTCTTAGATTAAGAGAAGTAATGAACACTTCTATAGTATGACAGCTGATTTCAATAACATTCCAAAAGGAAATAATATTCTAAACCTAATAAACGACTGAATCACTTCAGAATAACTAGATAAAGGGACTAGAAATAAATTAACTAAATCAAGATTTAATGAGATATACTACATGTTACAAAGCATGTAAAGTCCAACATTTAAGACAAAACATAACTTGAGGCATTTAGCACTCAAAGGAAAATCTTCTTTGGACATAAAAAACGGTTACTAATCCCAAATAGCCGTATAAAATGGCCAACCTACCTAATCTGTTATAGCCAGAAGACCACCATTATGAAATTCCGGATATAAGTTAAATAGTATATATTACATATATGTGTGTGTGTATGTGTGTAAAATAATATATATATATATATATATATATATATATATAGATGCTCAAGAATAAAAAAATCCACAAATAAAGAAGCAAAATCCCAAGAATTCACGCCTTAAGCAGCACCAAGTGTTGTCATTCCAGGGCCAAATAGAAAGAAGTTTTTTCTTTGAGCCACCATAGTGGTTGCTATGGCCATATCCATGACACCACAATGCTGCTATAGTCTGCTATTGACCACTCTGGAAGTAAAAGGAATCTTTCATAGGAAAATTATCAATATACAATATTAGTATTCAGTAAATGGCTTCCTTGGTTGTATGATAAACTAACTAGTTTATTCTTTTACATGGTATAATTTCGTAAATTCACTCCCCAAATGCACATGGTAAATTATTATATGCTTGAATTATTTATGTTTACTGAAGCTTATTTTAAAATAGGACTCTTCAAAAAGGGAACCCGGAAGAAGGATAAGTATTATAATAATGTAATGTTATTATTCAGAAAACATCTTCCCTGGTTGTATGATGCAAATCAAACCCAAGAGTCGGTGCAAAATAAGCTGGTGGCTAAAGAAACAGACCTGCCCACCAATGAAACTAGCTAGTAGATATCAAGTAGTCCAATCCTAAACAAAAAGCATAAGTGCGGCTGAGGTTAATACAATAATATATGCGTAACATACAAAAGAAGGATAACTAAATCCTTAAAAGGGAGAAAAAGTTACTCTCACAAGATTATTATCACTATCCCCAAAACAAAATATAGCAACTAAGGTTTTAAAAAATACGGCCTGCCACCGCAGCTTTGGCTGTAATGCCATGGTTTTTGGTTTGAATATCCGCAACCACAATAGCAGCCACATTTGTCTAGAATTTCCACCAATATCAAGTCAGATGACTGAACCATGACTATAATTTAAAACCGTGGTAGCAGCCTAAAAAATATCATAAGCTTTGTAAACCCAAAAAATGGATCCTCAAGCAAGAAGCTACTAGATCACCAAGCTCCATCCAACAGACCGTCCTCTTGCACAAACTCAGAAACAACCACCCTCATTATTCCCTGCCCCTCAACTACCTTAAAAGAGTAACAAGTATTGCGACATTGAAGATCACAAATTCCAGTTCTTTTCAGCTCCCCTCCGATCATTTCACTATTCCCTTCCCTTCACCATCTCAATCAAGATCAGTAAAACAATCCAAAGAGCTACAAAATGTTCATGACATACAAAAATAAAAAAAATTCCATCCAAGTCCAGCCACAAAAATTAAAACCCTATACCGAACTACCCACATTACTCCCACGTGCACAAATGCGCGACATTATAACAGAAAACACAGCATTAAGCAAATCATCAACACATTTCCCAATCTCAATCTCCAACAAGTCCATAATCAGGACAAAAACGAAACTGCAAAACCAAATCAACCAAATCCATACCCGGCGCTTGCCAGCTTCAAGATGCTCTTGCTTCCGCGACGACGTGGAGGAGTTAGGCAGTACCTGAGCCGATGCCATTAGAGAACCACGAACAAACGATCTAGAACGAAAAAGAAAAACGCACAAATTCAAAACCTCAACGCGCAAATCGCCATCACCCTCGCAATGGATCCGAATTAAGCAGCCCCAAACCCTAGCATCAGAATGAATTTCCCAGATCGCGGAACTGATGAACAATAACGGTGCAATGAAATGAATTCATAAAAATTGGGAAAATAATTTGAAAATTTTAGAAAAGAAAGTTTGGGAGAAGCAAAGGAATCGAAATTGCGTGCGGTGTATTGCGTTTCGCGGAGGGTGTCCGATCTGATCGGAGAGAGAGATTTGGGTCTCTCTCTTGGTCTTGGATTTGGGGTTTTCTTTGTATTTTTCGCTTTTTATTTTTGTTTATATTTTTTTTTTCGCTCTGGTTTGCAACGTTTTTATTATTTGAGAAGATGGAGGCAGGCAGGTGATGGAGGGTTTGAACTAATTTGGGTGCCTCGCTGGGAATGACCAAAAGAGGACATGTGTCCATGCCATTTCATTTCAATCCATTTCTAATGTACGAAACTTGTTTCCTCAAATTTTCTTATAACAACTCCTAAAATAAAAGATTAAAAAAAACTATAAATTAAAAGAATTATAAAAGTTTTATTGCATAAATTTTGTAGAGCAAAATTGTTTTTATTATTTAATTCATAAAAAAAATTATTTAAATAAATTTTTTAATGATATTTTAAAAATAACATGGGTCAAATCTTTATTAACAAATAATCAATTTGATATAATATATTTTAGTTTTAATACAATAAAAAAATAATACAGAAGTTTTAATTTTATTTTAAATAATTAAAATAGTTAAATAATTAAAGTAATTAAATTCATTTATTTCAATTATTAATAAAATTTTTAAAAACATACTGTATTAAAAAGGAATGACATAAATACTTATTTATGATTGTTTATTTAAATATTTTTAAATAATTTTATACATGCTTTTATTCATGAAATATGGTTAAACTTTAAGAATGTTTTGTAAGATGTAATTTACCAGAACTTTGTAAAGAAAATGTTTCATTATTATTTTAGTAGGAAAATCTAATATAATTTCTAAACTAATTAGCTTTGTATTTTAAATTTTTTAAATCATTCATTTTAGGGAAACTCAACCTATTAGGCAATGTCTCTGATGTTATTTTTATTTTCTTATTCCTGATACACTATATCAATTTGAGAAAATAATTTGTATGTCTATTATCTACAATATGGATTGACAAGTGAATATATTCAGTTATAAAAATATAAAAATAGTTAATCCAATGAAATTCATTCCTTCGTATACAACACTCTTATTTATATTTGAGAGAAAAAAAACTATTCTTTTAAATTAAAGGTATGTCTGTAAACTATATACATTAAAAAAATTAAGTTAGGGGAGAGTAACACTATATTTGTTTTTCTTTAATGCCTTTTAATGAAATGAATAACAAATATTTGAGTAGTTAAAGTAAGATAAAATGAAGATTTAGGATGAATAACTTTTTAACTTTATCCTTTTATCTATATTAATAATATTGATTATCAATTAATGCATTTATCTAAATGTATATGCTAGATTACTAGCTTTGTCTTTTTTTTCAAAACGGATGATCTGGTCCGATCCAACCCAATCCATCATGGGTTGGTCATTTAGTGAGTCAGTCCAACTCGGCACATTTATTAGCGAGCCAAAAATATTTGAACCTGACCTGACCCACTACAGATTAGTGGGTTAAACAGGTTAGCTCATTGGCTCACTTAACTTTTTTTCATCTTCTTCTTCTGATATTCTTATAACATGTTACTTTGATCAATCAAATTGAAACAATAATAATTGGACCCATTGATATAAAAGAAAATGAAACAAAATAACTCTATAGTTATATATTCTAAGCTATCAAGTATAAATTTTGCTAATTTAGTTTAATGAGACATATACAACCGTTTGACCAAGAAACTACATATAGCTGTTAACAAAAGTATATAGTAGAGGAGAACTTTTGGATAGAAACCAGCACAGCGCAACACGAAAAACTCTATTACGAAGTAAAGGTTGTGTGTTTTGAATAATTAATTTGATTTCAACAAAAAAAAATAGGATTTGAATAATTAATTTAATTAATTTGATTTCAACAAAAAAAAACATAGGTGGGTTGATTGAGTCGTTGGCTCACCACGGGTTCGATCCGGGTGAGTCGGGTTCTTAGCGAACCAGGTTAAAATTGGTTCGCATCAAAATTTTCACATTTTTTTTCAATCCAATCCGACTGAAACCCGTAGTGAGCCAGATTGACTCACAGATTTCAACCCATTTTGACGACAATACTTTTTTTTTTTTCTATAAACAACTCATTGAGAGTATCTATTATATTCTTAAAACTCTCCTACATGTTTTATGACACGATTTCAGCCTTATAATGTGACTTGTAGGAAACTTCTCACCAGTAGTATAAATCCCTAACTCACTTACTATTTTATTTATTAAAATTGAATATTTATTTTTATGTTTATTATTTTTGTAAAAGACATATAAGTATTTTTTTAATATTCAAATAACATGTTAAATGTAATTATATTTAATAAATTAAAATAATTAATTATGTTATTAATAGCATGTTAATTTCTCAAATATTTTAGTAGTATTGCATTGCATATTAAGTGTTTTAATAAGATAATTGATTATATTTTTAATTGAAGAGATATATTTAAAAACTATTCGAATGAATGAGTAAAATTATTACTGCAATAGTATGAACTTAGTTATTGTAACAGTACTGAAATTGGTTAATTATATAGCATAGAGATGGAATATAATGGAAGATGAAGTTAGTCTTTTTATTTGGCATGGAAGAGACGATAAGTTACAAGTTTTAATATAAAAGTCATGTTCAAGATACTCATATTTATAATAACATATTTTGATATTATGATATTTGTAACGAATTTATCTAGTGAAGTAGATATTAAATCGTCTAACAAAATGTAAAATACTAGGTCAAAAGATTAAATGAATTTCCTAAAGATTAGATTATATGCTAGATGTATATGAAAATCATAATGAAGTCTTGTACTAAAATTGATAACCTTCTCGTCATGGCGGATCAAAGAAAAGTCCACGAAACTGGAGCAAATCTTGTTATCGAAGCAAAAGAAACAACAGAAGAAGCAAAAAGAACGACAAACTCTAAGTTTTGGTATTGAAGAGGAAAAGTGACAAACAAACCCTGAATTTAAGGGTTTGTTCGATGTAAGTTAGACATCTGATGATGTATGACGGTTCAATCGGTAAAATAGTCTGATTAATCGGTGGAATAAGTGGTTTAACCGGTAGAAACAAAGAACACACAGTAAGTAAGAAGACGATTAATCAGTGAAACATATACTTAAATTCTAGCTACCACATGTATAATACAAAATAATACTAAAAGATGCTTGATTGGAACTTGGACTTGGATCCAAGTCATAAATACACAAAAAAAGTAAATATGTTGAACTTTTGATGTCTCATAAGAAGATCAAAGATGAGTGTCTTAGACATTGAATAAAAGTGTTTAGTATTAAATACATCACATTCACATAAGAATGACTAAGAGTCACAAAGTTCCCTAAAAATATATCCCAATGATTTTAACATAATGCATTAACTACCAAAATTTGTAAGTTCAATATGGCGTTGTAAGAAAATTAGATAAATAATAGTGATAAAGATTCTTCTTTACATAATACTTTAAGGATTATAGTAAGTTGACATTTATATGACATTTATAGTAAGCCGACCAACTTTTTTCCAAATTGAAAATGAAAGCAAATGGGTGGTGCGATGACTAATGCAAACCCTATTTTTCTCAATTCCATATAAGAGTGTCAAATAGAAGAGTTTGAAAGAGAAGATCCACACTTTTCGCTGAACGTGTTAAATAAACTTCAAATTAAAATTAAAACGGTTAAAGTTGTTTTTTTTAAATAGTTTTTATTAGGTGTCCGTATTATTATTTTTGTTTTTTTTATTATGTTAGAGCTTATTTTATTTAGATAAAATATTGACCAGCTAATAAAGCTGCCATTTGATGTAGCTTTTATTTTGACAGGAGAAATTAGTATGGTTTTAGTTTTTATTCCCGTAATATTATAAGTGTCAAGGCTATTTAAAGTCTATGAATAATCAATTAATTTAAGATTCAATTTTATGAAAATATTAGAATGTATAACATGATATTTTTAACAAAGTAGTATCAGAGCTTTATGCTCTAAGTATCGAGAGGAAAAAGAGAGAAAATAGTCAAACACCGTGAAGGAAATAACACTAGTGCAGCGAAGGGAAACGACCGTGGTTGTTTTTGAATATACGTCTCAGTTTTAGAACCGCGACATATACTGGCGAGGTAAAAAGTCTGGGACTTTAGGCCGCGGTTCCAACCGCGGTAATATCCTGAAGGCTACTACCTTAGTTCTTCAGAAACCAAAGTAGTAAAGAAGGGAAAAAGGGGGGGGGAGGGGTTATTACCTCGATTCAACTGAGGAAATAACCTGAGGATATGACAGCGGTTCTTGCTGGAACCGTGGCCAAAACCCTTTTTTTAAAATTTTCGTGTAACTTTTGGCTTCGGTTGTGGCTGAACCGAAGCCATAGGTAGGCTTTCTACCTCAGTTTTGGCCACAATCGCGGCCTATTCTCCTGTAATTTTTTTAATAGGAGGTCTGTTTTTGTGATATCCACTATCACAAAAATGGACCTGCATATCAAACAATATCATAACAATACAGATTCGACAGATTCAACACAATAGTCAATATTTACATCACATAATGTATAAAGTCTAATAAATATAAATCAACATGTTCTAATGTATTTTAAATCTAATAACTATGAACTACTATATAATCTAACTAAATGTTTTGCAATTGCTTTCCTCAGAAATGTAAGTGGCTTCTCAAGAATTGGAGTAGGAGTCTTGAATCTCTGCACAAGACAATTGATATTAATTAGTGTATATGAATTCCAAATGAGAAAATCAAAATTCAATAAATTTAAATATTATCGTTTCCCAGCCTCTTGTGATATGGGCACGAATAATGTGGGTCATCTAATACATTACATAGTATTCGCACTCATATGACCCATTTTGTTTGTTACACTACAATATATCATCACAGTTGTAAATAGTTAGTGAAAATCATTAGAACAAAACAACTATAAGAAAGTATGGATTTAGCATATGTCAAACCTTGAGAGTAATCCATGCAAGCTTTTCACTGTTAACAATTGATCTCTCAACCAACATCATACTTGCTGAAATAGAACTATATATATAAAAAAAAAAGTTTTAGCATTCATTTATATAACAAAGAAAGTCCAAACATTAAGGTTCTTACCAATCAACTGCTTGTCTGAGATGTGGGGGAGGAGACTTGTGCAATGAGCAGAACCACAAAGCATAGCTCTCTTGTACAGAAATAACAAGTAAGTGCCAATGGTGCCTAAAATTCATAATAACTTAATTATTATATATTAAAATCACATATGGAACTTTATTATGTTAACAAAGTTCACTTACCTAGATATATAAGGAATAAAATGTATTTTCTTCCCGCTTGCAAATCTTCTTGTGAGATATGTTGTGATCTCATCAAAATCATTTGTTTCGTGAATGATCTGGGATCAATGTACCCATAGTCATCATTGTACCCCAAGTTGTTATTGACACCAAACATATACCTGAAATCAAAAATTACCTTTGATATAAGTATACTTGATATATAAATCATTTTTATATAAATAATTGCTCATAGACTTACATCATCCATATCTGAACTAATGCAATATTTAACTCTTCTGTTCCCGACGCAAGCTCTCTGACATTTTGGCTATGCAGGTATATTGGGACCTTAGAGCCTCTCCCAAATAAATTAGCATCATATTCAACCTCCAAAAGCTTATTTGCAATGATGTCACCAAGTAGCTACAATGCACCAAGAGGATCGTCCTTAGATAAAGGAATCTTCTCCTATGCATGCGTCTATTGTTACATGGAAAAATAAGATAAGTTTTGACATCAATAACATGTAAACTTTAAAATTGAGAAATGTAAAGTAGAATTCCATACCGGGGGGGTTAGAAACCGAACTAACCAAGTGTTTAGGCCAAGCGATAAAAGACTAGAATGCCTATGCCACAGTGAAAATCTCATCTGTGGGTAGAGGAACTAAGGCATCTGGTATGACAATGTCATCTATTGAGACCTTCACCTCATCCTCTGATAGCTCCATGCCATGAACAACAGTCGCTGCCTGAAACACTGTTCCACGAGCTACCAGCATCGTCCCAGTACCATCTAAAATGTATAGCAGACATGGACTAGCATCGTTCATGTCATCCCTTGGGACGGTTGGTATTAAACAAATTCCTTTTCCGCTTCTCCCTTTTAGAGTAAATGTTAGATTATACAAAAAATAGAAATTATTGAACATAAATGTTTATTAATTTTACCTGTGGGAGGCAGAACATGTTCTTGTGCCTATACAGGAGATGGCATCGGGCGCATGTCATAGCTCTCAAACTGCTGCTGGAACTGGCGCATAACTCTGTCAATCACTTCTGTAGTGACCTCATTATACAATTCCTCCCTAAGGGTGTGTTCACTTGGGGGTGATTGGGGGAGATGATTTGGGGGAGAGTGATTGAGTGAATTTGAGGGGATTTGAGGGTGTTTTTTTTTTTTGTTTACTTGAGTGGATTTGAAGTTAATTGAGGGTGAATTTAGAGGTAAAGTTTATGAGAATTAGTGTAGAATTTGATTGATGTGAAAGTTTTAAAAAAATTATTTAATTGATAGAAATTAAAGATTACCGAAATGCCCCTAAGTATTAAAGTAATATAAAATGATATTTGTTAATGTTATATTTAATTGTAAAAATGTTTATTAAGAGTAAAAAATTTAAAATAATTATTAAAAATAATTTTTAAAAGGTAAAAAATATAATAATTTTAGTTTATCCTGTGTTAAACATCATTTATGGTTCAACTTAGGCTTTTTTCTATTATATATCTCTCTTTAGTCCATTAGAATTTTTCTCTACCTCCTTTTATTTACTTACAGTATTTTTATGTTATTTGTATTAAAAAATAATATTCGAGTTATTCTACTGGAATGAAAAATATCGAATTACACATAAAAAACATTTGTTGAATTTGAAAATTTATATTAATAAATTGTAACTTTCTAATTGCATTAATATTATTCATCTTTCGAAATAGAATTATTTTTCATGTTAATGCGGTGGCTCTGCTTTTGCTGCGGTAGTGGTGGGTTGCGTTTCGAGGTGGAGAAGGTTATAGGGAGGGAGACTGTGGTGGGAATTCATGGTTTCAGTATAAGCTAATCTTAATTTTGATCTTAATGGATAAAAGGGTTTTTCAATTTTGAAGGAAGGAAGAGATTGTTTTGTTTGTGTTGTTCGAAAGCAAGGTTCTTGACGCAGATCGATTCTCCAGCCTTCCGCCTTCCTTCAATTCAACTCAGCTCTTTGCACCTTCCCCTGAGCGCCCATGGCCGCATCATAGCACCGATCACTCCATCACATCAAAATCAATGGCGGAGAGTGCATCACCGACGTCCAAACCCTCACCGACGTCCAACCAATTTCCACAGAACCAAAGGTTCACATCATAGTCAAGTAAGCACCCAACTTCCACCTCCGCCAGATCCTGTACTCTTCTCAGCATCTTGTTGTGTGGTCATCCTCCTCCTTCGGCCACTGCTTCAGCATGCCTCTGCAACCACTGCTTCAGCATGCCTCTGCAACCACTGCTTCAGCATGCCTCTGCAACCACCACCTTCGTAGCTTTGGATGTGCACCGTCGACCTTCTTCAACCATCAAGGCGCCAACGAGTTGCAAAACGCAGGTGTTGCAAGGAACCGGATAGGGCTTGTGTAACCGGATCCGCGCTGCAACGTCACAAACAAAGCACCTCGTAACCGAATACAGGCTGTGTGGGTAACCGAATACGGTTTGCCATGGTTTTCTTCAGAGGCCTGTAACTTGATACACTATCTTCGAACCGAATACGCTTTCAGCGTTCTTCATCTTCTCCAACTTTGCACGGTCATCTTCTTCATCAACCACTTTCTTCTTTATCTCCTCCAGTGATCCAGGTTATGTTCTTCATCTACCTCCATGGCCTGCAATAACGCACGGTAGCAAACTCGTGATAGTAGCAAACTTCGAGCTTCCAAATATTATATTAAACATGCAACAATGGGTGTAAATTTGAAATTGCAGCGGGGCACAAGAGACATTTACTCTGCAATCCCTCCAAATCGCCTCAAGATAGCGGGTGACAAAAAAACAGCACATCCCGCAATTCCGTCGCATTCCTTCCGCGCAATTCCATTCAAGCAAACATGACTTTTCCTACTTTTCATCGCTCGCTGTTCAACGTTAACAGTATAGCACCCCCAAGTGAACACACCCTAAGTTTTAGCCTAAGCTCTGTCCCAAGTTCTTCCCTAAGGTCTGCTCGAATCTTTTTTGTGATCTCTTGTGTCAGCCTTTGTTCTTGTGCTTCGTTGTATGCATATGAAGTTTGACGAAAAGAACTCCCAAAATAATCTCGAATGCCTACTCCAGTTCCAGCAGCACGCACACGTCCAGGGTGCTCAAGTCGTCCAATTGCAGTGGTAAGAATATCCTGGCGACCCTCTGGAGTGAATTGACCTTGGGAGCTCTACTCAACCAAGGAGTCCTGTAACATAACAAAACACCATTATTCTTAAAAACGTTCAAGGTAGTATGTATAATGAAATTATTATTATTTTAGGAATAATGATAACTTACAATTCTTTCAGATATTTCCCATGCAGTGTCAAAAGAGTAGGCGCCCAATGATCTTAAACGAGCCAACTTCCATTTCTCATGCCGAGAAGGTGGAGAAGGAGGCTAGGGGCTACCATCCTCAGATGATGGTCTAGCTTCTGCCTTTTGCTTGAGGATTTTCTCCTTAAGCTTCCTATATACCCACCACGAGATAATATGTGGGGGTTTTATTTTGAGCACTTATTCCTTGTGCTTTGCTTCTTTTTGCTTGTCACATATGTTTAATTAATTAATTCATATGATATATATTTGTTAATGAGGAATTGAATAATATCAACTATACTAACCTGTCATTCCTCTGATGTCCGATTCTGTACAAATAGGTGTCAAGTCTCCGCATCAATGATCTTATATGTTTGACATGAAGACTTGTTTTTTTTTTGCTTCCAAATATATATCTCGAGGTCAACTTACTCTTAAAACCTCAGAAGTTTTCAGAAACAGTTGATAAACACTTATTTCTAAGTGTTACGACATTTGGAAAGTCAAATGTCATATGAAATAAATATAATAAAGTGGTATCAGTACAAAATTATCAATATAAACAAACTAATTCAAATGATATTAATTAACTTACCAATATATCGTTCCATATAATGTTTCGATCAACCTCGGACACATGGTCAAAAGATGGAGTAAGAATCCTAATCCTATCACGCGCCACTACTCCAAGGTATGATCGGAAGTCATCTGCATTTGGGCCAGATGCCACACCTGTGATCACATTAACATTCGCGGGTATTCTTTCACCACTATTTTTTCTGACCAAAAGTTGTTTCATTCTGGTGGGTCCTCTAGTGGATCTGGATGGGGGAGCCTCATCCCCTGATGAATGTGGATGGTCAGCCATATATATGTCAAAATAAATAAGAACATGTAATATTAATAAAAGACTTGTGTAATATCATATAATTTAACAATACTTGTAATAGTAGTCATAGGAAATATTAATAAAAGACTTATGTAATATTAATAAAAAACTTATACACAAATTTGAAATTCATACATAAAGATATGGATTCATCATATATATATATTCCCTCATTATGATTTGACCGAATTGCATGTACATCGTCAACTAGAGGTTGGTCATCCAAATTTGTCATAGTTTGAAATGAATGGTTGTCAGCAATATGAATATTAATCAGATTGTCTTCGTTAACTTCAATTTGTTTTTTGCCTTGAAGAGCGACATACCAATGGTCAGACGCATGATCTTTGACATAAAAAACTTAAGATGCTTGATGTACCATGATAAACGGTTCGTCATAACCCACCTTTCGAAAATCAGCTAATGTCATACCCGATTCATCTATTTTCACACCAATCTTATTGTCAAACCACTTACATTTGAACAATGCAACAAAAAACTTGGTGTAATCAACCTCTCATATCTCTTCTATTATACCATAATATCTCATTGATCCATGTACAGGAGATTGATCTTTTGATGTGGAAAATTGAAGCGACTCAACTTCTAAACTGACTCCACTATTTTGTACTGTGCTTTTATCATCCAAAGTCTTCGTATAGAATGTGCAATTATTGACTTCAGAACTTGTACAACATACGACATCAAACTTTAAACCATTTGCAAGCCACAACAAATTTTTAGAAGAATGTGGCTCTTTGTCAATTTCATATTTGAACCAAGACATAAATGTTTTGTTATGATCCATCAACTGCCATTTCTCTGATTGTCTTGGATTTTTATTCTTCACAATGACTTTGTGTGCTTGCAAAAAAGGAATCACCTCATATGTGTTGTTCAATATATAAAGATGTGCTTGCAATAATTCTTCGCGATCTTTTGTCACCACATTCACACCTCAGATGCTTTTACTTGTAGAACATTTATTCAACCATGATGTGCGAGGAACTCCTATTGCATTTGTTGATGTCATGTAATCTGAACAAAACTCGATACTTTCTTCAGCAATATACCTTTCAATCATTGAACCTTCGGGACGATATGGATTTTTAACGTACCCTTTCAAAATCTTCATATAACGCTCAATAGGATACTCCATCTTAAGTATACCGGTCTGCACAACTTGATTTCTCTAACCAAATGAACAAGTAAATGTACCATGATGTCAAAATAAATGGAGGGAAAAACGTCTCTAATTGACAAAGGATGATAACAATCTCGCCTTGAAGTTCATCTAACTTTGTAGGATCGATGACTTTACTACAAATTGACGAGAAAAATGAACACAACCTCTTTATGGTCTGCCTAACATTTTTGGGCAAAATTTCTTGAATAGCCACCGATAAAAATTGTTGCATTAAGACGTGGCAATTGTGAGACTTCATGCCAACAAGCTTTAAGTCCTACATCGACACTAAACTCTTCATATTTGAAGAGTATCCTTGTGGTACTTTGATACTCTTTAAACAAAGGCAAAAACTTATCTTCTTTTGTCTAAACATTGTGTAACATGCAGGGGGCAAATAAGTATGTTTACCAATCTCCCTGGGTGTCAACTCTTCTCGGATATTCATGTCAACCAAATACAAACGGGCATTCACTCCATCTTTTGTCTTTTCCTGAATGTTGAGTAGTGTGTCAATCAAGCTATCACACACATTCTTCTCTATATGCATCACATATATGCAATGTCTAACATCTAACTTTGACCATTATGGAGGATCAAAGAATATTGATTTCTTCTTCCAAGGGGTCGTTACATTTGACTTCTTGGATGTTTTCCCAAATACATGATGTATTTTATTAACTTTTTCAAGAATTTGAAGGCCAATAAGTGGATTTGGTGCTTCGTCCCTCTCTTGATACCCATTGAATGCTTTTTTTAACCTTCGATATGAATGATTACATTTTAGAAATCTCCGATGACGCAAATATACCATCTTTCTTCCGTGTTTCAATTGATGAGCTGTAGTGTTTTCTTCACATATAAGACATGCTTTATGACCCTTGACACTGTATCCTGACAAATTACCATAAGCTGGAAAGTCATTAATGGTGCAAAATAATATTGCACGCATCACAAAAGTTTCAGAAGTGAATGCATCAAATATTTCAACACCATTAACCCACAACAACTTCAAGTCTTCAACTAGTGGGCTTAGATAAACATCTATGTCATTTCCAGACTGCTTTGGACCAGATATCATCATAGACAACATCATGTACTTCCTCTTCATGCACAATGCAAGAGATAAGTTGTAAATTATCAATATAACTGGCCAACAACTGTGATTGGTACTTAGATTACCAAATGGGTTCATTCCATCAGTGGCTAAACCAAGCCTAAGATTTCTACACTCTTTACCAAATTGGGGGAATTGTTGATCAATATTTTTCCATTGCTTTGAATTAGCTGGATGATGAAGCAGCCCGTCAATTTTTCTCTCATCTGCATGCCATTTAAGGTTTTTAGCATATTTGGGATTCGCAAACAAACGCTTAAGTTTGGGCACAATTGGAAAGTACCAAACTACTTTCAAAGCAGATCCATTTTTTTCTATCTGACCATTATCTTCACTATTATTTTTTGACTTGTATCGTGATAACCCACATTTTGGACACTTTGTCAAAAATTCAAACTCTTTCCTATATAAAATTCAAACTCTTTCCTATACTCCATACCCATTGGACAAAGAATTTTCTTCGCATCATAATTACGAGTGGGTAATGTATTTCCATTTGGCAGCATTTCATTCAACAACGTCAACAATTTTGTGAAACTCTTATCAGTCCATCCATTGGTCGCCTTCAAATTCATGAGCCTTAACACCGCTGACAAACGTGTGAACTTAGTTGAACCGACATACAAAGGTGTTTCCGCATCAGTCGACATCGTCTCATACACATGAGCTTTGGCAAAATTTTATGTGCCAACATCGCGGATCATGTTCTCTAATTTGTCTTCATTCGATCAATCTTCTTCCATGGTGGAATCAATAACATTTTCAGTTTGAGAGTCAGTCGGAAAGTGCAATTCTTCGCCATGCCATATCCATGTTGTATAGCATCTTAGGAAACCATCACAGATAAAATGTTCTCTAATTTGGGTTGCGTTCAACTTTCTCGCATTCAAACAGTTCACACAAGGACATCTAAACTTCACTTCATCATCACTTTTACCCTCATTATGTTGCACAAATTGTATAAATTCCTCTACCCCTCTCTCGTACTTAGCACTAATGCATGGAAAATTAATCCAATTTCGATCCATACGTAAATATTATACAAAATTAAAATCATACAATTATACAATATATTCAACGTACAATCAATTCAATCATACAATCAATTCAATCAAACAATTAATAAACATTCAAATTATCAATTCAAACATTCAATCATACATAATTAATCATATTCAACCTACATAAAATTAAAAATTAACAAAATAAAAATTAATAAACAGAATAATACGAACCTGGGAGTGTGAAAAACCACACAATAATGGAGAAGATGCGACAACCCGCAATCTGAAATGGAACAAATTTAAAAGAAAAAACACAATACCTACAATAAAATACAATAAAACGTAAGTTTGATAATCCGAATCAATAAAAAAACGTATCAAACAACCCAAAAACTAAAACAAAAACGAAAAAACTCCGGCGACTAAAGCCAAATTTGATCGGATACAAACGTAGGTGATGAAAAATGAGGAAGGAAGTCCTTCTATAGAGACGATGGCGACGCAACGGTGGTGTAAGGAAGAAGGAAGAAACTCGGGGTGACGTATGGCGTTGGAGAAGAAGAACTATTCATGCTTTTGCGAATTTTTATCCTAGACAGGGGCTACTACCGTGGTTCATTAGAAAACCGTAGTAATAGAGGGGATACGACCTCGGTTCCCATCTCAACCGAGGCCTATTCTCATTAAAAAAAAATTAAAATTGATCTCAAATGGCAATTTTGAAATTTTTTGCAAACTTTATGTCGTGGTTCCCCATCCAACCGAGGCCTATTTTCTTAAATATTTAAAATTTGTTCAGATCGGGGAATAGGTTGTTGTTCCCCTATCAACCGAGGCCCATTCCCTGATGGTCTGACTCCCAAGGACTGCCTTCGGGGGAATGTCAGAATTTTGCAGGGACAATAGGCCACGATTATAAGGGTAACCGCAACCTATTCCTTGACGCTCTAACTCAAATTTATTTCAAGACTGCTTGGCGGGAATGTCAGGAATTTGTAGGGAGAATAGGCCGCAGTTCCCCTCAGAACCGCGACCTATTCCCCTGCAAATTTATTTCAGAACTGCTTTGGGGGAATGTCAGAATTTTTCAGGGACAATATGCCGCAGTTCTGAGGGGAACCACAGCCTATTCCCCTACAAATTTATTTCAGATCTGACTTGGCAGGAAGTCAGATCTTTTCTGAGGGGAACCGTGGCCTATACTGTCGAAATAATTTCAAAAATGCCACCACGCAACATTATGCTTCGGCTTCTAGTGAACCGATGCATAATGTGCGCGGTAATAGATCAATTTTTTACTAGTGTAGTGAGTGCTTGAGATTTTTGTGGAAGAAATGACAAAGGTTGTCAATGGTATGTGTGTGCCACAATTAACAAGAAAAATCAATTATGATAATTGATGCCTACAAATGAAGGCGTTATTGAGATCCTAGAACATTTGGGATATGGTGGAAGATAGGTAAATTGAACCTAATGAGGACGAACATCATATAATTGCAAAAATGATGTTGAATAAAACAAATCCAAGAGATGGGTCAACATTGTATTTTCTCTATAATGCAGTATATGAGTTGGGATTCGAAAAAATAGTGAATGTCGCATCAACAAAGGAAGCCTAGGAGATATTGGAGGTTGCGTATAAAGGTGACAACAACGTTAGACAATTTTGAATACAAGCTCTCAGAGGAGAGTTTGAATAAATGAAGATGGGCCCCAAATAACATATAATCGAGTACATAACTTGGGTGGAGAAGGTGGTCAACCAACTCGGTAGGAATGGAGCACAAATGCCAGCTAACCGAGTTGTGGGAAAAATTTTGAGATCCCTTATAAAAGATTTTGAAAGTATCGTGTGCGCCATTGAAGAATCGAAGGACTTGTCAGTTCTCACAATGGATGAACTTGTTGGGTTATTAGAAGCCCACGAACAAAAGAGAAAGAGTTGGGATGAATAAATTGAACCTCTAAATCAAGAACTATAGGCATAGTTTTACTTGAATGAAACTCGGATTACTCAGAGTTGAGGTCCTGGGGTCGAGGACGAGGTGGATGTGGTTGAGGTAATTTTGGTAATGATAGTGAAGAGCAAATCGGTCAGCAGAATTGATGTGATCGAGGACAAGGAAAAGGTCGATGAGATTGGTCGGGAGTTTAGTGTTTTAAGTGTGGCAAGCATGGCCACTGTGCAAACAAATGTAGATCGAGGAAGGGCTATAATTGTGGTAAGTTCGGTCACATTGCTAAATTTTGTCGAGCTGAGAAGAAAAGTGAGAGAAACCTTCTCACGGAAGAAGAAGATGAAGTGTGTAGAATCTTGTTGATGGCAAAGACCTCAGATGCAATGGACATGGAGATTTCGGTCCCAACAATGGATGAAGTGATCTCGATAAATGATGTGACAAACCTAGAAAAGGAAAACTTGAAGAAGGTACTCAAACAAAAAGATGAAGAGATTCAGCGGCTTCTAGATAAAGCTAATGAGATTGTGGATAAATAAAGGGCTGAGCTTGAAGAGCTAAAGAAGACGGGTGATGACAAGGAGGAGGAAGCATCTAGTGTTCTTGAACCAGATGAAAACAGAAAAGAGGAAGATGAAGATGTTGAGAAGAACTAGGGTTTAAAAAGCTCGGATATTGAGATAACAAAAAATATGACGAGTAAAATTTCGGACGAGATGAAGAAGTCGGCCAAGATTGTTAAGAAATCGCCTAAGGTCAAAAACAAGTTAGTTGAGATTATTGAGAAATCGAACAGAACAAAGTTGGTCAAAACATTAAAGAGGTCAACCAAGGTAAAAGACAAGAAGGTCACAAAGAAAAAGAAGAACTTGAATCTTATTGAAAGAAACAAGCTTGATATGGGGGTGATGCACATAGAAAGCCGAATAAAAGATAATGATTTTAAGTTTATGGTGGAGTTTTGTTAAATAAACTAAAAATTAAAATTAAAAGGGTTAAAGTTGTTTTTTCGTTTATAGTTTTTATTAGGTATATGTATTATTGTTTATGTTTTTTTTATGTTGAGTTTATTTTATTTAGATAAGATATTTCATCATACCATTAAATTCCTCATTTTCTTCGAGAAATATCACATAATCATCTAAGAATAACACTTCTCCTTTCTCTCATGGATCTCCAAAAACATATTGGCTTATGAAGCAAGGTTCAACATCTTGAGTTTGTTCTTATAGAGATTTTGAACTTGCTAGAGGTTCTGAACTCTCTTCATCAAAATCAACTATATGAATCCAATTTGGAATTGTCATTGATTCTTCTTCTAAAACAGTCTCTAGCCATATTCTTCCCCCAAACTCAATATCCCTAAAGAATTTTACAATTCCCATCTAAACAATTATCTTTAATTTGGGATCATAGAATTTATAGCCCCTGATCTCGTTGTTTTGGAAAGTTTACATTTAATGCATTCAACACAAACATCAAGGTTTGTGAAGTCAATTTTACACTTAGTACCATGTGATTCCATATTTAAGAATTCATTATAAGAAATCATCAAATCAAGCATATATAGATTATCATTAGCCAAAAAATGAATTGATTCCAACAACATTTGAATTAAAGACAATTTGAATTCATTATTTCGAAATAAACACAAATAATGTAATTTGTCCAAATAAGAAACTAAAATCAAATTCTTTCAAATCCAAATAAATAAACAACACACAATAATGACCTAAAATGCCATATAACTTCCACTTTCATGGATTTTCCATCTCTAACACATATCCATCTTTCATAATCAATTAGCTTTCGATAACTTAGGCAACTCTTTCTTTACACGCCATGTGTAATATTTTGTTGAGCGACGACAAGAATGGAGGCTCAGGCTTCAACAGTAGCATGAAGCGGCGAGAATGGAGTTCCTTCAAAGAAAGGCAACAAGTGTCCAAGAAAGGAAAAAAAGGTGGTGGTAGACAGTGGAGAGCTCTTTGTCGTCTCAACTGAGAACGAACGGAAAAGGAAGAAGAAGTTGTTGCAAGGTGGAAGCGATGGTGTTTGCAGAGAAAAGCTTTAGTGAAATGAAGAAATGAACTCCAATGTGAAACTTTAGCGAAAATTAAACCTAGACAGAGTTTTAGGCTTTAGTTATTAGGAAAAACTGGAGTGTAAACCATAATAGGTCTAAGTCCCACTAAAAAAAGCCTAAACCTTTGAACTCACTAAAAATTTTGAAATTTTGTTGAACCTTTTGACTCTAATTCTATAGCAACTGAAACAGAGCGTGCAAAAACTGATGCCTATAACTCTGTACCATGGTGAAATAATTAAAATATAACGTCAATCTAAATTTTTTTGGCATCTATAGGTCCTAATTGTAGAGGAATTGAAATAGAATATATGTATAACTTTGGTTTCTTTGCAACTGGAATCTATAAGTTCCTAAGATTTTTAAAATTGTCATGGAATCTTTATATGTTTCGTTTGCCGGAAATCTGAAGCATATCACATTATTTTAAAAAGTCAAAATTGCATTAGTGTTTTTTCGTTTATTTTCATCATTGATGGTGATAGTATCTTTAGAGCAAATATCCCTTTTCTGAAAAAAGTACACTTATTCTTGCCTCTACTACCGTATGTATTTGTACTTGTTTTTGCCTATATTTGTTTTGTTCTCATAGTCCTTACAATAAATATAATTTCAAGAAAAAAGTGTCCAAAAATCAAATTGACTCATGAAACCTGAAAACCAATTTTGACACTATTATGTGAAAAATATTACTTAGAACATCTTTTTTCAATTAAGTAGATAGTGATAAAAGAAAATCTATACACAAAGATCAATATTAGATTTGAATTATAAATATTGACACACAGTTTTGATGTAGTAGAAACGCTCAGTGTTCAAAATTTTTTTTTCATTATATTATATATTTCGCGATTTTAAGAAAATACTTTCAATTATAGAAAAGACATCTCTCACCAAATGGTTAAGATTATATTTGGATCTAATATGGTGTGAGTCAACTCATTTAAAATTTTAATAGTAAATATTTAATTTAGTCCATAAAAGAATTTTATATTGATAGGTGTATTTCTGAATAAATTCCTATTATGCAAATAAGCTTTTTTTTTTCAATTATGCATCTAAGTTTAATGAGAGTTTTATCACAAATAAACTAAACTAAATTTTAAAAATATGAATAACTAAGCTACATTTTCGTTTAGGAAAATATCTTTTTAACAATTTTTTTTATAATTTTTTTATAATAACCCATACTTTATTGTTAAAAAATTATTAACCTACTTTGATTTAAGTGAACTAAAGTGAAAAGGTGGTTACTGCGTCTTTACTTTTACGTTGGATTTTTACGTAAAAAAATGTACGTAATATATTTTAAAATTACCAAATCAACACACAACAAAGCAAAAAATGAAACTTGTTTTTCAGATTACTAAATTGATTTTCAAATATTTACCAAAATTAATAAAATTAAAAAGTTAATATTTCGAAACGTTAAATATATACAAAAAAACCTCGACAACATTTGATCCAAATCAATGTTGGCGGTGCAAGCAAAAGGATAGCATATGTCACGTAGGTAAAGAAGACATCAAAATAAAAAGAGCAAAGAATAATAAAGCATAGAAATTGCTGCAAAACTGCAAATACGACAACAGAACATTCTTAAATGCAGATATAGAATTACCGAAATGAACAAAAAGACACTAAACAGAAGGGCTAGAAGTAAATATAACTCAGTTGTCCTCCTTCACTTTTGTTAAGTGGCTGAGACCTAATGTTAGGGCTGATGTAGAGCTCAATGACGCTTGTAATATGCGCACACCCTGCAACAACACCATAAACTTACTATGTGTTAATCCACTATTTTCCTTCATGGAAAAAATGAAAAGCATTTTACGTAGAAAGTACACTATGAATTGTTTAGGACTATATCAGCATAGTGCTCTTACCTCCTCCGTGCCAATGCTAACCACTCTCTCTTGCAAGTCATCAACGGGAATGCTCATACTGCTCACCAAAGACATAACAGAAATGGAGGACGACGGCGTCACGACCAAATCATCTGTTGCCATATACGTTGTCGGTCCTTTTAAATATCCTTTATCATTGTTATTTCTATAAGATATGGGGTCCACAAACTCTACAGGAACACACCTTTCTGAGTATGAGTCGCATGACTTGCACACGGAAGTTAAATAGTAATCAATGATTCTACTAACATGTCCGTATCGTTTTTGACTGTCATGCTTAATGTAACAAAAATATTTGGGGACATAGTCGCACGTTAAAGGTAGCAGATTACTCAATTTGAACTGTGGGGCAAGTACAGGATCAACAAATTTATTCTTCACTTTCATTGTGGTAAAATGATCTTCATCCAAATCAACAACACTATTATACAATCCATCGAGACTACCAACACATGAACACCCTTCCATCAAATGTACCACTCCTCCTAAGGGAATAGTTAGCAAATTAAATAGAAAGTCTGCAAAATCTTCTTTTCCTTCAGCAAACACTATCTTCCCATTAGATTTTCTCTGCATTATCTTCACTATGATTTTACCACTGTCATTTGCTTTAAAATCAAAGGGAGCGATTCTTTTCCTTTCATGTAATATCTCTGTGGGAAGTTTTTCTAAAAACAAATCTGTCAAAACTGTCTTTGAGCACAAACAACATTTCAACATATCCACTACCTGTAAAAAGGAAAATTCCAAAAACAATAATCATCACAACCTTAAATATCAGTTGTTAAATAAACAATCCTAAGAAACTGAAATCTTAAACAAACCTGATTTTTAGTTATATTTACCGACATTACGTTTACTGAAGACATGCTTTTTATTCCACTGTTCTTTAGCACATTAACGATTTTATCCATTGAGTTTGGGATAACTTTCAGATCGTCCGTGATCATAAAACGAGAATTACTCTTAACAAAACCATCAAAGACACGAGAGGTATCAGCAGAAATCAGTTTTGCCAGCATGAAACCACATCGGCATCTTTCATTTTTGAAGCTGCTTAACAAGACTGGGCTTGTGTTTGAACAAGTGATCAAGTTGTTACAAACAAAATACTCCGTGGGTTCTGTGTCGTCAATGTTTAGCTTCAATCTCCTACAGTAAGCTTCCATGGAGTTTCTGGGACGCAGCAGCATTTCTCTACACGTATCTGTGCAAAGATACCCATCGTCAAGATTCTCTACGCTTTGATAGAGGCTGCTCAGTAATGCAAGTTCAGGTGGCTCCACCTTTGACTCCTCACGCACAAGTCTTGCAATGGTTCCTAAAGGTAACGTTAAGAAGCTAAACATAATATCCACAAACTCCTTCCCTGCCTCTGCAATGACAACCTTCTTTTTCCCTTTCATTACCATAAGCTTCAAGGTAACATGTTGCTCAGTTCCATCGGCAGCCATTGTAGAGGAAAAGATCAAACTTTAATGATCTAAGAGGATACAACCTTTTTATGAAGAATGCTTCAAACTATCTCTCTTTTATTTTTAAGAAAAAAAAAACCAAGAGAATTTATAAAAAATAATAAGACGGTCAATCTATTTTGAACTGAATCCATCGCCTTTTGGTTTCTAACATTGAAAAGACGTATTTATATTTTGCAATGAAACGTTTCATTAATATAGAGAATCATTCCGTAGAGGGAATGGAAGAGTTACAAAGATAGTGGTAGAATATGCAGAGTCCAGAAGTGACAGAAAGAATCTGATTATAATCTCTTTGGGGTTCGAATGAGATAATAATACCCTCTCATTTTTTAAGGTGAACTAATACAACCCTCTAAGTTTCTTCTTATAATTAAAGTTGGTTTTTAATGCAATCAACAGCTACAACTTTCGAGATTGGAAAAGGTTTCTCCATTCAAATTTTCTTAATCGAGATGCATATTGAAAAAATTTATTTCGATTTCAACTATTGAAATTATCCATAATTTGTATAATGAATATTTGAATTTATTGTGAATTATTTTTATTCAAACTCGTTTTGATCTTTAACAAATTAATTATCTCATCCTTTAGTTAAAATGGATTACTTTTGATGTTCAATTAAGATTGATTTGTTTCAAGCTCTAACTAGAATTAATCCATTAACGTCAACATTTAGTCATGGTTAATTAGTTTCGATTTTTAATTAATGTTCATTCAGCTAGATCTTTTGTTCGAGTCCATATTTCTTTCTAGTTACTTAACTCGACCATTGGATTTGGATTGGCTTAATTAAATTTTGGTGTTAAAGGCTAAGTTGATTTAATAAGAGACAAAAGATGAACAAAGTCAACCATGATCAAAGTTTAGATAATAAATTGGCTTGGACAAAAGGTAAAGCCAAGTAATTTCTAACCAAAGGTTAGATAAATCAGTCGATCAAATCAAATATTTTAAAAATAGAATTTTATGTTAAAAAAATTAATTTGTTTATATAAATAAAAAATTAAAATTTAATATATACAATAAATAAAGAAAAATTTAATCGTAAATAATTCAAATACTATATATTTTAATTTTTTGGAATTGTTAAAAGTTTTATGGGCACAAATTTAAAATTACTACATCAACACGAGGAAGTAAAAATTTAAAGGGTTAACCTATTTGCTTGTATTCCTGCTATATAACTTATTTTTCACTTGAATGATTACTGGAAATATTTGGAAAATGTGTGATAAATAAACTACAGTTTACGCAGCCAATCACAAACCTACAAGGAATCAATTTTACCAATTTAGATTACTACCTAATTTAAGTAACAAAGGTAGCATTATGTGAAAATACACGTGCATCCCAGTCAAATGGATTTTATGTGAAAAATACAACATGAAGCTGAAGGTGTTTTTTTGGATAATTGTAAGTAGAAATCGAAAAACATCCAAATAAGTAGGGAGAGCAAAGTAAGAAATTGATGTACAAGCACCAAAAGATACTTCGTTCTCACGGTCAAAGTATTTAAAGAAGCTATTTTCCAGGCAGTATAAAGAGAATACTTGCAACTTGCCATTGAACTTTATTTAATACAATAGTCCAAAGTATGTCATATACATGATTTGCTGTTCAAAACATCCTGACGACTTAAACCTAAAATAAACAATAAAGGGCACTGTATTTCATTGATAAATGCCCTATTTGTTGAAAGGAGCTACTGTGTCCTTTTGTTCAGCTTCAATTAAGCAATGGGGTGTAAATAACTCAAGAATTTATTGATATGCTTTTGACTTTTACACGGTGCTGAAGGCAAGAGGTATAAGATGTTCTAAAAAGAAAGGAAATCGATGAATATTTTTAAGTTGTAATGTACATATAGTTCAGTTTGGATTATGCCTATGTATGGAAGCCATTATAATATTTTAAGGGACATTTTCTATCCATGTGTTTTATTTAATGGCTATGTGTTTTATTCTTTGATGATAGACTCAACTTTTTGCTATTGCTATTGTCGATTTGTTGTCGCAATATATAATAGTCGGTTCATCTTGTGGTTCACCCATTTTTTTAAGTATTCTTCGTAGCCATATTGCTTGACTCGTGATTTCAACAGCTGCTACATACCTCTGCTTCTACGGTTGATTGTGCCACAGTTGCTTGCTTATTTGATGCCTTAGATAAAATACCCGAACCTAGTGAGAAAGAATATCTTGACATACTCTTCATGTCGTCCATTGATCATGCCCAATCACTATCTGTGTAGCCAATTATCCTTGAGTTAGTCATGGTTTTGTACCATATAACAAACTCCTTTGTGCCTTGTAGATATCTTAAAATTCTTTTTCCTACCCCATAACGAATCTGACTTTGCTTTTGCATGAATCTTAATAGAAGACTTGTAGCATACATAATGTTCGATCATGTGGCTATGAGATACAGGAGACTTCTAATCAAACTCTTGTAGTGTGATGCATCTGCCTCTTGTGCTCCATCATCTTTTTGTAGCTTCTCGTTTACCACCAATGGAGTAGAGACAGGTTTGCAATCATTCATCTTGAACTTCTTTAGTAGAGCCTCAATATATTTCCTTTGAGAGATAAATATACCTTCTTTTGTTGTTTCACCTCTATACCGAGGAAATAATTCATCAAACCAAGGTCGGTCATTTCAAATGTCTTCATCATGTCTTCTTTAAATTCTTTCATCATCTCCATATTGTTTCCTGTATAGATAAGATCTTCAACATATAAAGAGACAATGAGATGTGCCTTAATATATAGTGTTGGCTCACTCTTACTCCTCTTGAATCCTTGATTGATGAAGTATTTATCAATCTTGATATACCATGCTCGAGGAGCTTGTTTCAAGCCGTATAATGATTTTTTAAGTCTTAGTACTTTGCCTTCACTACCTTTGTGGATGAAGCCTTGTGGTTGTTTAACATAAACCTCTTATTTGAGCACCCTATTTAGAAAAACTGATTTGACATCCAATTGATAGATGTTCCATCCCTTTTGTGTTGCAAGAGTTATTAAAACTCTAATTGTATTTAAGCGAGCAACTGGAGCAAATGTCTCATTATAGTCGATTCGTGGTTGCTGTGAGTAGCCTTTAGCAACCAGTCTTGCTTTATGCTTTTGTATAGTTCCACCAGGATTGAGCTTTGTTTTATATATCTATTTCACTCCAATTGTGTCTTTCCCATGAGGATAGTTTACGAATTCCCAAGTGTTATTCTTCTCAATCATTTTAATCTCTTCTTCCATAACCTTAACCCATACTTCTTGCTTTGATGCTTCTTCATAATAGTTAGGCTCAATCATTGTAACACCCCAAATTTTTCAAGATATCACGATGCAATATTTTTCAAAACCTTTCTATTAAACATTTATGAAAGATAACAATCTTATTCGATTAAAAATGCGGAAGCTAAACATAACCATTCATATTGTTTAGAAGTCTCAAAATATCCCTTTTACATTAAAATGTCAAATCGAAAACTTTTAAAAAACATAAATAACAAGTCCCCGAACATAAAATCCCAACTCTCGTCAGCTATCCCGATCCGATCTTATCTGCAAACCATATACTCCCGTACAAGTACGATCATCGTAGGTGGAAACCACAACCACAACTTTCAAGGTGAGCAACCAGAAATATCATCAAATCAATCAATATAACATTTATAAGTTAGTTGTTAAGTCTTTATCATAATTCGACTATATCCAACAATCAACAACACTTAATAAGACTACAATAACTATCATCACACTCCTATACCATTCCTTTAACTAGAATTTATACCATTCCCATTAGCTCTATCTCACCTGTCGAACAAAGACAACCCGTGCCTATATCAAATTCTCTTATAATCCATTTTCCCATTTTCTACACTTCCACAGATATTTTATTTTACTGAAATAGAACAATTCGAGTGGTCCTCCATCGCAGCTTCGGACCTGTCTCCCCTACTCCAAAATGTCCTTCACGACATTGAACTCAACATGAGTAGGAACCCTACGGGCAAGACATCCCTCCCTTTCTACCTTCCCGCAAGAGGAAAGGTTAGTACTCAAATTTTCAGTCTCTTCTACCGTGACGAAGAGATCCACTTTTCTATCCTCCCGTAAGAGGAAAAGTGTCAACCCAGAATAAGGAAGTATAAAAAAAAAGATACATATTCCATGATGATAATGACACCATTATCACAAATGTCAAAGACAACCTGTCCATAAGAGATCAACTCAGTACTTTCCACACCCCTACCTTTTACAACACTCACCAATTACATGACACCATCACATACCTTTTCCTAGTAGTCCCCACATGGCCACTACTTGGTATTTTATTTCAACTACATACTTCACACAATCCAGGTTTAAAATAATATTTTCTCATAATAGCAATTAATGCAGCAGACCCAATCCATCATAACTCTTTCACTTTATACTCATGCAAGCACACCATGCCATACGTAATAAATCATGTAACATTTCATTCTTACACGTGGTCCTAATCAACAAAGCACACACAAAAGAAACTTACACTTCCTCTTTAGTGGTCATGCATACATGAACAAATAAAACTTTGCACTTCTTCTTTCCAATAACAACCAACACACAAAGATGATTCCATTTTTACAGAAATTGCCTATCATTTAGTGATCACACGAAGCACAAATATATAATCCTACTCACACACAAAGTTATACACCGTACTGCATTTTTCCCATTATCACAATAATACCAACATGAATAACCTACATAAAACCCATATATCACAACCCATATAGACTTTATAAATCTTCACCAATCCACATTACAGAAATAGTTTATGAAACAAATAAAACATGCACACACCACCTTACAAGTATAACCAACGCGTGGTACAACCCATAGATATCAAACTTTAATTACATGCATCACACTCAATCAACCATCAAAAGTTAACTTTTTTTTTTTAGATTACTCTAACTAATACAGCCATGCAACATGATACATATAATCTCTAACCCATCTTTAAAACAATAAATCCAGACCCAATATCCACATATGATAACTTCTTGGTTACTCCCCTTACCTGGTCTTGTATGATTTTTGTTTCCAAGATCACCAAGA